>OY744540.1:25051255-25146255 GCA_963556195.1 Sepiola atlantica | reverse complement strand
TAAGAAAATACTACTTCAAGGTAAAAAAATACTACCTAACTATAAGTGTTAGATGGATAGATTCCGACCCAGAAAACAGCAATTATTCCCCCTTTGTCAGAAACATCACTCATGGAATGTGAGGACTAGAAGACAAAATAGGGGAAGCGAGAGTTACGAAGCTGCTGAAAGTATCTCTTATTGCCTCTTCAAATATTGTTTATTATGCACAAAGGCGAAGATATCTAAGATTTGAATTTTTTATTTGTAAAAAAAAACAAATTGAGAAATTAGGCGCAAAGGAGTGGGGTTCGTTGGTCATCCTCTGTCTATTCTACTCTTACCTAGACTAGTTTGACCCATACGTTCAAGCACTGTTCCATTCATTCTTTCACCATTTGCCCATCATCTTTACTTTGGCAATCACCAAAATACCACATTTACTCTATGAACGACCGTAGTTAAAATATCATCAACGGCGTTACAATAATTCTATTTACAAAAAATAATTTGATGAACAATGATGGGGAGTGTAACAACAAAAAAATGATGGGGAGTGGAACAACAAAACAATGATGGGGAGTGGAACAACAAAAAAAATGATGGGGAGTGGAACAACAAAACAATGATGGGGAGTGGAACAACAAAAAAATGATGGGGAGTGGAACAACAAAAAATGATGGGGAGTGGAACAACAAAAAATGATGGGAAGTGGAACAACAAAAAAATGATGGGGAGTGGAACAACAAAAAAATGATGGGGAGTGGAACAACAAAAAAAATGATGGGGAGTGGAACAACAAAAAATGATGGGGAGTGGAACAACAAAAAAAATGATGGGGAGTGGAACAACAAAACAATGATGGGGAGTGGAACAACAAAAAAATGATGGGGAGTGGAACAACAAAACAATGATGGGGAGTGGAACAACAAAATATGATGGGGAGTGGAACAACAAAACTATGATTGGGAGTGGAACAACAAAAAAATGATGGGGAGTGGAACAACAAAACTATGATTGGGAGTGGAACAACAAAAAAATGATGGGAAGTGGAACAACAAAACAATGATTGGGAGTGGAACAACAAAACAATGATTGGGAGTGGAACAACAAAAAAATGATGGGAAGTGGAACAACAAAACAATGATTGGGAGTGGAACAACAAAACAATGATTGGGAGTGGAACAACAAAAAAATGATGGGAAGTGGAACAACAAAACAATGATGGGGAGTGGAACAACAAAACAATGATGGGGAGTGGAACAACAAAACTATGATTGGGAGTGGAACAACAAAAAAATGATGGGGAGTGGAACAACAAAACAATGATGGGGATTGGAACAACAAAACAATGATGGGGAGTGGAACAACAAAACAATGATGGGGAGTGGAACAACAAAACAATGATGGGGATTGGAACAACAAAAAAATGATGGGGAGTGGAACAACAAAACAATGATGGGGAGTGGAACAACAAAACAATGATTGGGAGTGGAACAACAAAAACACCTAAAACGAAATAAAAACAAAATAAAAAATGTTAAAAACACATAAAATCTGGAGCAGGTTAGTAAGACCTTCCCAACCAGTTCTAAGAGTTGACCACCCACTGTTTTCCGGTTTGTTTAGAACATAAAAACAAGCAGGTCAATTTCTAAGTTGGAGTGGTACTTAAGTGGAAGCAAAAGAAATAGGGATAAAGTTAGGGAGTGCATATCTTTGTTTTATCGCCATTCAAGGATAAGCACACCTGGATATGACGTGTGAACTTGTTAATAACCCTAACCCTAACCCTAACCCTAACCCTAACCCACTCCCCCTCTTGGTCCTATCGTGCTTTTGGCTATGATGGCCCTCTTCAGCTGAAGAATAGTATGGGGATTGTTTTGATAGAGATTATCTTTGATAAAAATCTGTGGTTTAAGGTTCGATGAGTGTGAAACCCATTCAGGATCACACCTCTTCCTTATGAGATAATCATCAAAGTGCCATTGAACAGCAATAAAACAAACATTGTTGAACATTCATGACTGAAACTTGGTGGGCAAGTCAGGCATAGTGTATTTGTACGAAACATGGTTGGATTGCAGAAAAGAATTGTGAGTTTTATTAAAAAAGAAAAGTGTACCATATTTCTATTAAAAATGTCTATCTCTCTCTCTCCATACCCCATTTCCTCTCTCTCTCTCCACCCTCTCTTTCTTCTCCGTCCAGCCCATTCCCCTCTCCGGAGACACACACACACATACACACACACGCGCGCACGCGCACGCAAGCACACCCACACAAACACGCACGCATACACACACATACACACACACATACACACAGACACCTCGAGGAATGAGTCAGCATCAGAGAGTTTATTCTGTAAAAAAAATAGTTATTTCCCTTTTGTTATTAGCTGGAAAACAGACACCCCCGGCGAAATCTGCGTCAGTTTAGGGTCAAAGAATGAATTTTCTTTTCTAAATTGTAGATATTATTTAACCGGGGCAACTTTGTGGGTGTTTGTTATGTAGTTATAGAGTTTAAGCTGGGCATACACGCATACACACATACACACAGTCAACTGCCTTTTATATAATAGATTCCACGGGTGACATTTATTTTGTCACTCTGGATTACGGTTTCGTTTGGTCATTAAATTATTAATCGAAACAAATTGTTATAAAACTAATTTTGTTACGGTAATGTTATCTTAATCTTTATTAATACAATTATTGGGTGAAATGTTTCAATCTTTTGATACATGAGGATTTGCAAAGGATTGTAAAGTTTAAAATTTACGAAGAAACCGAAATGCATTCTGATGGATAGAATTTCATAATCAAATAATTTTTTTTAATAGAATTTTAAAAATTTAATTTCACTTTATGCTATTGCATTTTTTGATTTCAATGAATATTCGTTTAATAGTTGATAACTGACAAAAATATTCCTTCGACGTGTAAGTCACGTGATCGCGAGCAAAACACACACATACACACGGGAAGTGATCACAAAATCTTATTAATATGGTGATGAGAATTTGATATTTCTGCTCGATACACATGTTTCTTTTACTAATGAGCCACGACTTATCAAGGTTTGAGGGAGTTAGCCGACGCTTCGGCAGCGGCTCTCCCTTATACACGTTCTGATACAAGCATTTACAAATAAAACAAAGAAACAACACAGAAACAATAATGTATGCAAAACTATTTATTCCCGGGTTCGCTTGAGATTTTCTCCATAAAAATGTGTACAATAAAGTCTGAAAAAATGTGTGTGTGTGTGTGTGTGTGGAATGTCTTATATACCATGAAATGTGTGTGCATAGCGTACGAGTGCTGGTGAGTGTGTTCATCAGAGGCGAAGCCGGAATAAAGAGTATGCATTTTCTTGTGCGTCCCTTTTTATATCACGGATTGTAGCACCACCTACCGCGAAAGGGGAAATAATTCGGGTCTGAAACGCCCTCTGGTGGGTGCATGTGTAAATGTGTAGAAAAGGAGTAGGTAATGCTACAGGCTAAAAGAAACTCAATGATAAGAGTTAATTGGATCGATGGATTGTCAGTTGAATGATGATACATATTATGTACAGTACAGTAGTCAGCGTGGCTTGTTCAGGTCGTCGCAGCCCGCACAGCAACTTTGAAACGGTCGCGATCAATGACGAGTCGACCGCGTTCTCCAACAATCCGGACGCGTCACTCAGACACTTCCCTGCGACATACGCCCCTCGAGGCCGTTACGTTTCTTCGTATTGCCAAAGAACGTGAGGTTGTGTCGCTTAACCATGTTGTTATCATGTTAAATACTATAAAAGAATTAAAAATAATAAATGGAATGATTAAACTTATGATAGTATTTATTATTATTAAATTTACAGATGACTATCTTTTTTAATAGAAATTGCTCCAGACAAGGCATGAAGCCACTTGATGTAAGGAGCTGAAAAATACCACTTCAAGGTAAAAAAAAAAAACTAGCCAAAGATAAGTGTTATATGGATAGATTCTGCCCCAGAAAACAGCAATTCTTCCCCCTTTGTCAGAAACATCGCTCATGGATTGTGATGACTAAATGACAAAATAAGAGAAGCGAGAGTTACGAGTCTGCCGAAAGTGAACCCAAAGTCCACTTTCTACTGTCCTTTTACTAATTAGAGAAGCAATCTTGCGGCAACATGTTCCACAGAGTTTGCGTCAGAATTTTAAATTTAATCAAGCTCAATTTTTAAAATAGATTGAAAAAAAAAAAAAAGAAAAAGACTTTCGAGCGACAAGCTTGAAAATCCGTGATCGTTTATTTATGAAATTGTCCTGTTTTCTCGCCCGCAACCAAATATTAATTGTCCTTTGTAAGTTTTCAACGCCATTTTATGTCACGTGGTCAGGTTTGCGGGAAGAATAAACATCAACATAAAAATGTAATAAACGTTTTATTGCTTCTTGCGTTTTGTGCGACCTTGTTTCTCTTTGAGATGTTATGTCCGTCCGTCATCTGTCGGCCACGCTTCTGTCTTAAATAGCATTTTCGTTGGTCTGTAATGCTTAAGTTTGAAATAATATTTTTGTTGGTCTGTCACGCTTAGGGTTTAAAAGTATTTTGGTAGGTACGGTAGTTTTGTTTTACAGCATATCAACCCTTTTCGGGTTATTTAATGCCGAATTTGGTCATTTTGGTGAAGGTTTTTATGCTTCAAGTTCTTTATATGTTTAAATGTTTAATCATGGTTTTATGTTTGGTTGTTTTTGTTTCACGGCATATCGACCCTTTTCAGTTCATTTAATGCTGAATCCGGTCATTTTGGTGAATGGTTTTTATGCTTCAAGTTCTTTATATGTTTAAATATTTCTTCATGTTGTTTGGTTGAGTGAAAGGGGTGGAGAAAGAGGGGATAGGAAAAAAGAGGGGAGGGAGGGAAATTGTTGTTTTTTGTTTTGGATTTTGCAGAACATGATTGAGTTTTGCAAAGGAAAAAAACAATAAAACATCAATGTTTGGTGCATTTTGAGTCAGGAAGTCAAAAACTTCAGACAGTCTGATTTGGTAGTGCCAGTAGGTTCTATTTAACCCATAGATGGGCCCTTACAGGTACTACCACTCCGGGCCAGAGTGGACCTGGGAGCAATGGCAACAAAGGGGCAACTCCACATTCCCCACAGTTCCCAAATGGAGCTGTATGTCTTTTAACCTAAAAAGTAATTTTGTTGGTCTCTCACGTTTACGGTTTCATACTGTTTTCGTTGGTCTGTCACACTTAGGTTTTAAATAACATTTCCGTTGGTCTGTCATGTTTAGATTTTAATAGTACTTTCGTTGGTCTGTCATGCTTAAGCTGAAACTAGTATTTCGTTGGTCTGTCACGTTTACGTTTTCATACTATTTTCGTTGGTCTGTCACGCTTAGGTTTTAAATAACATTTTCGTTAGTCTGTCATGCTTAAGCTGAAACTAGTATTTTCGTTGGTTTGTCACGCTTAAGTTTTAAATAGCAATTTAAGATGCGTCCACCTATCTTCATAAGAGGACATGTGCGTCCGTATGTATATTATACTTACGTTTTGAAATAACATTTTCCTCGCTAAACGCACAGATTGAATGGACGCATCTAAGTTTAGATTTCTCTAAGCATGTCAGAAGAGGCTTCGTCCGTCAGTCAGTCTGTCACGCTGAAATTTTAAATATTATCTTTGTTAGTCTGTCACGGTTAAGTTTAAATAGCATTTTCGTTGGTCTGTTACATTTTTATTGTTTACCGCGCAGATTGAGTGGACGTATCTTCAGAATATATGCTATTGTTTTGATTTTGTTTTCGTTATTTTCGTTTAATTGTTAAACTTGTAAAACTTCATTTTTTTCATGACCGGAAATAGGAACCGCCAGCATTTCCAATAATAAACAAGAGGTTGACGCATAAACAACTTGTCTTGTTCCGGCGATATTTACAGTCTTCAAGCCATCAATCATCTTTTACCACTGACATTTACAAAGTTGCATTCTATGCTATGCTAGCATTACGATATTGACTCAACAAATAAGGAGTGAATGCGCCAAACTCGAATACAATGTGGATTTATTACACCGACTTCACAAACGTTTTGCGAAACATCAATATTTGTGAATTATCGAAATCATATTGAAGATTTTATTTGAATAAAAAACTTGTATTTATACCTATTGTTCCAGATTGTACGGGCACCTTGTATTAGTCACTTCGTAGGCTCCGCCAATGTTCGATTTTACCTTATAAAGATCACCGTTTTTCTCGTATCTCTGGCGATCAAAGCCACGCTTAAGGTAACAAAGAAATAACACAAATAAAATTTAAAACAACCACTGCAGAGAGATGTAGCAGACTGAAATAGGATCTATTTCTTCTCGCCCCCTGTGAGCAAATTGGTCATACGCTGACCAATCGGCTTGCAGGGCGTATTTATATCAACTGTCCCCTCATGGACTATTTTCTACCACCGGGTCAGTTGAAGAATTCAGAGAGAGAAATCGGCCAGCAACGAAGAAACATCTCTCTCCTGCCTTTCCCCTGCATCGTTCCAGCAGCAGCCATCTCCACTGGGAATATATTTGCTGACGACCCGGCAGCCTCTTTTCTACACTGGGACACAGTTCCAACCCTCTGTTAAATAAACCCTTTTTTGTTGCCTGTTACTCGGTTGTTGTTCGTTCGATTCATTTTGTGCGATAAATGTAAGGAAGGGACCCCCCCTTCAATTACAAATGGTGACCCCGCTTCCTTTGTCTACCTAAAACAAAATGAAATTTCCATGAACATGGTTTATTTACAAGAACTTCCCATCTGTGGAAAACACTACCGCGGGGTCACTTCCCAGCTGACTACAACATGGTCGTTTTCAAGTCCAATGTTAACAAATACTCGTCGAGTCGTCCATCCACATAATCAAATTCTGCTCTTTCCACTCATCGTTTCCAATCCTCTCAGGTCATCATTCAACTGATAATCTCATTAACCCTGATCCTTGAGTGGCCTTTAGCCTTGGTAAGGGAGAATTTATTAGTATATAAAACCAAGAACATAAAAGGCAGTCGTAAGACTGCATGCCCCTGCCTGATAAAGTAAGGATGGGCCAAAGTCTTCTCTGGGTCTTACTTCTCCATATTGTATGAAGTATTCCCAAACTTATGACATGGAAACGTTGATAACTCAAAAACTATTTATCTGATTAGGCTTAAACTTTTCATGGTGGTTACTGTTATCAAAGTGCATCAGATCCATACATCAAATTTGAAAAATTGGGAATGTTAAAATTCCATCAAAATGTCTAGGTTATATAAGATGCGGGACTTCATTGGTTAAAATATGGGCCAAGTAGCGAATCTCTACGATGAACAGAACCGGAGTTATCGCCAAAAGTGTGACTTTCACCTTTTTCCGTGACCTTTAACCTTTGACCTAGATATCCCATAATTAAATCAGTGCTAAGTTAGACCATAACCGATAATTTGACTAAGTTTGATGGCGATTAGTCAAGCGATGTAGACGCTAGTTACAAACTCAACCGAAAACATGACCTCTTTGGCGGAGGTAAAAACTTGTACTTTTACCTATATATCCAGACTTTACGGACACCCTGTATAAACAACACCTCAGAAACTGGATATCTTGAGAACATTTTCAAAAGGTTGCAAAATGTGTTAAGAGAAACAAGTCATCGCTTTCAGCTCTCTAGAGACGCTGATAGTTGCCATTCGGAGCTGAGATTCTTTAGGGCGTAGAATTCGAAATAAACATGTGTCTTGCCTTAAATCAGTTTTTGCAATTCCTGTTGTTATTTTTTTTTAAATGAGATAAAAACCAAATTACTTTTTTCGCGGACATTTAAATATCAGGCAAGAGATCGAACTGGTGGAGATCATCGATCATGATTAATCAAATATGCTTTGACGAAATGATGTTGCCTCGTAAAGAATTGAGTATTCTCGGCAGTCGATAATGCAACTGTAAGCATATATAAATTGGTTGGGTAACGAATCTCAGTTTCAAACACTCGCTTGTCTAGCCACACTGAAGAGCCATGATACGACGAAACATCTGTTTATATATATATATATATATATATATATATATATATATATATATATATATATATATTGTTTTTCTCTTTTTTATTTTTTATTTTTCTTATCTTTCCGTTTTTGCTGGAGATGGGGCATCCTTCCGGGTGCCAGACATTCACCAGCTATTTCAGACACTCCAGCCTAGAGATCTTTTTAAGATTCTAACCATCCCTTTAAGTGCAATAGTTTGTATTTCTCTTGCACTCGGTTCACCGGGTATACTCTCCAGATACCTTTTGAGATTCTTTTTTATTAATCCTGTTGATCCTATAATTACTGGTATGATGGAGATTTTCCTAAGATTTCAGTTTCTTTACATGTCATACATAAGACCTTGGTATTTCGTAATATTTTTCCTTTCAGTGCTGTTTAATCCTGCATGTGTGTGTGTGTGTGTGTGTGTGTGTGTGTGTGTGTGTGTGTGTGTGTGTGCATATATTTGGGTATGTGTGCGTGTGTACGTGTGTGTGTATGGCAGCAAACTCGATATCGAGTATTGCCATCGCTTATTTATTCAATTCACATGTGAGCATAGCACATTAAATATGGCTTTTCGAGCCCGACAGATTCTTTGCACGCTCTGTCACAGTAATTGCTGACATGCTGTTCTATGCAATTCGTTGATTGGATTCTTTTTTTTTTCAATGTTCTTGTGTTTTTGTTTTTACTGGGGATGTGGACTCCTACTGGATGCCAAACATTCGCCCGCTATTTCAGAGACTCAAACCGAGAGAGATTTTTAGGTTCTAGCCATCTTTTCAAGCGCAATTATTTGGATCTCTCTTGCACTTGGATCACAGGGTATATTCGCTAGATAGTCTTTTACATTCTTTTTCATGGGCCTGGTTGCTACTATGATTACTGGAATGATGGAGATCTTCCTAAAATTCCAGTTTATTTTCATGTCGTACATAAGACCTTGATATTTATGTTTTCCGCGCTAAGCTCTGTTTAAGTGAACATCATTAGGGACACTGACTTCAACTCTTGTCCCATATAAGTATATCAGGTTTTATTTCTCCCTTGTGTTTCATTTTACTTCAGTCGAATTTCTCAGAAATCAAGGGTCCACTTCCTGGAACTAACACTTGATCTTTATATGAGATACATAAATATCCGAGTGTTTTATTAAAATTCTCCTTTACCTGTCAAATATTGAGTTAGTAAAGAAGTTAAGAACATTAATTTTCCTCTCCCCAATTGACCAGTTAACTATGTTATAGCATATCTTTCTTGTGGTCTCTTGGTCTTACTGGATCCCAGGACAAAAAGTCATCTAGTCTGGTGGAGTATCCAGCTAAGTGTTGTTACTTGAGCTAACATCACTAGGAGAAGGTGCACCATTCCTCATATGAGCCGTTTTGATGGGGTCTCATTTGTGCTGCGAATACTATGTTATTTTGAATATTTGGTCAGGGTTTACTTGTAGGGTGAAGTACGCTCATGTCGGGTTGCTATGATAAACCCCTGTACAGAGAGACCGACAATACTGTCGTTTCAAACCTGGCACAGATTGGCACTTATTACCGCATAGGTTGCAGGTTGCTATCCCTTGAAGGAGAGAGTTTACGGGATCTTTTTAAATATGACCTGTAAGACCTGCTTTGCTCAGACGTACTCTCCCACAGTCCCCACAGACCCAATCACAGAGAATCGCAACGATGTCATTTGGTATTTCTGAAGCCCATTTCTTAACGACTTTCTTACGTCTTTCATGTTCATTGCGTCTTCTCTTCTAGTATCAGATTAAAAAGTTTTTATAGAATCCCTCCGTCTCCAAACTTTTTTTTTTTTCACTCATTTAGAGTTAGATAGGAAAAAAAACGGTTTAGAGACAGGGTTGATATTATAAAAAATACCCCCGATTGGAGACTGGAGTGATTCTATAAAATTACCAATAATTATAAATTATATTTTTTAAAATAATGATAATTTCTTTGCTCCCCCCTCCTCCATATCGCTTTTCATTGTATAAGATCGTATGACTAACTAACGAGTTTACCTGGAGATCCTTGTTTGGAAAAACTCGGAGAGTAAACTCTGCTTTATTCATTTTAATTAATATCAGCGTTTCGTATTTTTATTTTTATATTTGTATTTGTATGTCTTGAGCACTTTTTTATATTTATTATTCTTGTTGCTCTCTATTCGTTCGATTTATTTTTTCAGCGTTTTTTTTTTTAATTATATACTAGCTGCCCCGACCCGACGTTGCCCGGGAGTAAAAGAAAGAAAGAAATTGCTGATTTGTTTATGAAGAAACTGAAATTAACGTTGGTGAGCTTAATTTCGTAATCTAATTATTTTGTGAAATAGGAATTTTTGAAAAGTTCGATTTAGTATTTGACGCTAATCGATTAACAATAAAGATCAACTAATAACGTGTCATTAATGTGGGTGAAGAAACACACACATACATAAACGCTTTTAGTCAGTATAATTACATACAATAACTTCTCTTTAATCTGTTCGGTGAGTAAGGAAAATGTCTCCACTCTAACAGTTTCCTTGACCGGAATAAGTATTGAAAACACTGAAGTTAAAGGAAATATATTTGCACCAATAAAATCGTGTAAGAGAAAAATGAGAAAATAGGCTAGTTCGAATCAAGTATTGATATGTTAGACGGATTGTTATTTAGTTCTGAGTTTGAAAATCCGACAAGATAACTTTATATGTTAGACTAGTTGTTCCTATCCGGGAGCGACCGATTACTGGGAGCTCAAAAAAGCAGGCGCTCGCCAATAATCGAATGTAAAATAGTACGACAGGCCAGTACATGTAGAAACTTAGACGACCCGTGTAGATTATGTCTGAATGAGAAATTTGAAATTCTAAACTTTAAAGGCTTCAAAACCTATTAAACTGTAGAAGTGAAATAGCAAACAGCTGTATACACAGAATAAAATTTACTTTAGGATAACAATACATGAGAAAAATAAAATAAAATAAAATAATCAAATAAAAAACTAAACCAATACCTAAAAATAGAAATAGAAGTACTCCAAGCACGCACGTGTTAAAATAAAGTCACCTATAAATTCGACACATTCACAAAAAAAGGTGAGTCCCTCTTATACAAAACAGAACAAAAGAATAGGAAGTAAAATTCAGCCGAACCTTTGTTTGTGAGAAGCCCTGCCATTGGCTAATGGAAACATTAACCCGTGAGAGGGAATAACAAATAATATGATTGGTTAGCTAGCTAGACTAAGCACCACGTGTATATAAAAACACCCGGTAACACGAATTCCATGCATTTTAGCCTGACGATTCTCTACGGGGATGAAACGTGAAAGTTTCTGTGTAGCTTAATTGCCATGAATATATTTTCATAACTTACTACCTAGCTCTTCTTACGTATTGAGCACTGTTGAAGTAAATACTGAAAATCGATACATAAAATATCATATCTCCTTATAACATTTTATGTGGATGCATGAAATAATAATTATACACCACTAAACGCGTAAATTGAATGACTGCATCTTATTTTAGATGCATCTAAGCATCTCTATAAGGGGCTCTGTCCGTCTTTCCGCGTTTACGTTTATATTTGAAGTAGCATGTTTGTCCTTTTGTTGCACTTAATATTGAATAAGCGTTTTCGTTGGTCTGACACGTTTAATTTTGAAAAAGCATGTTCGTCAACTTTCAAGCTTACGTGTGAAATTGTATTTATGTAAGTCTGTCACGCTTAAGTGTGAAACGCCATTTTCTTCAGTTTGTTACGCTTTAGTTTCAAATATCATTCATCATGTCCGTAACGCTTAAGTTTGAAATCGCATTTTCATTGGTCTGTCACGCTTTAGTTTAAAATATCATTTGTGTTGGTCTGTCACGCTTTAGTTTGAAATAATATTTTCGTTGTTATGTCACGCTTACGTTTCAAATATCATTTTTGTTGGTCTGTCACGCTTTAGTTTGAAATAATATTTTCGTTGTTATGTCACGCTTACGTTTCAAATATCATTTTTGTTGGTCTGTCACGCTTTAGTTTGAAATAATATTTTCGTTGTTATGTCACGCTTACGTTTCAAATATCATTTTTGTTGGTCTGTCACGCTTTAGTTTGAAATAATATTTTCGTTGTTATGTCACGCTTACATTTCAAATATCATTTTTGTTGGTCTGTCACGCTTTAGTTTGAAATAATATTTTCGTTGTTATGTCACGCTTACGTTTCCAATATCAATTTCCTCGCTAAACGCGCTGATTGAATGAACGCATATTATCCGTGTTCTGTCGTCCTCCGGGAAAATCGAGAAAATCAAAAAATTTAAACTTCCAGAAGTACATTGACCAGAAAAGACCCAAAAGACTCCTTTCACCCAAAATGCTAAACATTTATCCACGATATAAAAATAATTCGTAAATAAAACTGTGTTATATGAAAATAAAAACAATCATTGAATTAGAAAAAACAATAAGAATGAAGAGTTAATTAATGAGATGTCCTTTTGCAAAGCAATATGCAAATTAGTTAACCCTACGACGTTGATCGCATACACGTAATCAGTATATTAGAAAGTTCTTGTTCTTTCTCTAATGAATATGGATTTAGCGTTGTAATCTCACTGTTAGTGCGATAAATTGCCCAGCTTTTTAAGCATACAGATATCCGTTTGGATGTGGCTATGGTGAAGTGAGTAACGACACGAAATTACGACCTGGGTGTGCCAAGTTCGAATAGCACATGTTTCACTATGGATGTTGGCAACCTTGATGTGTGTTTTTTTTCATGTGAGTACCTGATTTCAGAACGAATTGTAGAAACCAACGCCAACAGCAGAATGGAATCCTGTTGATTCAGATGAATTTACCTTGAAGCAAATCCGTGCGTGTGTGTTTGGCTTTGTTTTATGTGTTTAATGTTTTTTTTTTTGTTGTTGTCATATTTTCCCTCCTTTAATAAAATTAAAGTTCACCTTATGTCAAATTCACAAAAGATAAGATTCTAATTGAGCCGGCCTCAAAATAACAGTCCATTGTTTTTTGTTTTGCTTTTTTTTTTGTGAAAAACAGAAAAAGAAGAAAAAGAAAGATTTTTAAAAAGATCAGAAGAATTCGTCTAATAATCAGTTAAACTAAAAAATAGAAAATACACAGACAAAACACTGTCACTAACATGGGGGCGAGTGAAAACGAAAAAAGAAAAAAAGAATATACAAGCACACACAAATATATACAAGGCCTGTAAAAAGTATCCGACCTTAGGCCAGAAAAAAAATATTTCAAATACGTGACGGAGTTGGGATCCTAATCACCTTCAAAGTAACCCCCTTATGCTTGCATATACTTAGCCCACCGATCCATCCACTGCAGGAAACACATCTGGAAGTCTTCTTTTGGAATGATGTTCTAGTATTTTTAATTTTAAAAAATTGGTTTCCGAATGTATTATTTTAGTGTTATTAACTAGAATGTGTCTTTAAATTGAGCTAGAGTTTACAAGATGCATGTTGAGACGGCGAGATAGAGTAGTGGTTGTAAAACCAATGTAGCTATTAGCTTTAAACAGACGAATTCTGTTCTTTTTAACAATGTTTGATAAATGAGAAAACGCTGCCTAAATACACACAACATATATATATATATATATATATAGAGAGAGAGAGAGAGAGGGAGAGAGAGAGAAGAAAAAAGAGTGATAAATATCTATCTCTACAATTGCTCTATCTCATATATTGAGCTAAACCTCTTCACAATAGGTTCATTCTACTAAAAGTTTTACTTTTGGTTTATATTTGATCCTATATATATATATATATATATATATATATATATATATATATATATATATATATAGTTTTTTGTTAGTGATTTTATTATTCCATTAATTGCGACAATATATATGTTGTTTCGTTAGCATTTATAATGAAAGCCAACTCTTCAAGCTTTAAACGCAATCACTGCCTAAAATCTTAAATTCAACCTCAACCGGAAATTGACAATGCATAAAAGGGAGGGGGGACAAAGATGGCGAGGACAGGAAGGGGGAGGGGGGAGACCCCAACAGTTGATATTTTGGAAAGTTGAGTGGGGTGATATCTAGTGTCTGGGCCATCGTGACCTCAATTTCAACCGGGGCAGAGGGCCGGGTAGGTTTAATTTAATAATGAGAATAAAATTATAAAATTATAACTGTCATTTCTGTTGTAATAGGTGATTATATATATATATATATATATATATATATATATATATATATATATATATATATATATATATATATATATATATATATAGAGAGAGAGAGAGAGAGAGAGAGAGAGAGAGAGAGAGAGAGAGAGAGAAATGTGATACTTAGAAGGCAATACAATGCAGAGGTGTGACGGATAGACACAAGTTGGAGCAAATAAGGCATATAATGGTGGAACAAATGATTTAGTTTACAACCTTAATACAATGTGTACATACACATATATATATATATTTATTATTATTATTCCTTTCACAAACACTGTAATACTATTATATGTCTTATTTGCTCCAACATGTGTCTATCCGTCACACCTCTGCATTGTATTGCCTTCTAAGTATCACATTTCTATATACCAATAAACAATGCTTCAAGCAAACTACATAAACCTCTTATATATATATATGTTTGTGTGGTTGTGTGTGTGTTATTGTAAGGAAATAAATAACAAAAACAAGTCAATTACAGATCGCTGGAACTCATCGTTTTGTTTATTAAATCTATCCGGTTTAATAAATATGATGTATTTATTGTTAAATATATAGCTAGTTTGCCTTTTTTTCCTTTTCTTATGGCGAGATTGGAAATTTTCGGCATTCCTGTCGCATTCTTCGACAAAATATGAAATTATGAAAATCAGTATTTTAAAAATAAAACAAATGC
Source organism: Sepiola atlantica (assembly GCA_963556195.1). Taxonomy (NCBI): domain Eukaryota; kingdom Metazoa; phylum Mollusca; class Cephalopoda; order Sepiida; family Sepiolidae; genus Sepiola; species Sepiola atlantica. Next base: position 25,131,325 of record OY744540.1, on the reverse strand, counting down.
AACGTCATTCTTGCACGTACTTGTATATAAAAAGAACTACTATATACTACTACTACTACTACTGATTATAAGAACTAGTTACAAAAAAAAATGATTGCATAATAGATGAAACTGACTGTATCCTTCCACTCTAGATTTTCACAGTATACTGAAAACTGAGACATCAGTGTTGCCAATATATATCAGACAGTAGGTTTAATATTTGAAAGACACTCCAATCGTTAATGAAGGGGGCCAGATGAAGGACGCCCTAAAAGGTAGGGGAGTAAAATCGGGAGTCAGAAATGACGTCACTTCCGTTCGGGGCTGATTCTGTCTCTTCAGTCTGACTAGCAACCGTAGAAGAGGCGCGAGGCGATGGTCCCTGTAGCGGCAGTGGTCAGAGAAAGCGAGGGTAGTGTAGCCCAAAGTGGGCAGACTGATGTTATTGTAAATCTCTCCCCAAGTAATTCATTTGTTCTCTCTCTCCCCCTCTCTCTTTCTCTCTGTCTCTCTGTCTCTCTCTCTTTCTCTCTCTCTCTCTCTCTATCTATATCTATCTATCTATCTATCTATCTATCTATCTATCTATCTATCTATCTATCTCTATCTATATCTCTTACTCTCTCTCGTACAAACTGTGTTCCCGTTTTGTTGTGTCTTGTTTTAAATAAAACACTTTTAAACCCATAATTCCGGCGTCCACGTGTTATCGATCATCGACCGAGGAACAGGAGCCAGCAGCGACGAAACCCGGGTACACACAGCGCGAAGGTAATCAGCAATGCAACATTTATGACTAACTATAGATATCATTGAAAAATAACGATGTTGCCGAAATATGGTTAATTACCCTTCTGGTCCTAAAAACGCTCATGGGTAGAAGTGGCCTTGGAAAAATATCCAGACTGTATGTGGATATAAATATCTTCTACCTCTCTACTTGCATGGCTTGTTGCACTTTGGTATTTTTTTTGCTAAATAAATCTGATTTGATTTGATTTGATATTAGACTAGTTAAGGAGTTAGCGATGTCAAAGATTGATCGTACAATAATTTCACATAAAGCAAATCCGTGGGAAAAAAAAACTTCGAAATTATTTGGAACGCCGCAATAACAAAAGAGTATTCAAAACTATGTCAAAACAATATGAACAAAGAATATAGGTTGTTATCAAGGCCAAACGAGGTCATAGAAAATATTATGTTTTTTTCTTTTGTTATTACGTATGAACGATGACTGTTTCGTTGTTTCGGTGCGTTATCTGCCAAATAAGTAACAAAAACAGCTTTCGTCGTAAACAAGATTTTGAAAGATTTATCAAATATCTATGTTTTCTTCATTTAAATGACAGCTTCTCTAATAAATCTGTCAAGCAATGTATACATAAGTGGGTTGACTATAAATATCCGGTACTGAAATTATCCTAAAGCTGATAATGTCATATTTAAAATGTAATTAATATATATTTAAACGAATGAATGCAAAAGTATTTGTCATTTATCACACCTCTATTACCATCAAAACGGGTTACCGTTATTTAAATCAACAATACAACATATAATTTACCTCCTTGCCAGGTGTGGTTTTGAGAAGTCAGCGCACTAGGTTAAGCGAACTGGCCGACAAAAAATGCCTGAGCAGCACCATCGGTATTCCCCGGTAGATGCGCATCGGGCGATTGGCAATAAACCAAACCCTTTCTCAGAGAGAAAGTAAAGCCTGGGAGGGTGGAGATCCGAGGACTAAACAGAACAGCATTTCGACAATAGCTTCGTTACTGTCGGACTAATTTGTATCATAATTCATAATCGACGATGTGGTTTGATATGTTATTAATAAAATTTCGGCAAGTGCCGCATAAAATATGTTTTATTAGATAAGTTGGGTTTGGCTCGGTAAATAAGATTTTTTTTTACTACGGCCATTTTGTATCTGTAAGGGCATTCGCTTTTAAAATTAAATAGGTCTGCCTCTTTGCATGTAGATTTTAAAAAGTTTTCTAACGCTTTTTTAAGACACATTCATTAATGACAGTCTGACTGTTCAACAGATCTCGATTGCTACCTAATAGCATGACATCACTATTCAGTGCACCGACCTTAGTTTACGAATGTCACAGTTTGGTTCGGTAAATAAGATTTGTTTACTTCGGCCATTTTGTATCTGTACGGGCATTCGCTTTTAAAATTAAGTAGGCCTGACTCTTTGTTTGTAGATTTTTTTTGGTACGAGTAGGTAATGAACTTATCTGTATCAACTTCTATTTCTATGTCAAAGAAAAGGAATTTTATTGATATTTATTTTGTGTGTGAAATTTAATACAGAATTACTTTTAAATGTTTTTTGATTAATGTTAAGTTAGCTATGTTTTCGTTAATAGGAGAATGTCGTCAAAACACGTAACGTAATTAGGAGGGTTTAGACATATTATTAAAGCTTTTAGTTTCCAGGTTGGACATGTAGAATTTAGAAAACAATTATTCCAGAACCAATGTCATCGAGACTCTGTCGACCTGGATGTATGTATATCATATATATCTATTTATTTGAATACTTTTTGTTTTGTGTTTACAAAAAATGAAATGCTTATTATTAAACATTTTAGTTTCAACTATTTCAAGTTGCGAACTTTGGCAAACCCAGCTAGTATATATATATATATATATATATATATATATATATATATATATATATATATATATATATATATATATATATATATATATAAATGAAATAATAAAGTAAGGTGCGAATCAAATTTTATTAGAATTCAAAATTCAGGCAAAGTATCTCAACGTCCTTAACTCATGAATTTTCAAAGTTAATTCTTCTCCTCAGAGGACTATTACCGCAGTGACGTTACTGCAGGTGATACAATTAAACTTTGAAAATATATAAAAATATATACAAAAATACATAAGAGTACATAACACATCAAATACATCAAGCCAAAAACATACTTATTTATTAAAGTTATAAAATCCATCCAAGTCATACAAATTAAAACATATTTAGGAAAGAAATCCAATAGTTTGATTGAATATTGATCCAGGTATTGAGTAACAGTCCAAAAGCGAAAAAATTGAAAGAACTGAAAAACCGAAAAAGTTTTCCAGTCGGGAAAAGCGTCCGCAATCGATGCAGTAAATTACAGTGAAAAGTGCATCCAATGTTTATGTTAATTAATACAATGATAATTGAACCAAATCAAATAAAAAGTTCAATAAACTCACTTTGTGTTGGAATCATCAAGTTCAAAATTCAGGATTCAAATGATTTGATCGGAGTAGCACAAACCAAAATTCGCTGGTTAAATGTAAAATCCGCTAAATCCGATTTGAATAGAATTAAATCAAACTGAGTCAATATATTCGGCCATTTTTTCTTCCGGGTCCGATAAAGATTATTTCAATGAATAACGTTAAATTTGAAAGTAATCACTTTCCCGCAAGCCAAGTAAACAGAACCCTTTCTCGCCGATCAGAACGCAATACTAAAGTCGCAGACTGCCTTCTTTTTCAAACGCCGTTATCCGAACGGATGTTAAATTTCGAATGTATATATATATATATATATATATATATAATATAATTTCTCTTATATTATTATTAAATATTATATATATATATATATATATATATATATATATATATATATATATATATATATAATATTTAATAATAATATAATATAATTTCTCTCCGCGCTTAGCACGTGCTCACGTCTTCTATTCGGCATCTCATTATCCATGCGTTCATTTAAAAAGCTATACATTACCACACTGTTCGATGAACTCCGCAGATATGAACACACCAGATCAATTGCCCGCCTGAAGATGACTGAATGAATCAATCGAAAGTACTCGCAAAGAATGGAATATAAAACTTACGGATCGTACGTGCAAATATTCGACAAGAATACTCGATGGACCATTCGAAAAATGAAAAAAAACAAACTTATTAAGCAGAAGCATTCCATGTTGTTCAATAACGTTTGTCTTAATGAAAATATGCTGCCTAAACACACACACACACACACACACACACACACACACACACACACACACACATATATATATATATATATATATATATATATATATATATATATATATATATATATATATATATATTCTTCCCGTGTGGTACGATGTATGGGAGTCTAGTTACGCGACGACCTCCACAGGTGAATCTGATTGAAGTTGATAAGTTATTGTGGGGTTTGTGAAAGTAATGTTTGTACAGGTGCACGGTGTGGTGCCTATTAAAAACCGAACCCGTCGCAGATGTTATTTCGGTGGTTTCCTTAGTCTAGACCAGTTTCACCGACCTTGTCTATAACTTTACCCTCGTGTGCAAACAAGTAAATAAAGACTGGTTTCCTTGTAGTGGCTGATAATTTTGTGTGCAGTAAATATATATATATATATATATATATATATATATACACACACACACACATATATATATATATATATATATATATATATATATATATATATATATATATATACCGTATTTCTTAATTGGGAGAGTTTCCCAGCAGAGTGCTCAATTATTAATGCAAAAGTAAAATTAACTAGATAATTTATAAGAGCATGATATTTATTAATATTAAATAAAGTGTTACAACCGCTGATGAAGGTCCGATTTTCTCGGATCTGAAACCTTGGTCCGGATGTTGTTGTAACACTTTATTTAATATATATATATATATATATATATATATATATATATATATATATATATATATATATATATATATATATATATATATATATATATATATATTATACATGTGTCGTTGAATACCACGGAGTTTTCTTTCTTTGCTATACATATATATATACATATATATATATATATATTTATATATATATACATATATCTATACATATATATACACATATATATATATTTATATATATATATACATATATATATACATATATATACACACACATATATATATATATACATATATATATACATATATATATATATATTTATATATAGATAGATAGATAGATAGATAGATAGATAGATAGATAGATAGATAGATAGATAGATAGATAGATAGATAGATAGATAGATAGATAAAGAAATGGAGAGAGAGAGAGAAAGAGAGGGAAACACAAACTATTATGCATATTCATAATATTTTTATATAGGGTACAAAAAGTTGAAAATCTAGCGGTTTTCTGGAGATTAGTTTTTGTTCCGATCTAGCGGCTTTTGAAAACCGAAAAGAGTCAAAGAATAACAAGGAATTCGCCACGCTGCACGTGTCCTACGAATGTTTTGCAGAATGGATAATATCTGGTTTGAACAGATATCTGTAACCCACTTTGCTAGGTAGATAACTGCCACTACTCATGAGTAGAAACGCATGTCTTTCATGTTTTGTATCATGGTACGTTTACGGGTTTTATGTTGTTGTCAACTGTAATTAAATGTGTAAATTGTACTTGGTTTAAGTTTCGTCTATTATTCGTTCTGGTGATAGATATGTTTTGGATATATGTTTAATGCATGCTTGTTAAAGAAAATAACTTTATAAACCAACAAAAATAAAAATAGTTATTGAAGATCAAATAATGATTATCATAAATATAATCCGGATTCATTCTACCGTAACGAAATGCACTACAGCCAATAAGGAAACACTTAAGATTTTAGCCGTAGATAAATTAGACCAGGTGTTAACGATAAGCACTTGTCATTCATTATTTCTTGTCATGTTATTCGTTGTCGTTTACGTTTTTTTATGTTTTCAACTGCAAATAAATGTGTTTAAGTTTCGTTTGTTACTTGTTCTGGTGATAGATATGTTTTGGATATATGTTTAATGCAGATCTGTGAGACAAAATAACCTAAAATCCCAACATAATAATTTTAAAACGAAGGTAGAAAAAGAATAAATGCGTATCCTTTATTCGTATCAGTTGAAACTCGGTTATAATGTTTCCGAAACATCTGCCAAATATCAACAGAGCATGGAAAGAAGGGTTCATAGGTGAGCGGACCGTACGAAGGTGCGTTCAGAAATTTTTAATTGATAATATGAAAAAGCTCGATAGATGGGTTAAAAACATGGTCATCCCTATAACAGGCCGAAGGATCTAACATTTGGAGTCTCTGATTGAAGGCAAGTTTTACGATCAATCAGCAGAGATATTTTAGCTGCTAACACTTCACTGGCATTGCTCATGAGAAAATGTCATTTTGAAATGATTCTGACCATAGCTATGATTAAGTAAAAATTCTCTAAAAATATTTAAATGGGTAAATTGTACTCAGTTTTAGTTTAGTCTATTATTTGTTCTGGTGATAGTTAGGTTTAGGATATATGCTTAATACGTTGGCTGTATGTTAAAATACTCCTGTAACCCAACAAAAGAAAATGAGTCAGTGTAGACCAAATAATGATTATCATAAATATAATACGGATTCATTCTACCGTAACGAAATGCATTCTAACTACAGACAATCGGGTTAAGATTTAGATTTCAGCCGTGGACGAATTAGACCAGGTGTTAACAATAAGCACCTGTCAATTATTTTTTCTTGTCATAGAAATTTAGAAACACTTAATAATATATTTTGGGCGATCCGTGACGATAACATTCTGATGGTCTTTTATCATATAAAGGAATAGCGTATTCTGATGGTCTTTTATTATATAAAGGAATAGCGTATTTCCGTGTATGAATGCGCACGGGCGTGTGTGTGACCAACTCGGAAACTACCAAGATGAGATGTGCTCGACTGATCTTCAATCATTGGTTCTGGCACACCTTAGTAGGGGTTCATACCAGCTGAAGATACATCCTCGACAATCAGTCCGACAGTGACCTTGCTTCTGTAGAGGCTGAGGTATGATTCTGTTCAGTTCTAAGAGGTCAACCCTCCCAGGCTTTACCTACTCGTTTTTGAGAAAGGCTTAGTTTATTGCTAATCGCCTGAAGCGTGTCTACCTGAGAATGCCGACGGGGCTGCTCGGGTATTTTTTGTAGACCAACATGCACTTTGGCCTTTTGGCCAATGATCAAAGTGTAGTATCTGTTCCGATGGATACTGCACCCTATAGACCGGTATTGTCTTGGCCTTCGGGGCTTGATTTACGCCGGTCTATGGGTCTGTCCTGTGCAGTTCTAGGAGGTCCACCCTCCCAGGCTTCGCCTCCCCTCTTTGGGGAGGAGTAAGTTTATTGCTTACTGCCTGAGGCGCCCTTACCGGGGAATGCCGACGGGGCCGCCCAGGCAATTTTTAATGGCTAGAGTTCTCACCTTCTCGGGCGCTGGCTTTTCAAACCCCACTTTCCCGACCCGACCTTGGGTCACATCTTACCTTGTGGGAGTAAGATAAAACTGGCCTTGTGCCTAACCTCGTGGGGAGGTAAATAAAACCCTAGTGCGCTGACTTTTCAAAACCTCACCTGACTTTGTGTCTAACCTTCTGGGGAGGAGGTAAATGAACTTGTAAGATATTCACAGGAACAACTTGTCGTGCTACCACAACTGCAGAGATTCCACTCAGTGCCAACCAAGTGTTTCATCCTTTACTGATCGGTAAATTTATGCCAGTTTAGTTACTGGGGTAAAATTGTGCTGACACATGACCTTGTCTTCAATCTCTGGTTCTTCCTTATAAGACATTCCCAGCAAGAACTCGTCTTCGACCACAACCGCAAAAAACTTCCCTCTCTTCCTCTGTGTGCCAAACATCAAACAGAATTTTCATGGCCAGAGTTTCTTTCAAACAACTGCCGTCTGCGGAAAACATTACCACAGGACTGTATCGCTGCAGGCTACAATATAGTCGTTATCAAATCAAATCAACAGATACTTGTCATAAACCGTATTCATAAGTAATCCTGGTGATACCAGATCAGGCTGCCCTGTGGCTCCCTGAGACGAAATTCACCTACATTGACGGTTTTTTTTTTTTTTTTTTTTTTTGTTTGTAAAACTTAATTATGTTCTACAAAACCAAAAACAAAAACAACAGCCCCTCTCCCTTTCTCCCTCCCCTTTTTTATTTTTATTTTTCCTACCCTACTCCCGGTCCTGGATATGACCTTAAACTACATCCGATGGTGAGATCCGGCTTACGGACTTTGGGGAATGTGGAGCCTCCTCTTAATTACCATTGCTCCCAGGTCCACCCTGACCCGGAGTGGTAGTACCTGTTAGGGTCCCAACTATGGGTTAAATAGAAACAGATATTAAAAGGGGAAAGAAACAAAAAAGAGAAGAAAACAAGACCAGATTCGGCATTAAATAACCCAAAAAGGGTTGATATGCCGTAAAACAAAACTACCAAACCAAACCATAAGTAATCAAATTTTGTTCATTCAATTCATCATTTTCAATCCTCTCATAATATTCTTTATAATTCAACTGACAATCTATCCATATCATTAATCCTTATTGTCGAGTAGCTTGATACATCGTGACTCATTCGATTCATTTATAACCTTTACATCATCAGATTACGTGTGACCCCGGTATGGTGACCCTAAAAGAAACATACTGTAACATTCATTTTCTTGGGTCACCAGGGATAAAATTAATATAAAGGGCGGGCTAAAAAAAAAGGGGACATTTTTCATTCTCACTGATAGTTGTTCGAAAAACAACATTGAAACAAAGTCAAACAGTCAGTCAGCTGCTGATTACTTTTGCTTTTCCTTTTTCTTTCTTTCTTTTTCATATTATATTGAACAAGTTGCCAAGGAAATGGAGAGAGAATGAGAAAGGAGGTGTTCAAATAGTAACGTCACTCAGGATGTGTAGAGAAGAAAAGTGTTATGCATACTATATTTTACAAGGAATAGATATATATATATATATATATATATATATATATATATATATATATATATATATATATTCCCGAAACAGTTTTTCATGGTAAACAACTGATGATCCCTTAAAATAGTGTTAGAAATAAACTAATATAATAACTGTAAAAAATAAATTGACTTACATGAGTGATTTTCCACTGGAAGACTTGGGACTATAAGTTTTTTTTTTGTTTTTTTTTTTAAATATAGTTTTAATGGTTGAGAAACTTCCGAGACTATATATATATATATATATATATATATATATATATATATATATATATATATATATATATATACTAGCTGGCTTTGCTACTTCGCTGTCGCTTCGCAAAGTTTGCTACTTGAAATAATTGAAACCAAAATTTTAAATAATAAACATTTCATTCATAAGTTTCTTGCAAACAAGAGACTAAAACTTTCGCACTTATTCATATAAATTGATAAACATTAACATTTGAGTCATCTTTACACGAATTTATTTATCTTTTGAATAAAACCGTAATGAAATCGATAAAAAATTAAATCAATTCACCTGAGCGATGGTGTGTGTATGTGTGTGTGTGGGGGGGTCTTTTTGATCTTTTATTACATATTAAGTACATTCGCAACATATTATCTATTATAGACCCCGGCAATTCTTATCGTTTTTTATTGTAATGGGAATGATTGTATTCCTTGTCTAGTACGTATGTCTTAGTCACTTCTTTATCTACTGTTTACGTCCTTGGCATCACTCTGGCAACCTAGGGGATGACTTGAGCCACCAGACCCTTCTTAGTCGAAATAAGGTATGAGCAGGTTCGGTCCAACGAAGTACACTCTCCCAGACGTTAATCCCTCCTTCGAGAGTGGGGGGTGTTTATTGCTGATCGCCTGAGCCGCCCCTACCGGGAATGTCAACTGGTTCGTTCTTAGTTAATTTTGTACCCAACCTGAGGTCTCACTTCGAGGAGGGGTCCCCACTTTCCGGCCTTGTGTCGCATCATTCTGCAGTGAGGGGGGTGGGGAACAGGTAAATACCTACTGTTGACATATTACGTAATTCGTAATCTCTTTTACGTTCATCCTCTATAAACTAGTTAAATGTTAATAAATGTTATTGTGTTCAAGTTTTTCTTTTCTATTATATGTTTCTCTTGCGACGCCCGTGTGTTATTATAGAAGATAATCTTTAACTAAGTGGCAGCCCAAAATGAAATAATGTTGCAAACGACAGTTGAAACACACGCGAACGACATTAGCTGCATGGCGTCCAAAAATGGTCTCTCCCTCAAGCAAAAATATCACTCCTTTTATTCTGCCAAAGCATCTATTTTTCATAATCACGACCGTCGCCTCAAAATCAAACTGTTCCAGGTTCGTTTCAGCGCGCAGCCACTGTTTCCTTGCAGCGGCACATGCTAGTTGTGGCCGCTTATCCTTTGTCTCTTCGCACCGTCACCACATGGGCAGATTTATAAGGGGGCAATTTGTGTGGAGAGTTGGGCAGCATGATGTTTGTTCATATTACATTTAAATTTCTACATGTGGGAAACAGTGCGTGAGCAGGAAGAGAATTCAAAAAGCAAGCAGTTCAAGGAAAGAAACTATCATAGTAGAAAATCCTCTGGCATCTAGATGTAAAATTATCTCCCTATAAAAAAAGTTCTGTTCCTTTGGGACAAGTTCTTAGAGTGATCTTCCTTGCTTGTTGTTGTTTATTATTGACTAGGAAAACCAAGATGGTGGTTTGCACAAACGGATGTGTGTCTATCATTAGATTTATGTGATAAGTAAACTAACATTGGTAGCAAATAATAATAATATTTTTGTAACAACAACCGAGGCCCTTCTATAAATAACAATATATTTATTTGAGTGACTTACACGCTCGGGTGTAGGTTGCCGAAAGTTAAGACAGTATCACAGTGAAGAAAGTAAGAAAGTTCGTTGGCTGCCGTTTTTCTTCCAGCTGTATGTCTTCCAGTGAGGGATGGCTTTGTCGACTGTCCAGTGGAGAAAGGCAGGAGAGAGAACGTCTTTCTTCGTAGGTGCCTGAAAACTCTCTGGTAACTCTCTGTGATTCCAAAAGAGTCAGAAATAGTCCTTCAAAGTTCCGGTTGAAATTATTACGCCCATGAGTATGATTGGTCCTCGTATGACCAAATCACCTCGCATGGGATGCTCTCCGCAAGGAGAAAGAAACGGTAAAGTCTATGATCGCTACATTCCCAACGATAAGACCACACGAATATTTGGCGACCACGTGTGCGGAAAATTTAACTATTCCCGAACACGTGGGAAATTAATGTACTAAAATGATAAAATGGGAGGATCAAATATTCATTATTATTAATATTTTTACAGCAATATCAAGAAACTTTATGTACGCGAGCGATGCATTAATTCATCATTTCGCCCACCACCACCACTAAAGCGCGTGTGTGGGCTCTCTTTTGAGCAAATTCTTCTAAATTGCTTCGAACCAACCCGGCTACAAACTGAAATACAAAGTATTGTGAACGTTGCAAGGACATCCCGTGTTTACTTTGAACTATAACGCAATTCCATGAAAAATGCCAGTATACTGAAATCATATGCCCTTAATAGGGTTAAGATGAAAATTCATATACACTAAATGTACAAAAGCAAGGAAATTCCAAAATTTTTACACTTTTATTGTCATTAAGGATATGACTACATATCAACCAAACCATTTCATTATCACATCACTACAGTATAAATCTCTATGCATGAGTGGATGAAGTGTGTGATGTGCCCTGAAGAAAAATTCCCACCAGTAAAATACATAGCCCTGTTGTGCTCGCATACCCTTAATGACAATAAAAGTGTAAAAATTTGGGAATTTCCTTGCTTTTGTACATTTAGTGTATATAAATTTTCATCTTAACCCTATTAAGAGCATATGATTTCAGTATACTGGCATTTTTCATGGAATGTCACTACTTTTGTAAAGGCTATGTCTCAATACAATGCCTTCTCATAACTGATATAGTTGGTAGTTTGACTAATCAAAGTATATGGTAAACTGAAATTAAAATGCCATCAACTAGACACTAGAACCTCTATCTTTGCCAAAAATCAGCTGAATCCATCAAATGGTCGATAAGATATAGAATAAAGTGTATGAATACTGGTCATTTTTAAGGTTTTTTGGAATTTTCTGGAAAACTAAGGTATATTGTAAACTGAAATTAAAATACCATCAACTAGACCCTAGAACCTCTATCTCTGCCAAAAATCAGCTGAATCCATCTAATAGTTGATGAGATACAGGGTGGCACATACGTACGTACGTACGTACGTACGTACGTACACACAGATAACATGATTTCATGATTGAACTTTCTGGATCTCTGGGTTGCCTTGACCAACGATGCTGAAATTCTACACACTTATAGAACCTATCAAATAAAAATTTTGTGCAAAGTTTTAACTAATTTGGTTTATTGGTTTTTGAGTTATGATTGATCAAAGAAATGAGATTTCCAGCATAGGCCATTCTTGAAGTCTATTAAGGGATAGAGTGCTCTCGCGCCTCCCTTGATTAAAAGTGTAAATAAGTTAAGAACTACTCTTGATTTATTCGAAATAAACGTAACATTCGTTCAATTAAATCAGCGATTGTCTAGAATTTGTAAAAGACGAAAATTGGGCGAAATAAACAAATAGTCAACAAATAAGTGTTACCGAAGCCAATAAAAGTTACTTTTATATCAGCCTGAATCATTTGTTTGTGTTTTAAAATATTTTTCAGTGTTTTTTTTTCATTGCATGTTAATATTTTATTCAATGTACGATTTTGTTAAACTGTGAAAATTAAAACCTCGATGTGGAAATCGAAAATTAAACAAAAATACAGCTAATAAAAATATACAGGTCTGTTTAAAATTAAATTTTCGACCGATTAGTGACAGTTATTGGCTGTATTTTTGTTTAATTTTCGATTTTGAGTTGTTAAATCTACGACACCGATGTCTCCCGTGGAGTAAAATCCGGCGCCATCTTGAATTTGGCCGGTTAACAAGGATCAGAATGCAAAGATAAACAATATATAAATGCGCTTTAAAATACTTTAAAAGACAAAAAATATGCAGGTAAGTAGAAAAGTAACTGTTATTGACTTTGGTAACAGTTATTTATTGACTGTTTGTTTGTTTTTTTGTTTTACACCCCTTTTTTTCTTTTTTCTCTGTTGGAAATTCTAAATCAAATCTATGTGTTGGGAAAAATCTGAATGCCTGTTGTTTCGAATATTATTTCAATATATTCAACAAAAAACAGTCAACTGTAAAAACCCAAAAAAAGGAGAAAATAAATTTTCGCGATCGTACAGTATAGTTAACAAGAAAAAAGGGTGAAAAAAATATTTAACAAGTAACTGTTACCAAGCGCAAGAAAAGTTACTTTTCTGCCTACCTGCATATTTTTGCTGTTGTATTAAAGTTTTTGAAAACGTTTTTTTTTTTTTAAATATAAAATTTCGTTCAGATATGATATTGTTGGGGTTAGATTTCGTAATGGCTGTCGCAGGCTTTCCGGAAATCACTAAAGTCTGATTACTTCTTTTTTTCGTCATTTTCTTTTTTCAATTAGGCAGAAAAGTAAATTTCATTGCGTTTCAAACATTTATTTGTTGTATATTTGTTTGTTTTTTCACCCTAAAACGCCGGAAAACCAATCAATCAAACTTCGGTGATTTTCGGAAAAACTGTCCTTCCGCCATTGCGAAATCTAACTAATCAAATAGTGAAATTTGTCAATTTGGAACTGACAAGATTCGAACTTAGAACGCCCAGGTCGTAAATTCAAGTTGGTATGCACTTCACCACGACTACCAACCGTTCTATGTAAAGAATCATTAATCTTATCTTTAAGAGCAAAAATTAATGAAGGATTTAAGTGAAATATTTTGAAAATCAACAATCGTGCCATTTAAATGAAAAATTCATTTATTTAATTTTTTTGTTGCAAGCTTCCGTTGTAGGACAACTTTGTCAAGCGAGACTGTCTTATAGTTTGTTTGTTTTTTCTTCTTTTCTTCCTCCTCATTTTGATGGTATTAACCCCGAGGGGTCGAATCACGATATGAACAGAAAGAGACGTCAAGTTCTAAAAGACGTTAGGATAAGTGTAGTCCTGGCGATGTTATGCGCAGATTGGCGCTTTCACTTAAATACATTCTCATGCGTGCTTCAAAGATGTTGTCAATTTCCTTACTTAATGAAGGATGTTTTCGAAATTTGAAAAAGAAAAAATGCCATTTGTGATAATTTGGGGGTCATTTTTAGCCCTCTAGCAAGGGAACGAACCACACTTCTCGCGATAATTCTGGCTGAGTCAGTTTTCTGCGTTCATGATCATCCTCCACTCTATAATAAAGACCAATGTGTATTATTTGTTGGATGATGCGTGAAGATTAAAGATGGCGTCCGCCGGATTTGAATTATCTATTTATGCGTTTCACTGTTGGGCAAATTCGATGCGACGAGGGTTCAACCGGTGCATCTGAAAATGCTGCTCGAAGATTTAAGAATCTATGAAAAAAAAACGGCCTTTTTTTGTTGTTGATGTTTTTATTTGAAGGTTTATAAAAATATTTTTAAAACGGTACTGGAACTAATTCATTTTTTTTCTTTTATTATGCGTTCACTTATAAGCATTCAGAAAGAAAGAAATTTACATTTTTCAAAAATATCATTTATGGTTTGATATCACCTCAGCCGGGGCCAGAAATAACAAATGTAGATAAAAACTGTTCGCCAAAATCGAATTAAATTTGTCTATTAAAATTTCTTGTTTTTAATCAATATTTTAATTGATTAAAAACGAGGAATTTTAATAGATAAGTTTAATTACTTTTTATCACTAAATAAATAAAATTTATCGATAGTTACAATTTTTGTTAAAATAAAAAAGTTTAAGGCATAAAAAGCTTTTATTTTAGTAACACTGCGCGCTTATACGCATTAAGGTAAAAAAAAAAGTCGTCGGTAAAAATGGTGCTGATAAAAAATGGTGTTGGTAAAAATGGTTCCATTAAAAAATGACCTCTGTAAAAATGTCGTCAGTAAAATAGCGTCGGTAAAAATAGTGTCGGTAAAAATGGTACCCGTAAAAATGTTGTTGGTAAAAATAATTTCTGTAAAAATAATTTTTACCGGCGCCATTAGTTTTTACAAGAAGTATTTTTACCAACAACATTTTTAAGGCTGCCATTTTCAGCCTGTAAAAATGTTGTCAGCAAAAATGGTGTTGGTAAAAATGATGTCGGTAAAAATGGCACCCGTAAAAATGGTGTCGGTAAAAATGATGTCGGTAAAAATGGCACCCGTAAAAATGGTGTTGGTAAAAATGGCACCCGTAAAAATGATGTCGGTAAAAATGACACCCGTAAAAATGATGTCGGTAAAAATGACATCCGTAAAAATGGTGTCGGTAAAAATGATGTCGGTAAAAATGGCACCCGTAAAAATGGTGTTGGTAAAAATGATTTCGGTAAAAATGGCACCCGTAAAAATAGTGTCGGTAAAACATTTTTTACCGACACCATTTTTATTGGTGTGATAAAATGTCGGTGAAAATGGCTCCGGTAAAAAAAAAAAATGGCGCTGGTAAAAATGGCGGAAATGTCGTCGTCAAAAAAGATGGAGCCGGTAAAAATAGCTCAAGTAGAAAAAAGGGAAAATGCCACACGTGAACGAATAGGGAAAAATAAGTTTACTGAAATATGCATTATTGGCGAACAGGTTTATTTTTAATGAAAGCTATTTTTAATATAGTATTGTTTTGACCGACTGTTTTTAGCTTTAATCAAATTTATTTAACCCATTCTTCAATTGTATATAAACAAATTGCGAAATTAGCCAAACCCTGGAATTTACTTAACGGCAATGGGGACAAAAACATGCTCTTCATTACTCCCAACACTAACGCTAAGTCCGAGTGGAGGTTGAGAATGCCAGATCAGTAGCCAATTTTAGCGGCAACTTATAATTTAGGAGATGGCGGTCCAGAATGCCTGGATCGGGGTCGAGACCGTAAATTCGGTTTCCCCTCGTGGTACACAAATAGCGGGCGAGAACTTAAATATACCTAATGGCTACCAAATAAATATTATTAAAAAATACATTCGTTTAAAGAATCTATTTTCATTTCTGCCATTTTTTCTATTTTTCTACTTGTGCCATTTTTACCGGTGCCATTTTTACCGGTGCCATTATTACCTGTGTCATTATTACTTTTCACTGACGAGACATAGCTTATATCGGTTATTTGTATTTAAGTTGTTTAAATTAAAACCTAGCAAATTGAACCGTCAAGTAAATTTATTAATTTTAATAAGAACCATCAAGTATTTTTAAAATAAAATATAAGAAACAAAGGTGTATGTAAATCCCCGTGTAGCCGTAATAATGTCACAATGACGGTCAAAACTTCAGAAAGAACTCCTGTTCATCCAACACCATATTAACTTGAGATTCTTTGACATAAAGGTGTATGTAAATCCCCGTGTAGCCGTAATAATGTCACAATGACGGTCCAAACTCCAGAAAGAACTTCTGTTCATCCAACACCATATTTACTTGAGATTATTTGATATAAGGGTGTATGTAAATCCCCGTGTAGCCATAATAATGTCACAATGACGGTCCAAACTCCAGAAAGAACTCCTGTTCATCCAACACCATATTTACTTGAGATTATTTGACATAAAGGTGTATGTAAATCCCCGTGTAGCCGTAATAATGTCACAATGACGGTCCAAACTCCAGAAAGAACTTCTGTTCATCCAACACCATATTTACTTGAGATTATTTGACATAAAGGTGTATGTAAATCCCCGTGTAGCCGTAATAAGGTCACAATGACGGTCCAAACTCCAGAAAGAACTCCTGTTCATCCAACACCATATTTACTTGAGATTATTTGACATAAAGGTTTATGTAAATCCCCGTGTAGCCGTAATAAGGTCACAATGACGGTCCAAACTCCAGAAAGAACTCCTGTTCATCCAACACCATATTTACTTGAGATTATTTGACATAAAGGTTTATGTAAATCCCCGTGTAGCCGTAATAAGGTCACAATGACGGTCCAAACTCCAGAAAGAACTCCTGTTCATCCAACACCATATTTACTTGAGATTATTTGACATAAAGGTTTATGTAAATCCCCGTGTAGCCGTAATAAGGTCACAATGACGGTCCAAACTCCAGAAAGAACTCCTGTTCATCCAACACCATATTTACTTGAGATTATTTGACATAAAGGTTTATGTAAATCCCCGTGTAGCCGTAATAAGGTCACAATGACGGTCCAAACTCCAGAAAGAACTCCTGTTCATCCAACACCATATTTACTTGAGATTATTTGACATAAAGGTTTATGTAAATCCCCGTGTAGCCGTAATAAGGTCACAATGACGGTCCAAACTCCAGAAAGAACTCCTGTTCATCCAACACCATATTTACTTGAGATTATTTGACATAAAGGTTTATGTAAATCCCCGTGTAGCCGTAATAAGGTCACAATGACGGTCCAAACTCCAGAAAGAACTCCTGTTCATCCAACACCATATTTACTTGAGATTATTTGACATAAAGGTTTATGTAAATCCCCGTGTAGCCGTAATAAGGTCACAATGACGGTCCAAACTCCAGAAAGAACTCCTGTTCATCCAACACCATATTTACTTGAGATTATTTGACATAAAGGTTTATGTAAATCCCCGTGTAGCCGTAATAAGGTCACAATGACGGTCCAAACTCCAGAAAGAACTCCTGTTCATCCAACACCATATTTACTTGAGATTATTTGACATAAAGGTTTATGTAAATCCCCGTGTAGCCGTAATAAGGTCACAATGACGGTCCAAACTCCAGAAAGAACTCCTGTTCATCCAACACCATATTTACTTGAGATTATTTGACATAAAGGTTTATGTAAATCCCCGTGTAGCCGTAATAAGGTCACAATGACGGTCCAAACTCCAGAAAGAACTCCTGTTCATCCAACACCATATTTACTTGAGATTATTTGACATAAAGGTTTATGTAAATCCCCGTGTAGCCGTAATAAGGTCACAATGACGGTCCAAACTCCAGAAAGAACTCCTGTTCATCCAACACCATATTTACTTGAGATTATTTGACATAAAGGTTTATGTAAATCCCCGTGTAGCCGTAATAAGGTCACAATGACGGTCCAAACTCCAGAAAGAACTTCTGTTCATCCAACACCATATTTACTTGAGATTATTTGACATAAAGGTTTATGTAAATCCCCGTGTAGCCGTAATAATGTCACAATGACGGTCCAAACTCCAGAAAGAACTTCTGTTCATCCAACACCATATTTACTTGAGATTATTTGACATAAAGGTTTATGTAAATCCCCGTGTAGCCGTAATAAGGTCACAATGACGGTCCAAACTCCAGAAAGAACTCCTGTTCATCCAACACCATATTTACTTGAGATTATTTGACATAAAGGTTTATGTAAATCCCCGTGTAGCCGTAATAAGGTCACAATGACGGTCCAAACTCCAGAAAGAACTCCTGTTCATCCAACACCATATTTACTTGAGATTATTTGACATAAAGGTTTATGTAAATCCCCGTGTAGCCGTAATAAGGTCACAATGACGGTCCAAACTCCAGAAAGAACTCCTGTTCATCCAACACCATATTTACTTGAGATTATTTGACATAAAGGTTTATGTAAATCCCCGTGTAGCCGTAATAAGGTCACAATGACGGTCCAAACTCCAGAAAGAACTTCTGTTCATCCAACACCATATTTACTTGAGATTATTTGACATAAAGGTTTATGTAAATCCCCGTGTAGCCGTAATAATGTCACAATGACGGTCCAAACTCCAGAAAGAACTTCTGTTCATCCAACACCATATTTACTTGAGATTATTTGACATAAAGGTTTATGTAAATCCCCGTGTAGCCGTAATAATGTCACAATGACGGTCCAAACTCCAGAAAGAACTTCTGTTCATCCAACACCATATTTACTTGAGATTATTTGACATAAAGGTTTATGTAAATCCCCGTGTAGCCGTAATAATGTCACAATGACGGTCCAAACTCCAGAAAGAACTTCTGTTCATCCAACACCATATTTACTTGAGATTATTTGACATAAAGGTTTATGTAAATCCCCGTGTAGCCGTAATAATGTCACAATGACGGTCCAAACTCCAGAAAGAACTTCTGTTCATCCAACACCATATTTACTTGAGATTATTTGACATAAAGGTTTATGTAAATCCCCGTGTAGCCGTAATAATGTCACAGTGACGGTCCAAACTCCAGAAAGAACTTCTGTTCCTCCAACATCGTAAACAACACTAACAAGATTTAACACCAACATTTTTCCTTAAATGTCAAAACTCGACTCTGCTTTTAATCCGTCTTTTTTAAAGTCAGTTAGTCTCTACGTATACAAATTAATTGCCCATGCATACAAATTAATTACCCATGCATACACATTAATTACCCATGCATACAAATTAGTTACAACTATTAAAATAATCTGCCATTATCAAAACAAGTTTTTTCTCTCTTTAAAGTAGTCGCCCAGCACGTGAAGCATCTAATACGCCTTGAAAATGGTAAGTTTTCGTCTTCGTCTCTATAAATAATACATAGTGTCCGATGTAGACGTATATATCGAAGGCTCGTGTGCATACCCCAACCCTCAAAAGCTAGCTTGGTGGAGAAAAATTGGAAACACTTAATGTGAAAATGCTGTTTTGCGAATTCTCTGGCCAGTGATATGTAAAAGACATAAACCTGTGCACCGTAAAACAAGTGTTGTTGTTCTCTTGATTCTAGTAATGGGAATGCCAAATGTTGTTTGCAAAACAAAGACGAATGTAGACGACGCAGATGGCTACTACACAGAAGAACCCAATATATATGCATAAAAAATAAGGAAAAGAAAATGCATGCATTGTGTATTGTTGAAAAGGGATAATTATTTCCCTCGCTCGTGATTGGCCATTCGTCTTTTATAGATGCCGATGTAATGCAACATCACCAATTAAACAACGACACCGATGATATATTTTAACACATATCAAAGGTCATATGTGAAATATGCTTAAGTGAGTCGTGACCCAGGGTTGGGAATGCCTGTGCGTTTCGTTGTAGAGAATCAGAATAAACAAGCGTATACAAAATGTACACGTGTTTACTAAACAAAAAAGCAATCTTGTATACAAGTGAATAAACAATGGATTATTTAACCTTTTAGGCATTGGTCTTAATAAAATGATCACTGATTCACCGACTTAATCTCTCTCTTTCTCTCTCTCTCTCTCTCTCTCTCTCTCTCTCTATCTATCTATCTCTTTCTCTTTCTCTTTCTCTTTCTCTCCCCTCTCTCTCTCCACATCTTCAATAAAGTTGCTTTTTTAACACACCCTTACCGCAACTGCATCCTCCCACGCGCTCTCTCTCTCTCTCTCTTTCTCTCTTTCTCTCTCTCTCTCTTTCGTTCTCTCTCTCTCTCTCTCTCTCGCACACACTCCCTCACTCTCCTCTCTCTCTCTCTTTTCTCTCTTTTCTTTGTCCGTCTCTGTCTCTCCTCCTTTCTCTCCACCCCGTTTCTCTATTTCTTTCTTTCTCCATCTTTCTCTCTCCCCTCACTTTCCCTTCTCTTTACCTCTTTTTTTTTCTTTCTCTCCACTTCCTCACGCAAATTACCTCGACTGCATTTCCCCCTCTCTCTCTATCTAACTCCCGCAGTCTCCTCTTTCTCTCTCTCTCTCTCTCTCTCTCTTTCTTCTCTCTCCGTCTCATCTCTCCTTCTCTCTCTTCTCCTCTCACTCTCCTCTTTCTTTCTCTCTCTTTCTCTCTTGCTTTCTCCATTTTTCTCTCTCCCCTCTCTTTCTCTCCACTCAAGTTGCTTTTTGAACATAATTTTACCTTG
This sequence comes from Sepiola atlantica, assembly GCA_963556195.1. Classification (NCBI taxonomy): domain Eukaryota; kingdom Metazoa; phylum Mollusca; class Cephalopoda; order Sepiida; family Sepiolidae; genus Sepiola; species Sepiola atlantica. The sequence goes on along the minus strand of OY744540.1, from coordinate 25,110,543 downwards.
AATAGATTTCCCCTCCCTCTCTCACACTTTCTCTCTTTATACCTCCCCACTCCCACTCCCTCTCTCTCTCTTTCTCTCTCTCTCTCTCTTTTTCCCTCTCTGTAACTGAGGTTCCGCCATTTAAGGCCTGATTTAAACCAAATGTTTAGGATATTTTTTTTTAAGTATTTTGTCTTTCTTTTTGTGATATTCACGTAGTCAGGCAAGGGGTGTGTCGACCAAGGACAACGAATTACGAAAGGGGGGATAGATAGATAGATAGATAGATAGATAGATAGATAGATAGATAGAGAGAGAGAGAGAGAGAGAGAGAGAGAGAGAGAGAGAATATGTAATCGGGGTAAGAATGTGTTCAAAAAGTAACGTGTCTGATTATATGTAGAATGTGAAAGACAGATAGAGAGGGTGAGAAAGAGAGAGGGTGAGAAAGCGAGAGGGTGAGAAAGAGAGAGGGTGAGAAAGCGAGAGGGTGGGAAAGAGAGAAGTATGCAGCCGGAATAAGGGTATGTTCAAAAAGTAACATGATTGAGGATTGTAGAATGAGAGAAAGGGGGAAAAAGAAAGGGAATACATTTTAGACTTGATTAACTTTTCTATTTTCTTATCTGTGCCCGGGCAACAACGGATAACCCTGAAAATCAGAATAGATATGATCGGCATTTGTTCCATTGAGAATGGTATGCGTGTCGTCTCTATTCATTTCCGCAGTGTGGCAACAACGTTCAGTAGTCCCAATATTAGAATCAACCAAACAACAACACTTGTTTGGCGGTTCACAAGTTTATTTATTGTACTTATCTCTGGCAAGAGAATTCATAAAAACGTGTTTGTTCATTAAGTGTTGCAATATTTTCTTCCACCAAGTTGGCTTTCGAGGGCGGTACTCACACGCAGCCTTCGATATATACGTCTACACCGGAATCCACCTGTCAAACCAAAAAGGTCGACCAGCTTTTATTCGTCTTCACGTCATTCCCACGGAGCAACTTTGCTGCTGTTTCTTCACTACATCACTTCCGTTGACATCGTCACACCCCATCATTGTATTAAACATTGTTAGCTTTTAAGCAAACAGGGAGCGCACTTTACAGTTTAGGAATATCAAACTATAAATGTTATGTATCCATTCAATCTGCGCGTTTAGTGAGGAAAATTATATTTTAAACTTGCACGTGACAGACCAACGAAAATTATATTTTAAACTTACACGTGACAGACCAACGGAAATCATATTTCCAACTTACACGTGACAGACCAACGGAAATAATATTTGCGCGTTTAGTGAGGAAAATTATATTTTAAACTTACCCGTGACAGACCAACGGAAATCATATTTCCAACTTACACGTGACAGACCAACGGAAATAATATTTGCGCGTTTAGTGAGGAAAATTATATTTTAAACTTACACGTGACAGACCAACGGAAATCATATTTCCAACTTACACGTGACAGACCAACGGAAATAATATTTGCGCGTTTAGTGAGGAAAATTATATTTTAAACTTACACGTGCCAGACCAACGGAAATAATATTTTAAACTTACACGTGACAGACCAACGAAAATCATATTTTAAACTTACACGTGACAGACCAACGGAAATAATATTTGCGCGTTTAGTGAGGAAAATCATATTTCCAACTTACACGTGACAGACCAACGGAAATCATATTTCCAACTTACACGTGACAGACCAACGGAAATCATATTTCCAACTTACACGTGACAGACCAACGGAAATCATATTTCCAACTTACACGTGACAGACCAACGGAAATCATATTTCCAACTTACACGTGACAGACCAACGGAAATCATATTTCCAACTTACACGTGACAGACCAACGGAAATCATATTTCCAACTTACACGTGACAGACCAACGGAAATAATATTTCAAACTTACACGTGACAGACCAATGAAAATCATATTTTAAACTTACACGTGACAGACCAACGGAAATAATATTTTAAACTTACACGCGACAGACCAACGGAAATAATATTTTAAACTTACACGCGACAGACCAACGGAAATTATATTTACAACTTACACGTGACAGACCAACGAAAATTATATTTTAAACTTACACGCGACAGACCAACGAAAATTATATTTTAAACTTACACGCGACAGACCAACGGAAATTATATTTACAACTTACACGTGACAGACCAACGGAAATCATATTTCCAACTTACACGTGACAGACCAACGGAAATAATATTTCAAACTTACACGTGACAGACCAACCAAAATCATATTTTAAACTTACACGTGACAGACCAACGGAAATAATATTTTAAACTTACACGCGACAGACTAACGGAAATTATATTTACAACTTACACGTGACAGACCAACGGAAATAAGATTTTAAACTTACACGCGACAGACCAAATGAAATTATATTTACAACTTACACATGACAGACCAACGAAAATTATATTTCCAAATTACACGTGACAGACCAACGAATAGAGCACATAATCATAAGATATATATATATATATATATATATATATATATATATATATATATATATATATATATATATATATATTTACCAGGTACTCATAATTGTACCAGTTCATTCTGTGACTCAGATGATATTTTGAGGTTATTTTTAGGAGCTCATTCTCTGTCGTCTTTTCTGTCTCGTTACCGAGTGCTCGTTTTTTTGGTGACAAAAACACGAGAGGTGACTCTTGCTACATTCTAACACGTTACCAAAAAGTTGATACGTTTTTGTATGTCGCGACTTTGTCCTTCTTTTTTATATAGCCTTTCTCTCAACGAAACTAGTTATGGTTATATCGCTAACATAAAAAGCAACGTACACACAACACATACAGACACGCGTCTCTGATATTAGTATAGTTTCGATATAATTCTTTTAACACAGATAAGAGAGCATAAACTCGACTCTTAGTATGAAATTAAGATTTGAAAACAGTTTTATTGGCTTGAACAATAAACAAGCTAAAAATAAATAATAAAAAAGAAAACACTTGTGCCACTCACATAAAAAAAATGAGAAATCTACTTTCGTAGGTAAGTTTGTGCAAAAGTTCTAGGGGGTCCACCCACCCAAGCTCTACATTATTTGAGAAAGGGGGTTAGGGTATTATTGAAAACTAGCAGGGCTACCCGGCGTTGCCCGGTGCAAAAGTGTAACGTATTTGTATTAAAACTTCTATATATCTCTCTTTTCCCCCTCTCCCGCCCCCACTCCCTTATATAGATTCCTCAGGGCATAGGGTAATTAACTCCTTGAAAAAAAAAATCAGAGTTACTTCCCTTTAGTAAGTGGCTGGAAAACAGACTCCTCCCTCCGAGTAACCTGCGCCAGTTTAGGGTCAAAGAATGAATATTTTGTTATTAATTTTAGATAGTATTTATTCCGCAAACGCTGATAAAGAATATACCAACTTTGTGGGTCTTTGTTTTGTTTGAGGCATGTATTTGGACACACACACATATATACACATAGACAACTACCCTCTATAGAATAGATTAACACCCTCAGCTACTACCCCTTCCAAAAAACTGAGATTCTACTTTTTGTTTTAGGCGATTACGTGTGAATACCCTGAAAAACTTGGCGGAAAGAAAAAATATATTACAGAATTTTATTATATTTCGCGTATAGATTTAAAGTAAAATGATCCCCATTTCCGGGCCATTCTAGCGTTTTAGGCCAATTGACCATTTTTTCTGTTGTTGTTTTTGGGGGTATTTTTTGCTATGAGAGATACGTTTTCTGTGTGTGTTTTAGAAGATATTCTACTTTTTAGGCGATTGCGTGTGGTTTTACAACTTTGCCAGTCCGGCCTAGGAATAATGGTAACGAAAATTTAGTTAACCGCCATAAAAAGTTAGAACGGCTAGAAAATAGGAAATCAATTTACGCGCACACACTATAAATTCTAAAATAATTGTTTTTTGATTTTTTTTCTTTCTGCCAGGTTTTAGAGGGTGTTCAAACGTAATTGCCTAAAAATGTAGAATCGCATTTTTTGTAGATGGGGTAGTTGCCGAGGTTAGTTACCGTGGTTAGTTTATTTCTAATCGCCTGGGGCGATCCTATAGGGGAATGCCGACTGGACTGCTCGGGTATTCTTTGTGGGCCAGAGTGCACTCCTCTTGTGCATAGGCTTCTGAATCCCTATCTCTTGACCTTGTGTCACATCTTTCCGCGGGGTGGGTGGTAGGTAAATACCAACTAGACTATTTCGACCGAGTTTTATAAGTCTGACTCTCGGTGTGAAATTAAGATTTCGAAACAATTGTATTTAATTGATCAGCTAAAAATAAAATTTAAAAATAAAAATAAAAAACACTTGTGCCATCCACAAAAAAAAATGAGAAACCTAGAAGAAAGTAGGTAAGTTTGTTCGAAACAAAATGAAAAAGATAGAGATAGAGTGAAAAAGAGATATAGAGAGAAGGAGACGGTGGAGTAATGCGCTTGCGCACAGGAAGCCGGAAGTCACATCAAGAAAGAAACTTTTGTGTTGGTCGAGCGCAGAAGAGAAGGAAAAAAACGAGAACGCGCAACACTCCTGTACCTGTCAGGATTAGTCGGCTGATAAACAAAAGAACACGTGCCACTCGCATGTTGATATGCAGTATCATCGTCCGCTACCACCAGCCCCTCCCCCTCTCTCTCTCTCTCTCTTTCTCTTTCTCTCTCTCTCTCTCTTTCTGTCTGTGTCTCTCTCTGTGTCTTCCCATCTCCCTCTTCTCTCTCTACCTCTCTCTCTTCCCCTCCCCTATCCCCCTTTCTCTCTCCCTCTCTCTTTCTGTCTCTGTCTGTCTGTCTGTCTGTCTCTCTCTCTCTCTCTCTCTCTCTCTCTCTCGGTCTTCCCATTTTCCTTTTCTCTCTCTACCTCTCTCTCTCTCTCTCTTCCCTCCTTCTCTCTCTCTCCCTCTCTCTCTCATGCTAGCACAGATAGACACGGCTTTGCCAAGAGGTTAATGTGTACCTCCTGACATAAGCCAACTCTACCATATTTTTTACATGTAATTTATATTCAACTTTTTGAGTGGGGCCCAATGATGTACTCAGCACTGATTGGGTGGTAGAAGGTTTAAGTAAAATGACATTATGCGAAATGAATTTCGGTAAATGCATAGTCTTTAATCCCTTCAAGGTACAGCGTTTCCCGGGAATAAATGCAATCCAAGTGTACTCCTGCTCCAAGCCCTGAACCCCACGTTTCCATTTCTATTCTTATTTTTTAAATTTTTAGACAGCTGCTTCGTCGTTTTACGATTATCAGTGTGACTAGACATAGAAAGCGCATCAACCCCGAGATTCGAAATCCGGACGCCAAACCACCACCAACCATGGCAAACCGGTGTCGGGTGTCTTACCATCTGAAATATCGAGCCCTCTACAGGAAGTGAAAAAAAATATCATTTTTACATGTTTATTCATTTGTTTACAAATTTGAAGATACTTGTAACCGAGAAGACTCAATTTATTTTCTGAAAGAGTATTGCGTTACGGTAAGTGGAAACGATCATTTCTTCTAGCATGCTGAGCTGTGAACGGCGAAACGCGTGTCTGTTCATATATATATATATATATATATATATATATATATATATATGATTATTTTTATTTACACAGACATGTACAAAATCTGCGACACTGGCATGCCGATGTTATCGATCAACAGCTATTATAAACTGAGATCTCATCAGCCAGAGTTAGAATCCGATCTTAACCTTAGATCATATTTGGAATATATATATATATATATATATATATATATATATATATATATATATATATATATATATATACATATATATATACATATATATATATATATATATATATATATATATATATATGTATATATATATTACATAGATCCATGTAACCACTATTACATGATCAAATTGCGTTCCAAGAATTGAACATAACAACAGTTTGTGTACGATCGTTTCAGAGACCATATGTTTTTATTGATATTAGATACATCGTCAGCACAGGGTATTGACACGGAGTTAAAAGCAAAATCATATATCCAGCATCAATTGAATATAGGCCAACGTCCTCAATTATACAGCAAATAGAAACGAGGAGGGGAGTTGATGCTAACATTTCAAATCAAAGTTTACCAGGTTGGAAAATTAATCAGGAGTGAACATAGGGGCTCAAAGTAAAAAAAAGAGCTTATGCGAAATTACATGTAGGGATTCGCATCTCAACAGACAAATATTATCTTATACAATATCTAAGAGTCATTGGAACGGATAATTAGCAACATATATGATCAAACGATGAAAAGTGGTAGAGGAATTGGCCATAAAGGCTAAAAGTAAGGGGCCTAATTGAAAACTATTTCTAATACGTTATAAGAAGTAGTAGAAAAGAAACTTGATAGATTAATTAAAGGATAAATTAGCTACAGAATTAGTTAAGATTGTGATACAAAGTATAGAAGTTGTAATTCAGAAATCAAGTTATATTTATAACTAGCAGTACCCGTTGCCCGGCGTTGCCCGGGAGAAATATAAAGGAATGAACGAAAATGGGTAAACAGTTGACAGAACCCAAGTAGGTCACAGCAGATAGTTTTAATGTTAAGAAAACATCTCGCTTTTGAATTGTGGAACAAAAATAGAAATTGCCACAGTGTAGAAGGATATCTCCTTCACTGACCGATTATGGAAAAGGGTACTTCTGTCAGGCCGGGATATTTGTTCGATCTGTTATCTATTCACTCCTAGGCCATTGAAAGCAAATCCTTGTAGACTGCGGCAATTTTTATTTATGTTGTTACTTCAGAAAATATAATAAACGTTGGTGGATTTTCGCCACATTAAGATCTTACGTAGTGCCTAACTCTGCCCTCGTGGGGAGCCTAGTCAAGTGGATAGTTCTAAATTGAGGAATAGTATAAAGAAAGATTTAAGAAGCCTTATATACAATAATAGAAATTGCCACGTGTTGAAGGATTTCTCATTCATTGACCGTATTTTTTTTTTGTCTGCCATCGTGGGGAGGCAAGTAAATTTGATTGTTAAAATGTGAGAGATCCTAGAAGAAAAATACAATTGAGCCTAAAAATATGTAGACATATACACATATCTAATTACGAAATATTGTTTTGTTTCCTCTTACTTACCTTGTAATCATTACGGGTGCGAAGGGTGTAGGAATAGGGCTGTCGCTGCCAGCTGCTAAGTGGAAGTGTCTCCCTTAAATCAACATCCGATAAGTTTGTTTTTTTAATTCGAGTCTTAAACCCATTTTTTTTACTTGTATAAATGAGGTTGTAAGAAAATATGTAAGGACTTTCAGGTAATGTATATTTTATTAAATTCAGTCAAAGTTATGAAAATATCAGAACGTTGCGCGGTATTATGAATGTAGTTTACTGATCGCTGATTGGCTGGTTTGCGAATTCTGAAACCGGTGTGTACGTGATTTGTTCTTTTCTTATGTTGGCTATGAGCGCCGGTGATTTGGGTTTTGTGGGAAGACTTAATTATTAGCGGGAATATAATTTGCTACCCTCTCTTTGGTTTAGTTAGTTGGGAGAGGCTTACATGGGTGACTAATGATAATGTTTTTGATTTAGGTTTTAAAAATAAGTTTAAATTTCTGTAAACACGGTCGAGGTAGTAGTCGAATGAAGTGATGTGTTTAGATGCGTTTGATGCATTATTTTTATTGTCTAATCTAACTGATTTTCGAGGGGGAAAAACGACTCTATTTTATATATATAGATGTGCTCAGAGAAACTTAAATTAAGATATCTACTCTAGAATGCATAACTAATATAGAATGCATAATTTTTGGAAACTTAAGTAGAGACATTATCTTTGATTGACCCCCCGCCCCCAGAGACAAGATTCAACAATAATAATGTTAAATTAAGTATTAATAAAATTAATAAAATTAAAATAATCACTAAGTTAGAGGACATACTGCATGTTTTGTTAGTAATTTTAACTACAATTATGATTAAAAAAACTTAACTAAGAAATAATTATTTTACCCTAGAATTTCTACCAATTTTTTTTTTAATCTGGAAAGTTTTTTTTGTACAGGGTGGGCCAAAATAAGGGTCCTATCTTTAAATTTGAATAACTTGAATTTGAATAACTTCCACAAAATAAAAGTTAAACTCACCAAACTTTATGTGTGTGTAGACTGACCCTTCCGAGATTTTTTGAAATAAACAAAACAAATTTTAGCCGAAAAACACTTCTTAAAACTTACAAAAACTAAAGTATTGTTTTTTACACTGTTTTGAGTTTTTTAAGCAAAAATAATGTTTTCTAAATGAGGGTACGTTCCTTAGGGCTAATACGGCTCATGCTTGCTTCGGAAGGGGTCCTTTACTTATTCTAAAAAAAAAATTTAAAAAAATCAATAAATAAAAAAGTTATGAATTTTTTAAAATAGGACCCTTATTTTTGCCCACCCTGTATTATCCGTGTGATTCGTAATAGGCGTAATGAATAATGTGAACTGAGTTGACAAACGGTGTAATAGGAAAAATAGCTCTAATTAGATTTCTACTGTATTTCCTTTACGGTCGCAAAATGAGACATATTACTGAGGGAGTAGTTACTCCTACTCTCGCGCTGAAAATACTAAGCAAAGAGGAAACGGCTGAGCGGATAAAATATCGAAATCAGTCAATTCTAGCGAAACATTTTTTTCTGGAAGCACGTACCAATAAGCAGCTAAAACGCATTCAAAGTAGAATTCTCTATCTAGCTTTTATTTACGGATCTATGCCGGCCATAGAAATAGGGGAAACTCTGAATTTACTTGATATATAGGATATAGTAATCCACAGACAGCTGTTTCGTCGTTTCATGACTCATCACTCCGGCTAGACATAATGTGCGCATCAACCCCGATATTCGAAGAGCAATACAGGGACAGAGACAGACCGACAGACAGACAGACAGACAGACAGAGGCAGAGCGATAAGGACGGACAGTGTAGCATGCATCATGCGGGTCCACGAAATAAAAGAGTGACGGTCTCGACGTGTGTCGTTCAGCGGGGATTGAACCCATAGCGTTCCGATTACAAGATAGAACCTTGTTATTTCTGTTCGAGGGAAAGAGTCCACTTATGCAAATGAACATTGTTTTGCATGGGAGAATTCTCGTTGAAATAAAAAGAGTAGAAACTTTCCTTCCCGGGGTGTGACAATAACATAACGATACGTCGAGTGTTAAGCGAGAAAAGGAGAAGGACATTCAATTAGCGTTTTGTGTCAGGTTACTCGATTGACGAGTATCCTTTTGGTCGAGATCAAAGTGTAGTATCTGTTCCGATGGATACTGCACCCCATAGACTGGTATTGTCTTGGCCTTCGGGGCTTGATTTACGCCGGTCTATGGGTCAATCCTGTGCAGTTCTAGAAGGTCCACCCTCCCAGGCTTTGCCTCCCCTCTTTGGGGTGGAGTCAGTTTATTGCTTACTGCCTGAGGCGCCCCCACCGGGGAATGCCGACGGGGCTGCCCAGGCAATTTTTAATGGCCAGAGTGCTCACTTCTCGGGCGCTGGCTTTTCAAGCCACACTTTCCCGACCCGACCTTGGGTCACATCTTACCTTGTGGGAGTAAGATAAAACTGGCCTTGTGCCTAACTCCTGGAGAGAAGTAAATAAATACTCGATTGGCGAGTGTCGGATATTTTGAGAGTTGACGCGCTTCCCCCCCCCCCTTTTCTACTTTAACATCTACAAAGAGATAGACAGACAGAGACAGAGATAACGACATAAAGAATGGCAGCGATTCGGACATTTTTAGTTCATTCGGTTCAGTAATCAACATGGCCTGTTGTCGCAGCCCGCACAGCAACTCTGAAATACTCGTTGTTGACCATATTTCGAGTTGTCATGTTAGTTTCTAAGGCTTAAAAGTTAGATCTGGAAAGTTGCCATTGCTTTCCAGACCCGCGGTGTCCATCTTACGGACAGTTAGCCCCCAACCGTTGTTTCTTACGTGTAATCTTACGCCAGGCGCTGCTGCGATCGAAACCAGTATTCAAGATTCCAGAGCTGCCTCTGTTCGCCACTGCAGCCTGCTACCACTGGAGGAGCACAATAGATGAGAGATCGTCGTCTGCCAGTCTTCAGGCATCGAAGAAAGGGAAGCCATCTCCTGGCCGGCAAGCATCCGCCAACAGACTACCTAATTTTGCCGGTCAGCCCAGACACGACCTTCGTTAAGAAGGTCTGTTCGATCAAAAATGACGTCATACATTTTGGTGTGAGCGAAACGTTTAGAAAAGTCAGGCTGTCAATAATGAATGGTAGCTTTTGTAAAGAAAGTATTAGAAAACGTTAAAAATTGCAATAAAAAAGAAAAGAAAGGAACACGATTTGATTTATACTGAAACTGAACTTATTCAATATTAATATTTAAAAAAAAAAAAAACAAGAATTAATTAAAGAAAAAAATTAATTTGTGTGTTGTTACTGCATTTAAGTAAATAAACATTATTTTTGTTTCATGGATTTCAGAGACTAAAATTCGTTTTATTATTTTGATTGTGAATTATTTTGATTGTTAATTTGTGTGTTGTTACTGCATTTAAGTAAATAAACATTATTTTTGTTTCATGGATTTCAGAGACTAAAATTCGTTTTATTATTTTGATTGTGAATTATTTTGATTGTTAATTTGTGTGTTGTTACTGCATTTAAGTAAATAAACATTATTTTTGTTTCATGGATTTCAGAGACTAAAATTCGTTTTATTATTTTGATTGTGAATTATTTTGATTGTTAATTTGTGTGTTGTTACTGCATTTAAGTAAATAAACATTATTTTTGTTTCGTGGATTTCAGAGACTAAAATTCGTTTTATTATTTTGATTGTGAACAATCTGAAAAGCATTTACAGAAGTTATTAAAATAAAACATGCAAAGTCAAGCAAAGCTATTAAAATAAAACATGCAAAGCCAAACAAAGCCGATTATACATCTGTTTTTTGTTAAGTGTGTGTAATTACAGAGTGATTCAAATTTTAGGGGCAACCCTTAATCAGGTCATCAGGTCCCTGAGTGAGAGGTTAATAAACAACTCTTGTAACGCATCAACAATTTTGTAGTTTCTTAAAGAAAGAAAATAAAAGTATATTTGGATGGTGAGGCTATTGAGATTGTTTAGAAGTTTTGGAGCACGGGGGGGGGGCGATGCTAGTGTGATTGCAAGAGTTAGGAGTGGATGGAGTAAGTTCAGGGAACCTTTGCCATTACTAACCAGTAGAGCGTTACCACTGTCGGTCAAAGGAAGATACTTTCAGGCATGTATGCAGAGTGTGATGATGTATGCTCAGGGAGAATTGAGTACATGCATTGCACTGAGAGAAATAATGTGAGAATGATATGTTGGCTGTATAATGTGAATCTTAAAAACAGGCTTAGATCTAGTAGGAAAATTAAATCTGAACAGTATAGAGAGATGTGTGCAGAACAGGTGACTTCGATGATATCAACCTCTTTGTATCACTCTTCAAATCACTATCAGACTTCCATCTTGAAAACGACATGAACAAACCCATCAGTATCCTTTTTTTTAAATACCAGACAATGACTAAATCAAAGTTGAAATAATTTAACAGAGAAATTACCACCGTCGCATGTCAACATACAGTGTGTAACCGTTCCCTCCGATATTGTCTTGTTTATCTTCTTAGCACCAACCACTGTGACATCAGCAGCAAAACAAGACTCAATGGAAAGGCCTTCTCTTTACGAAGGCCATGGTCCAGACTGTTGCCCGGATGTGCCCGCTGCTGTGCCCAATCAGCTAGTAGGAAGCACTGGTGAGACTTGAGCATCATTAGCGCCTTTGTCCACTGCCGGCGAGGGAGGTCCATGCCTGGTAGGTTATCCGGGTCCTCCACAAATCTGTGCGACCTTGATTTATCTGCTGCCTGCCATTCCTCCGTCCAGCAACATTTCATGCTCAACCGCCTCAGGACAGGTGTCGGCCGTTTCGCCGCGACCATGAAAGGATGGGGACTCAGGGACTCGGCTGTCTGCGACTGTGGTCACTCTGAACAAACAGTAGACCACATCATCGAGCCATGCCTTAAATATCGACCCCCACCCCAACGGCGAAGCCGGCATAGCTGCGCTAGACAACAAAACATTAGCATGGCTTTTCTCAACCGAGCTGGTGATCTAACAGTGAGATGCTGTGAAGCAAACGAAAGAAGAAGAAGAAGAAGAAGAAGAAGAAGAAGAAGAAGAAGAAGAAGAAGAAGAAGAAGAAGAAGAAGAAGAAGAAGAAGAAGAAGCGCCTTTGAATCTGTTTAACCTATCTTCCTTCCGTGTCTGGGGATGAGATGAATTACAATCTACATCCGCATCTAATGAAAATAAAGCTGTTTTCTTTTCCCGCTCCTTTTAAAGATGGAAACTGATAAATGTTCCGAGTTGTTATTTCATTTTGATAAATCTTGTTGCTAAATGCATTATTAAAACCTTTTGCTCTAATAAAACACATTTTAATTCCTCCTCGCAGTTTCATATTTCATCATCATTGAATTTGGTAAAAATATCAGCAAGATAAGCTACATCAGTCTAAAGAAGCTTTGAGTCATTTTAAACAAAGAAAGAAAATGCAATTTAAATTTCCAGGGATACTTACTAAATCCAAGATATCGCAGACTTAGCACTTGAATAAGCTGACCCACCGAATAAAAAGAGGGGGTTCAAGTATCTAACAGTGAAACAAAAACAGGGGACCTTAACTTAAACGTGAAATATTAAACGGGGGATCGTCAGCTGTTTACCATGTAACCGTTTTGGAGGTTTAAATATAGGGTGGGCAAAAATAAGGGTCCTATTTTAAAAAATTCATAACTTTTTTATTTATTGATTTTTTTTTTAGAATAAAAGAAGTAAAGGACCCCTTCCGAAGCAAGCATGAGCCGTATTAGCCCTAAGGAACGTACCCTCATTTAGAAAACATTATTTTTGCTTAAAAAACTCAAAACAGTGTAAAAAACAATACTTTAGTTTTTGTAAGTTTTAAGAAGTGTTTTTCGGCTAAAATTTGTTTTGTTTATTTCAAAAAATCTCGGAAGGGTCAGTCTACACACACATAAAGTTTGGTGAGTTTAACTTTTATTTTGTGGAAGTTATTCAAATTCAAGTTATTCAAATTTAAAGATAGGACCCTTATTTTGGCCCACCCTGTATAAGTGTTACTACTGTATATTATTCATCTCAAGCGTGCCAAGGCATTCACTACAAGCACCGGACATATAAAAAAAACTCTTCAATAAAATCGGAGGAGATCGTCAATCTTCGGCCACGCCGTTAGATTTTCACCATGAAAAAGAAAAAAAAAGAAAAAATACACTGTCTGTTTACTATGATTAAGGTTTATTAAACGGAAAATTCGGATTTAGAAAATATTTTTTTAAATGATTAAATAAATTTTCATTTTCAGAAAGTATTATGATCATCATGTGTTTAATCAAGAAACTAAGTAGTTCAAAGAAAGTTTCAATAATGAGAATAAATTTGTTGCGGTTATTTACAATATCTAATTTGAATATAGCATTATGTATTGGATTGTGATTTATTCAAATAAAATCTAGAAATGATTCAAAAGCCAGAAGTAAGCAAGATATATATATATATATATATATATATATATATATATATATATATATATATATATATATATATATATATATATATATATATGCATGCTTTTAAAAAGGATACGCGAAAATCTCTCAAAGGCCCTTTCGATTATCATCTCGTCAGGAGGAAATCGATAGTTTTTTAATCAATAATATTGTCGAAAGAAAGAAAGAGCAAACGGGGAATTGAATGTGCCAAAATTAACGATGGAGCGATTAAAAGAAGTGAATTTAATGATTTCGTTAAAAAACGATTAAAAGGCACTACGTTATATACATAATTTATTATGGATTATACTATAGCGTGATAATTCGATTAGTTATAGTGATAGCGGCGATTTCAGGTGTGAGAAATCCGGCCCGTAACGGTAGTAAAATCACTACATCTTCAGCCTCGGTCAGTGGCGAAATATTTGGATTATATAAATTTTTATAAAAAGTCGGTGGTCGATGGGTGACGGTCGACTAGAACTGGGAGTATAGGGCCTGATTAATAAGGACTAGATAAAGAAACGTGAAGGCAGGAATAATGATTAAAATAAAGAGGCATGTATAATAAATTTATAAATAATAATTAAGAGTTAGATAAAAAAAAATAATGTTAAATAAAAGATCAAGTAAAAATTATGAAAATTAAAGAAAGTTAAAAAAAAAGATTTAATTTAAAATATAAGTAAAATACGAGAATTAAGAAAAGTGAAATGCTATTGTTGTAAAATAATGGTTAGATCGAATGTGTAGTAGGGTCCTGGAATTAGGAAGCCCAGAGAAGTGATTAGAGCTGTAGGCATGAGGTTAGCCTTTCAAATGTGTGTATTACTGGTAAAGATTCCTGATTAAAAGTGAGTATAAGAAAGTGGGGGTCAGAAGTACAAAAAGTTGTAGAAGTAGCTATGTGCCTGGAAATATACTGATGTAGAGAGGAATAGAAATGGGAGGGGAAGATAAGTTACACGTTGTTTTTTTTTGTGGGCATATATAAATTTAGAGACACACATATGTGTATACATACACACCCTTATAGTTTTATTAGGCTTTACAGGTACTACTACTATGTTCCAGAGATCCTGTGGTGTACATTAATTTAAGGCGGTTGATTCTTTTCGGTTCCGACCCGCAACTATTTTTTGCGTTTGGGCACATTCTGAATATTTCAGACCTGATGTTGGAGCAAGTGATTGGTGACGAAATACCTTGTAGGATTTTGAGATTTTCAGTTGTGCACAGGCTACATTTATTTGATTGTGGAGTGTATTTTCCATTCAATCACATATGGAATGTTTTAGTTTTTTTTTAATTTCAGGCGCACCCAACGAACGCTGCTGTTTTCCATTTTTCCGGGTGCATGAAAGATGCGTTGAGAGCGTAACACCGTTGTTTAAAGCCCCTTGTGTTATTCCGACGTATATTTCGCTCGTCGGGTATGGCTAGGCAAACAAATGTTTCAGGCTGAGATCGAGGAAACGGATTTGCTTATACACTATTCAATAAACTTATTTTCCATGTATACACACACGCACAGCACTCATACATATATATATATATATATATATATATATATATATATATATATATATATATATATTGTTATGTGTTAGAATACAAATGACTTTTTAACGCAAATTTCGATCAAGTTCAGCATGTTAAAAATGGGATAATTGCATATGGAATGGGAAAACGAATAATAAATCAATACGCGTGCTAAACACACGTCACACATACATACATACATACATACATACATACATACATACATACATACATACATACATACATACATACAACAGCACAACACCCCACACATTGTCGTTCGTTCCCATACATTCATATACACACAGACAAATACATTTTCGCACACATACACAAAGAGCTGGCGGATGAGGATTCGCCACACACATACAACGACGAATTAAGCCCAAGGACGAATTAAATAGTTTTTATTTGTATTTTTATTTGTTTTTAATTAAATTTTAATTATACTAAAAAAAATAAGGATTGTTAGTCTTTTTTAGTTTTTTTTTTTTTTAATATTGGCGCAGGTCAGAATGAAAGAAAATGATTATAATAAAAATTAAAATTAAAAAATTAAAATTTTAAAGTATTTGATAACTGCCGGTCAGACAAAAAGAGTTACGTCTGTCTTGGCGTCCACTAAAAAGGGGGGGGTCTTTGTTTACTTGTTTTCCACGAGGGTCAAGTAATGAAAAATCCAGCCCCCTAAAAAGGGTCACTCTGAATTGGAAGAAAAATAAAAACTGCCCCAGTCTGGAAGGGTTTTTAACTTTGACAGAAGGCAAAAATATTTTTTTTAAAGAAACCGTTAGTAAGATACTCTCAATCATTTCTAAAATAATAGACTGCCTACTGTTTTCCGGATTGTTTAGAACCGAAAACAGGCGCGGCTATCTCTAAATGGGAGTGGGACATTAGTGGGGGAAATCAAATAGAGGTGGAATCCTATACAAACCATATGCACGATTTCGCCATAAAACACACGGTGGATATCCTGCAAAATTGAACAACCAACCAGCACATTTTAACAGATCCTAAACCGTGCGTTTAACTACCTTTTATTTCATATATATATATATATATATATATATATATATATATTTATACTTATGTTTTTTTTTCCAACATTATTTTCTGATGAAACTTAGATTTTTATTGTATACCTGTGGGCGGGCGATTCGGCGCGTTGTGACGGCATCCAAGCTGTTACTTTTAACCTATTCAAGTCTACTGAACTTTATGAAAAGAAAATCGTTTGGTCTTTTTTTTTTCTCTTTTCAACTCCAAAAGACAAAAATACGAAACAACAAAGAAACATATATGTGAATAGACAGAACCTCTTTCAAACATGTCATTTGATGCACACAAAAAGAAAACACTTCTTTTTAACATGATAAGATTGTGTTTTCTGTTCAGCGAAGCGTTTAACTCGGATGTTTGAAATATCATTTTCGTCGGTAAATGTGAAGACTGAACGGACGCAATGTCGTTTTTATTTGTCTGTCACGCGTAAGTTTGAAATAGCATTTTCATTGATATGTTATGCATACGTTTGAAATAGCATTTTCATTGATATGTTATGCGTAAGTTTGAAATAGCATTTTCATTCGTCTGTCACGTGTAAGTTTGAAATAGCATTTTCATTCGTTTGTCACGCGTAAGTTTGAAATAGCATTTTCATTCGTCTGTCACGCGTAAGTTTGAGATAGCATTTTCATTGATATGTTATGCATACGTTTGAAATAGCATTTTACTTGATATGTTATGCGTAAGTTTGAAATAGCATTTTCATTGATATGTTATGCGTAAGTTTGAAATAGCATTTTCATTGATATGTTATGCGTAAGTTTGAAATAGCATTTTCATTCGTCTGTCACGCGTAAGTTTGAAATAACATTTTCATTCGTCTGTCACGCATAAGTTTGAAATAGCATTTTCATTCGTCTGTCACGCGTAAGTTTGAAATAGCATTTTCATTCGTCTGTCACACGTAAGTTTGAAATAGCATTTTCATTCGTCTGTCACGCGTAAGTTTGAAATAGCATTTTCATTCGTCTGTCACGCGTAAGTTTGAAATAGCATTTTCATTCGTCTGTCACGCGTAAGTTTGAAATAGCATTTTCATTCGTCTGTCACGCATAAGTTTGAAATAGCAAGTTCTAATCAACAGGGAAGCGGTCCCGCAGTAATGTGTTCAACAGGCGTGCTTGCAATGAAGCTTAACCCATGGAAATTCCCCCTGACGCTAGGCACTTGAAGAGAGAATTGGTAGCTATCACCTATCTATCTATCTATCTATCTATCTATCTATCTATATATCTATCTATCTATCTATTATTATACTAAAGCTGAGATAATCAACGTTTTCCTCTTAAAGCTTTTTTCCTATATATCTTATTCAGATAAAATATATACGAAAATATTCTTTAGTTTTGGGATTGAGTTATGTTTGAAAAAACTTCGATGAATAATCAATACGGTTTATCTTAATTATTATTTGTTGTTTATTATTGTTATAAAGCTCTATCTGAAAGGATATTGAGCATTTTACGTGTGCAATGTCTGCTGATTCAAAAATGTTTATTTTTATGTTATCCTGCCGCAATGGGCGTAAATATAACTTATTTTCTCCGTATCACGTGACAATTTCATATGACCGAGAGGATAAGACGAAAGCGTACAGAGTCAAAGGTGACTGCCTGAAATTGTAACTGCCCTACACTGATGAGAGCCGAAAGCACGAGACGACTTCGTATGTAGATAAAATATAATTTAATTATATATATACAACTAAGTCGGTCGGATATTCCGAGTTAGAGTTTAATAGCATTGCATTTGAAAAATCGATATTTAATTCTGACTCGCCAACTCTTTTACGTATATTTTCAGTCTGTGTTCTGTACATAAAAAGGAAATTCCAATCTATTTCATCGATTATATATTTTATCCTATTTCAGTAGCATACACAACGCAAGTTTCCCCGATTGTTTTCAATTAAAATGCCATGTTCGCTACAAATGGTAAATTCGAAATGGCGTCTACAATTGCTAGGTACGTATTTATTCATTTCTTTTACCATATTTACATTACGACTATATTTTCAGAATTAAATTCAAACACTTACATATGATTAATTTTTCAGTTTTGTCATTTTTTTATTTTTTCACTGGGATTTCGAAAGTCATTTTTATAAATTCACACTTTCGTTGTAACCTGTCCACAAAATGATTCCTGGCTTACTGTGTTGACAAAAACTATTAACGAAATCGTTAATTCTCTGTTTATCTCATTCGTTCAATACACACTTTTCAGTTTTCCTTTATTAAAATTATATGCACAAAAAATACACAATTTCTTGACAGGAAAATATACGACATTATTTTGACGATCTGAGTTGGTATCTTCTTCCTTTATAAATTGACAAATTGGCCGGTCGCTAGGCACACCTACAGAAGTTGATAATTACAATAATTATTTCTTTTGCGTCTGAGTTTATAGCAAACACACAAAAAAAACACGATTCGCTTACAAACAAGATATTATATACAAATAGCATTTATCTTTGTTTCCTTTTTTAAATATTTATTCAAAAACTAGCTCGCTTTAACCGCGCGCTATCGCTTCGCAAATTTCGCTACTTGAAATACCTGAAACTAAAATTTTAAATGATAAACATTTCATTCATAAGTTTCTTGTAAACACAAGAAAAATAAACTTTTGCATTTATTTATATAAATAGACAAATATAAAAATGTTGGTAATTTTTAGATAAATTTATTTATCTTTTAGATAAGACCGTAAAGAAATTACAAGGAAGAAGAAATCAATTCGCCTGAGCGATGGTGTTGGGGCTCTTTTTTAACTTACAATTTAGAAATAGAATTCCACCTGAAGAAAAATCCAAAAACGCTTGTCTATGGGATCAAAACAATCATTGAATTTAAAAACAATAAAATAAAAAATGTGTGGGTGCTAACGGGAGGGAACTGCTCTTGATTATGCTTCGCCTATATATTTTTCTTTCTAGGGCGATGTTAGTTTTATTTAAATTTCATGATAAATGCCAGTATACTGAAATCATATGCACTTAATAGGGTTAAGATGAAAATTCATATACACTAAATGTACAAAAGCATGGAAATTCCCAAATTTGTACACTTTTATTGTCATTAAGGGTATGACTACATATCAACCAAACCATTTCATTATCACATCACTACAGTATAAATCTCTATGCATGAGTGGATGAAGTGTGTGAGGTGCGCTGAAGAAAAATTCCTACCAGTAAAATACATAGCCCTGTTGTGCTCGCATACCCTTAATGACAGTAAAAGTGTAAAAATTTGGGGATTTCTTTGCTTTTGTACATTTAGTGTATATGAATTTTCATCTTAACCCTATTAAGGGCATATGATTTTAGTATACTGGCATTTATCATGGAATGTCACTACTTTTGTAAAGGCTATGCCTCAATACAATGGTCATTTTAAAGTGTTTTTTTTAATTTTCTGGAAAACTAAGGTATATGGTAAACTGAAATTAAAATGCCATCAACTAGACCCTAGAACCTCTATCTCTACCAAAAATCAGCTGAATCCATCAAATAGTTGATGAGATACAGGGTGGCACATACGTACGTGAACATAATTTCATGATTGAACTTTCTGGATCTCTGGGTTGCCTTGACTAATGATGCTGAAATTCGACACACTTATAGAACCTATCAAATAAAAATTTTGTGCAAAGTTTTAACTAATTTGGTTTATTGGTTTTTAAGTTATGATTGATCAAAGAAATAAGATTTCTAGCATAGGCCGTTTTTGAAGTCTATTAAGGGATATAGCGCTCTCATGCCTCCCTTGATTACCTCCATTGAAAAATAATCAACAAATATTTCAAGAAAAGCTTTAATAAGTTATCTTTTTTAATTAAATCACTTTAATTAATTACTGTTAATATCGACAAAACTATTGCATGTGTATTTCCGGGGCTTGGAGAGGGTGGATTTTGGGATACTTTCATTTATTACGATAGAATAATTATTCCCTAGTTAATTTTTTTTCTTCCGTTGTAGTTAAACTTGCTACCAGCACACAAATAAAAAGATGTCTACTGTCTTACTGATTGTTTTGACTTTATTATTACTTAATTTATCCTCATTATTATTTGTAAATGTTGTCTCTGGGGGGTCTATCACGGATCCTACTTCTACCTAGCGTTCCAAAATTATGCAATCAATATTGGATGTCTAAACTTTAAATTTCCGATAGCTCATTAAAATTATGAATTGAATTCTTAATTACAATTTTTTTAACTTTGTGTCACAGTATTAACTACAATTTCAAACCAACAATAAATAAACAATCATGGCTGCCATTGTGAAGACAAACCAAAACAAGTCCAATTATTTATAAAACAATAATGTGAGAGAAAGAGAAGCAAAAGGGCAGATACAGACATAGGTAGATAGAGAGGGGAGATAAAGAAAGATAGGAGGAGAGACAGATACAGACATAGGTAGATAGAGAGGGGAGATAAAGAAAGAGAGGGGGAGAGACAGATACAGACATAGGTAGATAGAGAGGGGAGAGAAAGAAAGATAGGAGGAGAGACAGATACAGACATAGGTAGATAGAGAGGGGAGATAAAGAAAGAGAGGGGGAGAGACAGATACAGACATAGGTAGATAGAGAGGGGAGAGAAAGAAAGAGAAGCAAAGAGACAGATACAGACATAGGTAGATAGAGAGGGAGAGAAAGAAAGAGAGGGGGAGACAGATACAGACATAGGTAGATATAGAGGGGGAGAGAAAGAAAGGGAGGGGGAGAGACAGATACAGACATAGGTAGATAGAGAGGGGGAGAGAAAGAAAGAGAGGGGGAGAGACAGATACAGACATAGGTAGATAGAGAGGGGGGAGAAAGAAAGAGAGAGTCAACAGATGACGATTAGAACGGAAGTGACGCCGCCGTTACTGACATAGCGGTGCCACGAATGATAGCCAGGGAGATGCGTTGGAACAACCAGGCTGACTCACAGGGCTCGTGCCTAGACGTTGAAATCCTCCGTCGAATGTCCTGAAAATATTTAACAGTCTCGGGGCCAAGCACACCCGACGTTTCCACTAAAAAGCGAAACGGTCAGTGAGCGAGCTGTATTTTCCGCTCTTCCTTGTTTCGGCGAGCAGAGCCGCCGTGCCGGACTTCACCGCGGATTCCGCAATCCTTGCTGGTGAAAAGGAGTCAGAACAAGTGGCGTCCCAGATAATTTTACCATATACTTTATCATTTAATAAATGGCATTTTAATTTCAGTTTACCATATACCTTAGTTTTCCAGAAAATTAAAAAAAAAAACTTTAAAATTACCATTGTAGTATAGCCTTTACAAAAGTAGTGACATTCCATGATAAATGCCAGTATACTGAAATCATATGCCCTTAATAGGGTTAAGATGAAAATTCATATATACTAAATGTACAAAAGCAAGGAAATTCCAACATTTTTACACTTTTATTGTCATTAAAGGTATGACTACATATCAACCAAACCATTTCATTATCACATCACTACAGTATACCTGGTGATACCAGATCAGGCTGCCCTGTGGCTCCCTGAGACGAAATTCACCTACATTGACGTTTTTTTTTTTTTTTTTTTTCTTGTAAAACTTAATTATGTTCTACAAAACCAAAAACAAAAACAACAGCCCCTCTCCCTTTCTCCCTCCCATTTTTTATTTTTATTTTTCCTACCCTACTCCCGGTCCTGGATATGACCTTAAACTACATCCGATGGTGAGATCCGGCTTACGGACTTTGGGGAATGTGGAGCCTCCTCTTAATTACCATTGCTCCCAGGTCCACCCTGACCCGGAGTGGTAGTACCTGTTAGGGTCCCAACTATGGGTTAAATAGAAACAGATATTAAAAGGGGAGAGAAACAAAAAAGAGAAGAAAACAAAACCAGATTCGGCATTAAATAACCCAAAAAGGGTTGATATGCCGTAAAACAAAACTACCAAACCAAAAACCCTGATTAAACATTTGAAGATATAAAGAACTTGAAGCATAAAAACTTTCACTATAATGACCAGATTCGGTATTAAATAACCCAAAAAGGGTTGATATGCCGTAAAACAAAACTACCAAACCAAACTACAGTATACATCTCTATGCATGAGTTGATGAAGTGCGTGAGGTGCGCTGAAGAAAAATTCCTACTAATAAAATACATAGCCCTGTTGTGCTCGCATACCCTTAATGACAATAAAAGTGTACAAATTTGGGAATTTCTTTGCTTTTGTACATTTAGTGTATATGAATTTTCACCTTAACCCTATTAAGGGCATATGATTTTAGTATACTGGCATTTTTCATGGAATCATAATTAAACTTTAGAACCTTCAGAACCTTTTTCTCGTTGTAAGATCATATATGTAAGTGATTCTTCCTTTTAATGACTTTTATATGTTTGTATAATATGATAAAGGCTTTGCTGTTTCCATTTTGTTCTTGGCCTTTTGGCTAAGATCAAAGTGTAGAATCTGTTTCGATGGATACTGCACCCATAGACTGGTATTGTCTTGGCCTTCGGGGCTTGATCTATGGGTCTGTCCTGTGCAGTTCTAGGAGGTCCACCTTCCCAGGCTTCGCCTCCCCTCTTTGGGGAGGAGTAAGTTAATTGCTTACTGCCTGAGGCGCCCCTACCGGGGAATGCCGACGGGACTGCCCAGGCAATTTTTAAACCCCACTTTCCCGACCCGACCTTGGGTCACATCTTATTTGTGGGTGTAAGATAAAAACTGGCCTTGTGCCTAACTCCTGGAGAGGAGTAAATCAATACTCCCTACATGAAATATTGCATTTGTTTCTTTCAACTTTGAACCCCTGTATATATCCCTAAACAATGTTTCAACCTAATCTTCTATGATTTGAGGACTACATACATTAACTTCTTTTCATCGTTTCTAATTTGCTGTATAATTAATTCTATTAATGTTTTCTATATGCTATTAATTTCGTGTCAATATCCTGTGTTGACGATAAGATTTAATAGTAATAATAAACATACATGGTCTCAGAAACGATCGTACACAATATGTTGTTATTTTGAATTCTTGGAACGAAAATTGATCATGTAATTGGGTTTACATAAATCTATGCTATGCTTTGCTATATATATATATATATATATATATATATATATATATATATATATGTAGCAATCCAACAAAAGATATAAGCGTCAACTAATATCAACAAAAAATATGTTTTTGGGTTGATATGTTTGATGTTATGTATTTTTATGTATTTGTGTATATAATTTTATATATTTTCAAAGCGTAATTGTATTACCTGTAGTAGTATAACTGCGGTAATGGTCCTCTGAAGAGAAGAATTATCTTTGAAAACTCATGAGCTAAGGACTTAAGGATACTTTGCTTGAACTTTGAATTCCAATAAAATTTGATTGACACCTTATTTTATTACTTCATTTTATATTATAATATATATATATATATATATATATATATATATATATATATATATATATATATATATATATATATATATATATATAGTATGTTTTTAAAAGGCTGTGGGCAATGCAAATTCCGGGTAAGATGTAAGCTTGAAGGAACAAAAATGATAAATCGAATACGAAATGTGACTTACTATTTATTTTTTCTTAAAATCTTACATAACAGCAAGTGTGGTGTTAGCTGTTTGTGTGATGTCCGGATAATTATCAAAATCATTTATTTAATTTACTATTTCGGGAAAAGAAACTTCTATTTGTCAAAAATAATAAACACCAGAGGAAAACTCCGTCTGTGCAGAGAATCTGCCAATTTTCCCGAAATATTAAATGAATGATTTTTATAATCATCTGGACATCACACAAACAGCTAATACCACACTTGCTGTTATGTAAGATTTTAAGAAAAAATAAATAGTAAGTCACATTTCGTATTCGATTGATTATTTTTGTTCCTTCCAGCTTACATCTTACCCGGAATTTGCATTGCCAACAGCCTTTTAAAAACATACTACTACTATTTCCAGCAATGCTTCAAGCAAACTACCATTCTCTATTATATATATATATATATATATATATATATATATATATATATATATATATATATATATATATATATATATATATAGGGGTGTATGTGTGTGTATTTTAGACCTAAATAGCAATGCATCTAACAAATCAATATTCTATTCTGATCAATATTTTTTCTTTTTATCTCTGCACCATTTTCTTTACACTAAAAGAATGTGTATTTCACCATAGCTTCTTTTCTAAGAAATAATTATTCCGGCAAGGAAGGTTATTACAATGGAGACACTTTTAAATAATGACCTAAAAAGCTAGAATTTAAGTGTGACAAGGTAGAGGGATCAAAATAAGAATTCCGAAAGATAGGGACACTAGTATATATTGTAGTTATCTCTTATGATATATCAAAGAAAAAACTGAAAAATATTGTTTTATGATTTAAAACAAAAGCGGTTAATTCTTGTTTTCTGTGTTGGATCGACAGCGCAAGAGACGGCCTTTGGATTAGAGGTCAGCTCCTGTCAACTGTCATCATTGTTCTGGGGTCAGATGAGATCATGCAGCGTAGAAATCGAGATGCTAACGAAATGCAGTCGTGGGAACTGATAAAAAATTGTAGAGTTACATCCTGGTCAATCACGAGAGAAGTTACGGCCAAACATGCAGAGAGACAGGAAGGTATGATTGACAGAAGAAACCGCCAGGGTGAGTAAACGATACGGTAAGGGGACCAGTAGAAACTGTTCTAAGCGATGTAGTTGGAATTTGTCCTTAGAAGTGCCAAGTAACCTTGCAATTAATCTAATTGTTACACCGGCCGTTCTAACAGAAGAGAAACTACACCGGTTCTCACTATAAATAGTGCGAGTAGACAATCACCAGGGAGAAAAAGGACAGTATTGTCACTGTCTAGCCGAGTGCCAGTCAGTTTCCTTACCTTTGTACCTTTTATGTTAATACATTTGTTATCTTAACCCAACTTCGACTTGACTTCTTCTTTTTACTGTTGGACTACTTCACAACACTAATGCGCGACAAATGTTATTTTATTCAGTTTAGTTTGCAGAGTTTTTGAGAAGGAAACTATCTTTGCCCAGCAAGAATTGTTTTACTTCACCTGGAGAAGTGGGCGGTTCTAGCCCCGTACATCAAAACCTATCTGGCGAGTGTATTTCATTTTTCGATCAGGGCACCAATAATGTAGTCCGCAACCCATCTGTCGCTACCACTCGTGACAGAGGCTAAAACCTGGTCACAGCTGACCAAAGTACCCTTCGTCCCTGGGGGTTAATACCTCTTGGAGACACTTTTAAATAAATTCTATTCTGATCAGTATTTTTATTTTTATTTCTATTTTTATTTTTGCACCATTTTCTTTACACTAAAAGAATGTGTATTTCACTCTAGCTTCTTTTCTCAAACTTATTATTCCGGCAAGAAAGGTTATTACAGTGGAGACACTTTTAAATAAATTCTATTCTAATCAGTATTTTTATTTTTATTTCTATTTTTATTTTTGCACCATTTTCTTTACACTAAAAGAATGTGTATTTCACTCTAGCTTCTTTTCTCAAACTAATTATTCCGGCAAGAAAGGTTATTACAATGGAGACACTTTTAAATAAATTCTATTCTAATCAGTATTTTTATTTTTATTTCTATTTTTATTTTTACACCATTTTCTTTACACTAAAAGAATGTGTATTTCACTCTAGCTTCTTTTCTCAAACTAATTATTCCGGCAAGAAAGGTTATTACAATGGAGACACTTTTAAATAAATTCTATTCTAGTCAGTATTTTTATTTTTATTTCTATTTTTATTTTTGCACCATTTTCTTTACACTAAAAGAATGTGTATTTCACTCTAGCTTCTTTTCTCAAACTAATTATTCCGGCAAGAAAGGTTATTACAATGGAGACACTTTTAAATAAATTCTATTCTAATCAGTATTTTTATTTTTATTTCTATTTTTATTTTTGCACCATTTTCTTTACACTAAAAGAATGTGTATTTCACTCTAGCTTCTTTTCTCAAACTAATTATTCCGGCAAGAAAGGTTATTACAATGGAGACACTTTTAAATAAATTCTATTCTAATCAGTATTTTTATTTTTATTTCTATTTTTATTTTTGCACCATTTTCTTTACACTAAAAGAATGTGTATTTCACTCTAGCTTCTTTTCTCAAACTAATTATTCCGGCAAGAAAGGTTATTACAATGGAGACACTTTTAAATAAATTCTATTCTAATCAGTATTTTTATTTTTATTTCTATTTTTATTTTTGCACCATTTTCTTTACACTAAAAGAATGTGTATTTCACTCTAGCTTCTTTTCTCAAACTAATTATTCCGGCAAGAAAGGTTATTACAATGGAGACACTTTTAAATAAATTCTATTCTAATCAGTATTTTTATTTTTATTTCTATTTTTATTTTTGCACCATTTTCTTTACACTAAAAGAATGTGTATTTCACTCTAGCTTCTTTTCTCAAACTAATTATTCCGGCAAGAAAGGTTATTACAATGGAGACACTTTTAAATAAATTCTATTCTAATCAGTATTTTTATTTTTATTTCTATTTTTATTTTTGCACCATTTTCTTTACACTAAAAGAATGTGTATTTCACTCTAGCTTCTTTTCTCAAACTAATTATTCCGGCAAGAAAGGTTATTACAATGGAGACACTTTTAAATAAATTCTATTCTAATCAGTATTTTTATTTTTATTTCTATTTTTATTTTTGCACCATTTTCTTTACACTAAAAGAATGTGTATTTCACTCTAGCTTCTTTTCTCAAACTAATTATTCCGGCAAGAAAGGTTATTACAATGGAGACACTTTTAAATAAATTCTATTCTAATCAGTATTTTTATTTTTATTTCTATTTTTATTTTTGCACCATTTTCTTTACACTAAAAGAATGTGTATTTCACTCTAGCTTCTTTTCTCAAACTAATTATTCCGGCAAGAAAGGTTATTACAATGGAGACACTTTTAAATATGACCTAAACTATTAAAAATGTAAGTGTGGCAAAGTAGAGGGACCAAGAAGATAATTACAAAAAAAATCGGAACATTAGTATATAGTATATACGCTTATACGTTACTCTGTGATTTCGACATATGGGAAAGAGAAACACTATTCCTGTGACAAGTTCACAGGTAAAATAATCCTGAGCCTGGTGTTGCCACAGACACTAACAAAATCATGAAAATATTGCACCAAACACCTTAGCGAGATAAAGTTGGAGCACGAGAGGTGTTAGCCCCTAATCAACGAAAGACGTCGCCTGGTGCGAGTAATAGCGACAGAGAGGTTAAGAACAACTTTATTCGTGCTGTGCCCTAGAATTGAAACTTTACACAAGGGAGATAATTGCTATTTTAACTCCAAAGTAAAAATATGAGTTATCCCCCTTACATTTTTAGGAGTGTTTTCCATCTTTTTGTATCTTATACATTATTATTGTTTTATTTAAAAATTAATGAATATCGGGCTACGCCAAGTAGCTACACCTAGTCTGTGTATATATATATATATATATATATATATATATATATATATATATATATATATATATATATATATTTTATACAAATTGCGTTCATTGTTTAAATTTGAAAACTTTTTAGTTTTTAATTAAAGTTCTGCTACCGATTGATGATGATTGTATTTTAACAATCGAAATATTTTGGTAGAACTTTTCAATATGTGTTTTTTGAGTTTATTTTTGCTAGTTGTCGATTAGCTTATCCTTTATTCCATTTTTATTTTTACATATATATATATATATATATATATATATATATATATATATATATATATATATATATATATATATTAAAACAATTACTGATTAATATTCTTTATTGTAAACGTCTAACACGTACAATGTGTGCGATATGCACTGTTATTTCGACATATGGGATAGATAAACACTATTCCTGTGTCAGGATCACAGGTAAAATACTCTTGATGCCTGATGTTGACACATAAACCAAATAATCATAAAAAAAACATGACATCAGACAATATAAAGGCCGTGAAGCCCAGAAGAAAGATCTTAGCATCATGATCGGCAAGGGATCCTTTGATAGCCAACATGGGGGATCCGGTCGGCATCCTGCGAATATTGACCCCCCCCTCCATATTTCAGGTAACAGAATACAACAGGCACAAATAATTACAGGTAAATGAATGTGATCAGCACAGACCAAAGACCACGTTGAGGATTAAATAAACCTTAAATAAAAATAGGTTAGCAATAATAACGAGGATATTTTTTTATAAAATATTTAGAAAACCTTGCACAACGCAAATTATTTGTTTTTAAAAATAAATTATTTATTTATCTTAAAAACATTTTTTTTCTTTTTCTATAAACTTGAGTACTTTCGGTAATGTATACCATCTTCAGAAGAATTTTTTTTTTTCTTCTTGGTTGAGACATACTTATCGCAGCCAAGTTGAAAATCCGTCTAGATGTTAGGACGAAAAGTTTTGATATGGCTGTGTGTCACGTGGTTGCGTGGAAGGATATTTTGAAAAGTCACACATTTGAAGCGTTACCACGTGACACACAGCCATATCAACACTTTTCGTCCTAACATCTAGACGGATTTTCAACTTGGCTGCTATTAATATTTTTAAAAAAAGAAAAAAAAAGAAACATTCTTCTGAAGATGGTATATATTACCGAAAGTACTCAAGTTTATAGAAAAAAAATGTTTTTTAAGATGAATAAATAATTTATTTTTAAAAACAAATAATTTGCGTTGTACAAGGTTTTCTAAATATTTCATAAAAAAATATCCTCGTTATTATTGCCATTCCGCCAACGCTTCAAATGTGTGACTTTTCAAAAAATAGGTTACTAATGGAGTGCTATTACAAAAGCCACCACCACCACACAAAGAGGCTTCCCATGTATGAATAATTAATATTTATTTATAAAATATTATATATAATAGGTATTAAGAAGGTTGAAGGTAGTGCAGTAGTGAGAGATGGTAACTCCGGTTCTGTGCATTGCCCATTCAGCCTTCTTAATACCTGTTACCTATTATTTTCCAGCAATACTTCAAGCAGATAACCATACAAACACTGTTATGTATATTTAAAAAAAATCAAATACCATACACATGTATATATATACAAGAGAGAAAGAAATGTGAAATATAAAAATAAAAAAAGAAATGTGAAACACGAAAAAGAAATAAGGGAAAAATAAATGTGAAATATGGAAACAATGAAAGGAAGAAAGAAAGCAACAGAGAAAGAAATGTGAAACATTAAAATAAAGAAAGTAATGTGAAACACGAAAAAGAAATAAAGGAAAAAGAAATGTGAAATATGGAAACAATGAAAGGAAGAAAGAAGGCAACAGAGAAAGAAATGTGAAACATTAAAATAAAGAAAGTAATGTGAAACACGAAAAAGAAATAAAGGAAAAAGAAATGTGAAATATGGAAACAATGAAAGGAAGAAAAAAGGCAATAGAGAAAGAAATGTGAAACATTAAAATAAAGAAAGAAATGTGAAACACGAAAAAGAAATAAAGGAAAAAGAAATGTGAAATATGGAAACAATGAAAGGAAGAAAGAAGGCAATAGAGAAAGAAATGTGAAACATTAAAATAAAGACAGAAATGTGAAACACGAAAAAGAAATGAAGGAAAAAGAAATGTGAAATATGGAAACAATGAAAGGAAGAAAAAAGGCAATAGAGAAAGAAATGCGAAACATTAAAATAAAGAAAGAAATGTGAAACACGAAAAAGAAATAAAGGAAAAATAAATGTTAAATATGGAAACAATGAAAGGAA
Organism: Sepiola atlantica; assembly: GCA_963556195.1. Classification (NCBI taxonomy): domain Eukaryota; kingdom Metazoa; phylum Mollusca; class Cephalopoda; order Sepiida; family Sepiolidae; genus Sepiola; species Sepiola atlantica. Next base: position 25,080,469 of record OY744540.1, on the reverse strand, counting down.
GAAAACAGGCAAGAGAGAAAGAAATGTGAAACATAAAAATAAAGACAGAAATGTGAAACACGAAAAAGAAATAAAGAAAAAATAAATGTGAAATATGGAAACAATGAAAGGAAGAAACAGGGCAATAGAGAAAGAAATGTGAAACATTAAAATAAAGGAAGAAATGTAAAACATGAAAAGAGATAAAGGAAAAAGAAATGTGAAATATGGAAACAATGAAAGGAAGAAAGAAGGCAAGAGAGAAAGAAATGTGAAACATTAAAATAAAGAACGAAATGTGAAACACGAAATGAAAAGTGAAACATGAAAGAAAATAAATGTGAAACCTGGAAAGAAAGAAAGAAGTGTGAAAGATGAAAAGGAACAGTAAACGTGAAAAGAAAGAAAAAAGAAATATGCAAATGAAAAGATAAAAGTAATGTGAAACATGCAAAGAAAGAAAGAAAGAAATGTGGTGTTAATTCGTTAATGTTAACAGGTGCGTTCTCTCTGTTCCTAATACAGAATTCCCCTTTTAAACTAAAAAAAAACAACGTTAAATTTCTAAATGACGTATAAGAATAATACAAAAAAGTATAAGTACGTTTTTGTTTCTTTGCTCCGCCAGGGAAGAGGGGGGGGATTCGTGGGAAAATTCATGTTTTCCTGTAGATTAGGAGCACCGTGATACTCATTGGCTTAGCGTTCGTTGCTAGCGCACTGGCAAAGTACATGTTGCGCTCCCACCATAACCAGCAGGTCGCTAACACTCCCTGATCCCATTCCACCAGTCCAGTGTTTGACCTATCACCCTGAAACACAGCTATTTTAAGAAAGTAATCCAACATCTGGTGAAAATCAAGGGAAGTAGCTGAGATATTCCAAAAGCCCCTATACTACAATGAAATCAAATTGTAATACTTACATTTAAAATACATACTATTATTGATTGATTTTATAGCTCCGATCGCATAATGTTGCTAACCTGGGAGAATAATATCATCGGAATAATATCATCGGAATAGATAGTAAACTACCCCCCTCAAAAAAAAGAGAAATACTACCCCCTCCGAAAAAAAGAACGATAGTAATACCTAGGAAGACTCCCCCCCCCCCTAAAAGGAGAAGGTAATACCTGTAAGGATGGTCTAATGACAACAGAACATATATTACATAATCCCCTCCTTTCAAAGGAGGGTTTAATCCCTGGGAGGATTACCCCAACCCTCATAAAAACGGAGGAGCTAATTCCTGGGAGGATGATCTTATGATAACAGAACCGATACTACGCTATCCACCCCCATTAAAAAGATTATACAATAATAGATCAAATCAGGGTTTCTTTTATTCATTTAAAAATGACTAGTCATAAAAACATTATTTTTATGGTTCCACGGCCTTTTGGCTGATCAAAGTGTAGTATCTGTTCTCAGCAATCCAGAGACATAAGACGTTTTACTATCGACGAAATTATTACGTATAATATAAGAAAATATGATAAGGCAAATTAAAAATGTATATTACAGAATATTAATTTATTAGAAGCTGTTTATGAAATAAATATGCAAATTAAGAAGACCCAAAGCTGAGGGTGGGTGCTTTCAGATTACTATATATACGGTATTACAAAATGTTATACTGTATTATAGAATTTAAAACATCTTGGGGACATTTAAGTAGTTTAGTCCATAGAGTGATGATTGAAATTAGTTTATGGAATAGACGAAGTGGACGACCCCAACCTCCTTCCATCCCAAATCTTTTTCTGGTGCTACCAAATTATGTTGTCTGAAGATACCGGCTTCCTGACTTAAAATGCACCAAACATTGATACCATTGTTTCTTAGCTTTCCTTTTGCAAAACTCAATCATGTTCTGTAAAGCTAAACACAAAAGCAGCAATTTTCTTTTACAAAACAACCGAATAAAACACCATTAATAAATATTTGAAGATATGAAGACCTTGAAGAATAAAAACTTTTACCAAAATGACCGGATTCGGCATTAAATAACCCGAAAAGGGTTGATATGCCGTAAAAACAAAACGACCAAACAAAGCAAAATAAAACTATTTGGTCTTGTACCACATCTTTTGCATTTTATAATTTTCATTGTAATTTTAAAAAGATAAATAAATAATATTATATTATAGAAGTGTATTATAGAAATAAGTGTACCCGTTTTGATGTTAATATAGTTTAGGATAGGTGGAGAAGCACGCTGGGGTCGCTGGACCACATTCTCCACAAGCTCGCCACAGAGATCCTCCACAAGCTCGCCACAGAGACCCCTCCACAAGCTCGCCACAGAGACCCCTCCACAAACTCGCCACAGAGACCCCTCCACAAGCTCGCCACAGAGACCCCTCCACAAACTCGCCACAGAGACCCCTCCATAAGCTCGCCACAGAGACCCCTCCACAAGCTCGCCACAGAGACCCCTCCACAAGCTCGCCACAGAGACCCCTCCATAAGCTCGCCACAGAGACCCCTCCACAAGCTCGCCACAGAGACCCTCCACAAGCTCGCCACAGAGACCCCTCCACGAGCTCGCCTGAAGTCACGACGCCCATTCTCGGAGCATGCCCACCAGCTCCTGCTTTCAACACCCGGTGACGTCACAAAACGAATCTGGCTGAAACGTTGCTGGACGGAGGAATGGCAAACAGCAGATAAATCAAGGTTGCACAGATTTGTGGAGGACTCGGATAACCTACCAGGCATGGACCTCCCTCGCCGGCTGTGGACAATGCTCAACCGCCTCAGGACAGGTGTCGGCCGTTTCGCCGCGACAATGAAAGGATGGGGACTCAGGGACTCGGCTGTCTGCGACTGTGGTCACTCTGAACAGACAGTAGACCACATCACCGAGTCATGCCTTAAATATCGACCACCCAACGGCGAAGCCGGCATAGCTGCGCTAGACAACAAAACATTAGCATGGCTTTTCTCAACCGAGCTGGTGATCTAACAGTGAGATGCTGTGAAGCAAACGAAAGAATGATAGGTGGGAAAATACTTTCCAATCTATACATTTAGATTAGTCATATCTACCCGGCGTTACCTGGGACTCTCTATGTACTTGCTTGAACCACAAGGGCAAAGTTAGACACAAAGTCGGTTTTTAATGTGGAGAAAATCCAGCTCTCCAAAAATGGGCCTCTCTGGATTGGGACAAAAAATAAAAATTGTCTCAGTCTAAAAGGATTTCTCCATCACTGACCGGAAACAAAAAAGATGAAGTACAGCATCAGAACAGATACTACATTTTGCTCCTAACCCAGAAATGTCATTTTTGTTTCGTTTACTTTACTATACCGTTTGTTTGTTTGTTTGTTTTTTGTTTTTGTGTGTTTTTTAACCAAGTTCTTTTTGTTTGTTTGTTTTAATAGGATTTTGAAAATTAAATTGAATTATTACGGCATCGTTTGGTCATTAGATTATTAATTGAACCACATTGTTATAAAAAACTATAACTAATTTTATTAAACTAATGTTATTTTAATCTATTCATAAAATTATTGGATGTAACTAGCTTCCAAAAAACTTTCAATCTGGGGACTCGCCAAGAATTTTAATCTGGGGATTCGCTAAGAATTTTAAAGCTTTCTACAGTTTAAATGCTTCCAGATTTCTTTCAAATTTCGAAGGGTCACAAAGTACCTCGTTTATTTATTTACTTTTTAAAAAAAACTATTAACAAAAGATTTAAATGGCTGACTTCTTTATGAAGAAACCGAAATGCATTCTGGTGGATTTCATTTTGTAATTAGATTATTTTTTAATCGTTTTTTTTTTTTTTTTCCATTTTCGTTTTATTTTAAGCTATTGCATATTTGATTTAAAATAATTTTCGATATATAGTAAATAAAAAGAAACATATGTTTTTATAAGAGGGAACCCATATCGGCCCGAATGTTTCCGATTGCGATTTACGGAACAAGCTGGAAATGGCCGAAGCAGTTTACGATTTGAAAGCCGCGAAAAAATGTAAAAAGGCAGATGGCACTGGGTTAGAGTTACTTTAAGATTAATGTTTGAGTTAGGGTAAAAATAAAATGGCCCGTCCAAAAAATAAGTAAAGTTTTAAAAAAAAAGCTCCTAAAAGAAATAAAAGAAAAAGAGATAAAGTAGATTCTCTTAACTATTTGAAGAAAATTATTAAACACACTCTTAACGCGGCGGGAGGGGGGGTAGGTTAATTGACCCTAACCTTAAGTCAGGGAAAAGTTGTTTTATTTAATGCCGGTACTAATTTACTGTTCGGCGACGGCTCTGCTATTTCTGGTCTGTTCCGTAAATCGCCATCGGAAAGATTCGGGCCGACATGGGTGCCCTTTTAATGGATGTAGTATACCAAAAATAATATTCAATGTGTAATAATTCAATGTCACGTTGTAGCGGGAAACACACACACACATGTGACTTGTCTCATAATTGTAGCAATATAAGAAGTTAATTGTTTCTATTTTGACGAGCGTGCCCTGGTTCTTACGTAAATAGATCAGTCACTTTACAATGGACGCGTGTACGAACCGCGTGGTCTATTCCACTTGTGTGAAGGCCACTCTCAATCTTCGCGTGCCTCTTGGAATGTGTGTAAAGTTTCACACTTCACAATTCCAATTCTAGATCGCATAACAGGGGGGGGACTTGAATGCCTACTGTCCTCGAGTGTCTAAGGTCTCTCTGTACAGGGGTTTGTCAGGACAACCTGGCATGAGGATAGTTCACCCTACAAGTAAACCCTGACCAAATATTCAAAATAACATAGTATTCGAAGCCAAAATAAGATCCGCTCTGTATGGCTACCCCACACTAGCTTATGCGGGAAATGGTTCACCTTCTCCAAGTGGTGTTGCCTCTAGTAGCAGCACTAAGCTGGATACTCCACCAGACTAGATGAATTATTGTCCTGGAATCCGGTTAGACCACAAGAAAGATCTACTATTTCATAGTTAACTGGTCAATTGGGGAAAAGTAAATTGATGTTCTTAACTTCTTTCCACTTTCCCGACCCGACCTTGGGTCACATCTTACTTGTGGGAGTAAGATAAAACTGGCCTTGTGCCTAACCTCCTGGCGAGGAGGTAAATAAATACTGCCTCGGCGTTCGAGAGGTAGAGGAGAACTTTAATGGAACACTCGAATATCTATGTATCTCATATGGTGATCAAGTGTTAGCCTTAGGAAGTGCTCCCTTGATTTTTGAGAACTTCGACTGAAGTAAAACAAAAGTAAAAGGAAGATATCCATCATTCCGATAATTATAGGAGCAACCGGACTCATGAAAAAGAATTTCAAAAACTACATGGCGAAAATACCCGATGAACCAAGTGCAGGAGAGATACAAACAATTGCACTTAAAGGGGCGGTTAGAATCCTAAAAAGATCTCCCAGTTGGAGTCTTTGAAATTGCAGGTGAATGTCTGACATCTGGTAGGATGCCCATCTCCAGCAAAAACAAACAGATAAAAAAATAAAAAAAATAAAAACAAAACAAACAAAATAATAATAATAATAATAATAATAATAATAATAATAATAATAATAATAATAATAATAATAATAATATTCCGTCGGCGTGGCTACACGTTGGATCATAGAGGGATTGTGCATCTACTCCTAATGACGTTACATCTAGTAGCAGGACTTAGTAAGATTTTATTTATCTCCATCCCACGGCGGGAAGATGAGACACAAGGTCGGGAAAGTAGGATTTGAAAAGCCTGCGTTCTAGAGAAATAGCTTTCTGACCGGTGAACCAAGTGCAATAGAGATACAAACAATTGCACCTAAAGAGACGGTTAGAATCTTAAAAAGATCTCTCGGTTGGAATTTCTGAAATAGCGGTTGAATGTCTAGCATCCGGTATGATACCCCAACCCCAGAAAAAAGAAGAAAAGAAAATTGAAAAAAAAATGTAAATGAGTCCCCCCCTCTTGCACAGGGTGCAATACAGAGTCACTAGCGTAATAGGTCCCACACTGTCTACCAAATTTCAACCCCTGTCCCATCGCCGCAATGTTGCATCGTTGTGACTGTTTTACAAGACTGAAGAGTTCGAATGTAAAACGCGATAAACGCCATTTTGAAAATTGTTAAATTACCGCTACGATAAGTGTAATATATTACATAATCCTGACCCCTCCCCCAATATTTTGTTAACCCTTAACTGTCTATATAGTACAACATTCAACAAAAATGTGTCAAACTGCAAGTTGTTTCACATTTGCAACGAGCCTGTTGGCAAGTGTGAGTAGGTATTTGTATGATGTTGCGTCAGCACACCCGCTAAAAAGGTAATCAGTATTTTCGATGTCAAACCAATATAAAAAATAAAGCATTTAAAGGTTAGAATAATGTGATATTTGCTAACTATTCTTGCTTTTAATTGAAATTAGCTTGTACGGTCGAATTTCAAAATTGAAATATTCGTATTTGTAAAGTCGAATTTCTCAATTTAAATAATTGGATTTATCGTGTTTTGCATTCGAACTCTTCAAGTACTTCTGTGACAAAGTGTCCGGGGCCCCATGGGGATTGGGTACCCTGGTTACGCGCTAGTATCCATCTTGGTGATGATGCTAGGCCCTGCGTAGAGACGAAGTGGAGATATAAAACTAGTATATATTTGACGTGGAAACGAGCTTATTCAAACAACGGAAAAGATGCCGGTTTGTCTGGCAGAGTCGTGTTTGGTAGTCAACACCGATCACCACTACAACGGGGAGACGGTCCAGATGGGAAGTTAAAGATTAAGCAAAATCCATGATCTTAGCGTTAATTCTAATAAATGTCAACAAAGACATATGGTTGTTTGAGTGAGTGATACGCTTTGGGTTTGCGATACTGGAGGTCTGCTCCAACTCGGCAAGTTAATCATTTAGGCCTGTCATCGTTAATTACGGCGAGAATGAGAAGGCAATTGTTTTGTGATAACATAACGGGCCAGAAAGAAAATCCCATTTATTTTAGAGGCAATGGAGTAAGGCGCCCATCCTCCCACTCCCCTGAGAGAGGAAGAGACGCAGAGAGAAATATAGCAGGGGGGCGATAGACATCTTCAATAAGAGAATGTGCGTTTTGACGCACGAGAGAACAGAACCACGAGAGATCAGAACGAGTAGAGACGGCGAGAGAGCCAGCCAAGGTCGGACGTTCGTCTGACGCACGCCTTCATCGGCGTGCGTGGCGAAGTAGAGACACGAGTACACAACACAGAGACGGAGTTGAATTGTCGTTAGGATCGGATGCGTCCGACGCCGCGCGCCAATGATGGTGCGCGACGAAGAGAAGAAAACCGAACGAACTCCCCATCGTTTTTTTAGCCAGTTAATTTGTGACTAAACAACCACTTGTAAACTAACTTGCACACACACACAGATCCAACGAGATAACTTAGAGCAAACAGCTTTTACGAGTACGGTAGACATTAATCTTATGTAAAACTAATTCTCTTATTTTATTAATAATTACTCTTCTATACAAAAACCCTCAACCGAGTTGTTGAACATTGTTCTTTTCCTTTTGTTCTGCTTTGATTAATCTTTCGCCCTCACAGAGCCAACCGATTGCTGTTCACTGAGTGATCGCTCGCTGATATAAACAGTTTCAACGTGGGAGTTGGACGAGACGACAAGATCGACGAAGTCATCATCATCATCGTCGTCATCCCGGCCTAGAGGAATTTCGATCGACATATTTTTTTATTGCCACTACGACGATCGATTGAAGAGTGTTCACGGTCTGGCAAGACTGTGCGTGCGAATGGGGTTCACAATTTGGCACCGCGACCAGGATATCATACACCTGTGTGTGCAGTTGACCACGATCCCCACAGTGCAGAGAGAGATGCGTGTGGGGTTTACACTTCCACGGAATGTGCTCCGATTAACTTACTGTACTTGTGCCTCCATCAACGTAAATATCCCCGACCAATAAGACTAGCAGCAAAATTCCACCCCTTCACTGTAGAAGTCTCCAGATACCGAAAAAAATTATACTCTAATAGGTTCTTTCCTCGGACCGCTTGCCTTTGGAATTCCATTTCTGCTCCCTGTTTCTCCGATTGTACCAACATGCAGAAATTTAAATATAATGTGAACAAATATCATGCAACACAACGCACCACCTATAAATATGGCTCCTAATCACAGTAGTTGTTTACGTCTCGGTGGCAATAGGCCTACTTTACAAAAGTAAATAAAAAATAAAATAAAAAATAAAATGAAATAAAAAAAATACACCCAGAATAAAATAACAGTTTTTTTGTTTGTTTGTTGTTATTCTACCTATAAGAACAACAGTGTTTGGGATGTTAAAATATTACAATGTAGGACGCCGAGGGTGATCGATTTACGATAAACTTCCGATGTAAAGTTGGACTACCTCGAAATAGTGCGTTTTGACTTGCCCGTTAGTTCGAGAAATGGGCCCAACTTTCGCATTTATTCATTTAGATATATTATTATATCAGATAGTCATCCACGGGCAGCTGTTTCGTTATTATTACAACTCGTCGATGTGGTTTAGAGTCACTAGCGCACCGTCTTCGAGAATCGATTTTCGTAGAAATCGTAACAACGGAGGCCGTAGTCTGATGTCTTTCCTCTGCTCCAACACGCCGGTCATGTTAGTGGAATGCTAAATAGAGCGCTTTAAGCATTCCCTGTCGGTTATCTACTTTCTAGCGACATCTTAAGTGGAAAGAACGGAAAGTCTATTTTAAACCTCTGACCGACAACAAATCCACGTCAGAAAGAAAAAAAGTTGCAAATGTTATATATATATATATATATATATATATATATATATATATATATATATATATATATATATATATAATTTATTTGAAAACTATATGTTGCATATTTTCAAATAAAGTATATTAGCTCTCACTCCTATGCGATGGAGCACTTTATTGCTTTCTTTTCAATATAACCTGAAACACTATATATATATATATATATATATATATATATATATATATATATATATATATATATATATATATATATATATATCATATATATATATATCATATATATATATATATCATATATATATATATCATATATATATATCATATATATATATCATATATATATATCATATATATATCATATATATATATCATATATATATCATATATCATATATATATACATATATATATATCATATATATATATATATACATATATATATCATATATATATATATACATATATATCATATATATATATATATATATATACATATATATATATATATATCATATATATATATATATATATATATATATATAAAGTGGAGAACTAAAAGCGAACTTTTAGGAGAGGTGAAACCTATTGTAAAAAGTATACAGCTCAATATACAGGATAGAGTAGACAGATAGGTAGAAGGATGAAAAGGAATTAGAAAAGCAAAGGGCAGATCTTTTTTCAATTCAGTTGCTCAATGCAAGGTATATTCTGCAAAAAGGCAATTTATTCAATTATTTTTTCCTTAAGCCAGACTTTTCAAAGATCAAAATCTTATCATCAGAGGAAATTGCTGGGATAGATAAGTTGGCAAAGGCCAAGATTTAAAATTTGAAAAAGTAAAATGAAGATTGTGGGGAAAAAAACAAGGCAAAACGCTGCCCGAATGCAAGCAAATGTCCGATTGCAAAAAAATCCGGTGTCAAAAAGTCCAGCGGAGAAAGTGATTTGTAGGTAGGTATGTCGTTGGAAGGCACGAGAAATAAAATGAGAGGTTTCAAAGTTAAACTCCAAAAACCACATCTTCAGTGGCGGCGAAAATAGATAGAATCCAGAGGGTAAAAAGTCCAATAGAAAGTTCGTTCGTGGATGCAACAAGGCTCAGTAAAACGTGAGGTGGGAAATATTAGCCATATTAAAAAGTCTTCCTGGGCTGAAAATCATAAAATAAGTCTAAATTGGCGAAGAGACAGCGAATTAATATTTAAAAGCTAGGCCAAAATCCCAAGGAAAAAATTAATGGAATAAATTGCTTTTTTGCGGAATATACCTTGCATTGAGCAACTGAATTGAAAAAAGATCTGCCTCCGTCGCTTTTCTAATTCCTTTTCATCCTTCTACACATATATATATATATATATATATATATATATATAATGCACGAGTTTATTGAACAAATGTAGTCGTTTGAAACTGACGGATGAATTTCTACCGGACGTCGCATTTCGAATCTGACTGAAAAAAGAGACAGGTCTCCCGAAAATTATTACCCACCCCCAAGGGAATAAAGAAAAAGATAAACAATATGGCAATACGAGTTTTTAACTATCGAATGCCAGTCAAAGACGAATAGACAAGGCAGTATTCAGTATTTTCTCAAACGCAGATATCACACACACGCACACACGTTGCATTGGAGAGTTGCGATGCAGTCTGTCTGTGGATGACTATATAAGCTTTTTTGGGTTAAGCACTGTGGTAAGTGATATCGTCAACTACTATTAGCGATAATGCAAAGCTCTTTGTAAAATATAGAGCACTTTCTAGTAGTTGTCAGTGTTTATATAAAGCATTCAGGCGTCACTTGGCCGAGTGGTTAGAGTCGCCGATCGTAGGTTCGATCCCGGCTTGGGGCGGATGCTTGTTTAGCCGCACTAAAGAGCCGTGATATAGCGAAACAGTTTGTCTGTGGATGACTACATATATATATATATATATATATATATATATATATATATATATATGTGTGTGTGTGTGTGTGTGTGTGTGTGTGTGTGTGTGTGTGTGTGTGTGTGTGTGTGTGTGTTTCTCGGCTAAAAATGATAGGTTTCTTCACATTCGAAAAAATAAAAAAATATAGCTTAAAAGAAAAGCTAAAAACATGTAAATTACAGGTGCTAATACAATTTCCATAGTTCGGACAGTCCTCTGTCCTTTATCAAAAAATGGATATTTTTTTTATTTTGTTTTTTTAAATGAATGAACATGAAACTTTTTATGAAAAACTGAACAACGCTTATTTCAACTGTGCTTTCATGACGCTCTCATAGCTACACGCGTCCGTCGACTCCACGTGAAAATGTGCGTTTGAACCGCAAAAAAGAATTTCTCTTTGTTGTTGTTGATGATGATGATGATGATGATGATGATGATGATGATGATGATGATGATGTCCAGTCGTTATCGTACGTGCGTCTATCATGTTCGTATTGCCGTCCAGCGAAAGTAATTTGTTAAATTCACAAGTAATTTTGCCAAAACTAGATCTTGCTCAGTTTGTAAGTTCGAATGCAAAACGCGATAAACGCCATTTTTAAAATTGCGAACAATAAGTGTTGCATTTCAACATTCTACCACATCTGAAAATCATGTTTTATACATAAATGTGATATCGGCATACTTTTTTTTTTTTGAGGAGGAGGAGAGGGTTCAATTAAAATAAGTTTCTCGTCGAAGTCTAGAATTTATATATTCGTTCTTGGATTTATCGCGTTTTCATTCGAACTCTTCATTATATATATATATATATATATATATATATATATATATATATGTGTGTGTGTGTGTGTGTGTGTGTGTGTGTGTGTGTGTGTGAAAGCTTAGTGGGAGAAGACCCCAGCAGAGTGCTTGATTATAAAGAATTTTTGTTTTAAAAGAGCGTAATATTTATTTATATATGTAATTACAGAAGATTAAGATAACATCAGTACCGTCGGTTTCAAATTCAAACAAAAGGAGACTTATAGTTGGCCTCCTATTCCGGACTCTTTTCAACCTCTGAAGAGAGTCCGGCATAAGAGGCCAATTTTAGGTTCCCTTTGTTTGTATTTGAAACCGACGGTACCGGTGTTGTCTTAATCTTCTTGCCAGATTATAGGGTAAAATCTTCGACAAAAGAAGCGTGCAGACGAATCGATCTGTTTTGACCAGCCGGATTTTACCCCAACCCCGGCATGCCCAGATCGATGAAACTCGAGTACACTCAGCAGACACTGTACTAGATAGTTTTTAAATAATATATATATATATATATATATATATATATATATATATATATATATATGTTTTTTTTTTAATATGCATTACAGTGTTTTTACGGTGGACCGAGTTTTGTCGATCCGACCATGCCGGGTCTTACGTAGAAACCGGCTTATAGTGGGAGACTATCAGCTCTTCTAGAACATACAGTCGAGCACTTTATTGTTTTTTTTTAATTAAATTATGCTACAAACTATATATATATATATATATATATATATATATATATATATATATATATATATATATATATATATATACATATATATATATGTACTTATATATATATATATATATATATATATATATATATGTACTTATATATATGTATATATATATATGTACTTTATATATATATGTATATATATATAAGTACACACATATATATATATATATATATATATATATATATATATATAGAGAGAGAGAGAGAGAGAGAGAGAGAGAGAGAGAGAGAGAGAGAGAAAGGGGAGGAGGAGGAGGTGGAGGTGGATAGAGATTTTCACTATATTAAACAACGACCTTGTGTCTAACTTTTCCCTCGTGATGAAGCAAGTAAATTGGGACAAACTTATGTCATAAGTTGTTCTCCTCCCCCCCCCCCTTCCCCCCTCCCCCCCCTCTCTCTCTCTCTCTCTCTCTCTCTCTCTCTCTCTCTCTCTCTGTAGCTATAATTCTTGGTCTCTTTCTTTTCATGTTTTATGAAGCACAGACTCCGTTTACTACCTAAACCATAAAAGTTTCGTTTCAAACTTTTGCAATAAGTTGGAACTTCAATAAAAACGATACAAAAATTTAAAATACCTAAAAACAAAATTATATTTGAGTGCTTCTCTCTCTCTCTCTCTCTCTCTCTCTCTCTCTCTCTCTCTCTCTCTCTCTCTCTCTCTTGGGTATGACTAAACTACATCCGGTGGCGAGGCCCTAATTTGGGAGCTTTGGGAAGTCTGAAACAACAACTTAGTTGCACTAATTCCCAAGGCCAGTCTGACCCGAAGTCGGAGAACCTGTCAGGGCCCTCCTGGTTAAATTAATCTAGCAATTACACACTATTTATGTACATAATATACGCCTACAAAACAAATCAACCTATAAATATTTTAATATATTAACAACTTAGAATGACTGGATTAGGCAACAGGAAGCCATCCTCCCAGGCGTTACTTTCTCTTTTTTTTTTTTTTTTTAGGTATACGGCTTTATTGTCTATCGCGTGATGCACCCTGATGCACCCTGATTCGGTTATATACTGGTCATTTTTGTTCTCCGCAAAAAGTGCATGTTTTTAGGGGGCTGATTGTCCCCACATTTAAAAACCGACTTTCTGTTTAACTTTTGGCCTTGTGCCGCTGCACTTGGAGCAAAGTGTAGTATCTGTTTTTGATACGCCACGTCATTTTTTCTGACCTCGGTTAGTGAAGGAGAAATCCTTCTAGAGTGAGGCAATCTTTATTTGTGTCTCAATTCAGAGTGCCCTTTTTCAGGAGCTGGGTTTTCCCCACATTAAAAACAGGCCTCATGTCAAACTCTGTGCTCGTGGGGAGGCAAATAAATAGGGACTAGATACAGCATTTCTCGGACTAGGATCAAAATGTAGTATCTGTTCTGGCTTAGGTTGCAGGAGGAGAAGTGCTTTTTGACCGGGAAACTTTTATTTTCGTCTCATCCAAAGTGACCCCTTTTGGAGGAGTTTGATATCCCGCCCATAAAAAAACAACAACATAGTGTCTAACTTTGCTCTCGTAGGGAGTCAAGTGAATAGGGACTGGATACGGCATTATTAAATATTATGCAACCTGAAAAGAGTTGATATGCCGTAAAACAAGATAAAACGATCAAATTCTATTTCTCTCTCTCTCTCTCTCTTCTTCTTCTTCTTCTTCTTCTTCTATGGGAAAAATAAAAGTATGGGGAAAAATATTGTTCAAGAAAACTTACCTTTTCTTCTGTAAAAGTTGGCCGATGTTGTTTAATAGGACGTTCCACTTCAGTCAAACAAGATAACTTTTTTGTTTGTCTTATTTTGTTTTGTTTTTATGTTTTTCGTTTTGTTTTTCGCTTTTTGTGCTTTGTTTTTTTGTTTGTTTTTTTTTTTTTTTTGCTGTTTAATTAACAATTGAAAATCATCTTCCTTGCCTCTTCTTCTTCTTCTTCTTCTTAAATTTTCTCAATTAAAACAAAAAAGAAACTGGCAAGTTTGGTCGGCTCAAATAAGCTAGACTTGAAAGACACTGTAAGAAATCCTTTAACATATATATATATATATATACATATATATTTATACACAATTAATTAAAATATATATTTTTGTTTAAGTTGTTGTTGTTGTTGTTGTTGTTGTTGTTGTTGTATAAATGGATGGAATAATAAGGGATGGATGGATCGATGGAAGGATGGATAGACTGACAGACGTGTATGCATCACACGTCGGATAGAAGAAGAGGGAGAAGAACGGACGGAAAGAAGACCATGGCAAGTACTAAAAAGTCGGTAAATTCATCGGTATATAAAAAAAATGGAATTAAACGGAAAAAGAAAATTAATGCTGTTTTCTTCGCTTGTTATTTCTTTAGTTGTTGTGTTCGTAAAAGTTGCGGATGTTTTGTTTTTGTCGCTGACTGCTATTAAAAACCGTTGATTTTCTTTGTTGACCCCCCCCCCCCTCTTCCTCGCCTCTCTATTTCCCCCGCCCTCTCTATCTTTCTCTCTCTCTCTCTCTTTCTCCCCCTCTCTCTCTCTCTTTCTCTACCTATCACTCTCCCTTCCTCTCTCTCTCTCTATCTATCTCTACCACTCTCTATCTATCTATATCTATCTCTCTCGTCGTTATTGCTGAGTAAACTACTCCCCTCCCCCTTGTTACTGCTTCTAATTTCTAATACTAGTTCTACTTAATATCTAATGTACTATTACTACGAGGTGCGTGGTACCTTAATACTACTACTACTAATAATAATACTATTAATACTACTACTAACACTACTATTAATACTACTACTCATGCTACTATTACTGCTGCTATTTGAATTCTTTCCCTTTTTATCTATTTTTCTCTCTCCCTTTTCTTTCTCGTTTGTCTTTTCATCTGTTGCCTTTCTTTATTCTTTCTTTCTCTTTTTTCTAACTTTCATTTTCTTTCTTTTTCTTCCATATCTAATTTATTTTATTTCATTTTCTTTCATTTCTTTCATTTATCTTTCTTTCTTAATAATAATTTTCTTATTCTTTCTTTTTGCCTCTTAATTTTTCTTTTTTATCACTTTTCAACTTTCTTTTCTTTATTTATTTCTTTTTTTTTCTTTGTTTCTTTGTTTCTTTCATTTTCTTTTTTCTCCATATTTTCTTTTTTTTTGTCTATTTCCCCTTTTCTTTCTTTTCCGTTCTTATTTAATTTCCTTTCTGTTTCTTTCTTTTTTTATAATTTTCTTCTTCCTTTTTTTTTGCTTCTTCATTTTTCTAACTTTTTTCTAACTTTTCATCTTTCTTTTTTTTCTTTTCTTTCTCTCTTTTTCCTTTATTTACTTTCTTTTATCTAGTTCCACTTTTTTCTTCTTTTTTTTTTGTTTCCTTTCTTTATTGGAACTTTTTTCTAACATTTTTTGTCTTTTCTTTCTTTTCCCTTTATTTCCTTTCTTCTTTCCTTTATTTTACTTTCCTTTCTTCTTTCGTTTTCTTTTGTTTCCCTCTTTATTTTCTTTTTTTTTCTAACTCTCATTTTCTTTATCTTTCTTTTTTCCTGCTTTCTTTTTTTTCTTTCATTTATTCTTCTTTCTTTTTTCTAACTTCCCTTTTCTTTCCTTTCTTTTTCTTTTTTTTTCACTTTCTTTCATTTTTTCTCTACTTTTCTCTTCTTTTCTTCACTTTCTTTCATTTTTTCTCTACTTTTCTCTTCTTTTTTCTAACTTTCTTTCTTTTTCTGGCTTTATTTTCTTGATGTTTTCTTTCCCTTTCCTTTTTCTTCTTTATTTCCTTTTCTTTAACTTTTATTTATTTTTCCCTTTTTATTCGTTTCTTTCTTTTCTAACTTCCTTTTTCTTTCGTTTCCATTTCCCCTTTTTAACTTCTTATTTCCTTTCTTTTCTTTTGCTCTCTTTTTCTTTCACTATTTTTCCTTATTTCTTTTTTGTCTTTTTCTTTCCTACTTTGATTTCTTATTTTTTTCTTTCTTATTTTTTCTATTCTTTATTTCCTTTTTTTCTTTCTTTTCCTCTTTTTACTTTTGTATTTGTTCTTGTCTTTATTCTTCTTTCTTTTCTCTAACTTCCTTTTTCTTTCTTTTCATTTTATTATTTTCCTTTTCTTCATTTATTTTCTTTCTTTTTCTTTCTTTTCATTTCTCTTTCTTTTCATTTTATTATTTTCCCTTTCTTCTTTCTTTTCCGTTTTTCTTTATTTATTTTTCCTTCTTTTTTTCTAACGTTTTTTATTTCTTTATCTTTCTTCCTTTCTTCATTTCTTTTCTTTCTTTTTCGTTCTTTTTATTTTTCTTTCTTTCTTTTTCAGTTTTTGAAGTTCCTTTCTTCCTAGTCCTTTCTTCCTAATCATTCTCTCTTCCATATCAATTATTCGTTCTTTCACTTTTCTTACATTTTCATTTTTTCACTTCTCTCCCCCCACCAATTTAAGTTTGAAAAAAAAAATGCTTCTGGGTCAAATAAATTCGACGTGTGTATGTTCTTCCCGCGTTAATATAACTTCGCTAATTAATTTTTTTTTTTTACTATTGATCAAATATTTCAATAAAATCAAAAATGCAATAATATAAATTAAAACGAAATATTTAACAAACCAATCTCAAACTTCATTAATATCAACGCTCTTCTCCCATTCGCTCGCACACAGGGCTGACACTATGTAGCTAGTCTCCCATCCCTGCATTCGTCACGCAATCATCACCCTCTCTCTCTCTCTCTCTCTCTCTCTCTCTCTCTCTCTCTCTCTCTCTCTCTCTATCGGCCTGCTTGCTGATTTTTTCATCTCTGGCTCTTAGCTTCTTATTATTTATAAAATTAAGAGTTAAAAGTAAACTCGTAAGGGTTGATGCGATTTAAAAAGAAAAAAAGCGAAACAATGATTATATAACTTAAACAGAATCTCTCTTCCATACGTCACGGCGTAATTTCCATACTGACGAGTGTAAATTAAAAACACGAAACATAATATTTATTTAATAATTATTATTAAGCTCCGATTAGTTAAGCAATCTGAAAGCAATTTAATTGAAGTTCAAAGTATGTCACGTTGCAATATTTATGAGGTTTATATTACATTAAATGGAATTAGACATCTAGTTCTACACTATTGAGATATTACTTTAACCTTTTTTGTTAATAAAAAAGTATATATATATATATATATATATATATATATATATATATATATAATTTTTAAAGCGAGATTCTAACCTCATTTGTTGTTGAATCACTGTCCTCTGCTCGCTGTACGCGTCCGCTGATTTGGCGTTTATTGATTTAAATCCCTCCGAATTTCGATGCTAGTTGGCCGAGGGGTAAGTGGCTCGACTACGAATCAGTGGCGATTTGTAAACCGAGTTCGAGCCCTCCGACCTACGAGGATTAGCATGAAATAATTAATATTTACTTTAAAAAATATAATTATAGCCCCTTAACAAGCAGTAATACTACGGCTTGAAGCGAGATTCCAACCCCGTTTGTTGTTGTTGTTGTTGAATCACTATTCTCTGCTCGCTGTACGCAACAGCTGATTTGGCGTTTATAGATTTAAATTAATTTCCATGCTAGTTGTAAACCGAGTTCGAGCCCTCCGACTGACGAGAATTAGCATTCCCTACACTAAAGATTGTTAAGCATGAAACATCGATGTCTGTAAGTAAAAATAATTAAGAGAGAAAAATATATATTTGTGCATATAATTTCTATTTCTATCATAGACTAACCTTTTCATGGTAAAAGCTCGATGATTGCTAACATATAACAACAGAGCATATACGACGAATAGACAACATTAGGCTAAATTCCAGTAAATTCCAGTATATATATATATATATATATATATATATATATATATATATATATATATATATATATATAAAGTTAATACAACAAAAGATATAAGAGGAAACTAATATCTTTAATTAGTGATAAAACTGAAACTCAATATACTGGATAGAGCATTAATAGCATTAGATAAAGTGAAAGAATAAAATAAGGTGCGAATCAAATTTTATTAGAATTCAATGTTCAGGCAAAGTACCTTAAAGTCCTTAACTCATGAGTTTTCAAAGAAAATTCTTCTCCTCAGAGGACCATTACCGCAATGACATTACTGCGGGTAATAAAATTAAACTTTTAAAATATATAAAAAAATATATATATAAAAATACATAAAAGTATATAAAACATCAAATATATCAGCCCAAGACATACTTTTTTGTTAAAGCTATAGTTTTCATCCAAGTCATAAAATTTAAAACATATTCAGGAAAGATATCAAGGAGGTTGATTGAAAAATGATCCAAGGTACTTTGCCTGAACATTGAATTCTAATAAAATTTGATTCGCACCTTATTTTATTCTTTCACTTTATCTAATGCTATATATATATATATATATATATATATATATATATATATATATATATATATATATATATATGGGTGTGTGTGTGATTGTGTGTGTGTGTGTGTGTGTGTATTGACATTTTATTTATTTTATTTATTTTAACTTATAATTGAACGTATTTAACGATTTATGCGAAAAAGATTTTACCTTTTGGCCTTTTGGCTAAGATCAAAGTGTAGTATCTGTTCCGATGGATACTGCACTCCATAGACTGGTATTGTCTTGGCCTTCGGGGCTTGATTTACGCCGTTCTATGGGTCTGTCCTGTGCAGTTCTAGGAGGTTCACCCTCCCAGGCTTCGCCTCCCCTCTTTGGGGAGGAGTAAGTTTATTGCTTACTGCCTGAGGCGCCCCTACCGGGGAATGCCGACGGGGCTGCCCAGGCAATTTTTAAACCCCACTTTCCCGATCCGACCTTGGGTCACATCTTACTTGTGGGAGTAAGATAAAAACTGGCCTTGTGCCTAACTCCTGGAGATGAGTAAATCAATACTCCTTCTGATGAGAAGATTTGTTTCGTTGAAAAACCGAGGTTTTAAGAACTTTTCTATATTTTAAACTTTACTTTGTTGTACTATCTGAAATTATTCAACTTTGTTTGCCCTTTCACTTAGCTAGTGTAATTCAGTGTTATAGTAGGAATAACAAGAGTGCTCAATTACTTGTACAAAAGCATATATACTTTTTTTGATGGACACTATACATTATTATGTTCATCCATCGGTACCTTCGGTTTCATAGAAACACTGGAAACTTAACCCACAGGGTTAAAGATATCAAATGTGACCGGTTCATCAGCCGATGTAATGATCGTGTGACTCACAATGGTAATTTTCCGTCTGGTAATTAAAAAATAGTCTAGGTTTTAACTAAAACGAGGAATTTGTATATATTTATACATAACCCATAATAAAAAGTTGAAGAAGCCTAAGTCCTTATTCAATGGACACTATACATCACTTTGATCCTCCATCGATGGAAGATCAAGCTGATGTATAGTGAAGGAGTGCCAAGGGCCACATACAGGCTATTTATATACCAGGGTGTACCTTTTGGGGAAGCTGTAGGTTTTTTTATGTTAAAACCGATATGGTGCTATACTCTGCCCTTACAGGGAGGCAAGCGAATAGAACCTCCTTCGAAGAGAAAGATGTGTTTATTGTACATCGGCTGAGGCGACCTGAGGGACTACTTAGGCACCATACAGGCTATTTGTGTACCTGGTCAAAGTGCCCCATGTTCGGAACCAGACTTATCCCCACATTAAAACCGATATTGTGTCATACTCTGGCCTCGCTGGGAGGCAAGTAAAATCTAACATCTCCGAAAGAGGGGATGAGTTTATTGCCTTTTGCCTGAAGCGCACTCATTTAAGCGAGAGCGCCAGCTCCAGAATGCTTACTTTTGAGGAGCTGGAGTTTTCCACATTAAAAACGATATTGTAACATACTCTGCCCTCGTGGGGAGGCAAGTAAATAGAACCTGCTTCACAGAAGGGAGTCGGTTCATTGCCTGTCGCCTGGAGTACCTCCTCCGAAAGAGGGGGTTAAGTTTATTGTCTATCACGTCAGGCACACTCATTTGCGAGGGTGTGCCGAGAGAAGTATATGGGCTATTTTAGTACCTGGCCCAAACTGCCCCTTTTTGGTCAGCTAGTTTCTCCACATTAATCCGACCTTGTGCCTAACTTTGTCCTCGGGGGGGGGGGCAAGTAAATCGTACCTAGTATCCCTTTCTATAAGGATACGATGTGCGGTGATTTGCTTCAGTGGGCAGAGAGAGAGCTAGAGAGAGAGCGAGAGAGAGAGCGAGAGAGAGAGAGCGAGAGAGAGAGAGAGAGAGTAAACAGGTCAAATGTACTTTAATTCCTTACTTATTTTCCTTTCCTCGTCCATTTTGTGTGTTTACATTGAACGAAAAAAAAATGGCGCCCTGTTCGTTCTTTTTTTAGCAGAGTGAACTGTTGTTGTTTTCTTTTCGTGATTTTCGTTTTTCTTTTCGTGTTTTTTTTATTGGTTTTAATGTTTCTTATTTTAGCTCGTCCGCGAATCGAGTTCCGTTTGGGATTTCTTTTTTTTATCAACAACAAGAAAGGGGAAATCCTGAAAAATGCTTTCTGTTTTGTTTTCGGAATCGCACAGCATTTGTTCCGGCTTACGTCACGTTGAACCATCAGTCTTCGTCCGATAAAACTAACGTTAAGCAACGTTGAACCTGGTTAGTGACTACATGGGTGGCTGTTGAATTACGGCCCGATCACGTTAAATCATTGGTTCTGGTCGGATCACCGAAGTTAAGCAACGTTGAACCTGGTTAGTGACTACATGGGTGGCTGTTGAATTACGGCCCGATCACGTTAAATCATTGGTTCTGGTCGGATCACCGAAGTTAAGCAACGTTGAACCTGGTTAGTGACTACATGGGTGGCTGTTGAATTACGGCCCGATCACGTTAAATCATTGGTTCTGGTCGGATCACCGAAGTTAAGCAACGTTGAACCTGGTTAGTGACTACATGGGTGGCTGTTGAATTACGGCCCGATCACGTTAAATCATTGGTTCTGGTCGGATCACCGAAGTTAAGCAACGTTGAACCTGGTTAGTGACTACATGGGTGGCTGTTGAATTACGGCCCGATCACGTTAAATCATTGGTTCTGGTCGGATCACCGAAGTTAAGCAACGTTGAACCTGGTTAGTGACTACATGGGTGGCTGTTGAATTACGGCCCGATCACGTTAAATCATTGGTTCTGGTCGGATCACCGAAGTTAAGCAACGTTGAACCTGGTTAGTGACTACATGGGTGGCTGTTGAATTACGGCCCGATCACGTTAAATCATTGGTTCTGGTCGGATCACCGAAGTTAAGCAACGTTGAACCTGGTTAGTGACTACATGGGTGGCTGTTGAATTACGGCCCGATCACGTTAAATCATTGGTTCTGGTCGGATCACCGAAGTTAAGCAACGTTGAACCTGGTTAGTGACTACATGGGTGGCTGTTGAATTACGGCCCGATCACGTTAAATCATTGGTTCTGGTCGGATCACCGAAGTTAAGCAACGTTGATACTGGTTAGTGACTACATGGGTGGCTGTTGAATTACGGCCCGATCACGTTAAATCATTGGTTCTGGTCGGATCACCGAAGTTAAGCAACGTTGAACCTGGTTAGTGACTACATGGGTGGCTGTTGAATTACGGCCCGATCACGTTAAATCATTGGTTCTGGTCGGATCACCGAAGTTAAGCAACGTTGAACCTGGTTAGTGACTACATGGGTGGCTGTTGAATTACGGCCCGATCACGTTAAATCATTGGTTCTGGTCGGATCACCGAAGTTAAGCAACGTTGAACCTGGTTAGTGACTACATGGGTGGCTGTTGAATTACGGCCCGATCACGTTAAATCATTGGTTCTGGTCGGATCACCGAAGTTAAGCAACGTTGAACCTGGTTAGTGACTACATGGGTGGCTGTTGAATTACGGCCCGATCACGTTAAATCATTGGTTCTGGTCGGATCACCGAAGTTAAGCAACGTTGAACCTGGTTAGTGACTACATGGGTGGCTGTTGAATTACGGCCCGATCACGTTAAATCATTGGTTCTGGTCGGATCACCGAAGTTAAGCAACGTTGATACTGGTTAGTGACTACATGGGTGGCTGTTGAATTACGGCCCGATCACGTTAAATCATTGGTTCTGGTCAGATCACCGAAGTTAAGCAACGTTGAACCTGGTTAGTGACTACATGGGTGGCTGTTGAATTACGGCCCGATCACGTTAAATCATTGGTTCTGGTCGGATCACCGAAGTTAAGCAACGTTGAACCTGGTTAGTGACTACATGGGTGGCTGTTGAATTACGGCCCGATCACGTTAAATCATTGGTTCTGGTCGGATCACCGAAGTTAAGCAACGTTGATACTGGTTAGTGACTACATGGGTGGCTGTTGAATTACGGCCCGATCACGTTAAATCATTGGTTCTGGTCGGATCACCGAAGTTAAGCAACGTTGAACCTGGTTAGTGACTACATGGGTGGCTGTTGAATTACGGCCCGATCACGTTAAATCATTGGTTCTGGTCGGATCACCGAAGTTAAGCAACGTTGATACTGGTTAGTGACTACATGGGTGGCTGTTGAATTACGGCCCGATCACGTTAAATCATTGGTTCTGGTCGGATCACCGAAGTTAAGCAACGTTGAACCTGGTTAGTGACTACATGGGTGGCTGTTGAATTACGGCCCGATCACGTTAAATCATTGGTTCTGGTCGGATCACCGAAGTTAAGCAACGTTGAACCTGGTTAGTGACTACATGGGTGGCTGTTGAATTACGGCCCGATCACGTTAAATCATTGGTTCTGGTCGGATCACCGAAGTTAAGCAACGTTGAACCTGGTTAGTGACTACATGGGTGGCTGTTGAATTACGGCCCGATCACGTTAAATCATTGGTTCTGGTCGGATCACCGAAGTTAAGCAACGTTGAACCTGGTTAGTGACTACATGGGTGGCTGTTGAATTACGGCCCGATCACGTTAAATCATTGGTTCTGGTCGGATCACCGAAGTTAAGCAACGTTGAACCTGGTTAGTGACTACATGGGTGGCTGTTGAATTACGGCCCGATCACGTTAAATCATTGGTTCTGGTCGGATCACCGAAGTTAAGCAACGTTGAACCTGGTTAGTGACTACATGGGTGGCTGTTGAATTACGGCCCGATCACGTTAAATCATTGGTTCTGGTCGGATCACCGAAGTTAAGCAACGTTGAACCTGGTTAGTGACTACATGGGTGGCTGTTGAATTACGGCCCGATCACGTTAAATCATTGGTTCTGGTCGGATCACCGAAGTTAAGCAACGTTGAACCTGGTTAGTGACTACATGGGTGGCTGTTGAATTACGGCCCGATCACGTTAAATCATTGGTTCTGGTCGGATCACCGAAGTTAAGCAACGTTGATACTGGTTAGTGACTACATGGGTGGCTGTTGAATTACGGCCCGATCACGTTAAATCATTGGTTCTGGTCGGATCACCGAAGTTAAGCAACGTTGAACCTGGTTAGTGACTACATGGGTGGCTGTTGAATTACGGCCCGATCACGTTAAATCATTGGTTCTGGTCGGATCACCGAAGTTAAGCAACGTTGAACCTGGTTAGTGACTACATGGGTGGCTGTTGAATTACGGCCCGATCACGTTAAATCATTGGTTCTGGTCGGATCACCGAAGTTAAGCAACGTTGATACTGGTTAGTGACTACATGGGTGGCTGTTGAATTACGGCCCGATCACGTTAAATCATTGGTTCTGGTCGGATCACCGAAGTTAAGCAACGTTGAACCTGGTTAGTGACTACATGGGTGGCTGTTGAATTACGGCCCGATCACGTTAAATCATTGGTTCTGGTCGGATCACCGAAGTTAAGCAACGTTGAACCTGGTTAGTGACTACATGGGTGGCTGTTGAATTACGGCCCGATCACGTTAAATCATTGGTTCTGGTCGGATCACCGAAGTTAAGCAACGTTGATACTGGTTAGTGACTACATGGGTGGCTGTTGAATTACGGCCCGATCACGTTAAATCATTGGTTCTGGTCGGATCACCGAAGTTAAGCAACGTTGAACCTGGTTAGTGACTACATGGGTGGCTGTTGAATTACGGCCCGATCACGTTAAATCATTGGTTCTGGTCGGATCACCGAAGTTAAGCAACGTTGAACCTGGTTAGTGACTACATGGGTGGCTGTTGAATTACGGCCCGATCACGTTAAATCATTGGTTCTGGTCGGATCACCGAAGTTAAGCAACGTTGATACTGGTTAGTGACTACATGGGTGGCTGTTGAATTACGGCCCGATCACGTTAAATCATTGGTTCTGGTCGGATCACCGAAGTTAAGCAACGTTGAACCTGGTTAGTGACTACATGGGTGGCTGTTGAATTACGGCCCGATCACGTTAAATCATTGGTTCTGGTCGGATCACCGAAGTTAAGCAACGTTGATACTGGTTAGTGACTACATGGGTGGCTGTTGAATTACGGCCCGATCACGTTAAATCATTGGTTCTGGTCGGATCACCGAAGTTAAGCAACGTTGAACCTGGTTAGTGACTACATGGGTGGCTGTTGAATTACGGCCCGATCACGTTAAATCATTGGTTCTGGTCGGATCACCGAAGTTAAGCAACGTTGAACCTGGTTAGTGACTACATGGGTGGCTGTTGAATTACGGCCCGATCACGTTAAATCATTGGTTCTGGTCGGATCACCGAAGTTAAGCAACGTTGAACCTGGTTAGTGACTACATGGGTGGCTGTTGAATTACGGCCCGATCACGTTAAATCATTGGTTCTGGTCGGATCACCGAAGTTAAGCAACGTTGATACTGGTTAGTGACTACATGGGTGGCTGTTGAATTACGGCCCGATCACGTTAAATCATTGGTTCTGGTCGGATCACTGAAGTTAAGCAACGTTGAACCTGGTTAGTGACTACATGGGTGGCTGTTGAATTACGGCCCGATCACGTTAAATCATTGGTTCTGGTCGGATCACCGAAGTTAAGCAACGTTGATACTGGTTAGTGACTACATGGGTGGCTGTTGAATTACGGCCCGATCACGTTAAATCATTGGTTCTGGTCGGATCACCGAAGTTAAACAACGTTGATACTGGTTAGTGACTACATGGGTGGCTGTTGAATTACGGCCCGATCACGTTAAATCATTGGTTCTGGTCGGATCACCGAAGTTAAGCAACGTTGATACTGGTTAGTGACTACATGGGTGGTTGTTGAATTACGGCCCGATCACGTTAAATCATTGGTTCTGGTCGGATCACCGAAGTTAAGCAACGTTGATACTGGTTAGTGACTACATGGGTGGTTGTTGAATTACGGCCCGATCACGTTAAATCATTGGTTCTGGTCGGATCACCGAAGTTAAACAACGTTGATACTGGTAACTGACTACATGGGTGGCTGTTGAATTACGGCCCGATCACGTTAAATCATTGGTTCTGGTCGGATCACCGAAGTTAAGCAACGTTGATACTGGTTAGTGACTACATGGGTGGTTGTTGAATTACGGCCCGATCACGTTAAATCATTGGTTCTGGTCGGATCACCGAAGTTAAACAACGTTGATACTGGTTAGTGACTACATGGGTGGCTGTTGAATTACGGCCCGATCACGTTAAATCATTGGTTCTGGTCGGATCACCGAAGTTAAGCAACGTTGAACCTGGTTAGTGACTACATGGGTGGCTGTTGAATTACGGCCCGATCACGTTAAATCATTGGTTCTGGTCGGATCACCGAAGTTAAGCAACGTTGAACCTGGTTAGTGACTACATGGGTGGCTGTTGAATTACGGCCCGATCACGTTAAATCATTGGTTCTGGTCGGATCACCGAAGTTAAGCAACGTTGATACTGGTTAGTGACTACATGGGTGGCTGTTGAATTACGGCCCGATCACGTTAAATCATTGGTTCTGGTCGGATCACCGAAGTTAAACAACGTTGATACTGGTAACTGACTACATGGGTGGCTGTTGAATTACGGCCCGATCACGTTAAATCATTGGTTCTGGTCGGATCACCGAAGTTAAGCAACGTTGATACTGGTTAGTGACTACATGGGTGGTTGTTGAATTACGGCCCGATCACGTTAAATCATTGGTTCTGGTCGGATCACCGAAGTTAAACAACGTTGATACTGGTTAGTGACTACATGGGTGGCTGTTGAATTACGGCCCGATCACGTTAAATCATTGGTTCTGGTCGGATCACCGAAGTTAAGCAACGTTGAACCTGGTTAGTGACTACATGGGTGGCTGTTGAATTACGGCCCGATCACGTTAAATCATTGGTTCTGGTCGGATCACCGAAGTTAAGCAACGTTGAACCTGGTTAGTGACTACATGGGTGGCTGTTGAATTACGGCCCGATCACGTTAAATCATTGGTTCTCGTCGGATCACCGAAGTTAAGCAACGTTGATACTGGTTAGTGACTACATGGGTGGCTGTTGAATTACGGCCCGATCACGTTAAATCATTGGTTCTGGTCGGATCACTGAAGTTAAGCAACGTTGAACCTGGTTAGTGACTACATGGGTGGCTGTTGAATTACGGCCCGATCACGTTAAATCATTGGTTCTGGTCGGATCACCGAAGTTAAGCAACGTTGATACTGGTTAGTGACTACATGGGTGGCTGTTGAATTACGGCCCGATCACGTTAAATCATTGGTTCTGGTCGGATCACCGAAGTTAAACAACGTTGATACTGGTTAGTGACTACATGGGTGGCTGTTGAATTACGGCCCGATCACGTTAAATCATTGGTTCTGGTCGGATCACCGAAGTTAAGCAACGTTGATGCTGGTTAGTGACTACATGGGTGGTTGTTGAATTACGGCCCGATCACGTTAAATCATTGGTTCTGGTCGGATCACCGAAGTTAAACAACGTTGATACTGGTTAGTGACTACATGGGTGGCTGTTGAATTACGGCCCGATCACGTTAAATCATTGGTTCTGGTCGGATCACCGAAGTTAAACAACGTTGATACTGGTTAGTGACTACATGGGTGGCTGTTGAATTACGGCCCGATCACGTTAAATCATTGGTTCTGGTCGGATCACCGAAGTTAAGCAACGTTGATACTGGTTAGTGACTACATGGGTGGTTGTTGAATTACGGCCCGATCACGTTAAATCATTGGTTCTGGTCGGATCACCGAAGTTAAACAACGTTGATACTGGTAACTGACTACATGGGTGGCTGTTGAATTACGGCCCGATCACGTTAAATCATTGGTTCTGGTCGGATCACCGAAGTTAAGCAACGTTGATACTGGTTAGTGACTACATGGGTGGTTGTTGAATTACGGCCCGATCACGTTAAATCATTGGTTCTGGTCGGATCACCGAAGTTAAACAACGTTGATACTGGTTGCTACTTAGATAAGTAACTAATCTCACGCCCAGATAGCATTGAGACGCTGGTTTTCTTCGATTACTGAAGTTAAGCAAGGTAGAGCGTGGTTAGGAATTACATGGGTGACTGTTTTATTACGGCCAATTCATGTTAAACCATCAGTTCTCGTCTGATTACCAAAGTTAATACACGCTGGGCAATTTAGAGAATACATGATGTCATAAGATTGTAAATGGATGTTACATGAAAAAGGGAATTCTTAATCAAGAACTAGCATGGCTACCCGGCATTGCTCGGGAGTATGGACAACAAGATAGAAGTTAAAAGGTGTATGTAACATGTTTCTTTCAAAACTTCCCTTTCTCTCTCTCTCTCTCTCTCTCTCTCTCTCTCTCCTTCTCTTCCCTTTCTATCCGCTCCACTCTCTTCCCTCTCTCACCTCTCTTTCTCCTTTCCTCCTCTCTCCACAACTATCTCCTCCTCTCTCCTCCTCAGATCCCCTTCCTCAGTCAAGAATGATTAACCGCATTTTCCTCCCATGACTGGGGACACCAGCAATTAATTGGTCAACACCACGAAGAACAAACAAATCATCGATTTAAAGAAAGAACATTTATTGACCGTGTAGATGGACCCTTTTTTTCTACCAGCGGTGGGGATGCGACGCATCCCCGGCTATGGATTTTGTCTTAATCATCGTCGGTGTCCAGACATTCCCGCACCTTTGTCGCTTTCAAATTCCTCCAGCTGACTGATCCTTTATCCGTTCAATCCCGCTCGGCTAACGTCTCATCCGTTCTCAATACACCCAGGGTCAAAGTGAAATTTGAAGGCACCCGCTGACCCGATGACATGTGTACGTGTCGAAATAGGTCGGTGAATTGAAATCACGAGATGAATACTAGCAATTTACTATGTAATACACTTAAGATCACCGATAGAAATGTGACATTAATCAAGCATAAATGATCTATTTACATAGCCAGATTTTTCTCGGGCATTGTTTAGTGAAAATGATTGTGGAGTATGAAGATGAACATATTGTAGAGCATGAAGATGAAATTATTGTGCAGCATGAAGATGAAATTATTGTGGAGTATGAAGATGAAATTATTGTGCAGTATGAAGATGAAATTATTGTGCAGTATGAAGATGAAATTATTGTGGAGTATGAAAGTGAAATTATTGTGGAGTATGAAGATGAAATTATTGTTGAGTATGAAGATGAAATTATTGTGCAGTATGAAGATGAAATTATTATGGAGCATCAAGATGTAATTATTGTGCAGTATGAAGATGAAATTATTATGGAGCATCAAGATGTAATTATTGTGAAGTATGAAGACGAAATTATTGTGAAGTACAAAGATGAAGTAATTGTGGAGTATGAAGATGAAATTATTGTGGAGTATGAAGATGAAATTATTGTGAAGTATGAAGATGTAATTATTGTAGAGTATGAAGATGAAATTATTGTGTAGTACAAAGATGAAATTACTGTAGAGAATGAAGATCAAATCATTGTGGAGCATGAAGATGAAATTATTGTGGAGTATTAAGATGTAATTATTGTGGAGTATGAAGATGTTATTATTGTGAAGTAAAAAGATGAAATTATTGTGGAGTATGAAGATGAAATTATTGTGTAGTACAAAGATGAAATTAC
>OY744540.1:25003755-25048755 GCA_963556195.1 Sepiola atlantica | reverse complement strand
TTTACGGAGAGAGATGGGATTCATTTTTGCATATTTATGCACGACCGAGAAATTATAATAATGCGACTCGAATGACGTAAGGAAAAGAGATAAAAAGAGAGAGTGAAGAAAAAAAAACGTTAGCCGCACGCGAAGAAGAACAGTCGACAGGAAGTTAACGCGAGACAGAGGACGAAGGATGCCGGCAAGGAAGTACGTTAGCTGCCGGGTTAAGACGGACATATTTTGAGGACAACTATAGTCAGTCTTCCCGAGTACCTCTGCGCTGAACGGGGAAGAAATGAACAACCGTCGACAAGAAAGTCGCGAGGAAAGGCAGGGGCCTTTTGTAAATGGAATTTGAAGATGGAATTATAGCCGCCCTCGGCTTGGGCGAGAGAGCCTGTTGAAAATGAAATTATAGCCGCCCTCGGCTCGGGCGAGAGAGCCTGTTGAAAATGGAATTATAGCCGCCCTCGGCTCGGGCGAGAGAGCCTGTTGAAAATGGAATTATAGCCGCCCTCGGCTCGGGCGAGAGAGCCTGTTGAAAATGGAATTATAGCCACCCTCGGCTCGGGCGAGAGAGCCTGTTGAAAATGGAATTATAGCCGCCCTCGGCTCGGGTGAGAGAGCCTGTTGAAAATGGAATTATAGCTGCTCTCGGCTCGGGCGAGACGAGCCTGTTGAAAATGGAATTATAGCCGCCCTCGGCTCGGGCGAGACGAGCCTGTTGAAAATGGAATTATAGCCGCCCTCGGCTCGGGCGAGACGACCCGCTGAACTAAGCGGAGAGAAAGTAACCAGCCAGGAATTGTTTTTCCTGAGAAAAAAATGTATTTCAAAACTACATGTGCAAGGAGATACGGCTACGACGACATGCCGGAAATATCTACTCTAAATCGAACAATGCATCCAGTTGTAAGTAACAACCTGAATATCTCTTCACGGACATTCGCCCCCTAGGGCTGTTATATATGTGTATATTTTTTGTGTAGAAATGAATCCTGCTACTATAGGGATAGGATAGACAATCCCCCCCTCTTCTTAAGAATATACTTTTGTTTTGATGTTTTATTTTGTTTTGTTTTATAGATACACTCCCCTTTTTTCTAGTATACAGTTTCATTAAATAAATGAATATAAATTTAAGTCCTAATGTCTTTTTGTCGTTTCTTCGTATCTTTTGTTTGTTTCCTGACGGTATTTTATGTTGGAGAAATCCCCATCCCATATCACGTTTTATTTGAACCTGGGATAATGCGAGCCACTCCGGACTTTTTTTTTACTTTTTTTAAAACTTTTTTTTATCATTGTCACGTGATGTCTTTCGGTGGTCCCGACCGGCGGCATTCGTGACAGTATGTATGTATGTATGTATGTATGTATGTATGTATGTATGTATGTATGTATGTATGTATGTATGTATGTATGTATGGATGGATGGATGGATGTATGTATGTATGTATGTATACAGATAGGTTTCAAATGTGTTGTGTATGATCAACTGTGTCCGACCCGTGCTGGCTTTAAAGGCCACCAAAAAAACACATCAGGCTTGTACTCGCGTCGACTACAACGAGTGTTGAATGTTCTTCTTTTTTAACGTAGTTCACCCCAAACAAGGCAGGCCGCCACTGTAGACGTAAGGGGCTACTGAGAAGAAAGAAAAGGGGAGAAGGTTGGGATACGTAAACGCGCTGCAAGATTAACGTGACATACTTAAATGCACGACCACCGCCATGCAGAGCTTATTGCTAAAGGTGTCCATGTCTGTAACACCTGTCCATGAGAATGTCAGTCTCTAGCAGGACTGAAAGGCAACAGTAGATTAGCTGTTTCACAAATAATCACGCAGTGGCTATGCTCGAAAACGAGTTTGCAGCCATCACATATACTAGCAAATATATGTATACTATGTATAGAATGTTTGGTTCTGTCTACGAGACTAGGCAGACGTGTTTTTAAGGACTTCTTCCCTCCCCCACTATGGAGTGGTCGGGTTGTGTAATGCTCAAAGAGGAATTTAAACAAAAAGAAAATTAGGGAAAAAGTGTTGAAATTCAGAAGTAATATGTGTGTCGTTTTTATATATATATGTATTAATTAGTCACTACTTATCAAGGCCCAAGAGCGACTCGAGGATACAGGTTAATAATATTGTCAATTGTTATTACACATTACTGACTACTACGAGAGAGATATCTGCTACGGCTGCTCTTACTACAGAGAGAGAGAGAGAGAGCGAGAGAGAGAGAGAGAGACAAACAGCGTATACTCGCTGCTACTACCAATGTCGCATGATGTAAAAACGTATTGCCAACGTAGCATCATTTCGCTATTATTTTCTATATGTGTATATAGGTCCGGAAATGCTTGGTGTTCGAGTTATAGCCCATTGAAACAAATACTGGTTTACATTATTTATTGCCAACATCTAAAACGTACAATGTATGTGATAGGGCATTGTTATTTCTACATATTGGAAAGATAATCACTAACCCTGTGACAGGATCAAAGGTAAAATAAGCCTGGCCTTACGTAGCAACATACACAAAAAAAACATCAAAAATGACACCAAACAAATATGAAAGCCGTGGGGTTCAGAAGAAAGATTTGAGCGCCATGATCGGCAGGGGCTCCTTTGATAGGCAACATGAAGGATCTGGTCGGCATCCTGCGAATGTTGGCTCTTCTTATTTCAGATAACAGAATACGACAGACCAAATATAAGTAAATAAATATGATCAGCACAAACCAAAGACCACGCAGATGAAGAAATTGGTGACAAAGGATATTAGACTATTGAGGGGGTGCTATTACCAAAAAAAACCCATACAAAGAGGCTCATCTACATATTGTATGATTTACACGTATAGAACATAATTCCGAAGTTATGCCATCGATTTTCCAAAAACCATATATATATATATATATATATATATATATATATTATAATAATAATAATAATAATAATAATAATAATAATAATAATAATAATAATAATAATAATAATAATAATAATAATAATAATAATAATAATAATAATAATTAGGATGCCGGAAAGGACAAAGAGGGGCACATGATCTACTATACATTGATCAAAAGACCCTGAAGGAGGTGAAGAGCAGACAAAAGAACATAACCATGGCATGGATTGACTACAAGAAAGCCTACGACAGGATCCCCCTAAACATGGATAATTGAATGCTTAAAAATATACAAGATACCAGACAGGATTATTAATCTCATCCAGAAAGCAATGGAAACATGGAGACTAAAACTGACAGCCGGAGGGCAATACCTGTCTGAGATAAAAATACAGAGAGGCATTTTTCAAGGAGACTCTCTATCACCACTATTGTTTATAATAGCCATGATGCCACTCAACTACATACTCAGAAAGTGTGATGCCGGATACAGGTTTACGGATACAGAACAAAGAATAAACCACCTGATGTACATGGATGACCTGAAACTGTTTGCAAAAAACAAAAAAGAACTGGAAAAGCTGATAAATACAACCAGGATATTCAGCCAGGATATCCAAATGGAGTTTGGAATAGAAAAATGTGCACTGCTAGAGATCAAAAGAGGAAAACTGGAGACGACAGAAGGTATAGAACTCCTCAACCAAGAGGAGATGAGGGCGCTAGGAGAACAAGATAGTTATAAATACCTGGGAGTTCTGGAAGCAGACACAATCAAATATACAGAAATGAAAGAGAAGATTGGAAAAGAATATCTACGAAGAACAAGGAAACTCTTAGAAACTAAACTATATAGCAGAAACCTAGTAAAAGGGATAAACACATGGGCTGTATCACTAATAAGATACTCTGGACCATTCATAGGCTGGACCAAAGAAGAACTCAGGCACCTTGACCAAAGGACTAGAAAACTAATGACTATGCACAATGCATTGCACCCAAAAGACGATACGGACAGACTCTACATGAAAAGAAATGAAGGAGGTAGAGGACTGGTAAGTATAGAAGACTGTGTGGAAGACACCAAACAAGAGCTGGAGAAATATGTAACCCAGAACACGGAAAGACTGATCACCACAGCAAGAGACACCAGCCCAACAAACAACTCCGGAAGCACTGAACCCAGAAACAAAAAAACAAGAAAGGAAAAATGAGAAGAAAAACAACTACATGGACGCTTTATAAGACTCACAAGCGATGAAGCCAATGAAAACAGCTGGGCATGGCTAAGAAAAGGACACTTGAACAGAGAAACGGAATCTCTGCTGACGGCCGCACAGAACAATGCGATTAGGACAAACTTTATTAAAGCAAAGATAGATAAACCCCAGGAAAACAGCAAATGCCGATTGTGTGGACAAAGAGACGAAACGATAAATCATATAATAAGTGAATGCAGCAAGCTAGCACAAAGGGAATACAAGAACAGACATGACAGCGTGGGGAAAGAAGTACACCGGGAAATGTGCAAACAACTGAATTTCGAATATGCAAAAAAAACGGTAAAAACACAAACCAGAAACTGTACTAGAAAACGAAAAACACAAAATCATATGGGATATGAATGTACAAACAGACAAACCCATAACAGCAAGGAGACCGGATATGATAATAATCAACAAGAAAGAAAAATCCTGCAAAATCGTAGACTTTGCCGTTCCAGCAGTCCACAGAGTGAAGATCAAAGAGACGGAAAAAAGAAGCAAATATACTGAACTTGCCAGAGAATTGAAAGGAATATGAAACATGAAGAAAGTCAGTATAACACCAATAATCATAGGAGCACTAGGAACAGTCCCCAAAAACATGGAGAAAAGACTAGGGGAAATAGGAATCAAAGGGATAACTGAGACCATACAAAGGACAGTAATGATCAAAACAGCTACAATCCTGAGAAATGTCCTCGAATGCGGAAACCAACCCACATAAGCAACGAATGGGAACAAACACATGGAAGCACAAGACAACAGAAACGGGGAAAATACAACCGCACGAGAGAGGCGCAAGCATAGGCTGACGCCACGAAAATTATGGACAGAGGGTCGAGGAGGGAAAGCGCAAACCAGACCTCCACTGGAAGAGCGCGGACAGCTCTGGGACCTTGGGGAGGCTTGTTGCCACTCGGGCCCCAGAGGGGACCAATGGCCCTTATCAGCGGGAAATCGGTGGTGGGTGGCTGTTGCGATACCGCAAGGTCATCAGCGGTGATGAACGAAAAGAGGTGGAGCATACTGGAAGTCTGAGGAGACTTGTTGTCACTCAGACTCCAGGGAATACCACAGGTTTTTGGCAGTGGGCGATCACTGACGATGACCAGTGTGATAACTCCTAGTGAGTAAATAATAATAATAACAATAATAATCCAGGTAAAACATCCACAGGGTAGTAATCCAAAGAATGTCAACCGGGTTTATAGAAAGTGCTCAATATCAAATAGAGCTTTTATATATGATTATTTTTATTTGCACAGACATGTACAAAATCTGCGACACTGGCATGTCGATGTTATCGATCAACAGCTGTTATAAACTGAGATCTCATCAGACAGGGTTAGTATCCGATCTTAACCTTAGATCATATTTGGAAATATGATATAAGGTTTTGATTTCTAATTATAAATGAGAAGACTTGAGGTCGAAAGCGCTAGAGAAATTTCCAGATTTACGAACAATCGGCGAAATACTATATAGACTGCGACCTGAAACACGAAAGATTGCTCGACGCTTCGAAAACCTTAAAAAAGTTATGTAAACACGAAAATACCGTGTTGAACACAAAGCCTGTTTGAGTGATAACTTGCTGCCTAATATATATATATATATATATATATATATATATATATATATATATATATTGTAAAGATCATGAAAATAAATATATAATATTTACCTTTAAAGTAACCCCTATCATGAAAGACGAAACGTATAGATAATAAACAATAACAAATATATATTATTTGTAGCTCCTAGAAAACCTCGTCTAGAAGAGCACTGTAAGTGTAGTATCAACACAGCATGACGTCGCTAGCCATAAATGTATCGTTCCTTTCATTGAGTTGAACACTCTTATGACGTCAAGCCGCCACATAAAGTGTTAAAATTATCACCGTTTATTCGCTGTTCAGCTTTGGCCGAGTGGTTCGGGGCGTCGGGATTTGAGTTGCAAAATACTCGTAATCCGGGGTTTCGAATCGCATGACCGGTAGTGAATAGTTATATCTCTATGCTGATGAGTCTCGATCGTATACGTACATAGATAATAAACAATAACAAATATTTATTATATATATATATATATATATATATATATATATATATATATATATATATATATACGTGTGTGTATTTATATATATATATATATATATATATATATATATATATATATATATATATATATGTGTGTGTGTGTGTGTGCGTGTGTGCATTTATATGTATATATAGATGTGTTATCACTGTCACAGATACAGATGTTTGAAGTTTGTTTGTGTGAACTGAAATAGAATATTCCATTTCAGATATAATTATATTACAACAAAATATATTTAAATCTTCAACTTCAAAAGAAAGTGGAGGTTAAATTTTATTATTTCTTAATTTTTGTATGCATAACTTTTTTTTACCTTTATTTCTTTAGTCTAGAGCGATTTTGTAATCAATTGATCTTGAGTTAAGTAGCCATGTGAACATTCTGTAGCCATGTTGTAATGTTTTGTGTCTGCTGATTGTCTACCAAAATAAGCGTCGTTATAAACCACACGTACACACACGAACGTATCAGACATATATGAAAAGCATACGACACATAACTCTCTCAATGTTCAGACCCAATCCACACACACGCATATACACATAAACGCATGCATATAAAATGTTATAAGTATATACTAAGCGTCCACACATGTCGACATATTGCAGTAAAAAAAGTAAAGGTGGACAGAGGGAGTTTTCAGACCCGAAAATTCGCATGCCATGAATGGGATCGAACCCGGGTCGTCCAGCCCAAAGACAAGTGCTATAACCACTCGTCCACAGGTCCTCCCTTATTGTAGTACGATATCCAAAAATATTACTTTCTTAGTCTATGTAAGTATTAAAAAGAAAAAAAAATACTACATTAAAAAGAAATTACGGTAAAATGTTTTGTTTTTTTTAGATTTTAACATTTTTCTAATTGAAAAGGAAAACGTAAAATTAGTGATATATATATATATATATATATCACTAATTTTACGTTTTCCTTTTCAGTTAGAAAAATGTTAAAATCTAAAAAAAACAAAATATATATATATATATATATATATATATATATATATATATATATATGGCGGCTGTTTATTCGATTTCGAATATAACAACTTTTGGCATATCAATGTGACATTAGTGTAACACTTCCCAGTGAGAAACGCGGGTATAGCTATTTAGGTATGCCATACTTTTTACATAGAATACTAGAGATGGGGCAGGTGTTGTGATTATCTGAGGGTATGTCATAAATGAAGCCACCTCTGGTTCGTGCTTGATTTCGCAAAACATGCACTCGTTGGTGATTCAACAAATCTGCACGTGACATAGTTACCAAGTTGCAAGCTTGGCATCTTAGGTGTTCCATGTTTCCTCGATGTGCTGGAGGTGTCACGTCTCGTCTCTTCCTCGCTGCTCTCTTCTGCTGCTGCTGGTGTTTCATACTATTCTTTTCAAAAAACTTGCTGCCTTAAGAAATCGCTTTCCTCCACCTTGACCTATCTACAGCCCCCCCCTCCCATCCTCCAACATCAGTTCCAAAGCAATTCAAATCGTCCTTGAGACAATCTTTGAATCGCTTATGAGGTGCATGCTGTGGGCGAGTATTCTCAGTTAGTTCCCCGTAAATCACCCACTTTCGTATGCTGTCATCAGTAAGACGAATATGATGACCAGCCCAACAAAGTCTGCATTTACTTATGCGAGAGTCGATGCTTGGAACGGCAGCTCGTTCCAACACTTTGGTATCAGGGGTAAAGCTATCCCAACGGATGTTAAGCAAGTGCCTAAAGCAATTCTGTTGGAAACGCTCTAGCAAGCGAATATGAGCTCTGTAAGTGGTCCATGTCTCACAAGCATATAACAAGGCCTCATAGACAGAGATCTTAGTTTCCAGCCTGATATCACGTGGTGCCTACACCCACTTCTCCAAATGACGAAAAGACACACCAGCCTGTTCAATACGTCCATTTCTCAGCATCCAACGACCCGTTTCTCGAAATAACACTACCCAGATACATAAAACGATCCACCACAGACAGTCTGTGGCCTTCAACAAATATATCTGGTTCCTGATACGAGTACAGAAATAAGAACTCATATTTAAATACAGTAAAAAATATCACCGTATATAAATGAACTACAAACCTGAAGAAGACCGGAAAACGCATCGGGCGAAATATTGTATCATGACAAGATAACGTCTGAACACCGAATAACAATAACATTCTGAAATGATTTTCCATTTAGAGTCTAAATTTTAAACAATCAATCGATTGTCTCAAAAGTTATAAAGAAATATCGATTCTATGAATCGATAATAAGTTCAGTGTAAAGTAGCTAATCCTAGTAAAACTGATATAACATATAAAGTTATCTTGTCGGAGTTTCAAAGTCAGACCCAAAAAGCAATCCGTCTAGAAATATTGATACTTGATTCGGACTGGCCTATTTTTCCCCTTCCACTATACTATTGACATGGATATATTTATTTCACTTTTTCAAGAAAACTGTAAGAGTATAGATATTATCTCTTGCTCGCCGAAACAGATTAAAGGAAATTTATCGTGTGTACTTATACTGAGTTCTCTCCTTTGAGTTCAAAAATAAATATAGATGTTTTAATTAAAGTATGCAAGTCAAGCGTGTGCGTGTGTATGTGTGTTTCTCTCCTCCACGTTAATTACACATAATTATTTTTCTGGATTTTTTAGATGAGGATTGATAATTTGTATTATTTGGATTATTCGGACTACTGTTCTCATCTTGAGTGTTATTCGCACAACGTTTCGGCCGAAAGATTCAACAGAAAGATTCCCGAGTTCACAAGATACACCTGAAGAAGATTGGAAGTTATATCGGCCGAAACGTTGTGAGAATAACCCTTCAGGTGATAACAGTAGTCCGAATAACCCAAATAATACACATAATTATTTATACAATTTTGTTTGGGATATCGATAAGGATTCCAAGATTTTGTTTTCTATACAATAAATCAAATATTTCGATCGTGCCCCATCTTTTTCAATGAAACTAAGAATTCGACGTTGTTATTATTTTTCTTCTTTCTTTCTGAACGACGACACGTTTTCAGCGAACCGACAACGGTCAGCGTTTCTCCCGCTGTAATTGGAGCCATGTTAATGTCAATATTAAGTGATGGTGGTAGTAGCACAACATAGTGTTGGTGGAAATAGGCGTTCAATTACGCGTGTAAGTATCAAAAAAAAATTTTTTTTTACATTAGAAGACATCGTAAAAATGAAATACAATTTTGTTTAGGAAATCGGTAAGGTGCCAAGATTTCTTTCTTTTCTTATACAATAAATAAAATATTTCGATCATGACCGATCTTTTTCAATGAAACTGAGAATCCGACATTGTTATTATTTTATTTTCTTCTTTCTCAACGTCGACACGTTGTCAGCGAACCGGCAACGGTCAGCGTCTCTCCTGTTGTAATATGCCTAATCATTTGTTATTTACTATTAATCAATTGGTGTCAAGTACTTAAACGAAATTACGGCCATTTGAAAATAATTCCAGGGGAAAGTATTTTCTGGGAGGAATTAAATCGAATTACATTTTCTTCTTTTTAATAACATGCTGCGACGTCCCAGACAAAATAAACTGACGAATCAGAATTAAATATCGATTTGTAGGAAGAAATCTATCGCTGACAAGGAAATGATAAACTGACTGACTTTAATTTATATATTAGATTATTTTCGTTCCAATCTAAAGAATGTAAATCTATATAGAAAAATACAAAGGTAATTCTATTTTTTTAAATGGTGGGCATTTGAAAATAATTCCTATCTGGATAAAGTATTATTCGAAAGGAATTAAATCGAATTATATTTTATTCTCCTTACATACTGCAATGATTTAGAAAGAAAAAACTGATGAACCAGAATAAAATATTTATTTTGTAGGAAGAAAGCTAGCGATAAAAAGGAAACGATAAACTGACTGACTTTAATTTATATATTAGATTATTTTCGTTCCAATCAAAAGAATGTAAATCTATATAGAAAAATACAAAGGTAATTCTATTTTTTTAAATGGGGGCATTTGAAAATAATTCCTATCTGGATAAAGTATTATTCGAAAGGAATTAAATCGAATTATATTTTATTCTCCTTAACAACATACTGCAATGATTTAGAAAAAAAACTGATGAACCAAGATAAAATATTTATTTTGTGGGAAGAAAGCTAGCAATAAAAAGGAAACGATAAAGTGACTGACTTTAATTTATATATAAGATTATTTTTGTTCCAATCAAAGGAATGTAACTCTGTATAGACTAATATAAAGGAAACGTGGTTTCTGCATTTCTTACTCTTGCAGTAGTTTCTTCGGTTTTTAGGTATATTCACCTCCACACAAGGGCAACTTTTATTTCATCAAGACTTAAATGTTGCGAGAATACGTCACAATGGACATCAAATCAGTCTCTCTCTCTCTCTCTCTCTCTCTCTCTCTCTCTCTCTCTCTCTCTCTCTCTCTCTCTCTCTGGATTCGTTTCTGCAGTGGTTATCGTCTGTCCAATGTCTCGTGTATGAATCGCAAAGGGGTCTTTCCTTTTTTGCGATTACTTTCGATTTGATTATATGTGTGTGTGTGGGGGGGGGGGTGTGCGTGCGTGCGTGTGTGTGTGTGTGTGTGTGAGGATAAAATGTACGATATGTCATAAAATGAAATGCCGTGAAGACAGGATGTGTGAAAAAGACAAAAGGAAAAACAAATTAAATACAGGATTAAATCATCAAAAAATGAGAGATGTTACCGGTTTCGTTCAGAAAAAGTGAAGATTGAAAAAATTTATTGAATAACGGCAAAACATAAGAACAAAAAGAACGCAAAACAGGGTGTTTTTGGCACGTGTTTAACTATTTGATTATATATATATATATATATATATATATATATATATATATATATATATATATATAAAGAGAGAGAGAGAGACAAATGTTATTAAATAACACGGAATGTTTTTGTTTGATGAGACCTTTTGTATTTTTTCAATATTTCAAATAGTCAGTAAGTAGTTCGGTCAAATTGGTGTATATAAGTTCCGTGGGTTTCTTGTTCCATTTTTACTACTTTTTTCCGCGAGTACTTTCGATTTTATTTATCAAATCATCGTCAAGCGGGGTTAGTCTTCCGACTCTAAAAGCAAATTGTCATGCTGGTGGGTCAACAACCATCGCTTCTGTTTAGGCCGACTAGCTCGAAAAATGATGCAAACCCGGCATAAGCAAGACCTCGTTTGACTAGGTCATTAAGTGCGGAATGACGAGGCAGACGACCAGCTCTGAAGAACCTTCTGCAAGGAAAAATAGTCTAGAAAAAAAAAACAATGAAAATAATTATATTAGAGATTTTTTTCTTTAGATGTAAGCGTTGGGTAATTTGAATTTATCAGTTTTAGAAGCCAAATCAACGCAGATATATTTATTTAAATAAATATTTACTTAGTTTCGACGATACAACTTTCTTCTTCATGGCTAGAAACATATTGCGTTTGTTTCTTTTTCCATCCTCGTGGCATGTTGTCACTAGTTACAAACGAAAACAATGCTAGTAATACTGAATAATACATGTATTTAACGGCTTCAATTTTTTGGGGGGAATAATCGATAATACAGTGGAAGTAATCGATTAAGAACTAGTGATAAAGTCTATTAACAAATCGACTTGTTTTATATTCAGTCGCTTACACTTTTGTTTCCAGGTAACAGAATCGATTACCGCGTGTATACATATAAACCTCCAATATTGATAAGGACAATAGTGTGAAGAAATACACAACAAGCCGCGCGTGCGTGGTCCCCCTCTGTATGGTAATCGATGTGGCGAGTGTAAAATGCAATAAATTTGGGCAATTTGGGGCATTTTTGACCCCCCTTTAACACCCTGGGGGCGCAAACCAGAATTTTTCTGAGGTCAAGGATGCTCATTTTATATCCAGAACAATTGCCTCTACATTTTGGCCAAGTTTCAGAAAAATTGAATGGATGCATCAAACGTTATGGGAGAAAAGGGTCATTTTTTACCATTTTGGGGGGCTTTTGACCCCCTGGGGGCGCGAACCAGATTTTTTCCAGGGTCAGCGATATTTATTTTCTATTAGGAACAATTGCTTCCATATTTTGACCAAGTTTCAGAGAAATTGAATGGATGGATGAAAAGTTATGGGGCAAAAAATGTCATTTTTTGCCATTTCGGGGCCTTTTGACCCCCTGGGGGCTAACCAGATTTTTTTTCAAAAATTGGAGAATTTCACTTTCTAACCTGACCAAAGTTACAACTTCATGCAAAATTTCAGAGAAATTCAATGGATGGTTGCGGAGAAAAATCCGAACGGACGGACATGCCTCAAAACATAAGTCCCCCGATTTATAAAATCGGGGGACCAATTAACATAGTATTGATAATCTTTATAATAAAATTGTCAGACAGGATGTCGTGTGTCTGTGGGAATTCACGTTCGAATTAACTACTTCTAACGTATGTTTTAATTTTTAACGTTGTTAAAATTTTATTGACGATTCCATTGGGAAAGGGGTCGCTTTATACTTACATCTGGTGTGCAACAGATGAAACACGTGCGGTGAAAAAGCTTCTTTTTTGTTGTTGTTGTTTTCATTCTGACTTTAGTTTTATTTTATTCTATTTTATTTTATATCTTTTTACTAAAGGGTCGCCGCTTATCAAGGCCCACGGGCCACTCAAGGACAAAAGGTTAAAGATATGGTCGTGACTGTCTCAAATGGACAAACGAAATAATGGGAAACCCCACTGTCTTTCAAAATAACAGTTGTTTTTTTGTTGTTTTTTTTTTAGAATATTATTTCGTACCATTTCTGTATTATCGTTAAAAGAAAAAAGAAATCTGAAATTCATCAACTACTTGTTTTCACACATTTATTTCAATTTGACTTTGTTATTACGTTTGGACAGGGTACAAAGAAAATAATTTCTTACCTAATAAGTCCCACAGTGTCTGCAAAGCTCCAGCCTCTGTTGCATCACCGTGCTTGTTTGACAAGTACTTTCACGGAATGTGCTCCGATGAACTTACTGCACTTTTATCTCTGAACGAAAATACCACCCACCCACTCAATTAGCAGTAAAATCTGTATACGTCTCCAACGTAAATTCCCCCGACCTAACCGACTAGGTACAAAATCCCACCCCTTCACTATAGAGGTCCCTAGATAACGGAGGATTTTCTACGCTGATGGCTTCTTTCCGCGGGGCGCTTGCTTTCGGAATTCCCTTCCTGCTCTCGACTGTATCAACATGCAGAGATTTGAATGTAATGTAAACAAACATCTTGCTGCCAAACTACCCACCCAGGTTGCCCCCTATAAATCCGGTCCCTATTACAATAGTGGGTTATGCTTTAGTGGCGATATGCCTAATTTGAGGCGAATAAAAATAAGAAAAAAGTTAGTTAACTTATGACAAAAACAAGTTAATTAGTTAACAACGAACCAACAACACAAAGTTGTCATTGTTTTAAGATTAACGGCATACTTTACCGGGAATTACACATGTGAAACAGTGATTTCAGCCGACGCAATCTGTCTTTTTAGGGTGCACCAGTGTGCATCTCAGCGAGGATGCTGGATCTTACGTAGAAATGAGGTAGAGTTACCACTAGTATATGTTCGGCCCAAATCGGTTGTTTTGGCGAAGAGGGAGAATGGCGCCAAGGAGACTGAGATCGGTCCTTAGGTTGTCTGTAGCAATTATCCAGATACAATGGATGAGTTTGACCAGCTGAACAATTTGGTCATGGGTCTTTTAGATACTGATGGATGTCAACTCGTGGGGTGGTCCCCTAGAGAAAGAAAGGGAATAAGTCTTTTGCGATAACAGAAAAGAAGAAAAGGCCAAAAGGAGAATTGTAATTGCCCGTGTCGTATTATGGCGAGAGCCTCCTCTTCCCCAATGATTGTTTTATCTAGATAGCGTCAGAAAGAACCGAAGACACGGAGAGAGAGGGAGAGAGAGAGGGAGAGAGAGAGTATGAGTTATACGCTTTTCGTCTTTGTTATTTGAGGCGAAAAGGCGATCACAAGAGAGTTAGATTCGGGATTTCGTTTTGGACGGACGTGTTTTGAGACACGAGCCGGCCAGGCGAGAGCGTCGCGCGAACGATCGTTCTCGTCTTGGCATGGCATGGCCCATATCATTCCCCCCACCGTTTTGAGTAGACAAGTTATATCTCGATTAAGGATTTGCAGTCGTAAAGAGATTCACACACGCACACAGAGAGATAAGATAGTTAGTAAAAAAACCATTATCGCAAAACAGACTTTGGGTTAAAGTTAAAAACCCACCGTTCATTTTTGTTAAATAATTATTGCTATGAAAAGACCTAACCGTTTGTTGAGTTATTCTATCGTCGAATTGCCTGCTAAGTAATCTTGCCTTCACAGAATCACGAAATCGTCATTCATCAGACCCGGAGGAAATTCAACGCCACCACAGACGACATCACGAGCCAAAGAAAAGGTGTTCACAGTCAGGAAGGATTCCTGCGCCGAGACGGTTCTCATTACATTTGATGCCGTCACAAGGAAGAAGAGTGTGGGGTACCTGTTTGTAGGTGGCGCCGCGACCGGGATATCGAACACCTGTGCGCGAGTGGCCGACTACGATACCCACGGAGGAAGAAGAGTAAAAGGCGTGGGGTCCATGTTATACACATTAATTTAAATTTCACTTTTTTTGCTTGCTTTGATTTTGTTTTGTTTTTATATACCAACGAGTGACCTCTTATCAAGGCCAAAAGACCACTCGAGGATAAATGAGTTTTTCAGTTGAACAACGAACAACACATTGAGAGGACTGGGAAACGATAAGTGAAATTGACAGAATTTTATTATTTAAGAGGACAGTTCAAGAGGAATTTGTTAACATTGGACTTGAATATGACCATGTTGTAGTCGTTCAGGAAGCAGCTTCGTGGTATGGTGTTCCACAGACGGGAAGTTCTTGGAAATAAACTTTGCTCATGGAAGTTTCGTTTAGTTTTATGTACACAGAGGGAGAACGAGAAACTCTATACAGTTGTTGTAGGAAGACGAGTCTTTTTCTGTGAATGTTTTACTGGGGAGTACCAGAGATTGGAGCTCAG
Source organism: Sepiola atlantica (assembly GCA_963556195.1). NCBI lineage: Eukaryota > Metazoa > Mollusca > Cephalopoda > Sepiida > Sepiolidae > Sepiola > Sepiola atlantica. The sequence continues at coordinate 25,033,387 of OY744540.1, read as the reverse complement.
TCGAACATCTACCATGAAAATAATGATAGAGTAGAGAAAGACTAGCAACGTCTCTTCTGTGAGAAAGAGGCTTTAGGGAAGAAGAGGGGATGACATCCCCACGAGATTTCGAAGTCAGTTTTGTACTCTGTCAAGGCAGGAAAGGGTGCTCTGAGCAGCGCCTCCCCAGATGGGGTAGCAGTATTCCATCATAGGACGTATATTGTTCTTATACAGATTACGTCAGGAGTGAGGTATCTTGTGGAGCGATAGAATGAGCCAAGCATTTTTTCCATCGACCTTCGCAACAGATTTGATGTAAGTCTTCCATTTCAGGTCTGGAGTAAAAGTCAGTGCTAGGAGCTTATCAAAGCAAGAGGCTTCATCAAGGAGAGAGATTCATTTCAACTGGGACAAAGAGAGAAGTGTTTTGGGGGTTGTTTTTTTTAAATGAAAATCGCTCCAGACAAGGCATGAAGCAACTTAATGTAATGAGCTAACAAGAACGAAAGATGATTATCGCAAATACAGGAGATGCCTATTGGCCTTAGTCTTGAAAAGACTAAGGCTATCGGTAGGAGGAAAACAGTCAGCAAAAAAGAGTTTCGAAGAAGCTACTGGAATAGGAAGCTATATTACAACGAAGTATCAAAACAGCGACTTTAGACCAACGTATCAAACGAGCTGGAACAAAAGAAGCAGAGAATAGATCAGACAATTCTGAAGTTGATGGTGAAAGGAGCGAAGCTGGCTTTTAGAGGTATTAAAAGTAAGAGGCCATTTTTTTTTTACTTCGTGAAATAAAACTTAAGGTAAATAGTCTCCCGGGCAACTTTCAGATAAGCAACTTTCGGATAAGCAACTTTCAACAAAAACAGGCTAGTCTTCACTTCAAACCGCATACCATATCGAATGAAAACTGAGAGTATTAATACATATTTACTACCTGTGTTTACTCTTCATCAGTTATGGATGGCCATTGGCTCGGATGGAGCTCACTCATCTTCTTGTGAGTATTGCTGAGTTCTCTCACACTCTCCTCATCGGACGAGTCATGGTCTGCCTGATGGGGTGCCAATTTAGTTGCCGACAATGCGACCATGGAACAGGTAGTACTAGTTTATATGATACGAGTAGAAGGTAAGAAAACAGAGCAGATCTGACTGTTGGATTGCAGAAAGGATTGCGAATTTTATTGACGATTTCATTGGGGAAGGGGTCGCTTTATACCTTCATCTGGTGTGCAGCAGATGAAACACGTGCGGTGAAAAAGCTTCTTTTTTGTTGTTTTCATTCTGACTTTAGTTTTATTGGTCCCCCGATTTATAAAATCGGGAGACCTATGTTTTGAGGCATGTCCGTCTGTCCGTCCGTCCGTCCGTCCGTCCGTCCGGATTTTTCTCCGCGACCATCCATTAAATTTCTCTGGAATTTTGCATGAAGTTGTAACTTTGGTCAGGTTAGAAAGTGACATTCTCCGATTTTTGAAAAAAAATCTGGTTAGCCCCCCAGGGGGTCAAAAGGCTCTGAAATGGCAAAAAATGGCATTTTTTTGCCCTATAACTTTTCATCCATCCATTCAATTTCTCTGAAACTTGGCCAAAATGTGGAGGCAATTGTTCCTAATAGAAAATAAGTATCGCTGACCTTGGAAAAAATCTGGTTCGCGCCCCCAGGGGGTCAAAAGCCCCCAAAATGGCAAAAAAATGACCCTTTTCTCCCATAACGTTTGATCCATCCATTCAATTTTTCTGAAACTTGGCCAAAATGTAGAGGCAATTGTTCTGGATATAAAATGATATAAATGAAAAATTCTGGTTCTCGCTTCCAGGGGGTCAAAGGGGGGTAAAAAATTCCCCAAATTGCCCAAAATTATTGCATTTTACACTCGCTACATCGAGTCACATACAGAGGGGGACCACGCACGCGCGGCTTGTTTTATTTTATTTTATATCAATTTAGTAAAGGCTCGCCGCTTATCAAGGCCCACGGGCCACTCAAGGACAAAGGGTTAAAGATATGGTTGTGACTGTCTCATATGGGCAGACAGAACAATGGGAAACCTCACTGTCTTTCAAAATAACAGTTAGAGCAATGCGTGGAGTAATGTTCTGATTTACTTGCCCTCCCCACGAGGACAGAGTTAGACACCGGGTCAGTTTTTAAAGTGGAGTAATCCAACTCCCCCGATTACCTAGACTTGAGCAATATCCGTTCAGGAATTGTGTAGCTCGATCTTGCGCAATCCTTGCTTCATTTAACTCGAAACAGAAGGAGCTATTACAATCGAGATTATTGTTTCTGCATGTGGAATGCTGATTGAACAACGAGAAGAAAAAATTGATTGTTTCTATTTACTTGCCTCCCCATGAGGGCAGGGGAAAGTACAAGGGCGTTTTTTTTAAGTAGGGAAAATTTAGCTTCCCCAAAAGAGGCACTCTGGATTGGGACAACAAATTAAATTACCTCAGTCTAGAAGGATGTATTCCTCACTGACCGAGGACAGAAAGATGAAGCGTAATATTAAAACAGATACTACACTTTGCATTATTTATTTGCACAAAACATAAAAATTTACATTCAATACAAATTAGGCACAAGGTCATTAAAAGTGTGGGATATTGGGTGTCGTTGGTCATCCTTGCTCTATAGTGCTAAAAGTATCTATCTTACTCTTAACTAGAATCATGTCAGTCACCACAATACCACATTTATACTAGGGGTCGTCTTATTTAAGATATCCCCAATTTGTTTGAAAGTTTTATTTTTTCATATGGGTATATGTACAGAAATTCATTGGAAAAAAACGGGGAGTGAGGAAATAACACAAAACAAACCAAAAAAATTGGTTAGTAAGACCTTCCCAACCCTTTCTAAATATTAGACCGGCCACTGTTTTCCGGTTTGTTCAGAACCGAAAACAAGCCGGCCAATCTCTAAATGGGAGTGGGATCTAAGTGGCAGAAAAAGAAAACGGGGATAGAGTTTGGAGAGTGAGTGGTAGCCGAAAGGCCAAGGAATAAGTGACCTTTTAATAAATGCGAAACTCGCGCCGATATCTTCTGTAGTTAAATGGAAAATGCTAGGGTTGTACGGACACACAAAAGATATACAATCGATGTGAGAATAGTATGTCTAGAATGGTATGGTGGAAGGGTGCAGGAAAATATGGAAGCCATCAAAAATGGTCACGTTAGTCAGCTGAAATCGGTAGTGCGGAACAAGAAGTCTTGGAGACAGTCAAGACATGATAGATCGTATTCTGCATTGTGTTGAGAAAACGTTTGATGATGGATCGATATTATGTTGAGGTAATCGATATTATGTTGAGGTAATCGATAGAAGAACTAGTAATGGAATGTGAGCTGTTTTCCATTTTGTAGTTTGCACTTTTGATACCAGGTGGCAGCATCGATTTTCCTGGTTATACGACATTTGAAACTCAGAAGAAACTAGCAATCAAATATTTATTTCAACAAAATATTCGGTTATTATTAACTTCGGAAGAATCATGAAAATGTCACTTGGCACTGTTTACGAAACAACTTTGGTGCTTCTATAATAAAAAGCCGAAAACAAAAGTATTTCTTGTCTTTTAGTGTTGGAAAAGTAAATAAGGGGCAGGTAACTCTTCACAACAGCTCTAGCTTTCGAACAATATTTTTCTAACCCTAACCCTAAACCCTAACCCTAAACCTAACCCTTTTATGTCTAATCGACGTTCTCCTTGCACAGTAGCCACATGTGCAACGCCAATTAAAGCCATCAGTTTTGATTACTGGAAAATCTTGCTTAAAATTCGTTGTAAGAGTTACCTGCCCTTATTTACCTCTCCAACACTAAAAGACAAGAAAAACTTTTTTTCGGCTTTTTATTATAGAAGCACCACAACTTTTTATCGCGTAAAAAGTAAATTCGATTTTTTTAACAAAAATACATTTACTAGAATTATTTTTTTCTTTTTTTTTTAGATTACCATTGCTGTTTCTCTACGCTAATTCGAGGGTAATTTCTAAATGTCTCAATTTGTTTACACCGATTACCACGCTGATACTAGAGATATTTTAATATGGCTGTTCGACGATGAGCGCAGCATTCTGGGATTAAAAGCATTTTTTTAAATGTTTCTAAGAAAGTTTTCACTTTTCCAAAATTGATCATTTTATTTTTTCGGAAAAATATTTCTTCCGATAATACAACATGGGTAAAAAAATGATCAAAATAATACAGGAGTTGTATACTAAAGCCACAAGTGCAGTTCTCGTTCAGGGTTCAGTGGGGGATTGGTTTCACACTGCGGTTGGTGTTCGCCAGGGCTGTCTGTTGTCGCCAACACTCTTCAACATCCTCCTTGAACGAATCATGTCAGATGCCCTGGATGATCACGTGGGCACAGTCAGCATTGGTGGACGAACCATCACAAACCTCAGATTTGCCGATGACATTGATGGACTTGCCGGAAATCAAACAGAACTTTCTAATCTAGTGAGCCGCCTCGACAGAACATCCACGAGGTACGGAATGGAGATCAATGCTGAAAAAACGAAGCTGATGACGAATAGTGGACAACCATTATCAACAACGATAACAGCCAACGGCCAAGAACTGGAAACCGTAAACCAGTTCAAATACCTTGGCGCTATACTCAGCAACAAAGGATCCAAGACTGAAATCCTGGCAAGAGCAGCACAAACGGCAGCAGCACTTGCAAAACTGAAATCAATCTGGAAAGATGGAAACATTAGTCTCCGTTGCAAACTGAAGCTGCTGCATACACTAGTATTATCCATCTTTTTGTATGCATGCGAGTCATGGACCTTGACAGCCGAGCTCCAAAGAAAAATCCAAACGGTAGAAATGAGATGCTACAGAAGAGTGCTTGGCATCTCGTACTCAGACCGTGTCACAAACGAAGAAGTTCGCGCGCTCATCAACGCAAATCTGAACAACTACGAAGATTTGCTGACAACTGTAAGAAAAAGAAAGCTTGGATGGTATGGTCACGTGACAAGGGGCAGTGGTCTCTCCAAAACCATCCTGCAGGGAGCAGTGCAAGGCAAGAGAAGGAGAGGTAGACAACATAAAAGATGGACGGACAACATCAAAGAGTGGACGGGCTACAACTTCGCTACAACCCAGTCCATTGCCCATGACCGTCAGAAGTGGAGACAGCTGGTGTGGAGTTCATTGGTGCAGCGCCCCTACGACCCAGGAGAGGGTTAAGGGACCAAGTCAAGTCAAGTCATTTCTTCCGAAGAAAATAAAGAAAGAAAATATATTTTTTAAATTACCTTCAATGAACGTTTTCACTCTTACAAAATTGGTAATTTTTCTTCAAATTTATTTTTTCAACACACCCCTGCTAAACACATACTCTGCTAAAAATATTCCAACCTCGACCCCCTCTCCAAAAAAACCCGACATCTTTTAAACATTTGAACATTTCTGGCGTTTTTTCATTCATTAAGCAGAACGACTCCGCTGACGAAGGTCTGATTTTCTCAGATCTGAAACCGATGGTACAGATGTTGTTCTAACTTACTGTATTATGTATAAATGAATATTATGCTCTTGTTAATTATCTGGTTAATTTTACTTTTGTTTTAATAATTGAGCAGTCTGCTGGAGAAACTCTCCCAATACCAATATATATATATATATATATATATATATATATATATATATATATATATATATATATATATATATATATATATATATATATATATATATATAATTCGAGGGTAATTTCTAAATGTCTCAATTTGTTTACACTGATTAGAGATATTTCAAGGTGACCGTTCTACAATGAGTGGAGCATACTGGAATTGAAAGAATTTTAAAAATGTTTCTAGAAAATTAATTTTCACTCTTCCAAAATTGGTAATTTTTCTGCAAATTTATTCGTTCCGAAAAAGAAAATTCCTTTATGGCTCTTTTTGTAGAGCCAAAATATTCCATCGGGAGGACTGGCTTCTCTTCTTACCTTCCGGCCTTATGCCATATCTTCCTGTGATGGGAAGGAAATAATCTAATTTAATAAAAATAAATATATCATTGCTGTTTCTCTATGTTAACTTGAGGTTAATTTCAAAATGGCTCTATTTACTTACACTGGTTAACACGCTAATTGGAGATATTTCAAGATGGCCGTTCAACAATGAACGGTGCATTCTGGGATTGAAGGATTTTTTTTTAATTAAAAAGAATCCTTTGAAAAAATTCTAAAACCCAGTATATTCTTTGATGGAGCTCCCATGGAATTCTGGTTGCTTCAACCATCTTCTGCAACATAAAGGTGGTTGATGAATTAATGAAGGATACATGACCAAAAGATAGGGTCACCCTGGAATTAATCCGTGTTTTAGAGAGAGAGGGAGAGAGAGACAGAGAGAGGGGAGAAAGGAGAAGGAGAGCGAGAGGGATTAGTGATGTGCTCTGGGAGTAAAGTGAGTGGTAACAGACTGAATAAGTTTGGAAACTATCGATGTCAATTAATCTCCGGGAAATTCTAAAAAAAATTCCTCTCGGCACTATTTCAAAACACCTACCCACAACGCATAAAACCATTAAATTAAATTTATTTTACATAAAATACGTTTAATTTAATTTCATAAAATAAAAATTACCATCATTGCTGCGTACGTTGGCTAGCAATTCAACGTGGCATCTTCTTGTAGACCCTTGTTCTTACACTATTTTCCCAATGTTTTCAAAGATGGCTGTTCTACGCTGAGTGATGCATTATGGTGAAGGAATTTTTGTTTTAAACAAATACATTTGTGGAAAAATATAATTACCAATTTTGGAAGAATTAAAACTTTGTTGAATCGGGATCTCAGTCTTAAATAAATTCTTACTTTTTTATGATTCAGAATTGTTAAGCTCACTTTAATATTTATAAGCATTGAAATTTTTATTTGCAATCGGAAACTGATTCCTGAGCTAAACTCTCTCTCTCTCTCTCTCTCTCTCTCTCTCTCACACACACACACACACACACACACATATATATATATATATATATATATATATATATATATATATATAAGGTATTGCTCATTGGGTAAAAAAAGTCGAGCTCTCCGGACAATGACAATGTTTACATTGAGATTTCGTTTACATTCAGCAGGTGTCCTATGATAGTGGGGGGGGGGGTTAGAAGCGTCAACTGTCAGCTCAAAAGTATCGTTTCGATCCCGGCTTTAGGCGCTTGCTTGTCTAGCCGCACTGAAGAGTTGTGATACAGCGAAACAGTCTGTGGATGACTATATATATATATATATATATATATATATATATATATATATATATATATATATATATATATATACAGGGTGACTAAAAAAAAACGGGCCCCGTGTACACTTTATGTGATATCTCCTTTATTTATTCACCGATTGCCCTTATTTTACAGGACATGGCAGAATCAACGACCGTGAGTACACCAATACCTCAGTGGGAGCTGGGACAAAGAATACACTGTGTTAAATTTTACTACAAGACAGGCTCGTTTAAGAAAACCCAGGACAGTTTCATGCATCAGTTCGGATGTGAAAAGGCTCCACCAAAAAGCAGAATTCAGAACTGGGTGGACCACTTCGAGAAGTATGGGACCGTGGAGAACTTCAACGCTGCCAGTGAGAACCGTCCAAGCCACTCGGCACGTCCCAAGAAGCGGACAGCCGAGCTGGTCGAAACTGTGAGAGAGTCTCTCCAGGAGAGTCCGAAACGCTCTGTGCGTAAGCGAATCAGTCCCTCTGTATCCCCCGTGAGACTTGCAGGAGAGTGCTGGTGAACGATATCAGGGCTTACCCATACAGAATACAGACGCTGCAGACGCTGCAGACCCTTACAGCCTCAGACAAGCAGAGGAGCGCTATGGCAGTCAAGATGCTCGATAAGATCGAGGAGACACCAGGTTTCCTTAACCTCCTTTGGACCTCAGATGAAGCCCACTTACATCTTGACGGAAAGGCAAACTCCAAGACAAATGTCTTCTGGGGGTCCTCCAGACCCAATGTAGTAGCCACCAAGCCCCTGCACTCTCCTAATTGCCCGGTGTGGACTGCAATCTCGGTCAGAGGCATAATCGGACCAATCTTCATCGAAGAATCTGGTGCAGTAGTGACAGTCACCAAGGAACGGTATGTGTAGGTCCTCAAAACCTTCAAGAGTGAGCTCCAGACCCTCTACCCGTCGCTCATGAGCAAGTCCTGGTTCCAGCAAGACGGAGCAAGTTCTCACACCTCAAACCTGTCCGAGATTGGCTGAAAGAGAACTTCGGGGGCCGAGTGATCAGTCTCAAGACTAATTTTGAGTGGCCACCCCATAGCCCGGACCTAAGCCCCCCAGATGTTTTCCTTTGGGGCTATCTTAAGGACAGAATGTACGCAGGGAAACCCAAAACCATCACGGAACTCAAGGAAGCCATCAGGGAGGAGATGAGAGCCATTTCCAATTCAGCCTGTAAGAACGTCATGGACAACTTCGTTCTGCGCCTCAAGAAATGCACGGAGCTAAAAGGAGTCCATCTAGAACACATGCTGTAGAACGGAGAAAAAAAGGCCAAAGACCCTAGTGTTTTGATATGATGTTGTGAATATAATAAACTAGTTATGCCCCAAAATTCATTTCATTCGGACGAAACACTAAGAAACAGGGCCTAATTAGATTTGGGGCCCGTTTTTGGGGGGTCACCCTGTATATATATATTAACGTGTTTTGTTTCACATTAGTAGACATGTTTCAATTTTAGCTGTGAATCAGCTGAACTTCGTACGGTCAAGTTCTTAGTATCAAGGGGGGGGGTGAAAATGAAAGAGTATTCGTTTGGAGAGATTACAATGAGCAAAGGTCACATGACACAAAAAAAACAATATCATGGCTGTGATAGAAAAAAAGATGGCTGCCTGAATAGGACGTAAATATTCATTTTTTCTTCGTGGGAACTGAATGCAATGTAAGTTGCTTGTTTTATAATCTTTTTGCTGCCTTATAATATATTTTTTCTTGGTGTGAACTTTGGTTTTCTGAAGAGCAGTATAGACGAAAGATCTTGAATTCACATATCAATATATTGGTTGTTACTCTGTGTGCGAAACAGTCCATCAAAATGCACCGAGGTTTTTCGGGGGGGGGGGGTAAAAGTTACAACAAATGAATAAAAACTTGATCACTGGAATTTAGCGTAATATTGTTTATTTATATATTGGTTATTTATATATTGTTTATTTATATATTGTTTATTTATATATTGTTTATTTATATATTGTTTATTTATATATTGTTTATTTATATATGCTCTGTTGTTAAATGTTAACAACTAACGAGCTTTTACTTCGAATAGCTTGGACTATATAATAAAAAATATATGCACAAACATATTTTTTTACGCACTTTAAAATATATGTTTGTGCATATATATATATATATATATATATATATATATATATATATATATATAGGTAGAAGGATGAAAAGGAATTAGAAAAGCGATATAGATATATATATATATATATATATATATATATATATATATATATATATATATATATATATATATATATATATATATTCTGATATTGAGCACTTTTTATAAACCCGGTTAAAATTCTCTGGATTACCACCCTGTGGATATTTTTCACCTGGATTATTACCATTATTATATATATATATATATATATATATATATATATATATATATATATATATATATATATATATATATAGTCTAAAGAAGCTTTGAGTCATGTTAAAAAAAAAAATTTTTTTAAGTAAAATGCAGTTTAAATTCTAAGAGAAACTAACTAAATCCAGGATATTGCAGACTTAACATTCGTTGGAAAATTAATAAATAAAAAAATAAGTAAATACAAAAAATAAAAAGGGGGGGTTAAGTATCTAAGAGTGAAACAAAAACAGGAGACCTTAAGCGTCTAATATTAACACGGGGATCATCAGCTGCTTACCATGTAACTGTTTCGTGGATTTAAAAACAGGACAGTTATAACATTCATGGCTCTCCAATGGTACTAATAAACTACCATTTTCCCAATAATCAAGTGTCGAAATAATTCAGCTTAAAATTTCACTAATATATACATAAATAAATAATAATAATAATAATAATAATAATAATAATAATAATAATAATAATAATAATAATATATTACCCTTAAGACTACCGTATGATATTATAATTTGCATATCAAATAACATTAATTATAACAATAATAATAATAAAAATAAAATAATAATAATAATACTATCTAAACACTACACCCAAGAACCATTCTGCAATATGGTAGCTAGCAATAAAATTATATAGGAATTAAAGTTGCATTAAAAAATAAATAAATAAAAAATATGGCTTAAGTACCTTAATATATATATAAATCTCCTTATATATATATATATATATATATATATATATATATATATATATATATATATATATATATATATATATAGGCAGTATCTTCTCTTGCAGGCAAGTATCGTTGAATTTAAGATACAACTCATGTCTAGCTATCCTTTAGTAGATCCTTTCAATAGTACTTGGGAGACTAATGCGAATTATGGCAAATTCATCAGCCAATTCCCCTCCGAAACTAAGATCCTAACTCGGACTATTGAAATGATCTACCAAAGGATATCTAGACATAGGTTGTCTCTTATATTCAACAATATATATACAGGGTGTTTCAAAAGTCTTGGGAACATTACAAATGCGTATATCTCATGAACTATTCCAGGTAGAAAAATGAAACTGGTGCCATTTTAAAGCTTGCTTAATCAAGTTTTTGGTCATACTAATGATTTTCGTGTTATCTTTCCAGGTGCAGTAATGGCGTTCTCTAAACAAGACAAGGCATTTTGCGTCCTCCAATTTGCAAAGACTGAATCGTGGACATGTGTTCAGCGTGCATTTCGCAGGAAATTTTAAAAAGAAGCCCCTGAAAGGAAATCCATTGTCAGATGGCATGCTAAATTTGTGAAAGATGGGTGTTTGTGCCCAAGTAAACGAACAGGTCGCCCTTCAACTTCAGAAGATGCAGTTGAGCAAGTTCGGACAGCCTTTCAGCGGAGCCCCCGTAAATCAGCGAGAAGAGCCAGCAGGGAACTTCAGCTTGCTCCAGCAACTGTCTGGCGTGTCTTAAGGAAACGACTGCAAATGCTACCTTACAAGCTCAAGTTGGTCCAAAAGTGGAAGGACACTGATAAGCCACTTCGCCGTGACTTTTGCATTGCAATGCAAGAGAAGTTGGAAGATAACGGCTTTGATGACCGGCTTGTTTTTAGCGATGAAGCGACCTTCCATCTGAATGGCAAAGTTAACAAGCATAACACTCGCATATGGGGTACTGAGAATCCTCATGAACTTCTTGAGCACGAGCGAGATTCACCAAAAGTGAACGTGTTTTGTGCAATTTCCAAGAAAGGTGTCTATGGACCGTTCTTCTTTGAAGAGGCAACTATCACTGGTGAATCCTATCTCAACATGCTGGAAGACTGGTTAATGGGTCTATTGGAACAAGCAGAATCTGATGACTTCATTTTTCAACAAGATGGTGCACCACCACACTGGAGTCTTAGAGTAAGGCAGTTTCTTAACACAAGGCTGCCTGGTAGATGGATTGGGAGATCTGGGCGAGGTGATGACGTTCTCATGCCCTGGCCTCCTAGGTCTCCAGATCTTACCCCGTGGGACTTTTTCCTTTGGGACTTTGTCAAGCAACAAGTCTATGTGCCGCCCCTTCCAAGAGATATTGACGAACTAAAGGCTCGAGTAACGGCAGTTGTGGGAACCATTGACGTCAAGATGCTGGAACGCGTTTGGCAGGAAATGGACTATCGACTAGATGTCTGCCGTGTGACGAATGGTGCTCATATTGAGCAACTTTGAAGATTCCCCACAAAACTTGAAACTTTAACCTTTCCAACGGTACCAATTTCATTTTTCAACTCCTAATAGTTTTTGAGTTATTAAAAATCGTTATGTTCCCAAGACTTTTGAAACACCCTGTATATATATATATATATATATATATATATATATATATATATATATATATATATATGTGTGTGTGTGTGTGTGTGTGTGTGTGTGTGTGTGTGTGTGTGTGTGTGTGTGTACTTAATAGGGGAGGCAACTCATAACAATTTTACAATATATATATATATATATATATATATATATATATATATATATATATATATATATATATATATATATATATATATATATTGGGAGAGTTTCTCCAGCAGACTGCTCAATTATTAAAACAAAAGTAAAATTAACAAGATAATTAATAAGAGCATAATATTCATTTATACATAATACAGTAAGTTAGAACAACATCTGTACCATCGGTTTCAGATCTGAGAAAATCAGACGTTCGTCAGCGGAGTCGTTCTGCTTAATGAATGAAAAAACGCCAGAAATGTTCAAATGTTTAAAAGATGTCGGGTTTTTTTGGGGAGGGGGTCGAGGTTGGAATATTTTTAACAGAGTATCTAAGTGTGCATTTTCCAATTATCTGGGAGGTGTTTCAGTTGTGTAATACCTCCAAAAAGCTTTTAAACATTTGAACATTTCCGGCGTTTTTTTTTCATTCATTAAGCTGAACCACTCCGCTGACGAAGATCTGATTTTCATAGATATGAAACCGATGGTACAGATGTTGTTCTAACTAACTCTATTACGTATAAATTAATATATATATATATATATATATATATATATATATATATATATATATATATATATATATATATATATATATATATGTTAGTAGTATGTTTTTAAAAGGCTGAGGGCAATGAAAATTCCGGGTAAGATGTAAGCTGGAAGGAACAAAAATAATAAATCGAATACGAAATGTGACTTACTATTTATTTTTTCTTAAAATCTTACATAACAGCAAGTGTGGTGTTAGCTGTTTGTGGGATGTCCGGATGATTATAAAAATTATTTATTTAATATTTCGGGAAAAGAAACTTCCCTTTGTTAAAAATAATAAACACCATTGGAAAATTCCGTCCGTGCAGAGGATCTGCCAATATATATATATATATATATATATATATATATATATATATATATATATTATTGTTTATTATCTATGTACGTATACGGTTCGTCCTTTTTAATAATCGGGACTCATCAGCATAGAGATATGACTGTTCACTACCGGTCATGCGATTCGAAACCCCGGATAGTATTTGTCGGATTGTAAGTTCATAATTGTTTATTCCGCGAAGCTACAGAGTTTATGGGATAGTGAAGGCACGTTGTTTATAAGATAGTGTTCAATAAAAAGTAGACTTTGATTTTGTATGAATTTTTATTTCTACAAAGATACTCCGCCGTGGCTTGAGGAAGCTGGGCATTGAATAAGGTCGTAGCTGAAACATGTGTGCACATATGTAGCCAAAATTGTTTGTATGAATAAGACTTTATTTATATATATATATATATATATATATATATATATATAGTGGGTGTGAGAAGAAGAAGAAGAAGAAGAAGAAGAAGAAGAAGAAGAAGAAGAAGAAGAAGAAGAAGAAGAAGAAGAAGGGTAGGAGGGGGAAGGGCATGAGGACGACGAATTTTTTGTGAAATGTTCGGTTGTTCAGTCTGTCGTGTTATCGGAAAACATTCAGATTCCCTTTGGAACGCTAACTCTCCTGCCGCAGCCTTTCTACTCCTGCCGACACGGACGCATGCACCAATGGAACACGTCATCGTCATTGGTGGCCAAGAAGACGCGGACACGGATGACTAATAACGACATTAATTAATAATCACTTGACATTCTCTACTTGACACGCACATTCGCTTGTAATCCATAGACGTAACAATGAACGCAGAACATCTTGTATAGCTTATTAGCTGACCTCCTCGGCGTTGCTCGGGTATCAAATATGCTGTACATCTGACTACTGTACTAGTGGTCGGCTTTCGAATCTCGGCTTGAGACACTCACGATGTCTAGCCACACTGAGGATTCGGGATATAGCGAAACATCTGTCTGTGGGTGACTACATTTGCTTTTCATTGGTGGGTTGAGCATTCTCTATGAGGAGTAACAGTTCCCGGTGAACGTAAAGCATTACTCTTTGTAATTAGAACTGAGTTCAGTCTTGGATTACGAGTTAGATTGCTGACTACAGAAGTAGACGGTTGGATTTGAATCTCCGATTGAAACACTTACAATGTCTATCCATACTGCTATATAGGTATATATCACTATGAATTTTGGAATATATATCATTATGAATTTTGGAATATATATCATTATGAATTTTGGAATATATATTCTCAGCAACACAGTGAGCAACATGGGCACATTTACTTTCTTCTTTTGTAAACTATACCATTTAGTGGGTGCACCTACACAAACTCGCAGCCGCCCAGCAAAAAAAACTTTTAAAATAAGTTAGATACTAAAAGATTATTAGAAAAGAATTGCTCTACATCAAATTTTGAGTTATATTAAGTAATACATATTTTCGGAACTTACTACCTAGATCTACTCACGTATTGATCACTGTTGAATTAAATACTGAAAATCGATACGTAATATATTATACCTCCTTATAACATTTTATGTTGATACACAAAATAATTATATATCTCTCTCTCTCTATCTCTATCTCTATCTCTATATCTATCTCTATCTCTCTCTCTCTCTCTATATATATATATATATATATATATATATATATATATATATATATATAGAGAGAGAGAGAGAGAGAGAGAGAGAGAGAGAGAGAGAGAAAGAGAGAGAGAGAAAGAGAGAGTGGGAGTGAAAAAAGAATTCTTTGAAGAGCAATTTTATCTTTAAGTGATTCTTGCATACACCCGATTACGTGGAACGCCATCTGTAAAGGTTTTCACCTTATCAAAACCAACGAAGACTTTCATCTGTTTTTGCATATTTATGGCGATGACTTGACTCGTTGAACTTTGAAACCCAAACTACATGTTGACAAAGACGCACTGAATAACATAATCTATATAATAAGAGTTAACGTACGTTTGCCCGGTTCGCTTCAATAATTACAATGCAAATCTTCATTTTATGAGCAAAGAAGGGGAGGCTTAATCTTAATAATAACTGATAATAATAAAACAGAAAAAGAATAATCACGTATGCTATTTTAAATCTAATTAGCAAAAGAAGAGGCTTAATCTCAATAATATCTGATAATAATAAAAAAGGAAAGAATTTCTTTCACTTTTAACATAGACACAAACATTTTCCCTAATTATTATTATTATTATTATTATTATTATTATTATTATTATTATTATTATTATTATTATTATTATTATTTGCACTCACTAGGAGTTATCACACAAGTCATCGTCAGTGATTGCTCACCGACAACGACTGGTGGTGTTCCCTGGAATCTGAGTGACAACGAGCGTCCCCAGATTTCCGGTACTCTCAACCTCTTTTCGATCACCACCGCAAATGACCTTGCGGTATCGCAACAGTCGCCTATCATTAATTTCTCGCTGGCAACGACCATTGGTCTCCCTTGGGATTTGGGTGGCAATAAGTCTCCCCAATGTCCGAGTAATCCCCGCACTCTTCCATTAGAGGTCTGGTTAGTGCTGTCCCTCCTCGGTCTTCCCATCTTCCTTGACCCTCTATGACTATTTTCTGTCGTGTCAGTCGAAGCCGGTGTCATCATTGGGGGGGGGGGAGGGGGCAGTTTATGATATTTCTTGCAGTGTCTGTTCCATTATCCGGGCAGTGGTCTTCTTCCTGTGGTTTTGTTTTCTTCCGATTGTAACTTTAATGTGATTGGTTACCGTTCATAGCTTATGCGGGTTGGTTGCAATTCTCTGTACTGTCTCAGTGATCCCTTTGATTCCAATTTTCTCCCGGTCTTTTCTTCAGGTTTTTGGGAGCTGTTCCTAGTGCTCCTACGATTATTGGTATTATATTGACTTTCTTCATGCTCCATATTCCTTTCTGTTCTCTGGTAAGTTCTGTGTTTTTACTTCGTTTTTCTGTTTCCTTGAGTTTCACTCTGCTGGAACTGCAAAGTCTACGATTTGGCAGGATTTTTCCTTATTGTTGATTATTATGACATCCGGTCTCATTGCTTGTATGAGGTTATCTGTTTGTACATCCATATCCCAGAGGATTTTCTGTTTTTCGTTTTCCAGTACTGTCTTTGGTTTATGCTTGCACCATTTGTCTTCATGTTCAAAATGCAATCGTTTGCACAGTTCCTAATGTACTTCTTTCCCAGCACAGTCATGTCTGTTCTTGTATTTTTTAGGCTAGTTTGCCGCATTCGCTTATTATGTAATTTACTGTTTTATCACTTTGTCCGCACAGTCTGCATTTACTGTTTTCTTGAGTTTATCTATTTTAGCTTTAATGTAGTTTGTCCTAATCGCATTGTTCTGTGCAGCCACCAGTAAAGATTCCGTTTCTCTGTTCAAGTCTCCTTTTCTTAGCCATGCCCAGCTATTTTTGTTAGTTTCTTCTCTTGTCAGTCTTCTGAAGCGCCCATGTAATTGTTTTACTTCCCACTTTTCTTATCTTGTCGTTTTGTTTCTGGTTTCGGTGCTTCCCGAGTTGTTCGTTGGAACGGTGTCTCTTGCTACGGTGATTAGCCTTTTCCGTGTTCTGAGTTATGTATTTCTCCAGCTCTTATTGTGTGTCTTCCACACTGTCTTCTATACATACCAGTCCTTTTCCCCTTTCGTTTCTTTTCGCGTAGAGTCTGTCCATATCGTTTTTTTTGTGGGGGGGGGTATTGCGTTTTGCATGGTAATGGAAAATGCCTCTTTGTATTTTTATCTCAATCAGGTGTTGTCCGCCAGCTGCCAGTTCTAGTCTCCATGTTTCCATTGCTTTCTTAATAAGATTAATAATCCTGTCGGGTATCTTGAATATTTTATAGCATTCAATTATCCATGCTTGGGGAATTCTGTCGTAAGCTTTCTTGTAGTCAATCTATGTCATGTATATGTTCTTTTTTCTGTTATTATTATAATTAAAAGAGGAAAGAGAGAGAGCTTTATGCTTTTGTTATCGGTGTCTTCTTTTCTTATTAATAGAGAGATAAAGAGAACGCGAGAGATGGAGAGTTGTCTTCCTTTTCTTATCTATTAGTTAAGTTTCAATGATTTCAAGTAATATATCGGAATTAAATTGCGAAGCAATAGCGAGCGTCTGAAGCTTGCTAGTGATTACATACTAACAAAGTCACAATTTCGTGGGGCGTGACTGACCTGGATACTGTCGTGGTTAATGGAGTCGACTATGACGAGTTCAAATCACATCGGATCTAGTGTGGTCATTGACGTACTAATGATATCTAGAAAAGTATGAACCCCCAATTCCCTCCCACCTATGGTTAAAAATAATAACTTGTGTCCAGTTAATCGTGTAGCATAGCTGGGGTTTTCTCCGATGCCCACGGTGCGTCCACTTCATCGGCAGAATCAGTTGGTCGTCTTTCTGTAGTCATAGTGGTGATGTGGCAGTTAAAGTTTTCATCTTTCTCTCTCTTTCTTTCTTTCTCTCTCTCTCTCTCTCTCTCTCTCTCTCTTTCTTTCTCTCTTTCTCTTTCTCTCTATCTCTCTTTCTTTCTCTCTCTCTTTCTTTTTTTCTCTCTCTCTCTTTCTTTCTCTCTCTCTCTTTCTCTCTCTCTCTCTTTCTCTCTATCTCTCTCTTTCCCCTTCTCTTTCTTTCTCTCTCTTTCTTTCTTTATCTCTCTTTCTTTCTCTCTCTCTCGTTTCCCTTATTTACTTGTGTTGCATAGCCCCACTCTTTGGCCGCGGCGGTTACTCGTTTCGTATACTCTTCCCTGAAAGGGCCGTGGCAGTTCACATTTAATACTAGTCATTTTTAAAACATCATAAATCCCATAGTTCATATATTGTTTGCATACCTTAGATTTCTCCCTCGCCGTGTAGAGGGTCGTGTCATCTAGTGGATGAATTCTTTCTTTCCTTCCTGCCGTGAATCACGCCGTCCGTTGTCTGTAACAAAACCCCCATGACGTACTCCGAAGATAAACAATCCTCTTAACTTTCAATTCCTTTTATTACAAGCGTTGTTATTTATCGGCCTGGGCCATTCACTATGTCGAGAGAGAGAGAGAGAGAGAGAGAGAGAGAGAGAGAGAGCAAATCACTACTTTATCGTAGTACTTAACAATTATTTGCTTAACCATTCATAGAGGGGGAAGGATATCTCTCGCTTGTATTTTCTTAGGGGAATATTTCCTTTAAATTAAATTGCTAACTACATTAAAATCATGTCTGATAGTTTCGCCTCCAAAGCCCAGACTTACGAAACTCGCTTCTCACGAAAAACGAGTGACGTCACGGATCCCTCTGTTTCCCACGCAAGGGCCTGTGACGTCACAGAGCTTCTCACAGATGCACACTGGACCTTGATCTGGGGTCTCGTCACACGGTGGCCTTGTCACGTCTGTGATTTCCGCCTGTGAGAACAGGCCCTATTCTGCACTCGACTGCCGGTTCACCCCGCGTTAATTCGCGCAAGTCAAACCAACGATTTCCAACAGATACGTCTATTCCCATAGGGCCATTATCCAACACTTGCCTCCCTAGAAAGGCAGAGTAGGGCACAGGGTCGATTTTTAAAGTGAGTAACATCCAGGTCTCCAAAAAGGGGTACTCTGGATTATGGTAAAAAATCCCTCAGTCTAGAAGGATTTCTCTTTCACTAATCCATTGTCTTCTTCTCCCAATAAGTTTTCATGAACGTCGTTAATAAAGAAAAATCACAAATGCCGTTTTCGGCGTTAAAAATCTCTTTGAGGTTTTATTCGTTCTTCAGGGTATACATGTACACACATTGAAAAAGAACCCCCTTCCCCAGGATGGGGGAGGGAACTATCCAAAAGACCAGCTGACCTTTTTGGTGGTGCATACGAAAGAGACCTTTAACCATTCGCTACGTCCGCTTACCCGCTTCTTGTACCTGTAACGTCACAACCGGGACACGAAGCCTTACTCGAATTCTAATTTGAAAATGTCACGTTGGTAAACAAGTTATTGGCCTGTAGTTGTTTGGGATCTTTCCTTTTTTGCTGTTTCCCCCTTTCACTCTCTGCCTCTTCCCCCTCTCCTGCTTCCCCTTTCTCCATCCCCCTCACCTCTCCAGTTAAAGACGCCGTATTATTTTTTATTGTGTTTTTAATTAAATTAATTCGATGCGATGCTGAGAACAGATACTACACTTTGATCTCAGCTAAAAAAGACCCAAGAGCTAAAATAAAATAATGTTTTATGACTAGGCGTTTTTAAAATTAATTAACAAACACTGATTTAATCTATTTTTGTATTATCTTTTAATGGGGGGTGTAGTGTAGTATCGGTTTTGTTGTCATAAAATAGTACTTCCAGGAATGACCTCCCCCTTTTTAAGGGGGTGGGGGTAATCCTCCCAGGTATTGCATCCTCCTCTGGGATAGGGGGTAATGTAATATATGTTCTGGGGTCATGAAACCATCTTCCCAGAGACTACCTTTCTCCTTTTTCGGGGGTAGTGTAGTATCTGTTCTGTTTAAACTATGCAATAAAAACCAAGCATTACCTTCTCCTTGTATTCCCTTTTTATTAGATGACATCATAGTATATGCCCCTTTCTCTTGATATAATCCTTCCATGATTATCTTCTCCGTTCGTTGGGGGTTGTGTACTACATGTTCTGTTACCATAATATCATCCTCCCAGGCATTAACTCCTCTTTTGGGGGAGGGAGAGGCGTTAGTTATGATAATATT
This sequence comes from Sepiola atlantica, assembly GCA_963556195.1. Lineage (NCBI taxonomy): Eukaryota > Metazoa > Mollusca > Cephalopoda > Sepiida > Sepiolidae > Sepiola > Sepiola atlantica. The sequence goes on along the minus strand of OY744540.1, from coordinate 25,013,611 downwards.
CTCTAAGTAATTACCTCCTCCTTTGAGGGTTAGTGTAGAATATGTTTGTTCAGCATGATATCTCCCAGGCTAGCAAAAATATGGGACCAGAGGGAGCATATATGTTATGGTGACTTACCGATGTACAACATGGACTCTTCCTCTTTGCTCAATAAATGCCAACGGCAATTAACTCTTGCCGGAATCCAGTAAGATAGTCGAACTCTACTTACAAGGCGCATATTTCTTCCCTCAGTACTCTATTTTCTTAATACACTCTTAATACATTTTTTAAAAATACATATATGAGACTTTCGGTGTTAAAACACTCTTTTTAAACAGTACTTCCTTTTTTATTCAATTTTGTTGGTATTAACCGCAAGAGCTTGTCCCCTCGTGGATATAGCAAATTGTGCGCCCGATATTGTTGACGTTTTGGGAAAGTAAAGTCCGATGTGTTCAACGCGTGGTTGGCGCTAATTTAAATATAAGGGGTGGCACATCTTTTAGAAAACATTTTTTAAGGTTATTTGAAAAAGGATGTTTTAATGTGAAAATGATAAACGGAAAACCGGTTAACATGCAGGAGAAAAACAAAAACAAGAGATTTGACCGGTTTCGTTCGTGCTAGCAAACGTCTTCAGAAAAAGTGAAGATTTGGAAATAATTTTATTTTTAAGGCACACACATGGGAGAAGGAAAAGATGATCCGATTGGACCATATGAGAATCGGATCATCGTTTCCTGCCTACTATTTCCATATATATATATATATATATATATATATATATATATATATATATATATATATATTACTGAAGATCAGAACAACATCGGCACCGTCGGTTTCAAATCCGAACACAAGTGACTTGCATTTAAAACCGACGGTACCGATGTTGTTCTGATCTTCTGTAATACACATATAGATAAATATTACGCTCTTATTATGAAATTTTCTTAATAATCTAGAACTCTGCTGGGGTTTGCTCCCACGAACCTTATATATATATCTATATATATATATATATATATATATATATATATATAATTGTACACAGACACTGAAATCAAATACCATGGTGACTGAGAGTTCCGCAACATGAGATCATCAGAGCATCCGTTGCCATGGAAAAATACTGTATCTAAAGGATTATATATTCCCACTGACAATAAGCATACACATGGCTTTTATAAAAGTCACAACCGAATAACAATATATATATATATATATATATATATATATATATATATATATATATATATATATATATATATATATATATATATATATATATATATATATATTGGATTTTATGTATCTGTCTGTCTGAAGCCAAAACAATACTATTTAAGACTATTGTACTTATGAAATAGTATAGTATATACTATTTCAGACTAATATACTATCTTTAAATGCTCAATTTCAGTGGCATAATGTAGTATAGTATCTGTTCTGTTGTCATGATACCATCCTCCCAGACATTACCTCATCTTTTTTGAGAGATTTGGCGGTAGTGTAGTATGTTTGCTTGTCATGATACCATCCTCCCAGGCATTACCTCCTCCTCTTTTGAGAAGTGTGGATGGAGTGTTGTATCTGTTCTGTTGTCATGATACCATTTCCCCAGGCATTACCTCCTCCTTTTTTGAGAGGTGTGGGGGTAGTGTAATATATGTTTTGCTTCCAACTAGCAAAAAAGGGAGCATATATTTGCTAGTATATATAATGTATTTTTATGTAATTATTTTTATTGGTGATTGCAACGTTCGTTGATTTTTGCTTACTACTATTTCGGTTCTTTCACTTCCTAAGTGATTAAGATGCAGAAAATTGCATTATTAGTCGCCCTTAACATTATGGGACGTATTTTTCGTTAATATATATGTTTTATTAATTTTATAGGTACATAAAAGTAATCCATGGACACGTGTTTCTGGCTCACAGTCGTCATCAGCATGGCTAACTTAGACAAGGATCTAACCTTCGATATTGATGTCTTTAGTCCAACGTCTTACCATTGGACCAAGACGCCCTCTCTAGAAATATGTACGATGTTTATCACCTAAATATATAATGTATTTTTATGTAATTATTTTTATTTGTGATTGCACGTTCGTTGTTTTTTTTTTTTTGCTTACTGCTATTATTTCGATTATTTTACTTCCTTAGTTTATCTCTAATGATACCCGCCCATATAATATCTCCTCCACCCTTTTGTTGTCGTCTCTAACGATGGTTACTCTCATCTCCAGAATAAACCCTATCCATTTGCCCAGCCATCAGATCCATCAAGGGTTTCCCGGGTCTCATCAGCGAAAATAACCTAATTCATATCCATCTTCATATATTTCTTTGCTTATTCCATTCTCAAATTTTTGCGTCTTGGTGTACAAGGAGGCTTTGTAAGTAGAACTTTCACAGAAGCCATTGTTTGAAGAATTGCATTCCTTGTTGATTTTGGTACGTCAGGACACTCAGCTCCTGTGCAGATTGATTTTTGTGATTGTCCAGGTATTCTACGGAAATAACGACCAATAGTCCTCAAATCCTAGTTGGTGACAGTCTTGTATATTCCACCATATGATCGTTTCTTCCTTGGGGAAAGATCTTTCAGCATCTGATCGTTTTTATTCTTGGGGAAAGATCTTTCAGCATCTGATCGTTTTTATTCTTGGGGAAGGATCTTTCAGCATCTGATCGGTTTTTTCTTGGGGAAAAATCTTTCAGCATCTGATCGTTTTTATTCTTGGGGAAAAATCTTTCAGCATCTGATCGGTTTTTTTCTTGGGGAAGGATCTTTCAGCATCTGATCGGTTTTTTTCTTGGGGAAGGATCTTTCAGCATCTGATCGGTTTTTTCTTGGGGAAGGATCTTTCAGCATCTGATCGGTTTTTTTCTTGGGGAAGGATCTTTCAGCATCTGATCGTTTTTATTCTTGGGGAAAGATCTTTCAGCATCTGATCGTTTTTATTCTTGGGGAAAAATCTTTCAGCATCTGATCGGTTTGTTTCTTGGGGAAGGATCTTTCAGCATCTGATCGGTTTTTTTTCTTGGGGAAGGATCTTTCAGCATCTGATCGTTTTTATTCTTGGGGAAAGATCTTTCAGCATCTGATCGTTTTTATTCTTGGGGAAAGATCTTTCAGCATCTGATCGTTTTTATTCTTGGGGAAAGATCTTTCAGCATCTGATCGTTTTTATTCTTGGGGAAGGATCTTTCAGCATCTGATCGTTTTTATTCTTGGGGAAAGATCTTTCAGCATCTGATCGTTTTTATTCTTGGGGAAAGATCTTTCAGCATCTGATCGTTTTTATTCTTGGGGAAAGATCTTTCAGCATCTGATCGTTTTTATTCTTGGGGAAGGATCTTTCAGCATCTGATCGTTTTTATTCTTGGGGAAGGATCTTTCAGCATCTGATCGTTTTTATTCTTGGGGAAAGATCTTTCAGCATCTGATCGTTTTTATTCTTGGGGAAAGATCTTTCAGCATCTGATCGTTTTTATTCTTGGGTAAAGATCTTTCAGCATCTGATCGTTTTTATTCTTGGGTAAAGATCTTTCAGCATCTGATCGTTTTTATTCTTGGGGAAAGATCTTTCAGCATCTGATCGTTTTTATTCTTGGGGAAAGATCTTTCAGCATCTGATCGTTTTTATTCTTGGGGAAAGATCTTTCAGCATCTGATCGTTTTTATTCTTGGGGAAGGATCTTTCAGCATCTGATCGTTTTTATTCTTGGGGAAAGATCTTTCAGCATCTGATCGTTTTTATTCTTGGGGAAAGATCTTTCAGCATCTGATCGTTTTTATTCTTGGGGAAGGATCTTTCAGCATCTGATCGTTTTTATTCTTGGGGAAAGATCTTTCAGCATCTGATCGTTTTTATTCTTGGGGAAAGATCTTTCAGCATCTGATCGTTTTTATTCTTGGGTAAAGATCTTTCAGCATCTGATCGTTTTTATTCTTGGGGAAGGATCTTTCAGCATCTGATCGTTTTTATTCTTGGGGAAGGATCTTTCTGCATCTGATCGTTTTTATTCTTGGGGAAAGATCTTTCAGCATCTGATCGTTTTTATTCTTGGGGAAAGATCTTTCAGCATCTGATCGTTTTTATTCTTGGGTAAAGATCTTTCAGCATCTGATCGTTTTTATTCTTGGGTAAAGATCTTTCAGCATCTGATCGTTTTTATTCTTGGGGAAAGATCTTTCAGCATCTGATCGTTTTTATTCTTGGGGAAAGATCTTTCAGCATCTGATCGTTTTTATTCTTGGGGAAAGATCTTTCAGCATCTGATCGTTTTTATTCTTGGGGAAAGATCTTTCAGCATCTGATCGTTTTTATTCTTGGGGAAAGATCTTTCAGCATCTGATCGTTTTTATTCTTGGGGAAAAATCTTTCAGCATCTGATCGTTTTTATTCTTGGGGAAAGATCTTTCAGCATCTGATCGTTTTTATTCTTGGGGAAAGATCTTTCAGCATCTGATCGTTTTTATTCTTGGGGAAAGATCTTTCAGCATCTGATCGTTTTTATTCTTGGGGAAGGATCTTTCAGCATCAGATCGGTTTTTTTCTTGGGGAAGGATCTTTCAGCATCTGATCGTTTTTTATTCTTGGGGAAGGATCTTTCAGCATCTGATTGTTTCTTCCTTGGGGAAGGATCTTTCAGAAATCTTTTTACAGTATCCACGTGACGACTTACTTTTCGAACAATTACAACGTTTGGCCGTTTCCTTTATTATAATTTTTTTTCTCCCTCAGTTAATGATTTTAAAAGTCCCATTGTTGTTTAGAAGTAAAGAAGCTATTATCTCTGGCCATCCCTAAATAAAAAAAAACGTTAAGGACTGTAAAAGTTATTAACAACAATATGTAAATCAATCAAATGTGATCATAATGTGGCAGAATTTCCGCAAAACAATTGATTGCTGAAATCGGTTAACAGAATGATAAATAAATTTAATTTTTATTAGAAAACAATTATCGCTGGTCGCAGTATATATATATATATATATATATATATATATATATATATATATATATATATATATATATATATATATATATATATATATATGATTATTTTGATCTACACAGACATGTACAAAATCTGCGACATTGGCATGTCGATGTTATCAATCAACAGCTATTATAAACTGAGATCTCATCAGACAGAGTTAGAATCCGATCTTAACCTTAAATCATATTTGGAAATAATGAAATGGAGAAGAAAGAAAAGAAATTTAACATTTTAAATATATATATATATATATATATATATATATATATATATATATATATATATATATATATATATATAATAACTATCCCAGAGCACCCCAGTAGTATCTCGAGATGATTGCAGATTTTATTGGATTGTCGTCACTGTGGGATTGTCATATCCACGCTGGTGCAGAAAGAGCCTTATCTTGTATTTTCTTTATGTATTTCGTCTTGTCTGATGGAGAAAGACGAAGATTATTCAATATATATTTATTTCAAAAAATGCCTGTTATATCATTTTATAATAATTTATACTTAAGCCAAATCATGCGGTTTACAATTGTTTCAAAAACTTTGTATAGTAAATAAAAGCTCGTTTACTATAAAAAAAAATATAAAAAAAACAATTCTTATCTTCAGGGCCGCGATGTAAACACAAGGTTCGCAAGATGAAGAAATAAGACGAATCAAACGTTCATTTGTCACTCACTCCAAAAAGATGTAAAAATGATTATGAAAATATCCAGAGAGTCAAAAAACAAGCATGGTACAAATAAATACCAAGTTTGTAAATGAGGTTTTGCATTTCTGACTTGTGACATCAAATTGGTATTTATGTGCATTGTTAAATTTTCTTTGGGGAATAATGGACGAATGAACTTCAGATTCTTCTTAGAAGTCCTAAGTGGGTAAAAAATTATTATACAAAATTTTTTTTTAATTTTAATAAAAAAATAAAAAATGAAAATAATAATAATAATAATAATAATAATAGTAGTAGTAGTAAAAGTAGTAGTAAAAGTAGTAGTAGTAGTAGTAGTAGTAGTAGTAGTAGGCTTTCGTTGGTCGTGTCCGACCATGAATGACACTTGCAGATCTACCCTACTAGTTTCAGTACTTACAAAGTCTTCTCAGTAATAACAATGCTCCAATGGGGCATACTGACTTAACCTGGTGTTGTGTTGACTAAAAGCTCCATTCCGTCGGCTCCCCAGGTTGCGGATAGGGGAACGGCCTTTAAATATAAAGGTTAGCTGCGAATATCCAATAAGCAGTGCCGGACAAAATCGCGGGTTGCCCTTTGTCAAGGCATAGTACCCGGAAGCCACCCTGCCAGGGACACGGTGAAGATTTCGTGTTTGATATGGAGGAGTGGTAGCACCTTTGGTGAAAGACATCAGCTGATACTTTGGTATCTGATCAGCAGCCTCTGGTCCACACTGCATATCTAGCTCATGTATGGCTCCAAGAAATCGCAATGTACGCGACGGCCACACCCCGGTACCATGTCTTGGCTGACCTGACAAACTACATGAGTGTCCAACGTAGTGGGTTAAAAAATCCCTATGCCTTTAGGGGTAGGTTCATGCCGTCCAAGGACCAAAGGTAAAATCATGGGAGCATGTAACTTTTAGGGTTGAGAAGCAGGTGAGGCAGTTCTGTAAGCTATGGTCCCAACCCACAATGCCGAGCAGATGATCAACTTTGATGGACAATGACCGGGGTTACAATGCTTAGAGAGATCAACCCTATGAAAAAATCTGCGTCCCTTTGTTACAAGTTGATGTCATTCTGTATGCCTCGCTGGTATGCCTCGCTGGTATGCCTCGCTGGTATGTCTCGCTGGTATGCCTCGCTTGTATGCCTCGCTTGTATGCCTCGCTGGTATGTCTCGCTGGTATGTCTCGCTGGTATGCCTCGCTTGTATGCCTCGCTGGTATGCCGCGCTGGTATGCCTCGCTTGTATGCCTCGCTTGTATGCCTCACTGGTATGCCTTGCTTGTATGCCTCGCTGGTATGTCTCGCTGGTATGCCTCGCTTGTATGCCTCGCTTGTATGCCTCACTTGTATGCCTTGCTTGTATGCCTCGCTGGTATGTCTCGCTGGTATGCTTCGCTTGTATGCCTCGCTTGTATGCCTCGCTCGTATGCCTTGCTCGTATGCCGCGCTGGTATGCCTCGCTGGTATGTCTCGCTGGTATGTCTCGCTGGTATGCCTTGCTGGTATGCCTCGCTGGTATGCCTCGCTTGTATGCCTCGCTGGTATGCCTCGCTAGTATGCCTCGCTGGTATGCTTCGCTTGTATGCCTCGCTTGTATGCCTCGCTGGTATGCCTCGCTGGTATGCCTCGCTGGTATGCTTCGCTGGTATGCCTCGCTTGTATGCCTCGCTGGTATGCCTTGCTCGTATGCCTCGCTGGTATGCCTCGCTGGTATGCCTCGCTTGTATGCCTCGCTTGTATGTCTCGCTGGTATGCTTCGCTTGTATGCCTCGCTGGTATGCCTCGCTTGTATGCCTCGCTGGTATGCCTCGCTTGTATGCCTCGCTTGTATGCCTCGCTGGTATGCCTCGCTGGTATGTCTCGCTGGTACGCCTCGCTTGTATGCCTCGCTGGTATGCCTCGCTGGTATGCCTCGCTCGTATGCCTCGCTTGTATGCCTCGCTCGTATGCCTCGCTCGTATGCCTCGCTTGTATGCCTCGCTGGTATGCCTCGCTGGTATGCCTCGCTTTTATGCCTCGCTGGTATGCCTCGCTGGTATGCCTCGCTGGTATGCTTCGCTGGTATGCCTCGCTGGTATGCCTCGTATGTATGCCTCGCTGGTATGCTTCAATTGTATGCCTCGCTGGTATGCCTCGGTCGTATGCCTCGCTCGTATGCCTCGCTGAAATGCTGGTAACTGGGCAGCATCTGCATTCCTATTTATTTTTTACTTCTTGCCCTGGCAGAACTTGCACTAGAGAGGACCCTCCAGTTCATCGAGTTCATCTCGGCGGAGCACAACACGGATGTTTACCGATTATAAGATCTGACTAATGGCCGCAATGAAGAGCGCCAGATTGAGATATAATAACTTGTTATCTTGCCTTGGTGTGTCACTAGGGTATAATCATAATTGCTCAGAATTTTCCACTTTCATCCTTTTATGTTCGTTTCTTTCACGTCCTATATATATATATATATATATATATATATATATATATATATATATATATATATATATATATGGGAAATTGAGAAGGAAAAATCGAAAAGATGTTTTTTTATGTATTCATCAACTTTCGTCTTTATTAGTAAGACTTCCTCAGGATGATAATTTTAAGAAAAATGTCATGTAAGTACATAGAAATATTGGGTTGAAATGATGGGTTAATTAGAAGAAGTAGTAGCCACTACTGGGAGCGCAGGACCAAGGTCCGGGCTGAGAGAAGTCGGTGGCAGGGAGTGAAATGAATGTGGATGGCTGTGAGTGAAAAAGGGGAGGTGTGCGAGTGTTAGTGAATTTGTCTTAAGGTGGGAGAGAGGGGAGGGGGTGCTGAGGTTTTTGTTGTGGTGAGGTGTAGCATGGATTTTGAGGGGCTGGGGAAAGAGGAGGGGAGGGGGGCTCTGTGTTTTTGGTGTGTAGGTAGTGTCATAGTTTTAGAAAAAGATTTGAAGAAATGAAGATGATTTGAAAGTGGGTGGGGTGGGTGGGTAAGAGTGTGAATAAAGTAGTCGAAAGGGTGAGATGGGTGAGGGGAAGAGGGGAGATTTTCGACTACTTCTATCACACTCTTATTGTACTTTCTCCAATTTTTATTCTCGTCACTCATTTCCTTATATTACTGAACTATCTTGTATATTGAGCATTAACTTTTATATATGAGATATAATTTAAAGATAAAATTTTATATTTTTCTTTATTATCTCATTGAATAAGGTCGTAGCTGAAATATGTGTGCACATATGTAGCCAAAAATGTTTGTATGAATAAGAATTTATACTTTATATATATATATATATATATATATATATATATGATTACTTAAGTTCAAATATATTTATAACATGAACTTTAAACCAATATTTTTGAAAAGTGCTCAATACAAAGTAGAGCTTTATAAATAAAATTATATAAACATTAGAACAGTCTATATAGCCCCGACGAGGCGTGTTAACGTCGAAATGTTAGTTGATCCTCGTAAGCTGTTTCTAATGTTTATATAATTTTATTGATTTCCCACTCTCTCTCTCTCTCCCCCTCTCTCTCTCTCTCTCTCTCTCTCTCTCACACACACACACACACACACACACACATATATATATATATATATATATATATATATATATATATATATATATATATATATATATATATATATATATATTAGGATAGTGTTCAATATCAGTGATAGAGATGTACAAATATCAATTTCATCGCTATGGCAATGGCCATAGAAATTTGATTGCACCTGTACACTGCTTTTATTTATACGTATGTGTGTGAGTGTGCAGAGAGAGTGAGGGGGGGGGGGGAGAACGCACTTCTAACTCTGAATCATTGAGTCAGTTGTATCAAGAGGGGGCACAGGTGTTTCGATGTTGGTTTAATCAAGAAATGAAAGGTTTCACGTACCGGACGTCGACATGCGGAATATTAGAAAAATAACATGAACGGGGAGCGAGAGGAGAGGGGAGCGAAGGGAGAGGGGAGCGAGGGGCGAGAGGCAGAATGAAAACTTGCCAATGAGCTCAAAAACGTGAACAGCTGTGACATGTGGATCAGTGGCCAACATTGATTTATCAATAAATGCTTAAAAACTGAAATAAAAACACAAATAGAGCCTGTTTCCCTAAAGCCTTTTTCCTATATATTTTAATCACCCAAAATACTTTATA
>OY744540.1:24948755-24998755 GCA_963556195.1 Sepiola atlantica | reverse complement strand
GTACTTCTGCAGTTTACGGACCGTATTTTTTTTTTAGATAGGATTTTCAAGAAACACCACAATTTCTACTACAATTAATCAATCGAACAATCTTAATTAACGAATTGAAAAGATTAAATAAACTTTTTAACGTACAAGAACATGAAAATTCAAAAGAAATTCATGGAAATCGCTCCAGATAAGGCATGAAGCCACTTGACGTAAGAAGCTAAAAAAAAAAAAGAAATACTGCTTCAAGGTCAAAAACTAGCCAACGACAAGTGTTAGATGGATGAATTTCGACCCAGAAAACAGCAATTCTTACCCCTTTGTCAGGAACATCTCTCATGGAATGTGAGGACTAAAAGACAAAATAAGGGAAGCTAAAGTTACAATGCTGCGAAAGGTACCCAAGGTCAACTTTTTACTTTTCTTATAAATTGTAACGATGTTAGTTTATAGATTTTTTTTCCAAATGTAATTCTAAAAAAAAGTTTTTCTTAATTTAACTACAAGAACACAAAACATGAAACTTCTTATAACTGAGCTAATTAAAATAATTGGACGATCATGGCTTTTTTTAAATACTAATAAACTCAGACCAATAGGAACCTCCCAATGCAACCATAGAGTCGTGTCACGTCATCAATCTATGCCTACTTTGAAAACATGCGTACATGCGATTTTTAAATATTTTAATCTGTTGTGTTTTTAAATTTCCCTAAAATAAAGTTATATTAATAGGAAGTTGTTTTAAAGTAAAATAGTTTATTTAAGAATAGTTTATTTAAAAATAGTTTATTTAAAAATAGTTTATTTAAAAATTAAATTATCGAACTGGGAAAAAATACTCATCTTTATCTTAAGAAATAAGTAAACAAAATCCGTTTTTTTTAGCGAGGGTCTGTTTATACACCAAAATGAACATTTTGATGGAGTTTTTAATATCTACGGATGACCAAAAGAGCAATAAACTACTTTTCTTGCTCATTATGATTTTTAAAAGAGTTTTCTTAGTCACTAGTTAGTCAGTTCTTATTTCTATTTCTTTAACTAGACCTGAAAACTGACTGTAGTTTTATACATTTTTAAATAAATAGGGTGTTAATAATATTTGTTTAGTTCTTATTTATTGCAAAATACTTTGCACCATACCGAACCATTCGATATCTCACGTGACGTCCTTCTAGAAAGCGATACAAAATCAGAAATAACAAATACTTTTTAAAAGTTCCAAAACTGGCCTACGCAGACTGATAGATTACATTTTCTGGGTATCTTTTACAATAGCCCTCAAACGAAAACGCTGAAAAAAAACAAATATACAACAAATAAAAGTTACCGAAGCCGATAAAAGTGAATTTCCAACACACCTGTGACATTTATTAATGATTATAATCCGTTAAAAGTGCTATTATTTATAAATCGATATTTTTATCGTATAGAAATTTGACCGAAAACATGGCGGCGTCTCGTTCAAAATTTGCAGCCTCGTTTTCGCTGATATTTTTTTTTACTGGTACTCATATTAAAAGCGCAATTTTTCATTTTTCAGCCAAACAAAAGAACAAAACAAAATTACATTTCAAGCAAAAGGAATAAAATCATTTTCTTTTTATTTACATGTCATTGTGCTTTTATTTACATATTATTTTCATTCGTCACACCGTAATGTTTTTTTCCTGTTGTTTCTTGCATAAAAATTCATGTAAATATGTTTAAATTTCTTTGTTGTTTCTTTAAAAAATTCCAAACTCTAACCCCTAACCCCTAACCCTAACCCTAAACCCTAAACCCTAACCCCTAACTCCAGCCCTTACCCTAAACCCTAACCCTAACTCCAGCCCTAACCCTAACCCCTAACTCCAGTCCTAACCCTAAACCCTAACTCCAGCCCTAACCCTAAACCCTAACTCCAGCCCTAACTCTAACCCCTAACTCCAGTCCTAACCCTCAACCCTAATTCCAGCCCTAACCCTAAACCCTAACTACAGCCCTAACCCTAAACCCTAACTCCAGCTCTAACCCTAAATTCTAACTCCAGCCCTAATACTAACCAAAATGATCGTTTAAATGTTCGTTTCATAAAATTAAATTAAAAAAATGCAAACCAAAAAAAACAAAAAACGCCGCTTTGATTATGATTTCCGGTAAAAAAATAACGAAACCCCGACTGTCGACGCCATCTTTGTTGCAAAAAAAAAGACGTGCCAGAAATTTTTTTTCATGTCTAATAAAAACCCATTTATCCTACGTAAAAATACAAACAAATGGAATAGCTAACTAGGAAAATCTCCAGTCTCGACGTACGTCGCATTTATTTGTTGCATATTCATTTTTTTGACCACGTTCTACAATTTTTTTTGAACCCGACTCGCGAGTTTGAGGACTATTGTAAAAGATTCCCCATTTTCTTCCGTTTAGTAAAAGTTATTTGTTGTAAATTTGTTTTTTGTCTTGTTTTTTTTCACTCTTTTTTTTATTGTTGTTAAATACACTGCACAATCGCCAAAAAATGTTAGTGTTGTCGTTAAGTACGATAGAAAATTCAAAAGAAAATTTTGAATTAATAAACATTTAAATTTAAATAAAAATTGATAAAAATAATATAATACTTACTTTTGTTGTACAAATACGCAAAGAATACACTGAAAACAGTGAACACTAACGAACAGTCACTAAAAGTAACCCATGGCGACGGAAGTAGTTTGTTTGTTTAAGATGTGAATCCAAACAGTTAGCGTATTAATACAGGATGTTACATGCTCCCATACATTTTCTGTTGTCAAAAATATAAACGCTCAAAAACGTTATTCACCACCAACGAATGAAACGCCTATTTACAATCACAAATTATGAGATCGCTGTCGATTTCGCTATCTTACAATTGCTAATAGTCACTTTTATATTAAAATATTTTGAAAAAAATGTTAACCCTTTTTTCTCAATTCGATGTTTAAACCCGAACATTTCGGAATAATGGGATCATTTAAAATCATGTAAAGTTCTTAAAAAATAATTATTTTTGAGAATGTTTTTTTTATTGCAATTCAACAGATTATAGCATATAGTAATGAGGAAAGGCAGTATTTCTTTTTTAAACATAATAATATCAAACATATTTTTCATTTTTTAATTCACGGTATGTTTACAAAATTATGGTATGATTAAACATGAATGAATACATCTGATATATTGATTTAGACTCTTCTGCTTTATGTAATATTAAAATTTCGATCAATTATGATATACTTTGTTCGGATTTCATAAAATGAAATATGGGGGAGATCACGTACGTTAAAAAACTTTCCCCTCATATATTTTACGTGAACGGCATTTTAAATATAAATTCATTTAATAGTGACAAAGTATCGAAAATTGCGTGAAAATCTGACCATTGGTTGATTTCCCTTTCAAACGACATCGACCTAACGGAGCTAATGGAAGCCATGTTGCAGAACCGCAGATTCTACGTCGAATTAGGCGGGAAACGCAGCAGATGACGCATCCAGAAAAATGGCCTCCCACGAGGCAACGTACTTGTCCCACTTCAGTATAACATCTATACAAACGACCAACCCAGAGATGATAATAAATTGAGTGTTAATAATATTTTCTTAGCTCTTATTTCTATTTCTTTAACTAGCCCTGTTTAAAATGACTGTAGTTTTATACATTTTCAACGACCAACCCAGAGATGATGTTACCCGTCGTTTTGCATATGCAGATGATCTGTGCATCACTGCCCAAGGTACAGACTTCATTAGTATTGAGGAAACGCTCAACGATGCCCTCTCAGGATTAACAAGCAACTATGAAGACAACCATCTACGCGCCGACCCAGCAAAAACACAAGTATGCTCTTTCCACCTGAGAAAAAAAAGGAAGCTAAGCTATAACTGAATGTGTCTTGGTGTGGAACACCACTGTCACACTTTAAGCACCCTGTCTACCTCGGAGTCACACTCGACAGATGCCTTACATTCAAACCCCACATTATGAAGACAAAGGCAAAAGTGAGAACTCGCAGCAACATCCTGCGCAAACTCACAAACATCACATGGAGTACATGTCCCTAGATTCTACGTGCCACAGTCTTTGTCCTCAGTTTCTCTGCTGCAGAATATGCCATCCCAGTGTGGGAAAATTCACCCATGCTAAAAAAACTGAAACTCCGCTCTTAACGAAAGCTATAGATGTATCACTGGGTGCCTGAAGCCCACTAACACCAACGACCTGTATATCCTGGCACGTATCACCCCTCCAGTCATCAGAAGAGTGGTAGCCAGTAGGATAGAACGGCGCATGCAAGCCACAGATGAGAAGCACCCCGTACATGGCCATGTGCCTGCCCCCAGTCGACTAAAATCACGAAGAAGTGTCAGGACACAAGAACTGCTGTGGAGACAACACCATCTGAAGCCCGCCTTAAAATGTGGAAGAAAAAGCTGTTCGACCACTCACACAGCTCGACTATGGTCACCCCCCCCCCCCTGCCGAAACCCTCCCACCAGGATATAACAACTGGGCAAAATGGAAGTGCCTGAACCAACTCAGGTGTCGGCCGTTCCAGGAAGGCCCTAAGCAGATGGGGATATCTTAGTGAGCCAACCACATGCGACTGTGGCACAGAACCCCAGACCATGGAACACCTCATTTGATACCCTCTGTTGGGCGGACCTTGCACAGCAAAGGATTTAGCACTCTACAACATCAAGGTACAGCAATCTACCAAGCACTGGCTGGACGTTATATAATCTGAATAGCTTTGTATATGGACACTAGTACTGAATACATCATTAAACGATCGTTCGGTGTTAGGTCTCGATAGTTTTCAAAGATAGTCTTTTCTATGCTTAGAAATAGGACCAAGGATATGAAAAAAATTAACCGGAGGGGGGGGGGGCTCGTGGTTCCAGGTATTTCTAGACGTTATATATGTTAACAAACATTTATTTGCCCCTAATATGGAATATAAAATAATTAACCTAATTGTTCGGGATAAGCTAAACGGATCACATGTATTAAACTATTATTAAATAGATTATTATTTAGTCACGAAGGGGTAACTTTGATGCTCTCTTTGGAATTCTGAACAACGAGGCCTGGAAGCGAGCGCCTCCTAGGGCCAAGCTTCACCATGCGCCCCCCCCCCCTCAAAGTCCAACCCTTCCTTACCGTTGCAACGTATTAGTGTCAGAGCTATGCCGTCTGGTACTCTGACACCCGGCAGGACCACTAATGGTGGACAGGTCTGGCACTCAGTGCTATTAGGGCCGCAACTCTAACAGGACTTTGGACTGAATCCAAAAAGAGTCGGCATCGGGATCCGTCGTTCTCTGGTTGTCTATGTCTCTGTGTGAGGCAAGCAAATGTGTACAGTGCGAGGGACCAAAAATCAATGACTTCTGCGCCATTTCTTTTGTGAGGTCTGGGCCGAACCTTCCCCGACTTCGTATGCAACCGTTGAACCTTGCTGCTTTCGGTGTTGGAGGTCAAATCTTGCAGGTTTAATGAGTATTGATTTACTCCTCTCCAGGAGTTAGGCACAAGGCCAGTTTTTATCTTACTCCCACAAGTAAGATGTGACCCAAGGTCGGGTCGGGAAAGTGGGGTTTAAAAATTGCTTGGGCAGCCCCATCGGCATTCCCCGGTAGGGGCGCATCAGGCAGTAAGCAATAAACTTACTCCTCCCCAAAGAGGGGGGGGCGAAGCCTGGGAGGGTGGACCTCCTAGAACTGCGCAGGACAGACCCATAGACCGGCGTAAATCAAACCCCGAAGGCC
This sequence comes from Sepiola atlantica, assembly GCA_963556195.1. NCBI lineage: Eukaryota > Metazoa > Mollusca > Cephalopoda > Sepiida > Sepiolidae > Sepiola > Sepiola atlantica. The sequence goes on along the minus strand of OY744540.1, from coordinate 24,992,990 downwards.
AAGACAATACCAGTCTATGGGGTGCAGTATCCATCGGAACAAATACTACACTTTGATCTTAGCCAAAAGGCCAAGAAACCAAAGATGAGTTGCTGCGACCAACGAAGAGGACTTCATGGGGGCAAGACAATCCCGAAGCAAGACCATCGTAAGATCTATTCAAAAGTTCGACTCGCTTAACAAACAAACAAACAAACAAACAAACAAATATCCCATTCCGGCAAAGATGGTTCAGAACATACCCTATGTTGCCAGAGTGATGCCAACCTCGAACGTCGATTTGTAGGACAACTAGCGCACACGTTGATATTTTAATGAACAACTTTCTAAAAAAATCCAAGTGGCCTTTTTATAGATGCGTTTGTCGTGTTATTAATGTTGTTCAATCATGAGGTCACGCATTTGGCCCTCAAAATTATTTAAATAGAATTAAAATGTATTTTATGATGAAGGACATGAACTGAGCAGGTTGAGGGTAAAGGACGGGTTTGGGTGGGTTCGAGAAAAACGACAGTGTCAAAAATTTTAAATGGCGATAAATTTAGAAAAAGTTGTTTTGTTGTGATGATGGAGGACCGTTGACATTAATAAGCACTTGCATTAAACGCAATTGTCTAATTATAAAGCAACCTTCAAACTTTGAGTGTTGGGGAGTCACAGGCAATCCTCACCCCGGGGCCCAATGTGTGTGTATTTACTTGAACCAGTGTGTATCATTAGCATACAGGAAGAGAATTGGGGTACAGACTACGAGGCAGAAAAGACAATAAAAAAGGGTATCCTAAGATGCGTCAATTCTATCTGCGCGTTTAGCGATGTAAATATTTGAGCGTGACAGACCAACACAATTTCTATTTTAAACTTCAGCGTGACAGACCGACGCAAATACTATTTCAGAATTGAGCGTGACGGACCCACGCATATTCTATTTCAAACTTCAGCGTGACAGACCGACGCAAATGCATATTTCAAACATGAATGTGACAGACCAATCACAATTCTATTTTAAACTTGGGCGTGATAGACAGACGCAAATTCTATTTCAAACTTCAGAATGACAGACGGACAACAATTTTATTTTAAACTAGAGCGTAACAAACCGACGCAAATTCTATTTCAAATATGAATGTGACAGACCGACAACAATTCTATTTTAAGCTTACGCATAACAGACCGACGCAAATTATATTTACAAACTTGAACGTGACAGACAGACGCAAATACTATTTAAAACATGAATGTGACAGACCGACAACAATTGTATTTTAAACTTGAGCGTGACAGACCGACGCAAATTCTATTTCAAAATTTAGCGTGACAGATGACGCAAATTCTATTTCAAAATTAAACGTGACAGACCAAGGAACATTCTATTTGAAACTTTGGCTTGACAGACAGACGCAAATTTTATTTTAAACTTGAGTTTGACAGACCGACGCAAATTCTGTTTAAAACTTTGGCTTGACAGACAGACGCAAATTTATTTCAAACTTGAGCGTGACAAAGCGAGGCAAATTCTATTTACAAACTTGAGCGTGACAGACAGACAGGCGCAAATTCTATTTACAAACTTGACCGTGACATACTGACGCAAATATAATTTCAAAATTTAGCGTGACAGACTTACGGACTTAAGGGTCCCTCTTATAGAAATGCGTTGACACATCTATTTTAATGTGGGCCAATCCAGCTCACCAAAAATGGGGATTCTGGGTGGGAACAAAAATACCTACATGGGACCTTCGGCAATACCTCCCGAATACAGGAGACTCATGTGACAGGCAATAAACCCGAATCGTATCAGCTCACCCACCCAGGAAGATCTTTTTATTTTGCTAAATCTCATGTCAGACTTTCTTTCCGTGGCGTCATACCCTGACACGTAGCTTTAACATCTAATTGTTAACTTCTAATGGAATTTGCCATTGTCTGCTTAATTTAACCTTATGTGGAAATTACCGTTTTCAACACCTTTTTTAACACACCCAGTCGAATAAAAATATTGTCCCTATTTACTTGACTCCTACGAGGGCAAAGTTATACACAAGACAATATTTTCATGCGGGGAGGGGGGAGTCCAGCTTCACAAAAAGGGGCACTCTGGATGGTAACAAAGCAATAACTTAAAAACTGAAAGGTCGGTTGATTATTTTACTTTTTTATTAATATTGTAGCAGTTACCTCCTCCTTTCAAACATAACTGCACCGGTTGGCCGTTAGGTTCGCTTTTTCACCGACAGGTGGCGCTGAAAAGCGACACCAGAGTTATCTGCCCTTATGATTATAAAAACCGGTGTAAACGGAAAATCACTCTCTTCTCTATTCAATTGGCCTCGCTGAACGACGCTAAGACACCAGAGCTCCGTCAACACGTGTTCAACAACGGTAAGAGTTCTCAACTCATTTTCTTTGTATACGGTTTTCAAGGACTTTCCCACGCCGGACTCATTTCTTCACATACTCTTTTCAAGAACTGTTTTCTATCGACACACATACATACACCACACACGTCATCATCCCACATACACAGACGTTCAATAAACCTTATTTGAACTACCTCCTTCTGTTTGTTAATTATTACTCTGTTTTTGCATGCAACAATTGCTTAATTTTATGAACTCGCTTATATTCGGGAACATGACCCGATTCTCACAATATTTTTAATAAAATTGAAAAAAATATTTTTTTTGTTTTTTTTTAATTGTTGTATACTTGAGAAGAAACATGAATGTGACAGACTGGCGAAGATTTTATTTTAAACTTGGGTGTGGCAAACAGACAGACGCAAATTTTATTTGAAATGGGACAATTACTTAAAAACTGAAAATTCGTGTGAACGTCTTATATTTTATTATTTTTTTCCCAAAAGGAACTAGTCTATGGATATTTAACTAAGGAAATAAATTAAGAACTTATTTTTTTTCGAAATACAAGATGTGTGTTTCAAAATATAGCGACACTCTATGTATTAACCAAGGACAAAACATTTAACTTTCATTTTTTTCACAATACGAGATGTGTTCAAAAAGTAACGAGACTGGGGATATATATACCAAGGAAAATTAATTAGACAGTAAACACAAACCTGAAATAAATGTTACCAAACTGTAGATGTATATACCAAGCAGGGTTGCGAGGTCGGAAGGTATAAGACCCTCTTAGCATTCTTACGAGTCCGACTCGGACTCCTTCCAAAACTTCCGACTCCAACTCTGCAATACCAAGGACAATGAATTAGTTAGTAAAGACAAACATGAAACAAATGTTACGAGACTGCGGCTGTATATACCAAGCAAGGTTGCACAGTTGGAAAGTATACGGTCCGACTCCGACTCCTGGGATTAAAAAAAAATCCGACTCCGACTCCTAGAATTCCAAAATATCCGACTCCTTATTTTAAAGTCTTCGAGTATTCAGACTGTCTGCTGATTCTTCGGGGATAAAAAAACATTTGACTCCTACTCTGACTTCTAACATTCTTAACAGTTCGACTCCGACTCCAACTTCGACTCCTTCCCAAACCTTGGACCCTAACTCTAACTCCTAGAATTCCAAAAATTCTGATTCCGACACCTAGAATTCCAAAATATCCTACTCCAACTCTGACTCCTTATTTTAATTATTTCAAACTATGTTTATTCTTCAGGATTTAAAAAAACCCGACTCTGACTCCTAGCATTCTTACTAGTCCGAGTCCGACTCTTTCCAAAACCTCCGACTCCCTCCGACTGATTTCGACTTCAATCCCCAATATATCAAAACTTCCGACTCCGGCTCCTAAAATTCCAAAATATTCGTCTCATTATTATTTATTATCTGTTTGACATGATATCATCTTCCATGGCATTACCTCCTTCTTTAGAGGCCAGTGTAGTATATATATCCGTTCACAATGATACTCACCTCCCAGGCATTAACTCCTCCTTTGAGGGGGTAGTGTAGTATCTGTTCTACTGTCATGAGACCATCCTCCCAGATATTACCTCCTCCTTTGGGGGAGAGGGATTAGGGTTAAGTTAGATTTAGGATTAGCTATGTTTAGGCTTAGGTTTAGGGGCAGTATATAAACAAAATTTCTATTTGTAACGGGCATTGAACGGAAAAGATCTGATACATTTTAGGAATTTAGGTAATAATGGCACCGGTAAACATGGCACAGGTAAAAATGGCGATAGGAGAAAATGACACCTGAGAAAGATATAAATGAAAATCTCACAATAGGTTTATCAAAATGCAGGATACAATACAGAAACGGGAAACATTCAAAAGTAAGTTTGTATTATTTTGATTTTTCGGACTACTGTTCTCATCTTGGACGTTATTATCACAATGTTTCGGACGATGTAACCTCCGACCTTCTTCAGGTGTGTCTTGTCGAATTCGGTAATCTTTATGTCAAACTCGGGAATCTGTACGGAATTTCGAATGGAACCCTTTTATTTAATCCACGGGGGTAGATTGTTCTCGTTTCGTCAGCCATGACCGGGTAGAAGAAGTCTTAAGTAGTCCGAATAATTCAAATAATATAAATTATAAATTTTCATCTAAAGAAATTCCGAAACCGTCAAAAGTTAGTCAAATTAAAGAAAGAAAATTATATCTACATTTAAAAGTTAAAAAGGTAAAACCTTAACCCTAATTTTTTCTAAGTTCGTCCCACCGATTTATTTATTATACTTATATATTACTCACACAGCAAACAGTAATATATAATAACATATTCAGCATACAACTAAAACTAGTGGGGTCGTGGTCATATGTTGAGGTGGATGTTTTGTTAGGTTTTTGTTAGTAAATGAGGCAAGACGAAGTGTACATGTCGGAACCAAGATGGCTGACTTCTGGTATCGTCAGGATACCAAGGTATGCACTCTGGTCACTTTCACTGTTTCGTCAGTTTTAGTGGCTTCCTCTATCCCTTAGGCGTTTTTTCTGTGGCGGGTAAGGATTCCATTATGGCGTCGGTGAATGTCGTCGCTTCCTCCTCAAGGTCTTTGTCCTGTTTGGTGGGGCTGTTACTGAATGCTGCTCTTGACAGAGCATCGGCCGTATATAGGTCCTTACCAGGAACATAGCGAATGGTGTATCCATACTTCATTAGATGTACCCGAAACTTATGTATCCTTGCCGGTAGCTCACCGAGGTCCTTGCTGCCTAGCAGAGGCACTTCCACTGTGAAGTATAGTCCAACATGGCAGTCAGGTGGTTAAGTGGATAACGATACGGACTGAAGACCTGGGTGTTCCAAGTTCGAATCCAGTCGGTTCCACAGTACCTTCTCGTGGAACTTCCCGTAAGTATTCGATGTCTTTCCAGAAATATTTCTAACTAGAAAAACATCGGGGAAACTAACGCCAACACCAGAATCATCTGATTCACATGAAAGAAAGAAGAAGAAGAAGAAGAAGAAGAAGAAGAAGAAGAAGCGTTCACATACCAATGTTGTCTCCAGGGCCTCCTTTTCTATTTGGGCGTAATGAGTTTCGGTTTCGGACATAGCTCGTTATAAGGTGCATTTTTATGTCGTTGTAATAACACTGCTCCCAGCCTATAATATAAGAGGAAGCATCGGCAGACGCCACGGTCTCATTTAAGGGACTATACAAGCATAGCACTGGTGCTGAACACAATGCTTTCCTGATGGAGCTAAATGCTTCCTGTTGCGCACTGTCCCAAACGAATGCGTATTTCCGGCTATACAAGTCTCTTAGTGACTTAGTCATGTCCGCCAGGTTTGGGATGAATTTTCCAATGGGAATTTTCGGCTGAGAAAAGGGTTGGGAACCGCTACTCTATTTTCTTGTTAGTGCAATTTTTTCTTATTTATTCACTTGTGCCATTTTGACCTGCGCCATTTTGACATGTGCCATTATTACTCTGCGCCATATTTTGTATCGAGCTAACTCTGGTATTATCGCATTACTTAATGATTAATTTCCTACCCTGCCCTCTTTCCCACTCTTTTCTCTTTCGCTCTTCAGTGTTTTGCTTATTCAGTAAATAATGGTTTCTTGCTCATTCAAACCATCTTCCCCGATTTCTGTCCGCCATTTTGTCTGCATGAAAAGCTCCCTCTGGTGTCTATTTTCATCCCAATTCATTGCGTAATTTTATCTCGTCAGAGAGAAAAGAGAGAGAGAGAGAGAAAGAACGAGAGAATGGGAGGGGCGAGCGGGCAGCGACACGCAATTTCTTTTTTAGCTACTGTGACGCAATAAGGATGTCAAGGGATCGGGGGGGGGGGCGAAAAGTAGTGTTGAGAAGACAAGCACATTCGCTGGTGGTAACGGGACTTATTTAAGTGCACATGTACTGAACTGCAAAAAAAAAGAGCACGTTTTGTTTATTTCAGACAAAGGAATCGTTGTGTAAGATGAAAATTGAGAGTGGAAACAGGCGAAGAAAACTGTAAACCACAGCGTAGGTAGGTATGTAGGTAGGTAGGTAGGTAGGTAGGTAGGTAGGTAGGTAGATGGATAGATAGATGTACTGACAGATAGATAGATAGATAGATAGATAGATAGATAGATAGATAGATAGATAGATAGATAGATAGATAGATAGATAGATGTACAAATAGATAGATAGATAGATAGATAGATAGATAGATAGATAGATAGATAGATAGATAGATAGATAGATAGATAGATGTACAAACAGATATATATATATATAGAGAGAGAGAGAGAGAGAGATGTGCGGACAGATAGATAGATAGATAGATAGATAGATAGATAGATAGATAGATAGATAGATAGATAGATAGATAGATAGATAGATAGATAGATGTACAGACAGCTAGATAGATAGATAGATGTACAGACAGCTAGATAGATAGATAGATGTACAGACAGCTAGATAGATAGATAGATAGATAGATAGATGTACAAACAGATATATATATATATATATATATATATATATATATATATAGAGAGAGAGAGAGAGAGAGAGAGAGAGAGAGAGAGAGATAGATAGATAGATAGATAGATGTGCGGACAGATAGATAGATAGATAGATAGATAGATAGATAGATAGATAGATACATGTTTCAAATTTCTATTTTCTTCGTCGACGGCCAGCACTCGGAGCCATACAAAGCAACAGTAACAGTTTGAAATCTACATATTTTATACTAATTGACATTTTCTTTGCGTTTCAGATATAAATATATCTATCATATATGAACATTTATGTAATGACACCGGCCAAAAAATCAGTAGAATTCTCAGAGTGTCAGAGGAGCCATGTTATAGATTGATATGAAGGTGGACTTAATCGGCGTCAAATCGCCGCAAACCGCGGGATTCCACTTTCCACTGCTAATCGAGTTATTATCCAATTAATCAACGAGGGAAAATAATCAATATTAGCTTGACTAGATTCATTAGCACCCTCTGACAGCAGTCTTCATTATCTATATAATATCTATATAAGCATATGCTAAAGCAATTTCATGTTCGTGCGTACGTTATCACCGGCCACTTCAATTTTTAAAAGATGAAATCGCTGAAAACGTATTTATTTAAAGAATATTTAGCTGCCAATTATTTTAGGTTAAGAAGAAAGAGACTATTTTGAGAAGAAAGAGACTATTTTTAAACGATTTAAATTGCAACAATACATGAATTAAATAAAAAAACGTTAAAACTTTCGTTTTATTTATTTTTAAAAATATTAGCTATAAAATGATTTTTACGGTAAGAAGAAAGAAAATATTTATTGTTTTTAAAAAATATAAATTGTTACAATGTTCAATAAAGAAATAAAAAAACATTCTCTTTTATTATTATTATTTAAAAAATATGAGGAGGTTCTCGGAACGATAATATGTTCGAACACAAGCATTTTTCAATAAAAAACAAAATAGCAACTCGGAGTATGCAAAAAACATTTATTCTTCGCGGACCCGATAGGGCTCGCGTTGAAAATGTGTCCACGAGAATGTGTACAACAGAGTCTGAGAATGATGTGTGTGAAAGAGAGAGAGAGGGGGGTTAAGATTAATGTCTTACATACCGTATAGTGTGTGTTCGAGCGCCCACGAGCGGATGAGGTGTTTATTAGCAGCTTGAATCCTCGGATTTGTTTATACGAACTCTCTACGCCTTTTCTGCGGTGATTTTCTTTTCTTTTATATCTTTTACATTCTTTTAGATTTTTACACTTTTTCAAATGTTGGCATTATAGTAAATTTTATTTTATTGACTTATTTGTCGAAGTTTCTCTTACGATAAGACTGCATCTTTGAAAAGCCATGGTTTAAGGAATGAAAAATAGTTTCAGTTATATATAACTCTTGTTTTGAACAATTGATGGTTTAATAAATATTGCATTTTACCCAATTTTTATCCACATCACTTATCAACTTATACTATTGGTCTATTTCGTATATCGAGTATTGAGTATTCAAGATAGGATATAATTTAAAGATATACTTGTTATCTTTATTTTTCCCGCTTAACATATATATGTATACATATTTATTTATTACAAATATGGAGGTTTTACGTGTTTTTATCTCTTCGTTTTTGGACTTTTAGTATGAATTTTGATGTGGAATTGAGTTGAATAATTGATGGTATTTACCGAGGTGTATGTTGAGAAAACTTTTCTTGTGATTTTGTTCTGTTTTTATTGGGGGAGGGGGGATTTGAGACTTTTGGGACATGTTTTTTGTAAGGCAATTATGCTAATTCTGATTTGAAAAGTTATATTCTGAAGAAAGGCATGATGATCGGTTGTATGACCTAAAATAAACACTCCCTTGAAACAGCTGCAAAACAACGATAATACCTTCGCGTATGTTCTTTATTTGGAACTTGATTTGAAAAATGTTTTGAATCGTCAAAATCTCTTTCTCGTATATATAATGGTGTTCTAATTTACTGTTTATACTTATTGGCTTCCATATTGTATCCAATTCTATACTCGGTCTAATTAGGAGGCCAATGTCGCTCAACATATGCGCTGCTTTTTTTTAGGCGTCTTACTCCCAAGTGCTTTTTTCTTTCTGTAATGTTTACTTCATCACACAAGGGTTGATGGTTTCTCTTTCCTCTCTATATATGGTCAAAGGTTACATCGACCGAAACGTTGTGATAATAACATCCAAGATAGGAACAGTAGTCCGAATAATCCCAATAATTCAAATTATCAATCCTCATCAAAAAGAATCCGAAACAAAAATGATAATGTGTATCAAAATTACGACTTGTATCTACGGCAAAAGTTTGTTGTAATAATTTGGCCAGATGGCCCGAAGGAGGGTTGAAAGGTTTTTAGAAAAGGCGAGTACGTTACACTTCAAAAATCACAATCGAGAATTGTATTGGGTGGGGAGGGGGTCAAAGTCGAGAAATAATCTCAGAAAAGACTTAATTGATAGAAAAAGAAATAAACAAAACAAAAAAGATATATACAAAATCTTTTCTCATGACCAAACCAGAAGTGCACTCGTTGGGGTTGGCTGGGTCAGGGTGGCCGGAAAACAGCGTTAATGGATGGGTGTCGGTCAACTGAAGTTCAAGGGGTTAAAACGGTGACCCAACAATGATGGAAAAGGGGACAAATGAAAATTTAATGAATTCTGTTTTTGGAGTTAAAAAAAAAAAAGAAAGAAAATTGCTCAAGATACGCCCAACGTTATCACTAGAGAGGTAAGGCCAGCTAGGAGATGGTGGGCGGTTGTGACTGGCGGTTGAATGGGCGAATAGAAATGGTAGATGTATGTGTGTGGACGGATTTGCACAGCGCCACCTACTGGAAGAAGTGGACAGAGTTACAAATAAAGGAGGAATAAGTCGGAGATACCGGGCAGCGCTGGTTTTCAAGACTACCTTTAGATTACCCGGGAAATCTACGCCGGTTGACACGAGATAGAGACTCGGGGTTTTAAAAAAAAATCTATTCACCCCAAACAAAACACTGAAACGTAAGTGGTTACTGTGAATTAAGGGTCAGATTTATAGCGGGAATCCTAAGTGGGGAGTTGTGCAGCAAGATATTTGTTCACATTACATTTAAATTTTGGCATGTTGGTGCAGTCGGGGAAACAAGGAGTAGGAAATAAGCTACATGAGTAAAATGTCTTCCGGCATCTAGAGACGTCTACAGTGAAGCGGGGTGATTTTGCTTCTTGTCGGATTGGTCTGATGTATTTAGTTCTTCGATTTCTAATCCCTCTGTTGCATAACGTCTCGATTAGAAGAATTACAAATCTTCAGGCTAACTCGGAGTGCCCGTCCAAAGGAACAGTGAAGAATTAATTCTAAAATACAAAATTAGGTATTTTTTTACATTAGGACCCACGCTACCTTTGACCCCGTCATTAGGGTTAGGATCAAAGTGGGGGTTATGGTCAGAGTCAAAGTAGGGGGTAAGGTTATAGCCAAAGTTAGCGTGGGTCCTAATCTAACAAAATACTCAAAATTGATGTTATTCATGTACAGCCGAGTTCTTTCACCGATAATACATACATATATATTTTCTTTTCTACTGAAAGAGTAGTCGAGCTATCTTTGATTTTGTACCCGTATGATTCCATAGATTGATGTTAAACTCTGCTGACCACATCGGACCCCGGACTTCTGATCTTAATCACAACATGGAAGGGGTTCAGGACCGACCAGCGAAGACTATCTAACACCACCGGTCTTCAGCAGCAGAGAAATGGCATTCCGCTCAACATTACGACGTATTGAGACACAACAACGTGCAGGTTCGGTGACGTCACAAGAAGAAGAAGAAGAAGGAGGAGGAGGAGGAGGAGGAGGAGGAGGAGGATGAGGATGATGAGGATAAGGAGGAGGATGAGGATGATGATGATGATGATGATGATGAATAATTGTTGTAATATTTGCAAATTTTTTGTGCTTATATTTCAACAGATGCCATTGTTGTGTCCGTATGGTTTTTATTATTGGTTTATGTAAAAATAGATATTTAAAGTCTTCTAGGAAAAATGGGGATATTTCAGTCGACCATTACTATAATCTCAAATCGGAAAATATTTCGACTCAAAATGTTTTTTTTTGTTTTCAACAGAACTTTCTTTTTTATTAATTAGTTTTAAAGAAAGCCTTTTGGCTAAGATCAAAGTGTAGTATCTGTTCCGATGGATACTGCACCCCATAGACGGGTATTGTCTTGGCCTTCGGGGCTTGATTTACGCCGGTCTATGGGTCTGTCCTGTGCAGTTCTAGGAGGAGGTCCACCCTCCCAGGCTTCGCCTCCCCTCTTTGAGGAGGAGTAAGTTTATTGCTTACTGCCTGAGGCGCCCCCCACCGGGGAATGCCGACGGGGCTGCCAAGACAATTTTTAAACCCCACTTTCCCGACCCGACCTTGGGTCACATCTTACTTGTGGGAGTAAGATAAAAACTGGCTTCGTGCCTAACTCCTGGAGAGGAGTAAATCAATACATAATAAACTTAGCATAGAGATCAGACGCGCGCACCATTTTAAACCCACTCCTCACAACTAAAATGATATCAGCGACTGATTATTAATTAAACAACACTGTAAATAGTTGTGCCAAAAAAGTTAGGTTTAAATAATCTTAAGAAATAAATATGTTAATAGTTATTTTAACGCAATATAAATATTTACTTGAAATCGAGGTAGAGCAATGTAGGAATTTTATTTCATTAAATTCGTATGCGGTAGGTGCGTGCAGAATTTTCATAGCTAGAATAAGTATTTTCTGAAATAAAATAAAACGGATTACATTTTAGTGTAAAGAACATGGTTCTAGAATATAAAAAAAGAAGAGATCGTGATGCTTGTAGATAGAAATACACAGGTGAAATAATTTAACAGGAAAACTCTTTGATATACGTGAGTATTATGCAAAGGTAGGTATCTACACAAAAAATTAGGGAAAATTATCGAGTAGAATTTTAATTAAAAATATAAAGAAGTTGTATCCTATATTTCCGATTCCCCATTGGCACGAATGCATTTTATTGACTTATTTTTCCTGTTCTCCCTTTTGCGCTCGTGCCAATGGAGAATCAAAAATATACGATAAAACTGATTTATATATTTAATTAAAATTCTACTCGATGATTTTCACTAATATTTGGTGTAGATACCTATTTTCGCCTGATATGTAAGTATATCAAAGAGTTTCTGTTAATTCATTTTTTAACTCTCATATTTATATCTACAAGCACCAAAATTGCTAGTCAGAATCAAATATGGATTTGTCATATTCAAAGCTATTTCTGTAAAACTTCGAGAATCCGACTGACTTTATTTTATATTTAGATTTGTGTTATTGCGTCTTGAGTGGTCTTGGGACTATTAATCGAAATCGGGAATCGGAACTTTTTGAGGTATCAGAAAAATGTTAGCCTAATTTCCGATACAAAAAACGATTCTTTTAATTGTTGTTTTGTTTTTATTTAAAATAACATTTTCAATTGCTGATACTAATGATAAAATGATAAATATTTATTAATTTTAGACTACCATTAAAACTAAAATCTATAGAACATCATTCACTAGTGTATTTTTACGTTTGCGAAAATATGTGCACATATTACATGGGTTTTTAAGGTAATCTGAACATTTTTAAATAATCAAAAAATTGGGTGCTTATGCAAAGACGGGGGGCACTGTTTCGATCGATGGCGGCGGAAACTGCCGACTCCTCTTCGGGAGAAATCGTGCAAAAACGTGAGCGACGGAAAGAAATTTGATTTTGGGGAAGATAACTGTTGAATTGACAATTGAGGATAAGTTAAAATTATGAACATTTATTTATTGAAACAAATTAAACAGTATGTACAGCAAATAAATAAATAAAACTTTGATAAACATTTGAAATTTAACAAAAAACGAATTAAATAAAACTTTGATAAACATTATTTGATGTATCAAATAAATAGCAAACTTTTTATTGAAATAAAAAAACGTAATAAGTAAAACTAAGTAAAACTTTGATTTGAAAAAAAAAAAGTAAACAATTGACTGAACGATAAATGTGGAAAACGCCACATATACATGTCTCGGCACCTGAAATTAAATTATGCGCTTGCAAAAAATCAACAATTTTGTCAATTATCCCCGAGTAAATGCAGGAACTCTTCAAAGTTTAATCGGTTTACGTCCATTTCGTGGAAAAATAATTAACCCAATATTAGTTATCTCCCCCAAAATCAAATTTCTTTCCGTCGATCACGATTTCTCCGGAAGAGGAGTCGGCAGTTTCCGCCGCCATCGATCGAAACAGCGGCCCCCGTCTCTGCAGAAGCACCAAAAATTGTAATTGTATCGGAATCGGGAAAAATATTGTAATCGTCCCATCACTAGTCTTGAGACTAAGGGGATAATAATAGTCGCAATCATATTGGAAACTTTTGTTGGAATTGTACTTTATTCTGTTTCGTATATTTTATCCAACATTTTTACGACATAATAAAATTGATTCTAATAATTTCAGATGCATTTAATTACATTTCGCAGCAATAAAACCTCATATGAATTTTCGCGTTCAACAAAAAGATCTTTCATCGGATTGGACTGCCTGCTGACCAAACTGTTCACACCCTACAGAGAAATGGGAATTACTCAACATTTCAAACAATACAAACCAGTCGATATTTTCTTCACACTCACCCACACCCCAGAGATAAAAGTTGCTTTTTTAAGTAAATAATAATTGCGCCAGTCGAAAGGAATTTTCTGGTGCTATTTTACTTATAGGCCGATCAAGTTAATTGTGTTCATGTAAAAGCATTATTTTTTACTTACTCAGTCATATTTTATCTCTCACGCCCCGAAAAAGAATTTTAAAATATCAAGCAGAACTTTAATTAGAACGATTTTTCCATTTCCATAAGAGTTATATGAAATGGCGAGTCTGCGATTTTCGGAGTGGCCGGTTAGTGGCCGGTTAGCTAACTAAGGGCAGATAAGTGTCCCCTTGTCTATTCTACCGACCGCTCACAGCCCAAAATGTCGGCTCGGGCACAAATACAGGTTGAACATCGAAATGGAAAAATCGTTCTAATTAAAGTTCTGCTTGATATTTTAAAATTCTTTTTCGGGGCGTGAGAGATAAAATATGACTGAGTAAGTACAAAATAATGCTTTTACATGAACACAATTAACTTGATCGGCCTATAAGTAAAATAGCACCAATTTTCTTTGTCCTGACCGAAGAGAGAACAGATACTACACTTTGAATTATTTATTCGCAAATAAAAACAAAAACAATATTCCATTTACGATTCTAGTTGTTTTAGTGCTTCCTACTGCAGTTTTAAGATCAAAATATGCCGTAATCTAAATTGCAGTCACTAATTATTGTATTTTATATATATATATATAATCTCGGGGTTTCGAATCGCATAACCAGTAGTAAATAGTCATATCTCTATGCTGATGAGTCCCGATTATAAAGGACGAAACGTATACGTACATAGATAATAACCAAAAAAACAAATATTTATTATAGAAATGTGATACTTAAAAGGCAATACAATGCAGAGGTATGACGGATAGACACGAGTTGGAGCAAATAAGACATATAATGGTGGAACAAATGAATTAGTTTCAACCTTAATACAATGTGTACATACACATATATAAATATATATTTATTATTATTTTATTTTTTTCCTTTCACAAACACATATATATCTGTCTATCTACACAATGTTACAATGTTATGTAATACCTGTATCAAGATGGTCTGGTGGAAATTCCGTATGATATAATTTTTATTTTTATTTTAATATTTCGGGAACTCTTCCTTTCTTCAGAACTGTGCTCAACTCAAGTTTAAGCGTGCATATGAAGGAGCTGTAAGATCCAGTCTCGCAGAAAATACCGGTTAAATTTTAAATTCCAAACCAGATTCAAAAATAAAATAAACTTTTTTTTTTAATTATTATTTATTTATTTTTATTAATATTTTATTTATCTACTTTTTATCGAATTTATTTATTCATCTATTTACTTTATTAAACTTTTTTTGTTGTTTTTACTTTTTAGAATCTTTCCCTTTTTTTGTCGTTAAATTTTTAATTCTAATCTAATTTTTTTTATTTTTAAACCAAGTCTATTCGTTTAAATTAATATGTCGGTTAATACTGTCATTAAACATAGCATTATTTGTTCGTTTTAAATTATTGTGTATATTAATATTTAGTTTATTTATTTAGTTTATTCTATTTTCAAATATGTATATTTCATTAATTAATTCAATATTATATGTTCATTAATGATTCGTGTAACGCTAAGACAACAATAAAATGGCGGTAATTCAGTTCATTTGTTGTTTACGTCGCTTATAAATTAGTTACTTCTAATTGTTAGGCTAAAATATTGTTATAATGAATGTTTCATTCCTTTTTTTTTCATTCTTTTTTATTATTATTATTATTATTATTAATGTTATCTGGAGTTGTTCCGGTATTTCATCCATTATTATTATTATTATTATTATTGTTGTCGTTGTTGCTATTGTTATTATTGTTACTATTATTAGTTCATAAACTTTAATATTTTTTTAATGTATTATTTATTTATTTATTTTCATATTTTCTATTAATTTTTTATTTATTTATATAATGGTCTTGATTTTTATTTATTTATATAGATAGTCTTGATTTATTATTTATCTACTTATTTTATCTTTTTTTTTAATTATTATTATTTATTCATACATATATATATACATACATATATATATACATACATACACACACACATATATATGGGGTAAGGTACATGATAAGTTATGAAAATGAAATGCCGTGGTAGACAAAATGTGTGAAAAATGACAAACGGAAAACAGGTTAACATGCAGGAGAAAAACAAAAACAAGACATTTGACCGGGTTCATGTTAGCGAACGTCTTCAGAAAAAGTGAAGATTTGGAAATAATTTTATTTTGAAGGCACACACATGGGAGAAGGAAAAGATGATCCGATTCTCATAAGTGTGTGCCTTCAAAATAAAATTAAAACCGACGGTGCCGATGTTGTTCTGATCTTCAGTAATATATATATATATATATATATATATATATATATATATATATAAGGAGTGGCGCATCTTTTAGAAAACATTTTTTAAGGTTACTTGGAGAATTTAGAAAACCAAGGAATGTTATTTTTTTTTCTGATATAATTAGTAATGAATAGAATTTTTTTTAAAATACATATCTGAGACTCTCTGTGTTAAACCACCCTTTTTCAAATAACCTTAAAAAATGTTTTCTAAAAGATGTGCCACCCCTTATATTCAAATTAGCACCAACCACGCGATGAACACATCGGACTTTACTTTCCCAAAACGCCAACAAGATCGGGCGCACAATTTGCTATATCCACGAGGGGACAAGCTCTTGCGGTTAATACCAACAAAATTGAATAAAAAAGGAAGTACTGTTTGAAAAGAGTGTTTTAACACCGAAAGTCTCAGATATGTATTAAAAAAAATGATTTTATCCATTAAAAAGGTAAAAGGTAAAGGTCGCATAGCCTGGACACGCACGAGTGTCGTTGCCGACATCACACACTGCCCATGGCCGTAGCGGCAGTGATTTGTTAAGAATCACCGTGTCTAGGGCACAGCATATGGAAGGCGGAGCCCATCCCTCTCCTTCCGCTGCCTTGAATCTTCCCTGAGTTTTAGTCAGGTACCCATTTACTGCTGGGTGGACAGAGGGAGTTTTCAGACCCGAAAATTCGCATGCCATGAGTGGGATCGAACCAAAGACAAGTGCTATAACCACTCGTCTACAGGCTCTCCCTTATTTTATCCATTACTAGCAAGTATATGTTCCCTCTGGTCGTATATTTTTGGTAGACTGGGAGATATCATGCTGAACGAACACATTCTACACGAACCCCAAAAGGAGGAGGTAATAATAATTTCTAAGAAAAAAAAAAATTTAACTCTGACATAATTAAAATATTTTGTTGAAACTTTCCAAAAGTTAGTCAACTATGTTCCTAATTTTATCAAAAGAATTTTTCTTTTCTTTTTAATATAATTTATAGCCGACACCGGAAGAAACGTTCATCGTAAACAATTCAGTTATCTATTGTATAAAGAAAAGTCATCTGTCTGTATGTCTAGCTAAAAGTCAAAATACACAAGACACGTCCACAAAGCTTATTTTTATTCGGCTTTGCCTCAGACAAATAATATGTAATTAAAAAAAAAAAAGAAATATTCATTTTTTGGAGGTCAACTTTAGCAGAATTCGTCGGGGAGGGGGGTCGATATGTAGAACGACTTTTTAATGTAATCATGTAGTAAATTGGAAAGAAATTGCTGAGTCATTCCTCAAGAATTTAAGAAACGCTAATTCCCCTAGTGTTACTTGACATTTCTTAAGCTTCTCTTCGGACTACAATGTTGTATACTAGACGACGAACTCTGTGTTGTGCAGGAAAAAAAAATACAAATACAAATAAATAATAATAATAATTTTATTATTAGTAGTAGTAGTAGTAAGTAAGTAATATATGTTAATCTAAAGGTGATCGATATCTTAGATAAAGAAAGTGGGTTTAACTGCTGCATTGGGAGCAATAACTTCGATGTGTTTCATTATAGTGCTTTTTACTAGACAAGGAACTCAGCCTTCGTGGAGACAAAAGACAGAAAAGAGGAGGGGGGGGTATAAAAATTTTTTTAAAGTTGTTACTTTTTAACCTCTTATTTTGTTGTTTATGGTCCCGGGTAATGCCGGGTGGCCCTGCTGGTGATGAATAAATAATTCAACATTAAAAAATATAACAAAGTATAGATTATGAAATCACCCTGACTTTGTGAATTAGACTTTACATTGTCAATTTGATTCACCTAAGATTTGTTTTTTGTTTTTTTTTTATTATTAAATGGTGCACTTATCCTTGAGTAGCTTTTAGCCTTGATAAGATTTAGTGGTGACTCATTAGTAAAAAAAAATTAAATAATTAAAAAATAACAAGTATATAGATGAACCAGGCCTTCTCAATGATTTAGCCATATTACAAATGACTTCATTCAAGTCTGGTTGAGTACACTTTAATCAGGATCTGGACAGAGAGATTCAGTCTTCTCGCATCGTATTCAATAAATTGTTGGTCCAAAGATCTTTTACAGGTCAGATAGGTTTGCATCTGTCGACTGCATAAAGAGAACGGTGCAGGAACAATGCTGTCCTTCATACAAAAACTAACAGATGTTTCTCTTCAGTGGGTCGCCTTCCGTTGATAACTGATTGGAGGTGATCAGTTTCATCTCGAGGATGCGAATGAGAGGGGGGGGGGTCTAAAAAGAACTGTAATATAACTAAGAAAAAAAAAAAAAGTTACAAAGGAATTCCAACTTTTAAACAGATTTCCAGCACAACTTTCTCGTTGCTCTGCTTTGTGAAAATCGAATCCCTGCTTTTCCATCCGTTCTTTCATGCATGCCAGTCGTTCTACAAATATGCTAATTTGTTATTCACCTATGCAGTCGTGTCCCAAATATAAAAGTCTACAATTATGAAGAGAAGCCCTTTTTTACTCTGGCAGATGGGCATTCACGACATGCAAAGCATCTCATTCTATTTTCAGCTGGTAAGTGTTCCTCTTTATTGTTACAAAAACAAAGAAAAGTGTAGCGTTTTTATTATTTACACACAGCTTCAAACTGGTAACAATGTTGCGTGTAATGTAGATATGATCACTTGGCATTTCAACAGTCATTTACAATTTTTTTTTACGAATGTGTCACCTCTTATCAAGGCCCAGGGGACACTCAAGGATAAAGATTAAATTCCTGTCTCTTCAGCACCCCCCTCCAGTTGGGATGTGACAAAAAGCGATATTGGTTTAGAATATTCATGAGTTATCTATCTTGGATTAAATCCAAGTTATTTCCCCTGAAAAGTTACGTGCCAACGAGAGAATATACTCTTCTACTTCAATAAAAGCAAATTAAATTGGTTCTACTAGATGTACCTGTGACCTGTTGGGTCACAACCACAACAGCTATTTATCCTAATTTAATCGAAAATTCATATAATGTCTCATAACTTTACAGACACATCTTCTTGCATAACTGAAAATCTTAAGTCTATTTACTTTTTTCTCGTTCATAAGGAGAATAGAGAAAGAAAGACTTATTTTGCCATCTAATTTACATATGTGTACTAATAACCATGTTGACAAACCAGTTCTCGTTAGATCACCAAAGTTAAGCAACGTTGAGCCTGGTCAGTACCAGATGGGTGACCATTTGCAAATACCAGGCGCTGTATGTAGGAGGCCATCAACATTTACCTGCAAGAACCTAACGTTGTCATCTCCTCTAATCTAAATATACATGCGACTGGGGACTGCTTGTTAATTTGATACTCGCATGAAACTTATTCCTTTGGGGGAAGCCGGTTTCTTCCCGCCCAGGGTGAATGCCCCTACCAGGTACAGGTACACACCAAACACGTATGTAAGTAACATGACAACACTTGTGGAAAAAAATAAAAATAATTTTTTAAAAAGTAATTCTTTACTTAAATGCTCACAGACACATTAAGAAATATTAGAGAATGGTTGACTCAACAGCGAGAGAAATAGATAGCTAAGCGAGGGATCAGTGAATTGTTGAGTTAATTATAAATTATGGCTAATTAGAACAAGTAAAAACGATTTTTGTTTCACACATAACTCAATCCCAAAACTGAGGTATATTTTAGCATGTATTTTGTGTTATTAAAGTATATAGGTAAAAAGCATTAGGGAAACAAACGTTGATTAATTCACATTTAGTATAATAGACTAGTTATTTGCAGAGGTGTTCAGGCCGCATACTCACCTTGGATGTCACCACTTTAGATCAAACGTGGCCTCAAAATATATTAAGTAAATATACTAAATGAATTTGGTAGCCATCTTGCGTTTTCCTTACCTTGCTAAAGCTTCAGTCTGTTTTAATATATTGTCATACTGAAAAGCAAAACATTTTTTTAAAAAAAAATATTTTTTTTTTTAATTAAAAAAAATAAAATCTAAAACAAATATTTTGAGTTATAAACTTTAATGAATTTTCTTTCAGGTAAAAAATAAAAATAAAAAAATTAAAAAAATTTAAAAAAACATGGAAAATATTTCCAAAGCTTAAATGCATTATTTTTTGTTCGTTTTTTTTTTTAGCTCAATAAAAAGCAGTTAATAAAACCGGTGTGGAATAACACAGTATTCTACGGCACACCAATACGAAAAAATGGGATCCGAAAGTAATCCCACTAAATGAGATCTAGAAGGATTTGCATACATTACAACAAGAAATTGATGTAAAGGAAGATTTCACACTATAAGGCCAGTTCTCCCTGTGAGAACTTTCTTTTTTTTTTTTTTTTTTTAATTTCGTTTTGGGAATACAGGCGTTAAAAATGATGAAGTAAACAAATTTAAAGCAACTCATTTCAAGAATAAAAAAATAAAAAGAATTCTTATTCCTCTCGTAATATATATATATATATATATATATATATGCATTTCTTATATATTTAGATTACTCAATATTTCTGTAGAGTGTACTCGTATAAATGTAAGTATATTATGTTTTTGCCTTTTTTTTTTAGATGATGATTGATACTTAGGATTTTTCGGACTACTATTCTCATCTTGGTTGTTATATTCAAAGTTTCTGTCAATGTAAATGCAACCTTATAAAAGACGTATCTTTTTGAACGTGAGAACCTTCTAGTTGTATGAATACTAATGTCGAACACTGAAACCTGTACAGAATTTCTAACTAAACCCTTTATTTAATCCATGGAGGTAGATTGTTCTCATTCTGTCAGCCATGACTGAGTAGAAGTGTTAATTTATGTGATTCTTAGTTATTATCGACTGTCATAAGGATTGAACCTTCAATCTCCAGACGACCAAGTTCTAAGTGACAGTTTTCTGGGAGGTTGCAGGTTCAATCCTTACTACAGGCGATAATAACTAAGAATGACATAAATTAACACTTCTACCCGGTCGTGGCTGACTGAATGAGAACAATCTACCCTCGTAGATTAAATAAAAGGGTGCCGTTCACAATTTTGTACGACAGATTCCCAAGTACAAAAAGATGCATCTGAAGAAAGTCGGAGGTTACATAGGACGAAACGCTGTGACTATAACAACCAAGATGAGGATAGTCGTTCAAATAATCTGAATAATATGCATTCAATATTACTATAGCATCTTGCAACCGTTTCAGGCCTTATTGCAGTCATCGGGTAAGAATAGATTTGCTTGCTGTTTTGGTTAGAATTGTAAACAAGCCACAAAAACTACATGCGACAATTCTCTCACCTGATGATTGCAAAAAGGCATAAAAATGATGAAGTGTATATACGTGTGTGTGTGTAGCATTTCTTTTTTTATTACTTGTCGTGAAAACAGAGGGCTCCATGTTTGTTAAAATAGTAATAATAAAAATGATAATAATCTGGTTACTAATAAAATTCTGTAAACACTTTCTGAGAGTTTATCACCTCTACATGATGTACGCATTTTTTTTTTTTTACTATGAATCAATTATTTATTGAAATTAAAAATAAAATGGCGTACAGTAATAAAATTAACTTTTTAAAATTCCAGTTTCAAAATTGGATTTAATTAAGAAATTAAATCTATTAGTATGCATTGTTGTTTTTGTCCAAACAAGTCAGCCATATTAATCTTTTAATAGTTAGTGGGAAAAAAAAAAGAATGAATTACTCTATAACCCTTCAAAAAACAATTTGGTTCAATAAATAATTTAATGACTTAACGATACCGTAATAATTAAATTTAACTTTCAAAATCCTGCTTAGAAAAAAAAAAAAAAAAAAAAATGAATGTTAAAAGTTTGAATAAAGATTTTTGTAAACATATTTTTCAATAAAAAATATTCGACTTAATAAAAACAAAAGTTGTTGAATTGGTAGACCTGTTTTTACACATTTTCTTCAAATTTTGGTTAATAATTTTCTTAATTTACATAGAAATATTTTAACTAACTTGAGAAAAAAAATGTCTGCTTTTTGTTTACATATACAAAGCTATATTATTACTACTATTACTACTGCATCAGGTATGGATGAATTTAGTACATTTTTGTGTTTTGATTACATTATAGAAATGCCGGTACCAATCGTAATAAACACACTACTACTGATAATAAAATAAGTGAAAAGTCTTATAAAAAAATTAAAACTAAAAATAATTATAAAAAATATTAAATTTGGTAATAAAGGATTATATGGCCAGCATTCAAGTCGTGTTGGAATATTTTTTATTGAAAAATATGATTACAGATAATTTTATTCAAAAAAAAGCTAAAAATGAATATTTCACTTGTATTTTTACCATAGAATTGATCAATCATCTAAAACTCTTACATTTCATAGTATATTGCCTGTTTTAGAAGAATTCATTTCAATGAAGAAATCAACGGGAATTTCTCACTAGTGGTTATAAATCTGAAAATCCAACAAGATAACTTTATCATAATCATACCAAAATAGCCTTTCAGCTGACTAACCAAACTTTGCTTCTGACACGCCAATTTTCACTTGTTACTGTTGTACCATGTTATTGAAAATATAATCACATACTTCACCATAATCGATTTTGAAAATTACTTAGTCCGGCCCAGACAACTGATAATATGAAACGTTTTTAACTCATCACAGAAAATTAAAAATCAGCAAAGGAGAATGACTCATATTTTAAAATGACGAATATAAGAGTTGTCTCCCTTACAACTAAAATTTTTATTTCTTTTTCTGTATATGTTTTAAATAATGTGCAAATAAAAATTAAAAACTAAAATGACTTCCCTGCTTCCCAGGCAACACCAGATTGGTACAGCAAGTTAAACATTAATTAAAACAAACTTATGAAATTTATTATAAAATAATAATAGTGAATTAAAAGACAGACAATCGATTAGTTTAATGCTTTCGAAAAATGAATGAATCCTTAGATCTTATTCACTTTAACCCTTCAGAGAATGAACTTTCGAAACACCTAATTTAGACAAAATCCACTAAAAACACACTAGAACATTTGATTGAGACCAAAAAAACAAAAAAACTCTCGCTTTTGCCGGACAGAGATCAGATCAACCACACTCTGCGTGAGGTTTTTAGGCTTAAAATTGGGGACTTGAATTTTTTCAGCATTATTTTTCTTCAGACTTATTTTTTTAACCGATGTGTTCTTCGACATTCTTCAGACGCATCATTCACAGTGATGTTTCTCCACAAAAATGACACCCATTGAAATCGTTAATCAAATTCACAATCCTTTCTACAATCCAACCATATTTGCTACAAATAACCTTTAGTCTATTCCTGACTTGTCCACCATGTTTCAGTCATGAATGTCCAACAGTCTTTGTTATATCGCCGTTCAAATAAATAGTAATAGCAATGTGAAATGCATTTTTCCCCGTAGACACCAGTCAGCTTTTTCACACATCCTTATTTATTTTTTTTTACTGTTATATTTGTAAAAGAAAAAAAAATTTTTTCTTTTTTAATTTTTTTTTAAACAAAAACTTAAACCAAAAAATAAAAATAAAATAAAAATAAAAATAAAACTATTATATAGATTTTATTGTTTGTTGATCGTCTGTCCTCCCCACTGTTTTCCTAACTCGCCTTCGACTATTTATCTCTTTTCTTTCAGAAACAAATACTTAGTCGTTTTAAATCAACTCATTTAATGGCGCGACAAAAGTCGAGTTCATTCACACTATCCTTTTTTAGAGAGGAGGGGGGGGGGGCTGATGGGTCACCGCTTATCCAGGCCCGGGGCAACTCAAGGATAAGAGTTTAAAGGATTGTTGGCTGGAAGATGATCCCCCGCCATGAGACGATTGGAAACAGTGAGTGGAATGGGCAGAAGATTACTTAAGAGGAAGTACTTGGTTTTCCATGAGGACGGCTCGACAAGTACTTATTTACTTGAAGACAACTATGCTGTAGTCGTTTGGGAAGTAGCCTCGTGGTATCGTGTTCCACAGATGAGATGTTCTAGGAAAGAAACTTTGTCCATGGAAGTTTCGTTTTTTTGTACAGAGAGAGAAAGGAAAGTTCTTTGTTGTGGTTGTAGATAGGCGAGTTCTTGCTGTGAATGTGGCAGAGATTGGAGCTCAGTCGAGCATCTACCCCGAACATAACGATACAGTAGAGAGAGGGTTGCAGCATCTCTTCTGTGTGAAAGCGGTTGTAGGGACGAGAAGAGATTATTCCCACCAATTATTATTTATAGATGTTATCAACTTCAATTTAAAACGTTGTTTGTTTGTTTCATTTTTTTTTTTTTTTGTTTATTCAAATGTTAAACTTTTTTATGTAAAAAAAAAAAAAAAAATGTATTTTGCAATAATTCATAATTATAGAACTAATTCCCGAATTTTCAGTCAAAGGCGATAAATAGAAAAGAAATACCTCGAAATACATTTGTAACGGTCAATTAAATCATACTCGTATGTTTAATATGACTTTATTATATTTTCTTATATCAATTATGAAAAACTGGTGCTTAAGCATATCCGCCCCGACATTAAAAAATTTAAAGAATGTATAAACGTTATTATGTACTTACGTGTTAGCTGAAAATAAGATTGTGCAGAAAAAATTACGCAAATTCATTCAGTAGTTATTTAATTATTAAAAAAAAACGATTTTAACAATTTTTTCACTCGGTAGATTTTCCACCATTTTGTATCTTAGATTTTCCAGTGGTCAAGAACGATAACTCATATTTTCACGATTTCTTGGTTTGTTATCTCCCTTGTTTACAAAAATGTCAAAATCTACGTAAAATCATTTAAATCATTTCTTTTTCTTTTTCTTATAATTAAATAACTACTGGATGAATTTGCGTAATTTTTTCTGCACAATCTTATTTTCAGCTAACACGTAAGTACATAATAACGTTTATACATTCTTTAAATTTTTTAATGTCGGGGCGGATATGCTTAAGCACCAACTTTTTAACTAATGCATATCATAAAAAAAGCATGAGAGACAAATATATTTCAAAACATTAAAATAAACAAATATAAGCAAAAATTCTTGTGAACAAATTTCAAACGTTTTTAAAGATGAGGATTAATAATTTGTATTATTGAGACGACTATTCTCATCTTGGTTGTTATATTCCCAACGTTTCGGACGATGATGTAACCTCCAACCTTCTTCAGGTGCATCTTTTTAAACTTTAATTTTCCTTCAAAATGTCTTGTATCAAACACGAGAAAATACAGTATTTGCATATAGGTGATCCTTGATTTTTGTATGTACGGTCAGACACTCTACTTGAGAAATTGGTAATCCCAAAACTTGATGTCCTAATAAGGGTAAACAGTCTTCGCTGATTCGAGCAAGTTGAAAGAAGAAAGGGGTATTATCAGCACTTGCAGAGACCTAAGACTGGACAGCAAAAAGAAAGCTGAGCACCCTAAAAAGGGCATGCAAAAAAACATAAACAGCGGCAAATGGACACAGTCAATCTCCACAATTGTGATAGATAGATAGAAAGAGAAATAGAGAACAGCACAAACAAACAATAACTTTTTCTCCTAAACACCAAGTGCATATGTGGGAGGACGAAACAGGAAGTCATTCTTTGATGAAACAAATGTCATCTAACTCCTCTACCCAAATCATGAATCACGGCTATTATTGAGGCTACTGTTCTCACCTTTGATGTTATTCTCACAACGTTTCAGCCGATGTAATCTCCGACCTTCTTCAGAGATGTCTTGTTAAACTCGGGAATCTGTACAGAATTTCAAACTTGATTAAATAGAGGGTTCGGTTCGAAATTACGTAGATTCCAGAGTTCGACAAGATGCACCTAAAGGTCAGAGGTTACATTGGCCGAAACGTTGCGAAAAGAGCATCCAAGATGAGAATAGCAGTCGGAAAAATCCAAACAAGCAAACAACTTGTAGAAAAAAAACAAAATTGAATGAATTGTTTGAAGCCTTAGCCTTCACGGTAAAATGGTCATTTTCAGTAATCAGAGAGAACTGTCATAAGCGTGAAAAACGGCTTTTTCTAAAAAAAAAAAAAAAAATTTTTAATCAAAAAGAAAAAAAAAAAAAAAATTTAATCAAAAAGAAAAAAAAAAAAAAATTTAATCAAAAAAAAAAAAAAAAAAAAAAATTTTAATCAAAAAGCTGAGAATTCACCTGAAACATTCGAGCGATTTAAGCGGAAATCCACTTTTTCTGGATTAAAAAAAAAAAAAAAAAAAGCGGAATTCTGCTAAAAAGCAGAGAACTAAGAGAATTCAATATAAAGAAAATCCACAAATTCAAAAAGATGCAGCTGAAGTAGGTCGGAGGTTACATTGACCGAAACGTTAACCCTAACAACCAAGAAGAGGATAGTAGTTTAAATAATCAGAAAAATCCAAATAGATTAAACATTTTAAAGCTGAGAAAACGTTTTCTGAAAATGTGCCTAATATGAGCACACACAGCCCCACCATTTTTTTTTTTGGCCTTTAATTTTCCTTCAAAATTTCCTGTATCATACACAAGAAAATAGGCTACTTGCGTATAGGTTGATCCTTGATTTTTGTATGTAAATATTTGAAACAAAGAGAAGCTTGAGACTTGCTTCTAGTCATCCAAACATGACTGGAACAAAACTTAATCATGCATACAACTCGCAACCCGAACCGCTTGCTAAAAACAAGATTTAGATTTCAAAACGCGACTCATACACAAGTATACACATCATAAGGTGTTGGCCTTTATTAAAAAAAGAAAATAAATAAAAAAATAGGGTCCGACAAATATCACACAGTGGGCCGTGTAAAATTAAATATTTTTTTTAATAAAATAATTCAGAAATAAACTAAGCAGTTCAATTTGTTTTGTTTTTTTTGCCGTTTTCAAAATTAAGAATAAAGAAAAAAAAGTGAAAAGAAAAAAAAAACGCAAATATGGGTAAATAATTATATATTTCAAAAAACAGAAACAGAAACAACTAAAAAATAAAAAAAATATTTTTAAAAAATCCGTATGGGAGCAAAGAACTGCTTTTTAAAAACTTTATAAAAAAAATTTTTTTTTTTTTTTTAATCAATTTAAATAGATTTTTATTTTAATATGATTCAGAGATTGAAAAAGAAAGGGAGGGGGGGGGGTAATGGTCATAAAACCGTCATGTTTAAATCTGAAGGCATTCTTACGTAGTTTGGGGGCAGGATTTTACCGGCGCTGTGTGGTCAACTAAAACCACTGGTTTACTATCAGAGTTGAGATTCTCTTCATTTGTCGAGTTACAATTGCTATTATCACCTGCGGCCGAGCTGTTGCTGGTAGGGCAACTTTGCTCGGGGGCTTTGTAAGATTCCGTGTCTGCGACTGAGTCCGTTTTTAATTCAGAGGAAGCAACAGAGCATTCGGAAACGGTGGCGGCAGACGCAGAAGGATTTTCGGAAGGTTGTTGGTCAGGGAGGGAGTCAGGAGTCTGTAGTCTGGAGCCTACAGCCGGTGTTACACTGTCTGGAGTAACTGGACTGTCAGCAGGTGTGCCATGGTCAGCTGTCACATCTGTTTTTGATGAAGAATCTGTTACAAGCGCCTGGGCAACATCAGCTGGAAAAACAAAAAGAAAGAAAAACTGAACAAAGTAGATTATGACGATGATGGATGCCGAAGAAAAAAAGAAAACTAATTTGTATTGTTTAAACTTTGATGAATTATAAAAGGTTTTATATCTAACTAGAAAAGTGTTGTATGGAGAGTGTGGATAAGAAAATTGAAGATGTGTGTGTGTGTGTGTGTGTGTGTGTGTGTGTGTGTGTGTGTGTGTGATCTTTATTTTAAAATCTGTCTCCCCCCCCACTCCACTACTCCCTTCACTTTGGCAATTGGTTCAATATAATAGAAAGAAAAGAAAAACAGATTAAGCTGACTGACTGTTTAACCAAGTTTCAGTGTTGTTTTTGAAACACCAATCAGTACGAATAAAAAAAGTAATTTTCTTCTGAGCCACACGCACTAATTTGGTCCCTGGTGACTCCAAGGGAAAGAATATTACAGTATTTTTTTTTATATACTCTGGGGAATCACACTGAATCCGGTGATGTAAAGATTTATAAGTGTAGCTTCTAACTTTTATCCACACACCACCCCCCCCCCACACTTTATACAATAAACTAGCAGAGCTGCCTGCATTGCACAAAGACATGAAAGAGAAAATAAAGAGTTAAAAAGTGTGTGCAATATTTATGATAAAATATAATTTCTTTAATTCATGTGTAAACTTTTGCAACTGCTCGAATATAAAAGAAAAAAAAGAAAAAAAAAAGAAAAATCATCAACAGCTAACTGTTGACCATAGTTTCAGTGTTTATTTTTGTTTTTTTAATTTGTCCGGGGTCCCTATTTACTTGCCTTCCCACGAGGGCAGACTTAGACACAAAGTCGGTTTTTAATGTGGGGAAAATAAAGCTCACCAAAAATGGAGACTGGATTGGGATAAAAATGAAAATTTGCTTCACTGACTGAGGAAAGAAAAGATGAAGTGTAATATCAGAACAGTTATTACACTTGGATCCATACCAGAAAGCCAAAAGTGACAACAACAACAAAAAAAACAAAAACAAAAAAAAAAAAAAAGGTCCCCACTTTTTTTTTTACATGCATGTAAACTGACTGATCATTTGACCTATATATCCATTTACTATTCTTGTTGCATACTCTGAATGTTCACATCTTGGTTTAAAAGGTCAACTGTTTTAGTTTTAGTCTGCACCTACACCAGTTTGCCGACTTTGGTTAGTTATTGAAGGATGAGGATAGGGAGAAAGTTGTCAAAAGGCTCAAAAGTTCAAATTTGACATGAATAAGAAAATGAGAAGTGGAGTCAGGGACCATGTGATCAAGGGACAGGAGAGGAAGAACTCATTTAGAGACAAGGTGAACATAGATGGTGGCATGTAGGGCTAAAAAAACAAAAAACAATACCACTGACTCATCGATTCTCTCGACTTTCGGAGCAAGAACATGTTTTCCTACCACAACTACAAAAACTTTGCTTTTTTTTCTCGGTGTACGTAACGTCAAATGAAATTTCCTATCTGTGGAACACGTTGCTACAAGATTGTTTCCCTGAGGGTTACAACACGGTAGTCTTAAAATCCAATATCAGTAGACACTTGTAATAAACCATCATGATCAATCAAATTTTGTTGATTTCATTCATTTTCAATCCTCTCATAGTATTCATCATTCAACTGACAGTCTATCCATCTCATTAACCCTTATCTTCGAGTGGCCTTGATAAATGGTAACGATAAATAAATAGCACGAAAAAAAAAAAAAAAAAAAAAAAAAAAAAAACTGATTTGTATTATTCAGACTATTTTTCTCACGTTTCAGCCGATGTAACCTCCGACCTTCTTCAGATGTCTTGTTAAACTCGGGAATCTGTACAGAATTTCAAACTGGATTAAATAAAGAGTTCGGTTCGAAATTACGTAGATTTCAGAGTTCGACACGATGCACGTAAACAAGGTCAGAGGTTACATCGGCCGAAACGTTGCGAAAAGAGCATCCAAGATGAGAATAGCAGTCGGAATAATCCAAACAAGCAAACAACTTGTATAAAAAAAGAAAACATTTGAAGATGAAAAGAGTGTAAGAAATTGTTTTGAACAAAAAAAAAAAATTTTTTAAAAAACAGTTTGCATCAAAGCGAATAAAGTCACTTATTTGGATACAAATTAATTAGAAAAGAATTTTAAAAACTAACCAGACATTTTGTTGTCATTGGAGGATGGAGTGGAAGA
Organism: Sepiola atlantica; assembly: GCA_963556195.1. Classification (NCBI taxonomy): domain Eukaryota; kingdom Metazoa; phylum Mollusca; class Cephalopoda; order Sepiida; family Sepiolidae; genus Sepiola; species Sepiola atlantica. The sequence continues at coordinate 24,963,193 of OY744540.1, read as the reverse complement.
ACTTTCAGCAATACAGCATTTCTGACCTAGAAAGAAAAAACAACAATAAAAGTTTTGTTTCTTTTTATACTAGCAGACTTCCCCAGCATGGCCTGGTTGCAAATATGTTGAATATATTTTGGAAAAGGTTGAATCCTATCATTCTACCAATTAATGGCTTAAAATGGTGGTGGTCAACCTTTTGTAACCCATGCACCATTTTTCTTTTAACTTTTAATTTGCATGCATCACACAAAAACATGTACCCCTTTTAATTGTAATTGTAACCCCATCCTTCCCTATCGGGCTTTTGAAGGTCTTACTTTTTGACAAGCCCATGGGATTGAACGCTGATGGTGGGGTCTCTTCCAGGCTTGGTTTGTTCTTGAAGTGATTCTACCTTCCGCTCCCTTATTATTATTATTATTATTAGCTCCTTACATCAAGTGGCTTCGTGCCTTGTCTGGAGCGACTTATTGAGTATTATGAAATACTCATAATACTCAATAAGTCGCTCCAGACAAGGCACGAAGCCACTTGATGTAAGGAGCTAATAATAATAATAATAAGGGAGCGGAAGGTAGAATTATGAAATACTCGGGAGGTGACGGTGGTTAAGTGGATATCGACACGGACTGAAAACCTGGGTGTTCCAAGTTCGAATCTAGTCGGCTCCACAGTACCACTTTCACTTAGGGATGTTGGCAACCTTCTCGTGGTCCTTCCCGTAAGTACCCGATGTCTTTCCAGAAATATTTCTAACTAGAAAAACATCGGGGAAACTAATGCCAACACCAGAATCATCTGATTCACACGAAAGAAGAAAGATGAAATACTCATTTTTCTATGTGAAATAAAAATAAAATTCATAATGATCCGTTAATTAGTTTAGGAGTGAATCCTACACATAGAAATTAGAAATATATAAACATATACACATACCTAACTTCATGTAAATAGAGAAGAGATAGCAAACTTACTCAGCATGGCCTGGTAGCAAATATGTTAAACATAAATAATATTTTGGAAAAGGTTGAATCCAGTCAATCCGTCAATGGCTTAAAACAGGAATTGCCAATCTGTTCTAACACATGCAGCATTTTTTTTTTTTTTGCTCACTTTTAACTTAGATGCACCACCAAAACATTTTGTATCCCATTTTAGTTCTTAAAGCATATTTGCTGGTTATACATACTCATTATTATAATTTATATATATATATATATATATATATATATATATGTATATGTATATATATATATGTATATGAGAAAGAAAGGATTAGGGTAATCCGATGTAATGGGAAATGAAAAAGGAAAAGCCAAAAGATGTTTTTTTAATGTATTCATCAACGTTTCGTCTTTATTTGTAAGACTTCCTCAGGATGATAATTTTAAGAAAAATGTCATGCAAGTACATGGAAATATTGGGTTGACATGATGGGTTGATGAGAAGTAGTAGCCACTACTGGGAGCGCAGGACCGAGGTCCGGGCTGAGAGAAGTCATTTACCCATCATGTCAACCCAATATTTCCATGTACTTGCATGACATTTTTCTTAAAATTATCATCCTGAGGAAGTCTTACAAATAAAGACGAAACGTTGATGAATACATAAAAAAAACATCTTTTGGCTTTTCCTTTTTCATTTCCCATATATATATATATATATATATATATATATATATATATATAATAGGTTAATGTAGTTTGCTTGAAGCATTGTTTAGTGCATATAAAGGTGATACAATGCAGAGGTGTAACGGATAAAGATGAACTGAAGCAAATTAAGACATAATGGTGGAATGAGTTTTGAAGTTTCCACCTTTTGTTTTTATTTATTTTTTAATACTGCGATTTTAATTGCCGTCAGTACAGTTCGATGCGGGTTCCATATAACATAATATTTAGGGGAAAATTCCTTTCCTCAGATGTGTGTTCAACTTTATTTTGAATGTGCAAGGGAAACCGTTGGGAGTAGTTGAGCAGAAAAGGAGATAAATTTAAATCACTCGCAGGGTTACCCAGCATTGCTTGAATTCGAATTTGGGGTAACGTCATATACAACAGTATATTAATGAGTTTACTTTAACGGCAACCGCGATGTTGTCAACCCGATATCTTAACTACTAAGCCATTCATATACATATATGTTAATACTCTTGAATTAATTCTTATAAACAGATGCATTTCAATGGGTAAACGGCCTTTAGCTCTCTTAAGGCAGCTACAAACTCAGAACGATTTCTCATGTTTATAGGAAAATTTTACATGTAAAAACACTTCTATTTAAAAGGTACTCTCCTTAATCTGTCTTTATATTAAGGGACAGACACACAGAAGACGTATAGATATGTTACCCCTATTTATTGCAATCCGTATTGTGGCTTACTCTTAAAATTTATTTAAAACAAAAATAAATTAAAAATGAGCAGAGGCAAAAAAGACATTGTGATGGTACGCGTCTTATCAATATGACAAAGATTGTACGGGAAAGCACGACTTTGTATACAATATTATTCACTTCTGCACTATTTCTTTGAATTACGTCTTTATCTTGGTAAGAAGGTCTCTGTGGCAATTGACCGATTCTTTCCTAGTTCAAACTGATTTCTATTTTCTTACATAAATTATTTTAACTTTCCTTTGTGAGATTAGTGGCGAGAGAACCCCCAGCAGCAGAGTCTCAATTAAGAAAAATTTTAAAATAAGAGCGTAATATTTATTTGTATATGTATTAGAGAAGACGTGATACATATATAAATAAATCAATTATTTTAATAAAATTTAAAGGGTATTGTTAGTTTGTGCCCTTGAACTGTAACATTGTGGTCTCAAATAACATATATAACATAGCCCCTTTTATTTCTTCTTTACGGGATTGCCAAATAAAAAACGTCTGTAATGTCCTTCAAATCTGTTATATATTTCGTCAAACTTGGTGTTAGAACTGCGTATATTTCCACTATTGTAGCGATATTGAACATGGATGTGTAAAAATAGCGTTAAAGTAAAAATTTCTACACCAGGTTAGATTAATTGAGAAAAGGGAATTTTCCATTGCAAGGTAAATTAGAGGTTAAGTTGACTTGTAGTTGCATCATGAAAGGAAGTATGTGACCGATGTGAATTTTCTCTTTCGACGTCAAAGCAAACGGGGGTCTGTTCTAGAGGCTCTTTCACCACCTGCACAGAGTTGGCCGGGAAAATGCAGTCTATCTCACTGTACACGCTGTAAAAAATAAACTTGGAGCAAATAATGGAGTTATTTGTTGCTCCTTTTTAATTGCTTTCATTATTATTGCCACAAAGAGAAAAAAGAACATCTTTATGACTGCTACTGCCATTACTACAGAGAGAAGTTACTATCCATTGAGCCAACTACTTATGCATCAACGAGACTGATTTCTGTCAATGAGAAGATTATGAGCCATCTGGTGGGGTTAAAAGTATTCTCCATCGAACGTTAGAAATGGCTTAGTATAATGTTACGTGGCAATACTGTCATAAAAAATAAATCAAGAACAAGTGGATGCAGTTGGAAAAACAAAAAACGTGCACTTCCCTACCTATAGACATCGACTTTAGAATTATTTCTACACATACCACAACCCACCCAAAGGAGACTTACATTCTTCAGCTGGTGGTGGACTTTTCTGTGCTCGCAATCGTTCCTGTTGGGCACGGCAAAGAGATTCTAATTTCTGGATTTTTGTTTGCAAAAGAAGCCGTTCTTTATCCATTGTGGTTTTCTGGTGAGAAGAAAGAATGCCATTGCAGAGTTAAGAAAAAAGAAAAATGACGATTTCCAAGCATAGTGGAAGTACATATTTAGTAAAGTAAAGCAATACAAGAAGAAAAGAAAAAGTGGTAAAAGTACAGAATAGTTAACTCAAAAACTAGTGAACAACAATAAAAATGGCAGAACCCACCTTGTCTTTATGTGTGAAAACTATGTGTAAGATTTTTTTTTTTTTTAAAGAGTAAAAATTCTTACAGATCGTTTCCACAAGTAAGCAGGTTCAGTCGAGAATTTAATTCCAATGCGTTTGATACAAATTGTGTTCTTTGTTTACAAGTTCTCACATGTTAACTATTCTGTATTTTTAACAAAAAACTATAAGATCATTCTAGTGACCCTTTCCTAATGTCTATTTGCAATATTCATATAAATAAAATTATGAACCAACTTCATCTTGACATCAAAATGCTATATCATAAAATAAGACAATTTTTTAAATCCTATTTTAAAAATAAAAAAATTACAAAATGAAATCCACCAGAATGCATTTTGATTTCTTTGTAAACAAGTCAGCAATTTTAATCTTTTGTTAATAGTATTGAAAAAATTAATTATTTTGTGACCCTTCGACATTTGAAAGTAATTTGGAAACGGTTTATAACTAAAAGACATTTCTGACTATGAAATTCTTAGTAAAAGATGGACAATTTTGAAAACTAGATCCAATCATTTTATAAATAGTTAAAAGAATATTATGTTAAAAAAATTAATTATAGTTTCTTATATAAATAGAGATTCTGTCAATCACAATTTTCTTAAACGTAATAAATATATAGTGTAATATGTCTTTAACTACATTTAGAAATGGAGAATATTGCCTTACGATAAATAAATTCCCAGCAAATAATGCGGATGCCATGACCGGAAATCGAAACAGAAACCTTCAGTCTGAAGTTCTACCAACTGACCTATTTAAATTTTTTATAAATAGAGCTTAAATTACCGTAACAAAATAATTATAGCTTTGGCGTGACGTCACAGATTTATGATTCACTTAAAAATAGATTAGGTCATTAAAGATATATAATAGTTTTTTGGCTACTTAATACATAGACTAGACAGCCTAATGGGTGCCAGGTCGTCTGATTTTATAAATTTGGTTTATGTAATCAAAAAACGATATTGCAATAATTAAATTTAACTTTAGAAAAAAAAATTTTTTTTTTAAATAATGATAATTTAGTAAAAAAAAAAAAAATTTTAAATAAAAATAAAAGTTACGACTCCCGGCCAACGGAGCTACTTAAATGTATTAAGAAAAGGCATAAACTTACTTGATCAATCATTCCTAACAAAGCTTTGTTGCAATTTTCCCATTTATTCTTCCAGGCTGCACTGTCTTTCTCTAATTTCTTGATTTTAACAGTCATCTGCAAACAAAGAAAACGTGGAAACAATGAACAAAAAGGGAGATGTGTCCAATCAATCAGTGTGTTTAACACCATTTCAAATTTGAGCATGACAGAACACTTCTTTTCTTTTCTTTTTTAATAACTTCAAAGTTCTAGAATTAATCCAACTTAATTTTAGTGCTATTCTCACAATTGCATACACATTTTCTTGATTTATGGGGATGACTGACACTAAAAGGAAAAAACCCTCCAAAATGCTAAGACACATCTAAAAATAGACTTTATTTATTATAGCTTGAAAAAGAGTGTTAAACAGATTTAAGAGCATGGCCATACCTAAGAGTTATCCCCCTTTGTCCTAAGAGTTATTCCCCTTTGTGCTTAAACGATTAAGTTATGTAATCCTAACTCGTGATTTCCATTACATCAGCCACTATAATTTGTTTTGTTGTACTAATGAGTCCGCACTTATCAAGACCAGAAGCCACTTAGGGATTAGGGTTAACAAGATTGAATGATTGCCAGATGAAAAATTAAAAACCTCAGATGATTGGGGATGATTAATGAAATCATCTAAGTTTGGTTACTTGTGTGGATGGTTTATCACAAGAATTGCATGAATAGATTGTTAGCATGTAATGGAGCTGATACGATAAAATCCGGTTTAAGATTAGAAATCTTGCACACACATTCAGTTTAACATGGCATCTGTTGGACTAAACTACAAAGCAAATAAGTCAGTGAGTATTATTTACCTCCTCTTCAGGAGGTTAGGCACAAGGGTAGTTTTATCTTACTCCCACAAGGTAAGATGTGACCCAAGGTTGGGTCGGGAAAGTGGGGCTTGAAAAGCCAGCGCCCGAGAAGGTGAGCACTCTGGCCATAAAAATTGCCTGGGCAGCCCCGTCGGCATTCCCTGGTAGGGCTGCCTCAGGCAGTAAGCAATAAACTTACTCCTCCCCAAAGAGGGGAGGCAAAGCCTGGGAGGGTGGACTACCTAGAACTGTACAGAACAAACCCATAGAACGGCATAAATCAAGCCCCGAAGGCCAAGACAATACCGGTCTATGGGGTGAAGTATCCATCGTAATTTAAATAGGAAATTAATTTACACCCCATTTCAGTTCATTCGTACAAAAGTCAGGTATTTTATTATGACCAATCTTTTTAGAGCCTATTAAGTGTTCATTTTTAGTATTAAGCATATTAACATTCTTAACCCACATGACAAACCTGGTATCTTAAAGGTGTTTGATAGCAACTTTAATGCAATTCTGTTGAATAGTTTTGAAGCCTATAAGTGACCAGTAGAGAGATAATAACACAAGGGTCAATTATAATTGAATTAAAACCTTACCTTATCCATTTCTCCTCGAAGTTTGGAAAACATATCGTTGCTTCTTGTGATGGTTGATTGGAACTCACTGTACTGATCTTTGTACGTTTTCACCTGGAAAAGAGGGGCAAACGATCAGTCGGAGAAATAACATTGTTTTGTCATTTGGTCAGCAGTTGTAGTTTTTAAATCACATTTTAGAATTATTATTATTTTGTTCCTCAACAATATGTGCTTCTTCTAAATTGTTTATGTTAACGTAGAGAAATTGATCATTATTCATTTTAAATTTTGTTATTGTTAGGCGGCAAGTTTGCTGTAGAAGTAAACAAAACAAAAATGACTACTGAGTCAGTTTTTAAAAAAAAACATCTCAGACCCATACAAAAATTGCTGACTTTATATTCTAATTTCTTCAAAAATTGCATCCCTCCCCCCTTCACACACACACACACACACACACACACACACACACACACACACACACACACACACACACACACACACCATCAAAATCAACCATCCACCCGACTCAGACACCATAAAAAATTGTAGCCTCTTGATTTCCTACCTTTGGCTTTTGTGACCGAAATAGAGATTTTGAAAAAAAAAAAAAAATGTAAAAAAAAAATTTTTTTTTTAATGTAAAAAGAAGAAAAAAAAAAAAGGAGGGGGGGGGGGGATCTTTCATTTATATAAAATCCAGATAAAAAAAAAATTGGGGGGGGGGGATCAAAATTTTTCATAGTATGTATGCTACAGTTAGAGAATAATTAATAACAATTCTATGATGTTTTAGAAAATTCTCTATCAGCTCTTCAGCACTAGAACTATCTGGAATGTTTTGAGAAATGAGTAAATTCGAAAATTTCATCACTACGGATCAAAATTTAAATTTACTTTAGGCATCAGAAAATAAGTCAGTTTCAAAACAAGAAAAAGTAGGCATTACAGTGTTGCTTGTATTAACTTTACAATTCTTCTAAAAACAAAAAAGTTTTAAAAATACTGCTCGGCACTATTTCAAAACAATTTAGATTTTATTTATTTTGAATCAGTAAGTTATAGTAATTTGAATCGGACACACGAAATAGTGAAAAAACATTTTGTCACGTTAGATTGTTTTTAATATGGCTGATATAAATAAATGGTGTAAAACGGAAAGGAAATAACTTATGCCTCTTGACTTTTTACAACAAATTTTTATTAGGTTATCTCCCTTGTAGCATATTAACAGAGTTATCTCCCTTTTCAGATTTACCGTTATATAACTTACTTTATTTAAAAAAAAAAAAAAAATCATTAGTTTTCTGTAATAAATTCTTTGCAATTGTGTTGAGCAACATTTTTTAAAGGATTTTCTTAAAGTTAATATTAACCATCGTTTGTTATAAAGGTTAAAAAAAAAAAGTAAAGCAGAGTTCTCTCCCTTGATTCAGAGTTACATTTATTTATTTATTTTTTTTTTAATTTTTTTTTTTTTAAATGGTCAAATAGCCTCCATATGTTCAGAGGAGCTTATCTGCAAGTGACATTTTGACACGATACAAACAATGTGAATTTCATGTTGATCCGTTTCTATTATTTTGTTGAACATTATTGAATTTTTAATTCTGCATTGGAATTCTTGTTTGGTTGCAGGACTTTTGTTAACTAATTTTTTTTTTTTTCAACGTCATATTTGTTTGTTTTTTGTTTTTTTTGCCATTAGCCATTCACATCCCTGATTCAGTTTAACGTCTGTTTTACATGCTGACATTCAATGGACGTCTTTTAGAAATTGACTTCAAAACTAACCTATTTCTGACCAAGTCTTTATCCCTCAAGTCTATTCTCATCACTTCCTCCTCTGTTTTCCATAGCCTTCCACTGTGAACTGAACCTGCTATCTCAACTGTTCTACATCTACTAACCCAAAAACTCTCATCCATTCTTTCAACGTGGCCATACCATCAAAGTCTCCTCTGCTGCACACATCAACCTATAATGTCCGGATTTAATCTTCCTGAGGTCATCAGATCTAAGCCTGTCTTTCACACTCACATTATACATCCATCGTATCATTCTCATATCATTTCAACACTAATTTATTGCCTGCTTTTATATTAAACTAGTAATAAATATTTGGCATTACCCGGGCTAGTACAGTGAGCTCGCAATAATGTTGGTTTATTGATCATACTGATGTTTGCATACTTATTTTGTTTAAAGTAAGATATAAATTTTATATGCAGGAAACTTTGTAACTTTTTATTTTGAACATGCAAAATTGTATATTAAAAAAAAAATTAAAAATTAAAATAAAAATAAATTGAAATACGGAAATACACAAACCTGTTTTTCAAGTAAAATCATTTTCCTATCAGTTTCGGTAGCTTTCTTCAACATCTACAAAAAGCGAAGACAATTAGATTGGATATAAATAATTAAAATTAGAAGAATTTTATTACACTTTAAGTTTGCTGTATTTACTCGGCGTTGCCCGGGTGGAGACAGAGTTGAGGGTTTAGAAAAGAATAATTTTAAATTCTCAAGTCACATCCTATTTCAGGATACACAGCATTTCCACTTTTTAACTGTCACCACCTCCCAGGATGTGGACCAGAGGTTGGATTTTGGGAGGCATAAATATTGTGTTGGTTCCCTGAAGATCCAGTAGAAACCATGAATTACTACTTTCCATCCAGGTTGTTTGTTGAGAATTAAACAAAAATATATATTTTCTTTAGAAATTAAAACCTCTCTACATTAATGTGACAAACGAATCAAGTAAAAACTAAGAGAGGTAACACATTGAGAAGGATTCTTCTCCACACTCACCAAAACTGTTAAAGGAGGAATTGATCAAGCTTATATAGAACTCCACATATTTTGATTTCTCAATTTTTTAGATGAGGATTGATAATTTGTATAATTTAGATTATTCGGACTACTGTTCTCATCAGGTGTATCTTTTCGAACTCAGGAATCTGGACGAAATTTCGAACAGAATCCACGAGGTAGCATGCTCTCGTTCCATCAGCCATGACTGGGACAAGTCTTCAGTAATTCGTAATTCTTTGTATCGCCCACACCGAGGATTGAACCTTCAACCTTCAGATGACTATCACTTAGAACTGAATTTTACTTAGTACTATATCCACTGTGCCAAGAGTCCGCACGGTCTGTGGCGAACAGTAGTCAGAATATTCAAAATTATACACATATTTTGAGTTCACTTTAATAAGGGGTGATAGACATCCTGCTTCTATTTTTATTTTAATTACATCTATATAATAATATGCCAAAGCATTCCCTGTTCATACGTACGTTATCACCTAGAGAGATCATCCAATTAACAAAGATGGTGATGCTGATTAATCTATTCCGACTTTACACATTTTAAAATGAATTGTTCCAAAATCAAATTATCTCGTCCCGTCGACTAAAACCGTAAGATTTTAAATAAATACATTTCAAAAAGTGACGTTCGTTTTATTGGATTTGAAGAATATTTAGCTGACAATTATTTTTACGGTAAAAATATTGATTAAAAACAATTAAATTGCTACAATTTTCAATAAATAAATATAGAAGACACATTTTGTATTATTCGTACTGTCCTCATTTGGGATGTTATTCTGAAAACATTTCAGACAATGTAACTTCCGGTGCATTTTGTTGAACTCGGGAATCTTTGTATAGTAATATATAATAAGATATAATGGTAAGTATCACATCCTATTTCAGGATACACATCTGAAAGCCAAAATAGGTTTACGGCTACTAAATTTATACTAGAATTGTCTGCAAGGATCTGTGGCGTAACGGATAAAGTGCTAAATAATAATCAGTTTTAAGTGTCAGTCTTCTGGAGGTTGGAAGTTTTAATCCTCAGTACGGGCGATACTAAAAATACATTTACGAATTACTTAAGACGACGTAACGAGAGCAAGCTAGTCCCGTGGATTAAATAAAGGATTCCGTTCAAGATTCCAGAGTTCGACAAGATGCACCTGAAGAAGGTTAGACGTTACATTGTCCAATACGTTGTGATAATAACATCCGAGATGAGAACAGTAGTCCAAATGATCAAAATTCTCAATCTTCAGCTCAAAAATTATATAACAACAAATAATTTAAACCCTATCTCTCGTCGATATCTTCACCTCATAACGACTGCAAGCTGGTTTCTTTCATAGTGGAAACTGGTTGAGTGATTGATGCCACTTTCAGTCAACGATCTGGTTAATAAAGTAGCAATACATGAAACAATTTAAATGGCTTAAATATCTCAATAATTGCATATATAGAAAGAGCTTGATGATCTAAGAATCTTTTTAAATTTTTAAATCTGATTAAAAATAAGGAAGTTATGACTATTTTGTGCCTCGCTTGGTTGAATATTTTCCCTGCTTTCAGACCATATGTGTTTTGTCACATTTGTTACACTACTTTTTCAGTAAAAATGTTATATCTTTGTTAAAACACAAGATTAAGCAATGAAATTTGCCATATAAGTGTATTTTTGTACAAGGAATCAGAATATGCCACTGAAAATCTCCAACAATTAATGGTTTCCAAGTAATCTGCAGTAAATGTACATGAATATGCTGCAATGCCTGAAAAATACCATGTATCCATTAAAATAAAGAGAAGTTAGAAAACTCAAAGTTGAATTGTGATGCATTTTATGTACAAGAAACTGAAATCTAATACTAAGACTGTTTAAAAGTGAATATATTGCAAGATTTATTTGGTATTATTGTAGTTTAACACCTTTTGCTAAGTCACCCCTCAGCCTCCTCAAAATATTGAAATTCTATCTTTTTTGGTTGTTTTGTTTTACGGCATATCAACCCTCCTCGGGTTATTTAATGTTAAATCCGGTCATTTTGGTGAAAGTTTTTATGCTTCAAGTTCTTTATATGTTCAAGTATTTATTCATGGTGTTTGGTTGAGTGAAAGGGAGGGAGAATAGGGGAAAGGAGAGAGAGGGGAGGGTGAGAAATTGTTTTTGTTTTTGCAGAACATGATTGAGTTTTGCAAAGAGAAAAAGAAACAATAAAACATCAATGTTTGGTGCATTTTGGGTCAGGAAGCCGATATCTTCAGACAACCTGATCTGGTAGCACCAGGTCTACCTTTCTTAGGCAATTACGTGTGAACACCCTGAAAACTTAGCAGAAAGAAATAAAATTTTAGAATTTAGAGTTGGGATTAGTTTTAAAATTTTAATATAAAATAATTCCCCATTACAGGGCCATTCTAGCATTTTAGAGCAGTTAACTAATTTTTTTTCTATAGGAGATACATCCTGCGGGTTTTTCTTATAGATGATTTATGTGTGGTTTTAAGGGGTTTTTTGTAGGGTGTGGGTTTTTAAGCCTTTTCCTATGAATTAAAAAAATAATTTTATGTCACTTCCTACTTACATTATCTATTATTATATTTTAACCCTGTGGAATGTCCACGAGTGCATAATATACAAATACATATTGTAGCATTACGATCATGAATGCATCTTCAAACAGCAATAGATGCACACGTAAACAGCTGTGTTGTTGATATGGTGGTAGTAATAGCAGCAGTGAAGTAGTAGTTGCAATAAGTCATCTCTTTGCATACAGTCAGCAAAGTGTAGCAGTCTGCATAGTAGGGCAGTGTCTCTTTGTATACACGTTGACAGCAAGTATAATAACAATAGCACATATTTGTTTTGGGTTGAATTTGTTTTTCTTTTGATTACTCTTTAAAATGCACAGTATTAAAAGAGCGAGAGTGAGATAGAGATCTCCGAACAACGACTTTCTCTAGCTTCCTATCTGCAACGCATTTAAACTTGACTTTCTGTTTCCTTATGTCACTTCCGTTGGTGTGTTTACATAATTTCTAAACTTCAAAGGGGGAATTTCCTCTCTATATAATTCACACATTCCATCCCACAAAGCTTTTTTTAGAAAAAAGCAAAAGCAAAAAAAAATATATAAAAGAGGAAAACAATGAAGATTTTTTTTTTTAAACTCACAAATTCTCTTTCCTGCGTATTCTTTTCCTTCTCTTCTACGAGTTGCATAGCGGCTTGCTTCAATTTTGCATCTGCAAGTTGTTGCTCAAGTTCACGGTGCTTCACAATCTTTTCGAAATACTGGGGGAAAAAAAAATGTTTAAATAAAAAATAATAAAAAAAAAAAGACAAAGTATTTTGCCATTTGCAGTTTCATTCCCTTCTTGCTCCCCGTTTTCCCCAATAGTACAACATGCATTAAATATAATGTGAATAAACATCTTGCTGCCCACCAAGGCTCACCCCCCCTCCCCACTACGAAAAAAAAAAAATGACTATCACAGTAGCCCCTTATGCTTCAGTGGAATGTTGCCATGTTTGGGGTGAATAAAAGTAATAATTAAAAGAATGAACAAATAATTTTTTTTAAAAAAAGGAAATTTCTGTATACTAGCTTTCTCTTTATATGCATATATGTAATATTAGCAATAATTCAAAGCTCTTCATAAAACAAAATTCAGGTCCATTTGGTGGCTAATAGTGTTTATATAAACATTAAAATTTAACTCCCCCCCCCCCCCAAAAAAAAACAAAACACTTGTCTGTCTATTCATTTCAAAATATATTAAAAATATCTTCTGGAAATATTTTTCGGTATTTATTTAAATAGTGATCAATAGCTTAAATGAAAATTATTTAGAGAACTTTGCTACCATCAAAATATACTTGTTAATTTTAAGATTTTTATCCGTTCATGTTAATGAAATATTTTCAGATGATTAATATTGTATAAGAATTTTTCTGCATCTTACAAATAAGTAAAAAAAAAAAAAATAAAAGCCACCTTACCTTTTCTCGTTGCTCATACTGTTCCAAAAACGTTTTCAACTTTGAAGCCAATTCCGTGTTTTCTTCTTTCAACTTCATATTTCTGTCATGGTTATCCACCATTTGGGTTTGAATTTCATTAATTGTTGTCTGGAAAGAGAGAGAAAAAATATGAATGGATCTGTGACTTTAACGATGAAAATGCTAATTCAAACGGACGAAAAGGGGGAGGGGGTTAGATATTTATGAATTTTAATGGTAAACCGAAATATTATTTAAGAAAAAAAAAATGCTAACAAAAATTTTAGAATAAAATAAAAATCAAGAAATATTGCATATCATTAAATTGCTTTAAAGTCGATAATCATTTCAGTAAAATTTCATAGAATGATAAGAAAAACTGGCAGGTGTATACACTTAGGCTCATCAGGCTGTTAAACAAGATTGCACCAACTGATATCGCAACATTATCCATTAAGATGATATCCGTCCCTTCCATGAATAAAGATGGTTATGTCATTTCTGTGAATTTTCTAACTTGTGCAATGTAGGATAAATCTTGCTCATTTAAAAAATAAAATGGAGTTGGTTACCTGAAATTTTGCAGAAATTTCTTTTCGCTTTTCATCCTCTTCTTTAGCTCGAGCCAAACTTTCTTCCTAAAAGGGGGAGAGAAAAAATTAGAAAACATGAAATTCTCTTCAATATGAATTTTTTTTCTTTTTTAAATCAAATAATATATTTCATTTCATAGACATGTCTGGTGCACCAAAATGCTTCGTCAATAACGTTAATCCTTGTGTCACTGAAAGTTTCAAAAACAAGACACTTTTTAAAAACTATTTTCAGCAAGCTAAAAATTTTAAAATTAAAACTATTCAAATTAAAGAATTTTGAATTTTAAATTAAAAAAACTGAAAAATAAGAAATACAAAAAATAAAATGAAGTTCTAACCTTGATGAGACGATTATGTTTCTGCAATTCGCGACACAAACTTTCCAGTTGACTTTTGGCCATCACAGCTTTATTGTTCTCTAACTGCAACTGTTCCTTTTGTCGAGTCAACTAAAATTTGAAATTAAAGAAATTTTTAATCAACGAAGAAACTGAAAAAAAAAAAAAAAAAAAAAAATCAAACAATCCATAATCAAGATA
>OY744540.1:24527403-24948555 GCA_963556195.1 Sepiola atlantica | reverse complement strand
AACACACACACACAATGGCCTTGTGTCTAATTTGTTTAAAATGTAAATCATTTTATATTTTCTGCAAATAAATATTTCAAAGTCTAGTATATGTTGCCCAATCCAGAGTGCACCATTTGAAGAATTGGGTTTTGACCTTGTGTCTAACTTGACTCTTGCGGGGAGGCAATTAAATAGAAAGTGACAGTAAGAAAGAAAGATAGTGTGCATATTATACTTTTAACAATCACAAATATACAAGATTGACCCAAGCTAAAAAATAATTGACCCTTGGGTCGGTAGCAGAACAAACAAATGCACCAAATCTTTAGCACGAGTTTAACACTATCGAGTGTTGAATCAGACTTAAAAATTACGTTAGGGATGCAACTGTTATTACCAGAAATAACAGTCACTGAGTTTTGAAGGTCAAACATGAGGTGTGATGGATAAAAGATTTTGTTGCAGATTCAAATATGTGAATTGATATTTAGTATATAAGGATTTAGTTTTCACTTGAGTCGGACAAAGAAAGCCAAGGACCTAGACTAGTAATAATGTAATTGTTACAAGGGGTAAATCGGGGGAGGGAGCACTAGCAATTTAGGCCATCTCTCTCTCTGACCCCGTGAAGACAATATGATATAAAATACAAAAAAAATATATTTTTATACAACTTTCCTTTGTCGTAGATCATCCAGCTATATGCTTGTAAATAATGCTCAGCCTTATCTATGGACATAAAAACACTACAGCAGAGGAGGTCCTGTATCTGGATGGACATTAACTTGTTCCGGTACTTTACTCTCAGCATGAACCCTTGTTTAACAAGACACTAACTTCTCCAAGTTGAGAAATCAAATTCTGGGTTGTCAAACTCCAGGCCAGACGTATTTCTCCATTCCTTGGGTGGTCACTCTTCTCTCAGTTAAATACTTATGCCACAGCAAGCCCGTTATTCGAATGCAGTGCAACTATGCAACCCACTAAACATGTCGCCTGACGCATGTTTACAGAGCAAACAACTGTTTCTGCAGTTACAGCGCCCTTACTATCACGATCACTTTTACAACTGGCGGCACTAACGATTGAGTCAACTCCTCACATGTCAACGAGAGACGACTGCTGATTTTTGCCAACGAGAAGACGACAGCTCATCTGGTGGGAGTTAAAAGGATTCCTCCATCGGACGTTACAAATGGCCTAGGAGTGCCACGTAATGGTACAAAATTTGAACCGCAGATTTTGGACAACCTCATTCACATTTATAAGAGGCTTTTACTAAATTAGCCATTTCATACTTTTCTCGAGTTGGATACTCCTTAGCGATCATCTGGTGCTTTTTATCTGGACTCCCTAGATGTGAACCAGGTCTGGATCACCATCTTTTTTTGTCTTTTTCTTTATTGGCTGGAATCTGCATTTTGGGATGAATGGAATGATGACTATGAAAAGCGTTGGTGTCGGGTTCGGACAAGATGTGCAATATCGTCACAAAACTCAAGATATTTGTTCTGTTAGCTATCTCTTTTCTCTAATTCAGCTGACTTCTCCTCAACTACCTCATGTTTGCTGTCACGTCTTTTCAATCCAGCGGTCTGGCTACTAGTTGAACTTTAGAATCTTCATGTCAAACTCTGGAACATATACGCAACTTATAAAAAGTTCAGTTTGAAATTTTGTATAACTTCCCAAGCTGGAAAACCTTTTTTTTAAATTCCTAAACATATCAAACAAAGTATAATAGGCTAAGTATCTGTATTACAATTTTTATTTTTATTTTTTTATTTTTACTGGTAATCGTTTCAAAAACAACACTGAAACTAGGTCAAACAGCATTCTTTTTCTTTCTTGCTTCCTTTTTTTCTATTATATGGAACCAGTTGCCATAGAAAAAGAGATAGGGGGCAGTCAGAGGAGAAGGTAGAGATGGGGGGGGGGGGCATTTTAAACTATTTTGTTATCCGTTTCCCAGGCAATCTTAGCTAATTCTGCTAATATAAAAGATAATTCATTGAAGAAAAAAAAAAAAAAAAAAAAAAAAAAACGTAAATGTTATTAAATATTTTCTTAGTTAGCAGTTGATATCGGTGGAAACAGAAATTTTCTCGGATGAACTTATTAAAATTGTAGTAATATTTAGATGTGTAAAAGTAAGGTGAGAATGGGAAATTTCCATGTACGGTTAGAATTAAGTAAAGTGGAATTTTCCATTAGAAGTGAGAGCTACGTGCCCCAGCAGTTACGTCACAAACAAGAAGTTGCTAGTATGACATGGTGAATGAGAAGATCAGCCTCCTCTCTTTTAACTGAATCAGCAGTTGAGTTTTTTGAATAGCTGCCCCCTTCCTCCATGAGAGCTGGTTTGAGGGTATTATGTGTGTGTATACATGTATACTTTAAAGAAAAAAAAATTAAGATTGTTAAAACCCAAGTGAATTTGCATTGTTCCTTTATTATTTAATTTACAAGATAGGAGAGGGAACGAATTACTGTTGAGTGTCGTCTACTGACAAGACTCGAGCTGCCATCCGGATAATCTGTGTGGACCAAAGAAACGGTCATCATAGTGCTACAAACCGTCAGATTCATAGAATATGAAACATGAGGAGGAGGAGGAGGATGTAGAGTGGATTGAGAGTTCAGTAGCAAAATGGGAAATAGAACTTACGACAGCAAATCTTCGTTGGTTTTGTTTAGCGTTTGCACCAAGTTCTCGATTCTCTTCATTAAGTTCTGCGTATTTCTTGCATAAGGCAGCCAACTTCTCTTCAGGGGTGGATAAACTGCTCAGGGCTCGCAAAATATGGTCTGCAAAAAATAAAAAATTTGAAAAAAACGAATGAGTTAACAATTAGATCATCATTTAATAGAAATATTGCATTTTATTTTATTTTTTTTTTAAATAATAGTATCTATATTAAAAATTATGAGACAACTTCAAGTGCATTTCTCATGGTCATATATGACTTTGAAAATTACATTAAATTTTCTTTTTTACTATTAATAGATTATTGAAATAAAAAATACAATAGCATAAAAGGAAGAAAGAAAACTATTTTCAAAAAACTTGAATTACAAAATCAAATCCACCACAATGCCTTTTGGTTTCTTTATAAACAAGTCAGCCATTTTAATCTTTTTTTAATAGTTGGGAAACAAGAATGAATTACTTCATGACTTTTTGAAGTCTGAAAGGAATACAAAACCATTTAAACTTTCAGAACGAAAGTCATTTCTGGCTTTAAAATTCTTAGCAAAGATCAAAAGCTACGGCATTTCATGTTCGTTTATGTTATTTTTAAAAATGAGATCTGATGTTGCTAAGGTAAACAATTCTGACTTTACCCATTTTAAAATGAATTGTCAAAAAAAAAAAAGAAAAAAAAGTCATCTCATTTGCTAAAACAGCGCAATTTTCAATAACTACATTTTAAAAATGATATTCGTTTTATGAATTTGAAAAATATTTAACTGACAATTATTTGTATGGTAACAAGACAGTATTTATTGTTCAAAAAAGAATTAAATTGTTACAATTTTAAATAAAAAAACATTTGTTTTATTCAAAAAATATTTAGCTGACAATGACAATTATTTTTTATGGAAGAAAGAGTCATTTTTTCTTAATAATAATATCGACCCTGACAGATATTATTTCAAAAGGAATATTATTTTTAACAATAAATTATACAGATTGACATAAAGCACCATAGAATTTCCATGGATTCCACTAGTAATTTTGTAATGATATTAAAACTAGTATTGAGACGATTAATCGGAATCTGGACTTTTTGGGGTATCGAAAAAATTTGAGACTAATTTCTCCATTCCAAAATCTATTCTTTTAATTTTTTTTTTTTTTTAACTTAATTTTCTATTGCTGGTATTAATGATAAATATTTATTGATTTTAAACTACCAGTAAGACTAAAATTTATAGATCAACGAATTTAGGTAAAATGAATACCAAAAAGAAATTGCCCAGTAAAAATAGCACAGGTAAAAATGGCACGAGTGGAAAATATAGATGAAAATCTAACAATGAGTTTATCAAAATCTTTAATACATTACATAAAGAGAAAACATTAAGTTTGTCAAATTATAAAGGAAATTATATCTACATTTAAAAGTAGATTATATACATTTATTTTGAAACCGGTTTCAAATGTTTGCTTTGCTTAAAAATTAAACCGTCTGTCCGTGTGCATTCTTTAGTTATCTTTGTGCATCGATTAAATTCTAAGTTTTAGATGATTTTTGAATCGGAATCGGTAATTGTATCGGAATTGGGAAAATATTGGAATCATCCCATCACTAACTAAAAGTAAATTGTTGACCAGCTCAATTCTGTTGGCATTCTTTCAGAAGCGACAACGTAAAGGTTGCCAACATCCTTACATCAAAGTGATACTATGGAACCGACTGGATGTCAGATAAATTTTTTTTTTTTTTTTTTTTTTTTTAAATTGGGGTTTTACAAAATTAAAATTTTATAAAACAGAATTTTTTTTAAATTTCGTTTCAGTTTATACTGTAACTGTAAAACTAACTGTAACGGCATTCACGCGGAGTGGGTTAAGCCAGCTGCAAAGGAGTTCACTGCATCCCACGTTAAAGTGGTCCACCTTCCGTCGATCGGCACCAGAGTCTTCAGTATACTTTAGCCATTTCCTGATCCAGCAACGAACACCAAAAATGCAAGGGCCAGTCACCAGCTGAATGCCTGTCTTCACAGTTCCATTTCAAGTCTTAATTTATAATTAACTGAAAAATCACCCAATCTCTCCCTGCTATGTATTCCCCCACCCCTCACCTGATTAAACCACTTTAGTATTTCTTTGTCTGTGAGCATTTAGAAAAAGAGTAACTTTTGTCAATATTGTCAACTAATTTACATAGCTGTATTTGTACACACCACCACAGACACACATGTAAATTAAATAGAAAAATAAGTCTCTTTACTTCCAAATAATAATAATAATAATAATACTTCTAACTAGAACAATACTCGTCCTAGCACAGGTAAAATTCCCTAAACAGAACAGTTTTGCACAACTTTTATGTCCCCTTACAAAGTTTACAATCAAGATATAATGCTACTAAACCTTATGTTAAGAATCCTTATTCCAATTTTGATCAAAATCCATTATATGATTTTGATTCTAGAAAATGTCTAAAATTTAAGGCTTAAGCTTAAGGCATCTTATGAAGAAATTGAAATTCAGGGAATCTTAATTAATTAGTGTCTCAATGACTGGATTAAATTCAATGGAAATCTGATATATTTGAATTTTAAATGGGAGGTTGTGCCCATATTATAACCCCCCCCCCCCCCCCCCGCATCACTCTTGAAAATAGTCCAAAGAAACTGAAATTTGGAAAATATTTATTAGTTGGTGTCTAATACCTACTGTTAAAATTTCAAAAAATCAGTGGTATCTGAATTTTGACAAAGGGCTTCCACTGCCTTTGCATAAAACTAAATTAAATATAGCCTACATTTGGATCTCTTATGCCTAGCAGCAACGGTCCAAAATTCAATTAGTTTAGGAGTGAATCCTATACATAGAGATATATAAACATATATGCATACCTAACTTTATATAGAGATAATACTACTACTACTAATAATATAGAAGTAAAGAGACTTGATGCAAGAAGAATGTCTAAAAAGATGTCTCAGTTTATGAATTTTCGAATAAAATCAAAGTAGAATTAATAGTGTTTGTTGGTGTGACCCAACGGGTCAAGCGTACGTCTAGTACAATACAATAATTGAGAGGGAACAAAAAAAAAAAAAAAAAAAAAAAAAAAAAAAAAAAAAAAAAAAAAAGCATAAAATTATTATTTTTTTTTTTTTTAAATCAACTTCAACACCTAAATCTGAAAACCAAGATCTTTAAAAATCAAAACGTTTCGGAACAACGATCTAGACTCACCGAATTCTGTCGTCGCACATCACAGAAGAATAAAGATTCTATGTATGCAAGTGTTACGCAATATCAGACGCCAACCGTTATCCAATATTCGGACGCACACAAAGAACGAGAAAACAATGAGGACACCGAAAATAGTAATGCGTTCAACTGAAGCGAACAGTCCGAATTCAAATGTTGCAGAAAAGCTGATTGTTACAAAAATAAATTCATATTACACGAATGAAGCAATAAAATAAAATCTGTCCATAGTCAGAAATGTTAAATAGAATGACGATATATTTAGAAACTCAAGTATTCTTTAATAATAATAATAATAATAATATTAATAACTTCAGTAATAATAGATTATTGAAAAAATTAGGCAATAAGAATGTATACGTTTTAGAAAATTTTTGAGATGAGGATAGATAATTTGCATTATTCGGACTATTATCGTCATATTCGACTTAAGGTCCACTTTACATGCTGGCATATGTTCGGACAAGGTCTTTATTTATCCCTATTTCTCTCCAGTCCATCCCTATCATTTTCTCTCATCTTTTCCTTTGCTTTCCTCTGTGGCCTGACCCTGCTACCTCAATTGTTCTACGTCTTATTAACCCAAAACTCTCATCCCTTCTTTCAATGTGGCCATGCCATCGAAGCCACTACATCTCCCTCTCCGGTCCAGATTTAATTCTCCTCTAAGCTCATTAGAACTAAGCCTGTCTTTAAGACTTGCGTTACACACCAATCGTAGCATTCTCATATCATTTCTCTCCATGCAACGCATGTCCTCAACCCTCAATGGCCAGGTTTCACTTCCATACAGCATCACAGTTCGTACATGCCCGATAGACATTTCCCTTCGTCAACAGTATTCTAGCATAGAATTAAATATAATTAACGATTTTCATATTGTAACTAGTAGATAAGAAAAAAAATAGAATAAAAAGTTATATTTTTTTAATAAATAATAAAATAAAGACCCTTCTTAAAAAAACATTCAATGCCCTCTCCCTCATTCTCAGCTTAAACAAACAACTAGCAACAGGCAGCTTATTAAACACACGCAATAACTTTTGCGGAAATAGAAAAAATAAATTTTTTCATATAACTAATGCGTTACAGCATATTATGGTCCTGGGGTCACTCGAGCTGAAGGGTTAAACAGATTGTCAGTTGGCCGATGAACCCCACAATTAGAGAATTGGAAACGATGGAAAGAGCAGATTATCCAAGAGGTCGGCTCAACAAGTATTTGTTTACATTGGACTTGAAGACAACCATGTTGTAGCTAGTTGGAAAGCAGCTTCGTGGTATTTTGTTCCACAGATACATGTTCTAGGAAAAAAACTGTTCATGGAAGTTCCGTTTGGTTTTAGGGTACAGAGAGAAATGAAAGTTCTTTGTTGTGGTTGTAGCTAGATGAGTTCTTGCTGTGAATGTTTTTTTAAATTTCTAATAAATGTTTATTAATTAGTTTTTATTGGCGTACAGACAAGCAAACAAAGTGAAAATATAACGGTATTGTTTAATCATTAGATTATTAATTGAATCAATTATTATAAAACTATTTTATTATTGTAATATTGTTTTAATCTATCTATAAAAATATTGGATGTAAATAGCTTCAAAAACTGGCAATCTTTTAATACATGAGGATGTTAAACGTTTCTAATGGAAGCTGTGTAGCTCCAGGAAAAAAAATCTTTGTTGTTACTTCTTTTCAATTATAATGAAAGAAAAAGTATCAACTCGATTTTCTTAGCTGGAATAAGTATTTTCAGAATTAAACTGATGCGAAATAAAATATATTCAATAACATAATGGAAGGAAGAAAAAAAAAAAAAAAAAAAATTATCTCGAATCAAGCATCGATATGTTAGATTTGAAAAAATCACAAGATAACTTTATATATTAAATAGTTTTTATTTAAAAAATTTAAAAAAAATTAAAAATTAAAAATTAAAAAACCTATAATTTTGATGAACGACTAAATGGTGTTTTTGCTTTGTTATTTTTCCATTCAAAGTTGCTTGATTAAAATACAAGATGCTCAATGATTAACATTAACTAGAAAAATACTCGTCCCAGAAAGGATACAAATTTATTACCCAAGCAGTTTTGCATAACTTTCATGATCCCTCACAAAGATTAAAATCGGGATATAATGATACTAAACCTTATGTCTAGAATACTTATTACAATTTTGATCGATATCCATTACTAATCCATTTTGATTCTAGAAAAGCTTGAGTCTTAAGAAATTGAAATTCATAGAATCTTGATTAATTGGTATCTTAATGGCTATGGATCAAATTTAATGTAAATCTGAAATATTTTAATTTTCAAATGGGAGGTTGTGCCCATATCATGCCTCCTAAAAACGTTTTAAAATACTCCAAAGAAACTGAAATTGGATGAATATTTATTAATTGTTGTCTGATAGCTATTGTTAAAATTTCAAAACAAATTTGAGGTATCTTAATTTTTTTACAAAGGGCTTCCACATCCTTTTGCGCCCTTCGTATGAAACTAAATATAGCCCACATTACCCACACTTACGCCTAGCAGTTGTGTTCCAAAAGTCATAATGATCGTTTAATTAATTTAGGAGTGAATCCTGTACAAGAAAGGTATACACTTTATATAAAGATAAAGTCATAAATGTTAAAAATAGAATTATGATATTTAGAAGTTGAATTAAATTTTAGAAACTTAACTATTTAATCGGCGTTGTCCCACGCGAGTCTTTACTTCCATTTATGTCTAGATTTTGTTATTTTAACAATGCTATTTGTTTACCAAATAATTCTTATAAAAATATGATTTTGAAAGTTAAATTTAATTATTACCATATCGTTTGATCATTAATCGAACCAAATTGTTATAAAACTAGTTTTTTTTTATGATAATATTATTTCAAATCTATAAAATTAGTCGATGTAAATACCTTTAAGTCTTGAAATTTTATTTCACTGCACCAAAAAGGATTTTTTTTAAAACTTAACAAAATTGCTTACAAAGAAACAAAAATGCATTCTGGTGGATTTAATTTCATAATTATTTTACGCTATTGAATTTTTTTATTTCAATTTCAGATAGTAAATAAAAAGAATTCAAGGTGTGATTATCAAAATTACATCAATTTGAAAAATACAAACATGAAGTGGTCTCATAATTTTATTAATATCGATAAATCATAAAATAAATTGAAAGCAATAAGACTAAACTGCGTCCCTCATGAAAACAGTATTTAACTTTTTTTTCTCTCATTGTACGAATAAGATTAGCAGCATTTCTATCAAGCTGGCCTAAAGTCATAACATGCCAATTCATAGGAATATTTTTTTTTATTTGCATTGTGCACAAAACTTGTAAGTTGTGTAATTATTTCCTACTCTCATCCGGTGCAGCGGTTACCTCCCTTGATTCTTCTTCCTTTGTGAACAGCCAACCATGACATTCACCGAGTTTATTTATAAATTACATAAGTGAATCAGACATTATGCTAATTCATTGAAACATTAAAAGCTTTATAAAAAAATAAAAATAATAATTGGATGAACTAGATCATTCAGCAAATAAAGAGAATTTTGCAGCAAAACGACTCGCAGGAAAAACAAGCCCATTTGTAAACATTTTGATTAAAACATGGTTTCCAGCTCACGTAAATCTATCTATATAATCATACGCTAAGAAAATTTCATGTTCGTACGTATGTTATCACGCTCCACCTCTGGCAATGCAAAAAAAAAAAAAAAAAAAATTTCTGTTGAACGTGCAACTAACTAAAATATACTTTCTTGGACTTTGGAAAAAGTGTAGTATCTGTTCTGTCCAAAGATGGTACAATAATATCATGGGGGGGGGGGGGGGGTCTGCGTCACGCTAGATATCCATAGAATGAAAATATGTCACACTCCTTCAATGGTTTTGCAGATAGATCTCCATAACCAGATATATTCTGAAACTACATTACAGAAGGATACAACTGTGGAATTTCCACAGACCCCACTAGTATTAATAAAATTATTTGACTACTTTGTGCGTGTGTACGCGACTTACTGATTTTTTTTTTGATTTTGTTTACCATCAATATTTATTTTTTTCAATTTATTATTTTTATTTCTTATGACTGATATTTTTCAAACTCTACAAAATTTCTATTTAATTATAAACTAAAATTAATAAAATCAATTTTGTACCAAATTAACAAGCAGGCCAAGAGAGGGGGGGGGGCTGATTACATGATGAATACAGGGAGAGGGAAACCGACTACATGGTGTTCGCCTTATGTGCAAGCGAAGGGAAAAAGAGTGAATATTAATGAAACTCTGAATAGGATATTTCTAATTTTTTTTTTTTTTTATTATTTTTTTTTTCTAGTTTACGCTATTAGATTTTTATTTCAATAAATATTCGATTAATAGTAATTAAATAAACTAATAATTCAAGTTATGTTTGCATGAGAAATACACACACATGTGAACTTGTCTCAATGTTATAAATATAGAGATTATGAATATTAAATACTGGTAACTAGTAATCATTACTACTAGCGACATAATTTATTTTTAAAATAATGTTGGAAAATTAATAAAATTTTTCAATTATTTTTCATTCTATTTTATAGTAATTAGAAAATGCTGAGTCATATTTTGCTTTAATTAGGTAATAATTTGAAACAACTTTTAATTTTATTTAAAGTTTCTTAGCGTCAATTCTATTTACATGGAGTGGGTGGGTAAGAAACTACGCCAAGGTCCGCCACTAGCTGCCACTGCCTGCCACTCTGTATGTACACAAATACATGTACATTTAATAATATCTTATATAAGAACAGTATTCGGCGTTGTCCGGCAAATTATACCTCAAGTATATAAAACAATTTATGGTTTTTAATGAAATTTATTTGTTCGGATATAGCTAAGGAAGAACGATAACTCACGTTTAAAAACATAATTTAGGTTTTAAAAACAAGGTTAGAGAATATACATAACATATAAAAGTGTATTCTTATGTAAAATTCACAGAGTAAGGTGATGGGAGTATTCTGGAATCTATAAACCAACCCCTTAGGGATCCATGGGGCAGATTTAATCGGGGGGGGGGGGGGGTCGTTTTCAGTTATTTTTAATTATATTTTATAGTAATTTGAAAATCCTGAGTCATATTTTAATTTAATTACCTCATACTTTGAAATAACTTAATTTTATTTAACGTTTTTTCAGCGCCAGGGACGCGCCTCTAAATTTTTAGTTTTTTGGTATTGTTTTTTAAATAAGCGACAAACGCTAATAAAACTATTGCTACTATTTTACGAAAGAAAATTATAGGAAATTACAACATGGCCGCCAGCGATTAAGTCATTGCATTCAAGTTCGATTTTAAAGTCTTTAAAAAATAAAATATAATTTTATTTCAGGATCAAAAATACAATGTAAGAATAATTAATAACTTTCATCCAAAATGTTTGTTTGTTTACATAACGTATTTCTTTTAAAAAATCCAGTTACATAAAATACATATTTAGTAAAGAGAATTTACGTGAATTACATTATTATTAGTTTTTAACACATTTAAACAAGAGAAGAATCATATGGGAAAAGGGGAAATAGAGGGTTGAAGGATGGAGGGAAATAATGAGGACCAGGGAAAGAGACGGCTAGAGAAAGAAGAGAGATTGAAGTATTTATATAAAAGATGATACACACACTCTTTAATTTCTACTACTTTGTTTTTTTTTATCGCCCCGGGCAACGCCGGGTAGCCCTGCTAGTTGTTTATAAACTGGACTCATGGTTTTACTTGGAATGAAAATTCTTTGTTGCAACACTGACTAAATCAGACAACCTTAGACCTGCACAATAAGTGGGGCGACCACGACCAGTGCACGCATGCGTGCATGTTCAGACTCCAGCAACTTTAAACAGGTTGCAGAATAAATTATCCACTATAATGAAGAGTAATTGGTATATATATATATCTATATATATATATATATACACATAGATCCATCTATATATAGATATATACACATATACACACATACATCCATCTATATATATACACATATACACTCCCGTCTCGTCCCATAAAAGTAAAAAAAACTGCCAGATGAGTTCATTCCAAGTATTTATAGGAACTGAGAAAGTAAATCTGAGCTCCCCTGTAAAAACATTCACAGCAAGAACTAGTCTAGTCACAACCACAGCAAAGAACTTTCCTTTCTCTCTCTGTACCAAACACGAAATAGAACACCCCCCACCTGTGGAACAAGATGTCAAAAGTCCGCTCCAACAGATTACAGCATGATAGTCTTCACATCTAATGTAAACCAATACTTGTTGAGCCGTCCTCATGGATAATCAATTCCTCTTTAGTAATCTTCTGCCAATCTCACCCACTGTTTCCAGGTCCTCTTATGGTGGTAATCATCGTTCAACTGACAATCTCTTTAACCGTTATCAAGGTCCGGTGGCCACTCGTGGATAAGTGGTGACCCATTATAAAAAAAATTAAAAAATAAATAAATACATAATCTTTTTTTTTTCTGTATACAGATGTATAACTTTCATTATTTTTTTTTTTAACTTTCCAGTTTTTTTTTTAATTTTATTTTAAGTTCACTGATTCAGACATCATTTTATATGAATATTATGCGCCAACATTGGCAAAGGGGTAAACGTCAAAATTTGCGTCAGGGACAGATTCTTTGAAAATTGTGTATAGGCGATAATAATCAATTTTTTTTTGTTGTTTTGTTTAAGATTATGACATGAACATTTTGGAGTTCAAATCAATTTAATAATACGTAGTAATAGGAAGAAAAAAAACACATTTTGCACCATGAATGATACAAAAAAACGATCAAGCATATCGCCATATTGGAAATCAGTCGATGATACTAGCATGTTTACTCATTTAAAAAGTGTTTTTTTTTTCAGATTTCATGCGTAATACTATATAGATTTTTCAACTCCAAAATGTTCATCATATCATAATCTTTAAATAAAAAAAAACATTTTTAACGCCTATAAACAATTTTTTTTATCGCAATCTGTCCTCGACACGGATCTGGACTAAGGATTAATTTTTTTTCTCATCATTTTTGATTGAGGATGTACACTCATAAATAAATAAATAAAATATACTTACCATTCGATTTATCGTCCTTTTTCTTATTTTTTGAGTTGGGTTTTTGCAGTTTAGGATTTGGATCTTTGACCTCTTTCTTTTGTTCATTCTTGGCAGATAAATTAGCATTGATATTCTTTGTATCCACTTTTGGCGGTTCTGTAGTTGGAGTAGCAGAATTGTTTGTCGCAGCATTTTTTTTATTCTTCTTTTTGTTATTGTTGCTAGTGGCATTTGTGTTGGTGGTGGTGGTGGTGGTGGTGTTGTTGCTTGGGGCATCAATTGTCTTCACAGTGGGGACATTAGTAGTAGTTGTCATGGTAGTGGTGTCAGTAGTGGCAGGAGGGTTATTGTTAGTGGCAGTGGTTACCGGGACAGCAGGAGCGTTATCAATTGTTGTATTCGTGCTTTCCGATGAATCCAATTCCTTATTGTCAGGATTTTTCAAAACTTCCACTTTATCTGCAGTCGGAGAGACGCATTCATCAATTTCCAAATCGTCCGTATCATCCAAGTCTGGTACGTAGGCGAGGGTCTCCAACAGATCATCACTAGACGGACTAACTTCCCGACTGCTCAAGTTGTCCTCAAGGCTGGAAATTGACAGCATTTCCGTCCCTGCGGTCAACGACTCCATTTCCAGATTTGTATCAGGAAATAGAATGGTCTCAGCAGCGGATGAAGGTGGTAGCACAGCTGGTGTTTGCTCCGTTGGTGAAGGGTTCGATTTGGGGTTACGGCGTGGCTTCTCTTTGAAGGGAACACAGTCTCCTGACAGAGATTCAAGTAGCTGGCCCTCAACAAGGATTTTGGTTTCTGCAAACACTGGTGGAACTGCTACACAGTTTTGGTCTGGTTTCTTGGTTACTGAAGATTCTTTAAGCAGAACAGAAACATCTAACGGATCTTTGGGATTTTTTACCAGCGTGCCAGCGTTTACGCTCGGTTCAACTGGTCTTTCGATCAACGAGTCTTCAGATTTAAACTCCTCACATACACAATCTTCACTCAGTGTTTCAGGGGGGTACACAACTTCCTCGAACTGTTGATCTTGAGAAACAAAATCCAAGAGTTTATCAGCAGGCAGGTCTGAATTTACAACAGATTCAGGCAGACTGGTTATTTCTGATCTCACTTCGGTCAATGGATCGAGAATTTCCGGCTCTGTCGTTTCAGATTTTACTTCTTTTTCCTTTTTAGCTTCTAAAAATTCAGTTTCTAAAAGTTTATCCGGATCTTGATCGGTATTTCTTGAGATATTAGCAGATTTATTTAATTGTACAACAGCGTTTAAAATGATTTCATCACACGGCACAGCTTGGTCTTCGGAACACCTTACAGAAGGAATCGGATCGTTAAACGTATCGCAAATCTCAGACACCTGATTAACAAATGGCGTTATAAAATCAACAGATTGTTCAACCGTTTTAGGCGCTGAACCAATATCGGAACAATCGGTTATTTCTTCTGGATTTGCAGCATTCAAAGAATGACAATTCTCTTCTATGACAATGTTTTCAGAGGAAGGTTGCGGAGAGATGTTTTGAACCAATGATGAGCAAGGATGACTCTCGTAAGCTTCGGGGGACTCGTAAGCTTCGGGGGACTCGTGGACAGAGTAAGACTTTGGATCTGGTTCTTCTGCTGGTTTTTCCTTTGTGGCCAATGGGATTAGGTTGTGCTCACTTTGAGTTTGAGGTTGTAAAGTGCACACAGCCTCTTCACCTTTTTCTATTGGAGATGAAGGACACGATTCATCCGGTTCACCATCTAAGACCTAAAAAAGAAAAAAAAAAAAGACAAGATAAGTTAAGTTAAAAATGCCTGGAAACAATTTTATTATAGAACTAGCTGTTCTGAACTGATAGTATATTTACTACTTACAAATTTTTTATTTATTTTTTTTTTTTTACAAAATATTTTTTTTTGTACCAATCAAAGAGTAACTATTCGCTCATACAGAGTTATGGGATCAATTGGATTTCAGACACCCATAGAACCAGCAAATACAAAAAGGACGCATTTAGGTCAAGACCAGTATTTTGCACTTACAGTTGAATCTATAATCAAACAATATTTGGGCACACTTCGCTTTTTTTTCTTTTTTTTTTTAATTAAAACTATTCTGCACTTTCTTACACACACCCACAGTGATAATGATGACAACTAAATCCAGCTCCTGGCCTTCTTGTGGCAGAAATGTTTGGAACAGATAGGCAATGGGGTGAAAGGCAGATTTCTAGCATTCAAAAACCAGTTTGCTCCAGATTACCAGAACTCATTAATCTTGGATGACTGTCTAGAAGGATCATTGATTTCAAGACAGGGGTAGATCTCCTTAGCCAGGTTTATGGCAACTCATCTAGAAAGAAACTGATCTAAAACCTGTGGCCAAAGTAATTACTGGTCATCTTGCCTTGGCATGTCATGTGGTTATAATTATCTGAATCGTTATCATCGAATTTCGACCAAACCTGTTCACTGAGCTCGATAAAGCTGAATATCAAGAATGAGCTACCATCAACTTTTTTAATAATTTAACGCAGGTACCAATTATTTTGTCCAACCCGTGTATATATTTTTAAAAATATGGTAGCACAAAGTACCTCATATTTGCTCAACGCAGACAGATGGGTTAGTTACATGTATCGCATGCCAGGCAAAAGACTACTTCACAAAATTCTTTAGAGCAAATTAACAACAGAAACGAAATCAGTAGGAAAGAACGTAAAAGATAGAACCCACATCAACCCCACTCTACAGAAATTTTTTCTAACATCTCACCACAAAGGCTAGAATACCTATCCCTTTATCGTCCAACCAAGCAAAAAGATCTACGGAGAGTTTCAAGTGTTCAGGTATCATCCTATACCATGAGACACCACGCACAACTCGTTCTGTAGAAAATGGTGTGGATTGACAAGCGGTCTCCTCAACCTTTAAAGAGGTTAGCAGTGAGGAGGAAACAAATTCCAGACACTAGTCGCTTTGAATAATTGTGGCGAGTAAAGTTGTCATCAACGAACTACGATTAAAAAAAAAAATTTTTTTTTAAATAAAAATAACTGTTACCAGCAGAGGTTATGAAATGAGTCTAAGTCGGACTCGTAAAAATGCTAGAAGTTGGAGTTGGATTTTTTAAATCTCCGAAGAATCAACTAACAGTTTGAATATTGGAAGACTTTAAAATAAAGAGACTGAGTTTGCTATTTTGGAATCCTAGAATTATACCTTCCAACTCTGCAACCCTGGTTACCAATACAAAAAAATAGGTCTAATTTACATTTTTTTTTTTTTTTAAATCGGGTTTTAATAAATAATCGCCTTATATAATGGATTCCTAATTTCATTTTCATGAACAAACAGCTTTGTGTATATATTTTATGAAATTAAAAAAAGTTGTCATTTCTAATAAAAAAAAGGGTGCTTCTTTGTGGTTACACCTAGATACAAAAAAAAAATTATAAAAGAAACCTTTATTATGTGCTTACTTGTGAGGGAAAATAAATACTGTTCACCAAAAAATTCAGGAAATTAATCCAATAGTTTGTTTTTATAAAATAAATTCATACGCGGAATATTGCCGCCTTTATCATAATTCAAACTTTGGGGAGAGAAATTAACCTTTTTTTTGTTTAAACACGAAAAGGAATTATTTCCCTTGAATATGATAATCGTGGCGATATTACGCGTACGGCTAAAAGTTGAATTTATCTTATAAAAAGAAAACTATTGGATGAATTTCCGTAATTTTTGATGAACCGTTTTATTTTCCCTGTTTCTTTGTATTTTTTCATGACCTCCATATTCAATCCAGGTGTAACCATGGAGAAGCACCGAAATAAGTAACTATATTTTTATCTGTATTCACAAGATATTAAATATTTACATATGGAGAATGGATATGTTTGCTAATGGTTAAAAGTTTCATATTCCCACTTCATGATTCCCCCCCCCCACACACACACACACACACACCTTAGACATTAGTATTATTTGAACTATTATTCTCATCTGGGTTAACCTGGTAGAAGTTTAAATTCATGTTATTCTTAGTTATTATTGTCTGCAGTAAGGATTGAACCTTCAACCACCAGAAGACCGCCACTTATAACCGACTATTAATCAATGCTTTTAATCATGGAGGGGGGGGGGGGGTCAGCCAAAACTTTCAAGTCCGAATAATCCAAATTATCAATCCTCATCTCAAAAATTCGAAAACGTTCTTTCAAAAGTTCTTCTGGAACCTTTGATACACGACAGAAATTTCTTACTATAAAAGAAAAAAAAAAAAAAAAAAAAAAAAAAAAAAAAATTTTTTTTTAAATGACCAAAGGAAACAATGAATAAGCAAAAACTCTTCCCGCCTAAATTTGGTTATATGAGATGTCTGCCGTAGTCATTTTACGCATTTGGTTTTGGGACTATTTTTCTTGTTCATGCTTTTGGTCGCTGACCTTCTGGCCTTCAAATGGGTGTTTCCTTATTTTGGAAGAAGAATGTTATTATTGAAGGTTGAAAGGTAGGCGGATGAAATTTAGAAAACAAATACCAACAGGAAAACCGTCCAAAGCAAATACATAAAATGAAACGGTTCTGCAAGTTTATTTTTAGCCATACATAAACCATTATCTATTGAACTCACTAATGTACAGGCTGACCCTTCAAAAAATGCCACCCATGGAATCGGTAATAAAATTCAATCTTTTCTGCAATCCAACCATATTTGGTACAAATAAACTTCAGTCTATGCCTGACTTATTTACCAAGTTTCAGTCATGGGTGTTCAACAAGGTGTTTTATTGCCATTAAATGGTGTGCAGGGACACTTTGGTTATAGTCTTATCAGTAAGTGGTATGATTATAAATGGGCTTCACACTTCCTGAACTGAAGAGGGATATCACATCCAGCATTCGGGAAGTGCCAAGAGGAGTGTGGCAGTTATTGATATCATATTCAGGTGTACTTATTGGTGAACAGTGATAAAACAGACTGGACAACAAAATTGTGGTTTTTTTTCTGTTTTGCCTTTTTACTATTAAATTAAATATATTAAACTATTAAATTAAACCATGAATAACTTTGTAAATTTTAATATGAAAAATGAAGTACGTGTTATAGAAAAGTTTATTTAACGGAAAAGAAAATTTTAAAAATTTATTATTCAACGTTTATAGGAGAATGATTTCTTACTCTTAATAGGTCCTAAAGTCAAGGTTTAGATACAAAAAAAAAAAAAAAAAAAAAAAAAATCGATCAATGCCACAACTGGGAACATGTTAGCTAATGTTTTTGTTTTTTTGCTATAAAATTTACAAATTGGTATAGGTTTAAGGTCTGCATTAATAGACAATTTTCATACCTTTAAGCATATTCTAACAGACTGCCTGTGGATGAATAAATACATTCACTTTTCTACCCCATCTATCCCTCATAAGTTGAGCCCTCTGGTAAGGAGATCACAGGATCCCACTTAGCATAAGCGCGTAGTTCTTTGTAAAAAAAATATAGCATGGTGAAGGCGCACCAGGGTAAGAGCTGTCGACTGTTGACAAAGCGGTCAGGTTTTGAATCTCAGCTTGAAGCTCTCTCCTGTTCTAGCCACACTGAAGAGTCGTGACATGTCGCAATAATAGATATATAAGATAAAAGTTATTTAGAAACAGATGTGGTTAACAAGTCTTTGATGGTCAGCGTAAGAATTCATTTTGTGAAAATTGCTATATTTTCTGGAGTCTCTAAATCAACAAATTTTATGATATTATGATACAGATCAGTCTGACGGTGGCTTCGTTACTGTCGGGCTGAGGTATGGTTCTGTTCAGTCCTAGAAGGTAGACCCTCCCAGGCTTTACCTTCTCTGAAAAGACGTTAGTTTATTGCTAATCGCCTGAGACACCCCTACCGGGGAATACAGACAGGGCTGCTCAGGCATTTTTTGTAGGCTTGTGTGTGCTTATCCTCGGGCGCTGGTTTCTCAAAAGCATACCTGACCTTATATCTAACCTACTGTGGAGGAGGTAAATAATATAATTAATTTTTTTTTTTTTTTTTTTTTTTTTTTTTTTTTTTTTTAAATGGTTTGTGTAGCATCTTCACACACACACAAAAAGTTTTTGTTTTAAAGAGCCGAAATGAAAAAAAAATCACAATCTGAATTTTAAATTTCTGTTTCATCCTATTTTAAATCAAACACAAAATTGGTAAGCGTTCCTTTAACTAAACCATTACATTTTACTAAGTATCCCAAACCAAAATTTTATTTTCATTACATCTAAAAACTTTCAATGTGGTCACACAGATCTTTACAAAACAATGATATGAAATTTGTTTTGATAGCACAATTAGACACCGAATTATGACTGTTTAAAGTTTGTTAGAAATTAGAAAATTTGTCATCTAGTGCGCTATTTGGTCCAGAAACCAATTTATCATAATGGAAGCAATAATTAGCTCAAGCCAGTCTAAACATTGGACAAAATCCCATTACCTCTTCAAAAAAATGTGCAAAAAGGACACAAGCGCAAATTTGACTATTCATATGAGGTTTATTTCAACAGCTAACACATTGAATCTTCTTAATATGATTCATAGCACATTAGACATCGAACAAGATTCTTCTTTTAATAGTAAATAAATAAAATGTTTAAAAATCACATTTGGACTATGTAAAAACAGATGGAAACATAATTTGATAAATTAGGCAAAAATTCCGTTCACTGAAGATTTCAACTTTAATTTTTTTCGTAAAAGACAAATTAAAAGCCCACCATATTGACGGGTTGTTCTTTTTCTTTAAGGTGAGACTGTTTTTATATGCATACTGTGCACATTAAGTTTTAAAACACCAACATTAAAAAATAGCCTATCACCAAAAATAGTAATCTAACTTGAAGTAGCTTGGAAAAAATAAAACTATTAATGACAAGAGAAAAAGAATTGTACATTTATAAAGAGAAAAGGTTAAATTTTATCAAAATAATATATATATATATATAACATATTTCAAGTTAAAATTAAAAAGGAATTGCACTATATTTACCCATTTTCACACTCTAAACTAGGTTGGTTTGTGATAACGTAAAGAAAAATATTGTGAAGCAGTCGAGCTTTCCATATTTACGTTCAAATTATGTTTTTAAAAACTTATATGGTAAT
The DNA here is from genome assembly GCA_963556195.1 of Sepiola atlantica. Classification (NCBI taxonomy): domain Eukaryota; kingdom Metazoa; phylum Mollusca; class Cephalopoda; order Sepiida; family Sepiolidae; genus Sepiola; species Sepiola atlantica. The sequence goes on along the minus strand of OY744540.1, from coordinate 24,928,354 downwards.
ATACACTTCGGAACAAAAAAAAAACAAAGTGGCCGGGGGGGGGGGGGAGAGAATAATTTTACACAAAAATATATTCAAAACAAATTTACAAAAACATGTGAATAAAATAAACAAAAGCCATTTAAAAAGGAGGCCATCATTTTTTTTTATTGTATAGGCACACTACTTCAATAAATAATGTAGGCAAGTTAATAATTTGAGGATTTTAGTTGTTTTCTAAGCCATCATTTTTTTTAACCGTTTTCTCAGATTTCAAATCCTAATTCATATGACAAAAATCTAATTTTAGAATCATCAATACCATAGGACCCTATAACTCAAAAGCATCCACATCAGGTGAAAAAGAACCAAATAATCTGGCAAACTAATCCACAACATACTTACTCTATAACACCCCCACCCTGTCATCATGACATTTGATCTCCATCTGTTTACCTGAATAGTGATCATGACCTCTAAGAAACCTATATCCAGTGAAGAACATGTTTGGGGTTAATCAATTTAAAACCATGCAGAATATTACATTTAACTAAATATGTGGACAGTTAAGTGTTTTTTATTATTATTATTATTTTTTATTATTAGCAAAAATATATGACGAACATATACTACACTGCCCTCCTTCCAAAAGGAGGAAGTAATGCCTAGGAAGGTGGTATTATGACCACAGAACAGATACTACACTACTCCAATCTCTTGAATTAAGCATTTAAAGAGAGTACATTAGTCTGAAATGATATAGTAAACTGAATTGAGCATTAAAAGAGAATAGCATAGTTCCGGCTTCAGACAGATATCAAATTTCCATTACTAAATAGATTATAGTATAGAGCTATTGGAAGTTGCCTAGGAATTTTTTTTTTAGATGAGGGTTGATTATTTGTATTATTCGTACTACTGTTCTCATCTTTGATGTGATTCTTATGTTTCGGCCGATGTAACCTCCAACCTTCTGTAGGTGCGTCTCGTCAAACTCGGAAATCTGTACGGAATTTTGAACGGAACCCTTATTTAATCCATGGCGGAAGCTTGCTCTCGTTCCGTCAGCCATGACCGGATAGAAGTCTTAAGTAATTCAGAATTGTATTCTTAGTATCGCCCGTACTGAGGATTGAACCTTCAACTTCAATAAGACTCATTTAAGAACTGATTATACTAAGCACTTATATCCGTTGTGCCAAGGTTCCCAAGTTCGATGAGACGAACCTGAAGACGGTCGAGGGATTACATCGGCCGAAACTTTGTGAGAATAATATTCAAGATAAGAACACTTGTCCGAATAATCTAAATTATTGAAAGTTTCAAAAGTTTCATAAATCAAAGAAATAATCTCCATGTTTCGCTTGAATACTTTGGTTGTCTCCTCCAATCCATCAGAGATCACACTTCGGAACTACGATTCCTTTTGTCGATGCAATAATTGCAAGTGTATTGCCATGAACAATTGTCAGACAAGAGGCTTAAAAAAAAAAAAAAAAAAAAAAAAAAAAAAAAAAAAAAAAAAATCAATGCTTCCATTAACTTGAGACTTTGGTTCAAAATTGTATAAATGAGTGCCTATTTACAGTTCTAAATCAGAGTTTCTCAATCTTATTCTAGCCGTGACCCTCTTCAATCCAATGAGAGTTCTTTAGGGGCCCTTCATGTCCACTTTAGTTCTTATGACCCCCTTCCACCCATCTCTCAACTTATTACATCTAGGGAAGTAATGAAAATATTCACACTTTTGAAACATTGCTTGATAGTTAAATAACATTCTAAACCAAATAAAAAATGTGAATTTTTTAATAAATTATTTATTTATTTAAAGACTTGAGCTTTCGGCATAAAATGCTCTTCTCAAAAGTAGAGATTTTTTTCTCATTTTAATCCTTGTTAGAGACATATTAGCCTCTTTGAGATAGGAGTCCGTTTGCGGTGAAAGCTCAAGTCTTTAAAATAGATAATTTTTTTTTTTTTTTTTTTTAAATCCACATTGTTTATTTGATTTTCAAAAGATTTCAAAAATGTTATCAAGGAAAGTAGTTTAGGTCGTACTATGGCATCAAAACACTAACTAGTTGTAAGTCAAAGAATAATATTACTTGGATAAATAGTTTAATTTAATAAACTCATTTCTTTACCAATGAAAAGATTTATTAGCAAACATGCAAATTACAATTATATTACAGATCTAAAAATGGATGACGTATATCCAATCTGTTGCTGGGAAAATGGTGAGATGATTCTACCGCTCCAGAAAGTATTGAACTCCTGACGCAATCCTCTACCTTCATAATAGTCAGATACACCCTAAGAAGGGGTACTGTTGCCACATCTGGGCAGATACCGCTCAGAGCACTTTTTTGCCTTGACAGGTCAAAATCAACTCCGTTGGATAAGCTGGCAGAAATGTCATGGCAGTTTGAACACCCATCAATTGTCATTTGCCAAGGCAATTCTACGTCCATTATGTTGGCCCACTCACAGACATGAGCTAGTCCAGCACTATTTCTTGTCCTGACAAAGTACAAAATAGACTTCACAATCTAGCGAGGGATGATCTCTTGTTCTTTACAGACCCTCTCTCACAGAAGAGATCTTTCTTTACTCTATCCTTATTTTCATAGCAAGTGGTTCCTCCTTGTAAGACATTCACAGCAAGAACTCTTCTACCACCACTGCAAAGAACTTTCCTAACAGCAGACGGAATTTTCAGGAAACTTTGTGGAGCATATTGCAACAAGATTGCTTCGCTGAGGGCTGCAGTCATCTTTAAATCTAATCTCAATAAACAGTGCTCAAATCTTTAAATCTAATTTCAATAGACACTGGTTATAAACAGTGCTCAAATCTTTAAATCTAATTTCAATAGACACTGGTTATAAACAGTGCTCAAATCTTTAAATCTAATTTCAATAGACACTGGTTATAAACAGTGCTCAAATCTTTAAATCTAATTTCAATAGACACTGGTTATAAACAGTGCTCAAATCTTATTCATTCCATTCATTATTTTCTATCCTCTCATAATATTCATCATCATTCTACTGACAATCACATTATCCCCGAGTGACTTTTAGCCTTGATAAGTGGTGATTCATTAGTAAAAAATGTGGAAATTACAGAAAAATTAACAAAAAAAAAAAAAAAAAGTTTTCAAATCTAAAAAATGCAAAAACAAAAACAACCATTTTTTATAGATTAGATGAAAAGACTACAATAACAAAATGGGTTAATTTAAAATTTAACTCATTAATCAATTTAATATTTTAATTATTAATTACAAAATATCTATATTCAGTGTTCTAAATTTTCTATGGCCTCTCATTTCTGAAAAACATGTGGACCATGTTGCTAGAGACAGTACTGGTCGGCGAAGCCCAGAAGACATACGAAGGGCTAACTATCACTGAATGCAGAGACTATGACACCGTCAAAAATGTCATATTGAAGGCATACGAGCTCGTGCCCGAAGCATATACGCAAAAGTTTCAAAATCATCGAAAAACTGAATTCCTCAGGCAAAAAGAAACGTGCTTCGACAGATGAAGCTCGTCAGAACAAGCTAAAAATAGCTACGAGAGGTTGAAGCAGCTTATTCTCATAGAATTTTAAAAAACGGATTAAATAGCCAGCTAAAACTTTAGAAGTAGAAGAAAAACGAGTCGGAACCGCGCAAAAACTGGCTGCGTTAACAGACGAATATGTCCTAACTCACCAAACGTTCCAGACCAAGCCCACCTACGTGACGATATCCAGTATCGGACAGAACGAGCATAAGGAAAGAGGTTATAATGCACCAACCGAGAGAACGGACGTTAAAAGTATTCCTCTTATGAAATGGAAGGAGAAGCCGATAATAACATGCTTTCGTTGTGGGAAAGCTGGACACATCGCTAGAAATTGCGAGAAACAACCTGGTGACGTAATGGAGGGCAATACCATGCCACAAGAAGCAGTCTCGATTAAGGGACAGCAAGTTCGCTATAAACCCTTTGTGTCGAAAGGACAACTGTCAAAGGTGAAGGATAGCAGAATTACAGGAGCGTACCAGTCCTTGGTACTCAAAAGTCGACTTCCAAAGGGAATCGATTCGGCAACAGGGAGACACATTTACATAAAGAGGATAGGAAGTGATCCCGTAAAAATACCCATTCACCGGATTAATATAAAGTCTAAGTAAACGGTAGCTGTAGGAACTGTGAACATACTACCCATGGATAGCGTCGAAATGCTAATGGGAAACGACCTAGCAGGCCGAAAATAAACAGCGACTAGATTTTTTACCTTCCGACGGACGCACCACTTCAAGAAAATACCTACGACAAAAGTATTCGGCGGCAATATACCAGAACACTGTCGGAAAGACCTCCAGAAAAAATTTGAAAAATATGTGAAAGTGATCGAATGTGATATCGTCAGATACTACGGATTCGTGCATTTTGGAAAAAAAGAGAGAGTTGAAATAGCCACAAAATCATTGAATAATTTGAGAGTTTGAAGGTGCGAAGATAAAAGTGGAGTTCTCTCACAGAAAGATTCACAGAAAAAGCTGGCAACTGTTACAAATGCGGTCGAAACGGACACTGGTTTAAAAAGTGCCCACGTGATCCACTCCAAAGTCGGAGAACTCTAAGGAAACTAACGATACGGAAGAGAACTATGAAAATTAGATATAACTCTTTCGTGGACGCGTTTTTTCGCAGGTATAAATATTTTCTCCATCGATGGGAGATGTTACGATCGAATGAAGGAGAGTGAACACGGTGTGACTGGCCCTTTTTTTTTCATTTTGATTGTTTGACTGCTACTAAGAAAAAAGGAAGGCGTACCTTAACACCAGTGGCTACAGTATGCTTCGTCCTCTCTCACTTTTCATCCCATTCCCCCCACTTGTTTCAAAAAGCAGCCAAAAAAAAGGGATAAGGAAGCGATAAAGAATGATACAAGTGATCATATCATATAAAATGCTAGTTCCCAGGTCATGCACCACAAGGGGAAATTAAAGGATTTTTGATTAAGAAATCAGAAAAAATATTTGGAAGCGTTCGCTCGGTCCGAAGAAACCACTCTTACAAAAAAAAAAAAAAAAAAAAAAAAAAAAAAAAAAAAAAAAAAAAAAAAAAAAAACTCAGAAGCTCTTGCTACCTGAATTGAAGATGGAATCATCCTTTTCTGTCTATTAACGTGGGATTTAATAAGGACAAAGTGGAATATCGGAATATTCATTCAGCTAAGTAAAGAAACCCCTTTTTTTCTCTTTCTGTACACATATTCGCACATTGGCTAACAAACTTTTTTTCCAAACACACACACACACACACACACACACTTTGCTTAAACAATATGTCTATCTTCTATCCTTTGAGAACCACATTTTGGAAATAAAACTTTGTGTTTTTCTTTCACCGTGTATTGTATTTCGTGTTTTTTTGCTTAGTTCTCGTCTGACAGACACCTCTTCTAGCCAACAAAACATTGTTAGCTAAACTGACAGGTGCAAAAAAAAATAAATGGGCCAAAAATATAAATATCTTTAGTCACGAATACGGGTCGTGACACAGTGCACATCTATGCCCTCTCAACACCTCAGTAGAACATTGTGAATAAAATAAAAGGAATAGTTTGTTGAGCAATGTCTGTAAACTTATGAACAAGTTTAAATTTTGGCAAGCCATATCTAAAAACTCCACAAGTCCAGATAGAACTGTTATAATTTTTGGTGATGATATGTCATAAGGAATTGTGAAAAATATTTTTAGGCATACAAAATAAAGATTTTCACTTGTGATTTCAGATGTTTGACAATTTGGACCATCCCTATAGTAGATTTAAACACCCCTATCTTCCAATTTTTTTTCTTTACTAGTAAACATAAATTTGTATTTATCAGCAAGGTAGGTTTTTCAAAATTTACAAATTCTAACTCGCTCATCTTTGCATCACTTAAGAAAATTTAATATTGGAGTTTTGCACTTTTTTTTTTTTTAAATTTAATTGAATTAAAAGCATTAGTAATAAATAAAAACTAGAACTAGGAGTAGTAAAATCCGGACAGGAGAGAAAGAGGGAAGATCAAATGCCTAGGTAGGTATTACATAAAATAAACAAAATAAGCAAGAAAGAAAGAAAAAATAAGAAAATAAGTCGAAAGAAAATATATAGAAAAAAAAGAAACCCAAAAAATTTTTAAAGATAAATAAAAAAAAAAATTTAAAAAATAAGGACAATCCAAAAAGAGGAAGATTAACAAAAAGAACAGGAAGGGTCGATGAATCTAGGAGTGGGGGGGAACAAAGTAAAGGGAAAATTCTAGAAGAAAAATAAAAGGGAAAATTCTAGAAGAAAAATAAAAGAGGGAAAATTCTAGAAGAAAAATAAAAGAGGGAAAATTCTAGAAGAAAAAAAAAATGGGGAAAATCTAGAAGAAAAGAAAAAAAAGAAATAAAGATAAAAGAAAAAGAAATAAAGATAAAAGAAAAAGCAATAAAGATAAAAGAAAAAGCAATAAAGATAAAAGAAAAAGACAAAGAAAAAAAGATTTAACTGGTGATAAGAATTCATGCAATTTTTCATTCTTGCAATTGTACAAGTTGAAAAATGTGTTTCTCATTTGTTTGACTTACTGTTGTGTTGACAACGAGCCAAGTGCAGCACACAATTGGCGGTGCTTAGCTGCCAAAGAGCCAGTCAAAAACTGCACAGAAATGGAGAAGCAGAATTTCAGAATGCACTTGTGTGCAAGCATTCAAGAACAAAAAAAAAAGACAGAAAAAAGAAAAGAAAAAAGCGTGAAAAATAGAGAAGTTTTGTAAAGAGTTAAAAAACAAACAACTGCCATTTAGAAAATTATTTATTCTTTGAGACAATGAAGCCTTTAATTTCAGCCGATTCTGTTTCTCATCAGGTAACAGTAAATAGCTTTTTAGCTTGACTAGATATCATTTGACAGCAGAGACGACACAGATGCCCCCTCATTTCAGCAAGGCATATTGGGATGGGGAATAGGTGATGGTGTATTTAAGAATGTAAGGTTTAAAATCAAGCTGCTGAGTGTAAACCCCCTCACCCCACCCCCGGATATGTGAAGACACCCACTCTTCTTTGACTGCTTCATGTGGCCTGAACAAAATATGACTTTCAGTATTTCTACAATTCAATTCGTTGGAGTTTTTACATGGAAAAGTAACTTCATTTCCAATGATCTATTACTAATGGAAATTGGGTGTTTGTCTAAAGCTGAACTATACTATTCCTCCTACTATTAATGTACTATCTTTTAATACTCAATTCAAGGGAGGGATAGTGTAGTATCTGTTCTGTTATCATGAGACCATCCTCCCAGAAATTACCTCCTCCTTTTGGGAGCAAGCATACATAAAAAAAAAATTGCCACAATCGGCTGTTCATTAGTAAACTCAACACTTACATTATATAGACTAGAAAACATATACAAACAAACAACTAATGATTGAATTGGTTTTTTTCAAATTTACAGCATTAAACAGCGAGTTTAGGTAGAAGTAAGGTTTTATTAGTAGCTCGCTGTATTTACCTGGTGTTGTCTGGGTAGAAACATTGCCAAGTGCAGGGCTTAATGTAAAATAATTAATATATTTATGCTTACAATTTTTTTTTTTTTTTTTTTTTTTTTTTTTTTATAATTCGTTCTAGTTTTCCCTTATTTGATTTTAGTAAATATTTGATTAATGGCAAATAGTAAAAATTATAATTCAATGAGTATTTATCAAAATTGTGTACAGGCAAGAAACAGGCACACAGGATCTTCATAGTTTTATTAATAAATAAAACTAGATAAAATTTCTTTAAAACATCCAACAAATTGATTTGAAAAGGTATTGAAAGGAGATATTTTGCAGAGCCATTTTCTTTTCTTTAAAAAAAAAAAAAAAATGCTTAATGTCAAAAATCTACTCTTGTTATTAGGAGATTTAACCCTCCCTAGATCTTTGGTAAAGCAAGGTAGCCGTGATGAAGCGGATATCAACACGAACTGATGACCTGGAGTTCTGAGTTCAAATCATGTTCATTCCATAGCAACACTTTCAATTTGGACGTTGGCAATCTTCATGTGGCCCGTCTCGTAAAGTACGTGATTCTAGATTTTTAAAATTGCGGAACTACTATAAACAACAGAATCAAGTCTGTCCGTTCGCAACTTTTAGTGTTCTGAATCATTTGCCACCAATAAATATTTTTGGCATTAAGTAACCATGTAAAAAAGGTTGACAGGTCATAAAACACACCTTTTATATTAGGTATCCCAAACCAATATTTAATTTTCATTATATCTAAAAAAAATTAATATGGCCACATAGATATTTGCAAAACGTAAATAATGATACCAAATTTGTTTTGGTAGCACAATTATTTTTTTGGTTCAACACATGCCAGTGTGTAAAACGGACATTAAACAAAATATGACGATGATGATGATGAATTAGCCACAAAATTATGACCATTCAAATTTTGTTGTCTTGCGTGCTAATGATCGATAAGCCAATTTTCACAATGTATAACTAAAAATGCAAGCGTGAAAAAAAAACTTACAAATGTAGTGTCATCTTGTGGTAAATGAAAATTAATTATAAATTATTAGATCAAGCTTGCCTACAATTTGGGTAAAATCCTGTTACCTTTTGAAAAAGAAAAAATTGTTTTAAATGTACAAAAATAACAACAAAAGACTCCATATTAATAAGTACATTCGGTGTGGTATTCACCATGGGTTGGCATCCAGCTTCCATCAAATGAAGGTTTTAAAAAATATCAAATTCACATGCAGTCCCCAGTCACATGTATATCTCGGTCAAGAGAGATGACATACAACACCAAGTATCCCCAAATGGTCACCCATCTGGTACTGCCCCTTTTTCTTTATGGCGGGACTATTATTATATGCATAGGCATACAATATAATGGACATTAAGTTGAAAAACACCAACATTAAAAAATAAAATTGGCCATCACCAAAAATACTAGCCTAACTTGAAGTAGCCTGAAACAAAAAAAAAAGCAATTAATGACAAGAGAAAGAATTATATATGTATAAAGAGAAAAGATAAAACTTTGTTTACATTCAAATGTTATCAAAATAACTCCCAAACTAAAGGAGTTGTCACAAACTGAAATTGAGGGGAATTCCACTATATTTAACCATTTTTGCACACAAAACTGGTTGGTTTGTGATACCGATTATGTTAAACGCTTTAAATTTAATGTAGTAGACTTAGTGTTTCTTGTGTTTTTCTTTTAGTATAGCTGTGTATTATGTTTGTTATTGCCTGTTTATCTAGGTTGTAGTTATGCATTTGAATTTTCTTTGTTATGGGTTTTATTTTTTTGGTGTATGGAGTTTACAAAGTTTTATTTGTTGGTTGACAATTTTATTAGTTAAGTTATTTTCATTAGAATTTGTTTGATGTCACCGAGTTCTTTAGAAAATATAATTCTATGATGAAGATATATGCACAATGGATGAGGATTTTATTAATTTTATTTTGTATTTGAAGGGATATTCGCTAATGGCCACACAACCACAACTCTCTGCAGACACCTTACATCCCACTTATCAGATACTAGTGCAATTAAATGCTACATCACACACAACAAAACCCTACAATCAACTGAGATATAAAAGATCCTAATCTCCAACACTAAAATCATACACAATAAAATAACTGCACAAGATGATTAAAACTCCTCAAAGCAACATACATTAAAAACTCATCCACACTCCACCAATTACCACTAAAACACAAATGATAGCTCAATGGTAGCTTGCAAAGTCAAAAAGATTTTAAAAAGTACAAAAAAGCGAACACTTGTCTTTAATTAGACTTACACCTGGATAATGATTTGCTGCCAAAATATGTGTGTGCGTATATATATATAATTATATTTATTTATACAGACATGTCAAAAAGCCGCTACACTGGCATGTTGATGTTATTGATCAATAATTTTGTACATGTTTGTATAAATAAAAATAATTATATAAATAGCTCTATTTACTATTGAGCACATTTTTATAAGCCCAGTTGAAATTCTGTGAATGTCTATCTTGCCTGGATTACTACATACACATACACACTAATGGGTCATTGCTTATCAAGGGCCGAGGATAAGGGTTAATGAGATTGTTAGTTGGCGATGAAGAACACCTTTGAGAGGATCGGAGACAACAGGTTAAATGGTCAGAATTTGATTATTTAAGTGGGCGTCTCGACAAGAATTTAACATCGGACTTAAAAACGACCATGTTGTACTTGGCTGGGAAGGAACCCCCTGCAGTATCGTATTCCACAGATGGGAAGTCCGTGGAAAGAAACTTTGTTCATGGTAGTTCCGTTTAGTTTTATGTACACAGAGGTAGAAAGGAAATTTCTTTGCAGTTGTTTAAAAAGATATTTAAATGTTGGAATATGTCATAAAAAAATGGTTTTGTGCCTTAGAACACTTATCAATAACTGATCAACCCTATTTTCAATTTTTTTTTTTTCATTTTACTTCAGTTGAAGTTCTCAGAAATTAAGGCGGCCCCTTTCTGGGGCTAACACTTGATCTCTATAGGAGATACATAGATATTCGAATATTCCATTAAAGGTCTCCTTTACCTGTCAAACGTTGAGTTAGTAAAAAAATAACATTAATTTTCCTCTCCCCAATTAACAAGTTAACTATGTTATAGTATATTTTTAGTGTGGGATCTTGGTCCTATCGGATTTCAGGACAAAAATTCATCTAGTCTGGTGGAGTATCCAGCTAAGAGTTGTTACTTGAGATAACATTACTTTGAGTAGGTGCACCATTCTTCATATAGTCCAGTGTAGAGCTGTGTCGAGGGGATTATATTTGAGCTTCGAATACTGTTATTTTGAATATTTGGTCATGGTTTACTTGTAGGGCGACGTATCCTCATGTCAGGTTGTCCTGACAGACCCTTGTACAGAGAGACCAAAGACACTTGAGGATTGTGTCTAGTCGGTAATTCAAACACTTTTCGAACTGAAGCTGTTCCAATGTGCTTTGTAAAACATTAGATGCAAGTGGGTAAATGAAATTATACTGGTGTATGATAAAGATAAAATGACAGAGGAAGAGAAAGAAAATCCAGCCAAATACCAACAAAAAAAAAAAAAATAAGCACTATGGCAGAAATCATCTTTTTTAATTTTATTTGTCAAAAGTGGGGATTCCGCTAAAAGGCGGAGAACAACAATTCCTGCCATGCAGAGGAATTGGGCATTAGTATGCCGAGTACCGACAAGAAAAAACTAGATTTTTAACTTGCAATTTTTTTTGGCAATTAGTTTTAAAGATCAAAGTACTGGAAAATACTAGTTTTGTCTTTTTTAAACATTTTTGTATAAATTTAAATAATCTTTGTAACTACAAGATTTGGTGTCATCATATTCGGTTTAACATCAGTTTTACATGTTGGCATGCATTGGACAGCTTTAAGAAATTGACTTCCAAACTAACCTATCTCTGACCAGGTCTTTATCTCTTTTTCAAGTTAATCGTTATCATTTTCTTCCCTGTTTTCCTTGGCTGAACAGATTCTGCTACCTTAACTGTTCTACATCTATTAATCAAAGAACTCATTCTTTCAACGTGGCCACACCATCAAAGTCTCCTGTTCAGCACACATCTCCCTATACTATCCAAATTTAATCTTCCTCTGGCATCATCAGAACTAAGCCCGTCTTTAAGACTTACATTAAAAATCCATCATATCATGTCTCTCCATGCAACGCATGCCCTCAACACTCACTGACCAGGTTTCACTTCCATACATTTCACACTGTGTATACATGCCCGATAGACTATTCCCTTGGTCGACAGTGGTAACGCTCTGCTGGTTAGTAATGTCAGAACATCACTGAACTTACTCTATCCACTCTTAACTTGCAATCACACTAGCACCTGCTCCACCTTGTGCTCCAATAGTATCACAACGGTAACAAGAATTCGACAACCTAAATTGGTGTGTCAATTGCAGTAAAAGACCCTATATGTGGCTAGAAAATACCAAAATAGTTATAAAAAAAAAAAAAAACTTTTTTAATTAAAAAAAAAAAAAAGTAAAATGTGCGTCTTATTAGCTGCTATTTAAACGCAATTGCTAAATAATTGGTGCAAGTTAGAAATTTAAAGCGCTGGACTGACCAGATTCGCAACGATGTAGAACTTGCTAACAGTGACTTGGGCGCCCCCCCCCCCCCCACTTTACGGTCATCAATAATGAAGTTATATATGCATGTGTTTAACCGGGCCACCCCACTTTTTAGGAGAGCCCACCCCACTTTTATAACTGTCCCGCCAGTCCTGTAGGGCATGACGTGACCATCCGATTGATCAGATCGGGTCTCTCCGATCTCCCATCTCGCCGAAGTAAGGGCCAAAGTAGAGTGTTGCAACTCACGTAACCACTATTTATGCAACCAGACCATAGATTGTAGAGCAATCAGTACCCTGTCCTAAGACATCACGGGCCACCACCCATAGCCTACTAGTAAACCCGTTTTTTTTTTGGGGGGGGGGGGGGTACCCCCTCTGCATGGCATTGCAGTCAGCGAATTTGTGGACACGCCGACAGGGCATAGTAACACACTGAACAATATGGAAGGATTGTGTATCCAGAAAGTGTGCAAAGATCCTCAGAGGATTATGCAAGTAAGTAGAAATAAGAAAATCTAGTTTTTGGTGTTAGTACTCACTCAATTTTCTCCAAATAACCATATTTGATATTCAAAGTTTGGGGGGGGGGGGGGGGAATTCAACCTACCCTACTGTCCACCGGTTTCACACAGACACACAACTCCATTAAATGGATGAAAAATTAAGAGAAAAGGAAGTGGTCAGTGAGTTACATAAAAAGTCACCACTAAAGTAGATGGTCGTGTCTAATTTTTTTTAACAGTGTCGGAATAAATCCATAAAACAATAGAAAGGAGATCGTTCCTACTAAATTCCACACATCAACTTTAAAATAAGATAAAAAGGACAAAGAAATATAAACTGTTAAATAAAGATATGACATTTCTTTGACTACAAGTATCATCCGGTAATTGCTCCTCCTCAGACATCACTTTTTTTTTGCTCCCTCCCCCTGCCTTCGCACCATCTGACGACTTCATATTGCAAGAGTTATTTCAGTTATTTCTCCTTTCATCTAAAAAGAAAAAAAAAAATGTAAACTGTGTATAGTGTTACTGCTCTTATAAACTTGCCTCCCCACAAGGGCAGAGTTAGATACAAGGTCGGTTTTTAATGTGGGTAAAATCCAGCTTCCCCAAAAAGAAGCACCAGAGATTGAGGTAATTTTAATTTTTGTCCCAATCAAAAAGCATTTCTACCTCAATGACCAAGGACAGAACAGTTGAAATGTAAGATAAGAACAGGTACTACACTTTAAATTATTTGCTATAAAGTAAAATTTCAATTTAACAAATTCGGCACAAAAAGCTATCGAAAGTTTGAGGAGATCGATGGTCATCTTCTGTCTATCCTACTCTCACCACAATACCACATTTACTCTAGGGGGCCATCCTACTGCACTTTAACCCTAACCAAAAGACCAAGTTTGTATCTCTTTTCTTTCGTGTGTAATTTATATCGCTTTAATGGGTGTATGTTCATCTTCATATTAATGAAATTATGTGAACACGTCTCGTGTGTCAGTTTATCACCTCCACGTAGAATTTTATTTATCTTCTATTAATCAATTTGTTGAAATAAAATTTAATAGCAGGAAATAAAGCTAAATTTTTACATTTAATTAAAAAATAATTTTTTTTAAATTAATCCACCAGAATGCATTTCGTTTCTTTATAAACAAGTCAGGCATTTAATCTTTTGTTAAGTAAAAAGATGATTTTAAGTAATAATTTGTCTGGGAATAATAATGAAACTCATTTCACTGTAAATAATTAACCACCTAAAACTAATAAATTACCTAAAAACATGTTATACAAATTCAGAAATACTTACTACAGCTGAGGGAGTTACCTCTGGGTTAAACTATTTTTGAGACGGAGGATATAAAATCCAAACGAGTCAGTTCTATTTGAACAGCTAAGAATAGTTTTTTTTATAATTTTAATTTAAAAAAAAAAAAAAAATAATAATTTGTGTTACTTCCTTATTTGAAAGGAATTTGGAAGCATTTAAATTGTTGAATAGAAAGTAATTTCCGGCTTTAAAATTCTTGGCAAAGATACCGTAATAGCCATCCTTTGGGGTGATTATTTCATACCAAAATCAGACCGGCAGAGTCCGAGTCATGCTGGTTATAGTCTGTTCTCTGTTGGTCTGAGGTATGGTCCTGTGCACTTCTAGGTCCACTTCCTTTTGAGAAGGGAGTTATCACTAATCGCTCTAGGCGCCCCTGACAAGGCTGCCCAGGCAATTTTGGGGGTTGGCCAAAGTGCTCTTCCTTGAGGGTGCTGGCTTTAAATCCCACTTTCCTGACCTTCAGTAACATCTTCCCGTCATGGGAGAGAAATAAATACCTCCTATTGTTTTAAAAAAATAAAAAATAAAATGAATAAAAAATGGGGGGGGGGGGGGGTTATGAAACTAAAAACGACTCCCGGGCAACATCAGATGGGTAAAGCTAGTTCTATATTGTTGAGGAAAAAAAAAAAAAAAAAAAAAAGGAGGTGGAAAAGACCATCAAGCAGAGCAACAAATGTTGCTTGGTATAAAGTGTAATTACGTAAGAAAAGTACATGCTTTCTCGGTTTTAGAAAGCACGGTTAGGTAGAGCTGGAGGAATTGTCGAAGTAGAGAAAAGTCTATTTTCAAAAGGAGAACAAACAAAATAACTGCGGTCGTCGTCGTCGTCGTTGTTTGCCAGCTCAGTGGGAGGTTTTTTTTTTATGGCAAAGTTAGTTTGAAGAGAAACTGGTGACTACTCTTTTCTACAATGATGATGCATAATGATAGAACTTCAAAACTTTAATAGCATACGAGCAGGGCTACCCGGCATTGCCCAGGATTAACTGAGATATGTTTTTTGCACCCAACACAGTCTTGTTACCTTGTTTATTCTTATTTTTTAAGTACTAACGAGTCACCACTTATCAAGGCCGATAGACTATTCGAGGATAAGGGTTAATGAGTTTGTAAAGAGGACAGTGAAACAACAATGGTTGAGACTGGTCAGAAATTAGATTATTTTAGAGGACAGCTTAAGAATTTGTTAACATTGGATTTGAAAACGACCATACTATAGTCAGCTGGGAAGCATCCCCGTGGTATTGTATTCCAAGATGGATAGTTCTTGGAAAGAAACTTTGTTCATGGAAGTTCCATTTAGTTTTAGGTACACAAAGGAAGAAAGGAAAATTATTTACAGTTGTGGTTAGACGAGTTCTTGTGAATGTTTTACGGGGGAGGGGGGGGGCATAGATTGGCGCTCAGTCGAGCCACTAACATGAAAATAACGATAAAGTAGAGAAAGATTGCAACGTCTCTTCTGTGAGAAGGAGGCTGTAGAGAAGAGGGCATCCTACCTGGTTTCGAGCATTTCAAAATCTCCAATTTTTAGAGTAGGGTAGAAGGAGGAGCGAGGTATGTACTTAGCATCCATCGAGTGGGGAAAAAGTGTTGAGTAAAATAATAAATTTTGATAAATTTCAAATGAAAGAATTACCCTTCGAGTAAATCCGCAAAATAGACAATGAAATGCAGACATCAGAAAGAAGCTTAACATTAACAGATACCCCAACAATGTTGTTCGAAACTGATTAACGTGGTAAGTTTCCCAACTACCAGACTCCAGCTTTGTCAAGAAATCAAGGAATTCACTGAAGAAAGACGAAGAGAACGAACATCAAAGAGATGGGCCGACCAGATAAGGGGTGAGACTAGTATGCCGCTCCTGGCAGCTGTTAGACCATGTTAAGTGGCGGATTGTTATTCTCAAGCTTGTGGAGAGGCTCTCTGGAATATGCATATAAGTCAAACTAATAGTCTTTCATCTCTTAGAGGCACACTGCATTTTTGTGATACTATGAAGAGCCTCCACTCAGGGATCACTGAAAAATGTTAAGTTAGGAAATAGATTGACAATAAAAAAAAAAACGATGGGAAAGTAGAGAACACTAGGTGAGTGATAGATCAATTGTGTTCTACAGACAAGTGACGCCATGTCAATTAGGTGTTAGCTTTTAGGTGGACGGAGGGCGATGGAGAAAGTGAGCCAAGAAAAAAAGTTGATGTGGCCAGTTTCGGTGGTCAGCCGGGGGTGATCTATAGGAAGATCGAACATTTAGGATTTCCTGTCACAAGTAAATATATTTGACTGTCGAGGAATTAGTATTGTTAGAGTAGATCAGGTCGAGGAGAGAAGAAAAAGTAGACGACTTTGAGCAGACGACAATAACTGGTCCCGACAGATGATGCCAGTTAGGTTTTAGCCTATATCATGGACTTGGGAGATGGAAGGCCTTACTCAAATATGGGTGCCAGCGATGTGGCCCTAACGGTGCGCGCGCGTTCAGCAAGTGAAGTTTACACAATATTTGCGTCTGCATTGTTGCTTGCGTTGAATTGTAAACTCATGCTGGTACCCGCTATTGCCAAACCCCTAAGAAATAGATTCTGTACAAACACACTACACACTTTAATATACTGGAGTAACGTTGTCATATTTTAGCTGGTGAATCTCTGTCTCATTTGAAGGTTCTTGATAAAGTGCAGAAATGTATCTGTAATTTGATTGGCCACAACCTTCCTTCTCTGCACCCTCTCTCTCACAGACGTGATGTTGCTAGTCTGTCTTTTCTATAAATACTATTATGACATGTGTTCTTCAGAGTCATGTGATCTATTTCCTGCTTCCTTTGTTCCAGCTCGTTTGACTCGTTGGTCTAGTGGTCTCCATCAATTCGCTGTTTTAATACCTCATTGTAATACAGCTTCCTATTCCAATAGCTTCTTTCCAAGAACTGCAGGCTTGTGGAATTCTCTTCCTGCTGACTGTTTTCCTCCTACCTATAAACTTGGTCTTTTTAAGACTACGGTCAATAGGCATCTGTTTTTTACGATAATCATATTTTGTTCTTGTTAGCTCCTTACATCAAGTGGTTGCATGCCCTGTCTTGAGCAATTTCCATAAAAAAGAAAATATACAGATTCTGCCAGGAACAACAATTCCTTGGCCTTGTGGCGACTATCAAAGTGTAGTATCTGTTGAATAAAAGTCATGGACGAATGAGCCAGAACAGATCGAGTTACCACCGAGCCAACCCCCACATTTTGATGGCCTTGTGCTTAATTTATTACACTGTATCATTTTACTTTATAGCAAATAAATATTACAAACTGTGCTATCTGTTCTGATACTACACTTCATCTTTTCTGTTCTCGGTCAGTGAAGGAGAAATTCTTAGAGACTGAGGCAATCTTTATTTTTGTCTCAATCCAAAGTGCTCCTTTTTGGGGGGAGAGCTGGATTTTCTCCACAGTAAAAACTGATCTTTTGTCTAACTCTGCTCTAATGGGGAGGCAAGTAAACAAGAACAATTATTTCCAAATATTGGAGGGGGGGGTCTCATTTGGTAGATATTAAAATTATTATTATTTTTTTTGTTATCAAAACTATGGGGGAGGGAGGGAGGGAGGGAGGAGGATAAGCAAACAGATCGATATTATTTCATAATCTTGAAAGTTTTTTTCTCTGATTATATTCTCATATTTTATTCATGTAATCTGTTATCAAACACTTGTTTATGGTCGTTAATTATTTAGCATGAAATAGTTTGTCGAACTCTGAGAATAACATCCAAAATGAAAACAGTAGTCCAAAATAATACAAATTGTCAATCCTCATCTCAAAATATTTTTTAAAGTGTTATTTGCTTTAGTTTCTTTCTATTCCGGAAAGTTATTACAATGGAGAAAAGTTCAAATAATTACCTAAAAAGCTCAAGATGTAAGGGAGATAATTGCTTGTTTAAGGTAAAAAAAAAAAAATGAGTTATCTCCCTTAAATTTTGAGCTTTTCCTCCCACCTCTCTATCTCTTTGTGACTTACATATTAATTTTTAAATTGAAAAAAAAAATATTGAATCGTGGGCTACATTGGCAAGTTACAGCTGGTTTTACTTAAAGTCATGTTTGAGTAAAAAATAATATTTATCTTTAAAGTGGGTAAGGGTGGGTTATGTCTCTTGGTCAAATCTTATGATTTCTTACTTATCTCCCTTGCAATCTTCTTGAAAATTTCATGACTCCGTATTGGATTTTTCAAATATGCTGAATTTGTATTCCTTGTATCGTGTGTACCAGTCAATTTGCTACAGCTATTTTTTTTTTTTCCAAGAACTACGCATCTATGGAATAATACCATGGGGCTGGTTCCCAGCTGACTACAACATGGTCGTTTTCAAGTCCAATGTTGACAAATTCTTGTCAAACGTCCTCTTAAACAATCAAATTCTGACCATTTCACCAATCGTCTCCAATCCTCTAAAAGGGTTGTCTCATCGTTCTACCTGACAAATTCATTAATCCTTATCCTCGAGTGGCTTTTGGGCCTTGATAAGCGGTGACTCGTGAGTGAAAAAAAAATGATTTTAACTAAAACAAATTTGTTTGGGAATAATATTGAACCCCATTTCCCTGTAATTAACAAGCTAAAACTAGTAAATGACCTAGAAATATTTAATGCAAATTCAGAAATACTTCACAGGTGGGGAGGGGGCTACCTCCTAGTTCTAAGGGTAAACTATATTTGAGATATTGGCCATAAAATCCATAAGTGTTTAAATAAGAATGATTTGATTAAAATAAAAAAAAATTAAAAATTAAGTAAAGATGACACCTGGGCAACACGCGGTACATACAAAAAGATCTTTAATAAAATGCGATGGCTTCACTTATTAAATTTCAGTATGAACAAAAAGCCAACACTAAATAACTGACTTAAATATTTGTATTTCATTACGTGACTTTCTTAAACTAAAATTGTGACTTTATTACTTGGAATTTCAGAGTCAGACAGATATGCCCTTAACGTTACGATATATTAGTATAGGCAATGGAAAAGACGGAGAGGAAGGGCGAACCCCGGTGAAGAGATGCCCTCGACAACAAACTGGGTCCTACGTGGCCACGCCTAGCCAGGGACAAAACAAGGTGGAAGGATACCGAGGAAGGGGGGGGGGGGGTCCACCTCCATAAGTCAAAAACCCTGATGATATAGGACTACCCGCGTTACCAGTTCGATAACAAAATAGAGGATTGAAAAAGAAATGTTGATATAACTGTTTTCAAACTTCTCTCCCTTCCCCTCCATCCGACTGCTCATCCCACTATCAACTGATTCAATATAATTTTTAAACATTTTTTTTAAAGTGACTGACCTAAATTCAACGTCGTTTTAACAAGTATGAAAATGGAAGGGGGGGAAAAAAAAAAAAAAAGTAATTCTGTGAGGAACCCCCCCCCCAAAAAAAATGCATTCATTTGTTCCCTAAAGTGAATTATTGATTACAATATTTACTTTTACCATAACCAGGGAACCGATGATGTAAAAGGTTTTTAAAGTATATTTTTGGTTCCTTGAAATAGAAGATAACCTACTATGATATAGATTTTTAGGTGGCAAGGTGCAATATGTGTTTTGTTTATATTTACGTATTAGGTGATAGTATACGACGTCGGTCCCAAATCACTGGTATGATCACGTGATATTATTTTCACCGGTCATATGTCCCGCACTAAGAAAATACCGGCCAATCGCAATTTCAAATACAAACAAATTAATAAATTTATTTAAAAAAAAAAAAATCTTTTCGACGAATAATGTAACAAATGTGATTTTTTTTTCGTTTATCTTTTGTAATTTTTAATTAATTGACTTGATAAAAGTTAGCAATGTGTAGTGACTAGCAACTCTCGACGGCCACACTAGTAGCATATAATTGTTTCGCTTTCTGTGCGTGTGCGACCGTATTGTTGTCGCAAAATAAATTCATCCAAATGGGATGGCAATGTTCAAGACGAGGGACCATGCATGGTTTTGAATTCTTTTTCTGTAATATTAGTTCTTTGTTTATTTTCACATCAATAAAATTACAAAAAGAGAAAAGTAAATAAAAAAAAAGGTGCTTCTGCTGTTTTATAGTGACGTTAAAATATTAAAAGAAATGCACAAACTTTGCTTTGTACTTACGTGTTAACTGAAAATAGGATTGTAGAGAAAAAATTGCGCAAATTCATCCAGTATTTAAAAGAAAAAAAAATTTACGTATCGTTAGACATTTTGTAACTAGTTTAGGCAAGAGAGATAACGTGTTTTTTTTAAATTGAAATATACAAGATGGCGACTACCGATAAACGTCATTTTTTATTTAATAAATACTGGATGAATTTGCGTGATTTTTGGTGTACAGTCTTCTATTACGCTACCACGTAAGTGCATAACAAAGTTGTGAAAAGCAGAAGCACAAAAAATACATTAAATGTCGGATCTTTCCCTGTTGCCGGTATTTTTTTTATTTTAGTGCGGGACATATTACCGATGAAAATAATATCACGTGATCATGCCAGGGATTTGGGACCGAAGTCGTATACAATCACCTACGTATTATTATAATTAAACTTTAGTTTTGAAAAGGACACATTAAGTTTATATTGAAGCGGTTAACTTCTAAATTGTATCGATTAGTTTTGTTTGAATTTTCAAGTGGTGACAGGGCAAATTAACCCACCGTATTGTCTGATTTTCTTTTTAATTTCTTTTAAATAAAACAATTTGATTTCATTTTTTTTTTTTACAAAGAAAAAAAAAATACCCTTCCAACCCTAAGTCCAGTTAGTTAATAAACACGTATGGTGCTTCTACAGATGAGGGTACGGTACATATGAAAAACGCAGTTACACCGGTGAAAATCGCAGTTCCCATTAAATTAACCGGAAAACTCTTGATATACTTATGTATCAAGGAAAAATAGGTATGTACACCAAAATTAGCAAAAACTATTGAGTAGAATTTTAATCAAAAATAAAAATCCGTTATATCGTTTTTTTCGGGTTCCGTCATTGCTTAGAGCGAAAAACACAAAATTCAGGGGGAGATAACTCAGTAATAAATCAATGGCAGTTATCAAAATATACGATGAAACTGATGTTTATTTTTAATCAAAATTCTACTCGATAATTTTCCCAACTTTTTGGTGAAGATACTTATTTAAATCTGCTGCGTAAGTATACTTTTTTTTAATGGTATTGATACTGTAATACTCACGCGTCTTCGTAGAAGCACCGATTTTATTATTTGTTAATATTTGAAAACAAAAAATTTAATAAATAAATCAACAAAAAAAAAAAAAAAAAAAAAAATCAGACAAATTAATATGCACCGCTTGGGAAATTAGACAAAACTAGTCGATAGAATTTGGCAACCATCTTTGGAGCCAACCGCTTCAATACAACCAAAGAAATTAAAAAATAGAAATGTTTGAAAATAAATTATTTCTGAAAAGTATTTGCCATGTTGCTTTCAATCAAATCAGATTACCTTAACGAAGCAAGCACCGACTCGTCGTCACCCACGTTTTTTTTTATTATTATTACCAACCCTGCCATCCCACCCAAAGAAATGAGCCCATCTTTTATTTACAAAAAGAATAGTAATTATTTAACGAGACGAAACAAATAGAACTAAAAATTAATACTTTAATAATAATTTATCTGCAGTGTAAATTTCTAAATTAAATAGATTGTTTTGTTTTAAGAGAAAAAAAACCCACGTGGGACTGAAAATACTTTAAAAGGCAATAAGCAGGGTTACTGGTGTTCTTAGTAAGTAGGAGTAAGTGTTTCATTGTAGTAGTAGAGATTTTTTTTTCTTTACCCTTTTTTTTTTTTTTACCGAGCCTCGTATTCAAAGTATACATTTATAATTGACCTTATTTTTCAAGCGTTTGAAATTAACGTCACACCAAAATAACAGAATGATTATAAATTAAAAAGTGGCAATTTTAGTTTCCCGGTACAGACGTGATTCAAGATGACGATCAAAGACCGCTAACCGAAATTTTTTTTTTTTTTGCTTTTAAGTAAATCTCTGTATAAATAAAACTATCAGACCTGATCTCTCGTGTGTCTATGTTTCTCGGCTATGCGTAACTTTGATAAATACACATTTTTTTTTTATTATTATTTACTATTAATACAGAAATAAAATCCTATTAAAATCAAAATTCAAAATTGTAAACAATTATTTTTCTCTACGTCCTCCACCCATTCAACATAAACAAGGTGTATTTACCCGGTGTTGCCCGGGAGTATTTTTTACTTTCATTTTCTTTCTTTTTGGTTCTATGATTTTGAAAATGAAATCACATACAGTATCGTAGGAAACAAAAAGATAGGCTAAAAGACAAGTGCGTGTTGGTCGATATTTTACCCATTTTTTTGTAAATAGGATTTAAAATATACATATATTTTTTTTTTCTTTTAAATTAACTATTTTAAATAAATTATTAATTTATTTTTAATTTTATAAATCGTATTAGACACATACGATACAGTGATCAGATCATTTTAAATTCTCGTAATTGCATCACAAAGGGTTTATATAAGTGTACTGTAGCACTTTTTAGTACTTGTGCAGTTTAATAAACAGAGGCAGATAATCCACAGGAAGTAACAGATTAAAACATTTTCATTTTTTTTTTTATAATTTAAAATTTTATAAAACTAACATAAAACTTTATTTTATTACGAAGTTTTTCTTTCAGAAACTACATCTTATTAAATAAATTTATTAAAACGTTTTAATCTATCAGTGGATTAACTGTCCCTGTTCACTAAACTGCACAAGTGACCTTTTTAAAAAAAAAATACAATAAGTTTCACTATTCAATTAATGAGGGGTCATTTTACGTGCCGGTAACCATATTTTACGTGAAACTTAAATAGAAAACACTAAAAATTCAAGAAGTCATTTTCAACTTTTTTTTTGGTTCTTAATCGGCGGTACAAACTAATACTCCAGATTGATCCTTTTGGCTAGGAACAAAGCTTAGTATCTGTTTTGATGATGCAATTTCTGTCCTCGGTCAGTAACACGAAGTCCTTCTATACTGAGGCAATTTAAATTTTTGTTCCAATCCAGAGTGGCCCATTTTGGAGAGATGGATTTGGCCCACATTAAAAAACGACCATGTGTCTAACTGCCCTTGTGGGGAGGCAAGTAAATAAGAGCTATTATTCGAATATTTTTAGAGACATTGTTTAATAAGTTGAATTTTCTACTTAAAATTTTCAAAAATAAAATAAAATTTGTTTTATTTAGCTCGCACCCCACAATTACATTCCATGACATTGACTAATAAAAGAAATAAAATTAAATTTAAAACACAAATGCCCACACACACACACAATTTTAGGAGTTCTATCTTCCCAAGAAAAAAAAAGAAAAAAAAATATAGAACGAATCAACAAAAATATGGTGTTAAAATATAGTGGCGTAAAAAGTTCGAAAATTTTGACAAAAATAATTTAATTTTAATGCATAACTAAACAATGTTATCACATACAAAATTTTAAAAGAGAAAGAAAGAAAAAAAGAGAAAACTTCGTGCAGATGCGTTTTGGGCTCCTAAAAATCCTTACAAACTATAGTGCTATGATAGGAAGAACAATGAAATGTAGATATATGCGTGTAAGAAGATACGAAAAAGACATTTGAAACGAATTACCTGGGCTTTTTTTTTTCAATAACTTACAAAAAACACATGTTTTACAAGTGAAGAGTTGGAAGGAAAGTATTCACTTCGACAAGTTTAAACAAGTATCACCTTTTTAGAGTAGTTTTTTAAAATCGTCGAACTCTTATGGCAACATCCCCAAAATAATTGGAATATAACGCTTCGGTGAAAAACAAGTGTTGAAAAATGTGTATAAAATAGAATTAAGAATGAAAGTAAAAAATGAAATTCGAAAAGTCAGTATGGTACAGTACGTCACTAAATACTTAGTGATTAAGTTTTTAACATTTATTTTATAAAACTGCTAAAAAATTAACCACATCATAATAACGGTATTTAATTATATATATATATATATATATATATATATATATATTAAACCGATCGTAGTTAACTCCCGCAAAATCAGATTACTCTTTCGAAGGGACGATTACATATAGACAGCTTAAAATAAATAAAAATTAAAAAAAATTTTAAAGGAATTTTATTTATTTTTTTAATTTTATTTTTTAAATTTTTTTTTAATAAGGAATCAGTTTCCTATATAGATTTAACGTAAATAAGCACCCATATGGGGGTTGTCGGTTCTGTGCAGTTCTAGGAGGTGCATCCCCCCCCCCCCCCAGGCTTTGCCTCCCTCTTTGGGCCGGAGTAAGTTTATTGCTTACTGTGATGCGCCACTACCTGGGAATGCCGACGGGGCTGCCCAGGCAATTTTTAAACAGCCAGAGTGCTCAAATTCTCGAGCGCTGGTTCTTTCCCATTTTCCCGACCGTGTGTCACATCTTACCTTGTGGGAGGAAGATAAATAGAAGCACCCATTTCCTGGCTAGTTAGCGATCAACAGAGACGCAACAAAGTCTGTTTGTTTGTTTTTTTCGTTTTTATTGTTTTCAAGCTTTCTTTCAAACATATTTTTAAAACAGATTTCTGAATTGTACCCGGTTTCAGAAAAAAAAAAAACATTTTCACTTTCGGCGTCATTGCCTCTTTCTAGAGTTAGGTTTAGGAATATAATTAAAAATGGCACAGGATAAAAAGTACAAGAGTGGATAAATAGGGAAAAATGTCTCAAGTGAAAAATCTAGATAAGAATCTCACGAGTTTAGCAAAATCTTGGATACAATGGATAAAAAGGGAAAACATTAAGTTTGTCAAATTCAAAAGAAATCTAATTTATATATATAATATATAAAAGTAGATGAGGACCCACCACTCCCAAATGAGATTCAACTTTTTTAGGCGATTAAGTGTTAACACCCCAGAAAAAAATGTTAGCATTTAAAAAAGGGATTAGTTAAATTTATTTAACATAAAATGATTCCATATTCGGCCATTTTAATTTTTTAGCGCAGTTAAGTATAAAAAAACAAAACAAAACAAAAAAACATTTATCTCGAACCTAAGTCCGACTGGAAAAGTCGTAAAACCACACGAAATCGCCTTAAAAAGTAAAACACAGAATTTATCTCCCATAGCAAAAAAAAATGGTTAACAGTCCTGTCCTAAAATGTTACAATGCACTGGAAATGGAGAATCAGTTTACGTTAAATTGGGCAGGACTTTAATGCCCGCCACCAATCACAATCAAGGTTTTTTTTTTCGTCTGCTCCGAATATTTTAAAAATAAAAACTTGATTAAATAATTTGCCGATTTTTAAATATTTTTATTTTTTACTTTTCAAAATAGAATTAACATTAAAGTGTACTATCTATTCTGATACTTTATTTGGGCATTTATAACGACAGCTAACAACGAAAATGGATAATAAAAAAAAATTTAAAAAGCAACAAGTTATTAAAAGCAAAATAAGTTACTCTTCTACCTACCTGGTAAGTTTATTTGTTTTAACTTATTTTAAAGCGGTTTTTAGTTCGATTTAAAAGTAGTGTCGAGACGTCATGTTAGAATGGAAAACAAAAATGTCCGCCTGTGATCACGTGACGTCTCGACACTACTTTTAAATCGAACTAAAAACGCTTTAAAATAAGTTAAAACACAACTTAGAATAGTAACTTAATTTTGCCATTCGTGAGATTTATTTGTTGCCTATGTTTTTTGTTTTTTTTTCACCCCTTTTTCGTTCTGTTAGCTGTCGTTATAAATGCCCCTTTATCTTTTCTGTCCTAGGTCAGTGAAGAGAAATCCTCCTAGACTGAGTGTCAATTTCTAAATTTTTGTCTCAATCAAGAGTGCCCCCTTTGAGGGAGACTGGACCCCCCCCCCCACACACACACACATTAAAAAACCGGCCTCGTGGGGAAGCAAATTTTTGTTTTGTTTACATACGAAAAACTTTACTTTTAAAAATTTGATTTAAAGTTCGCTCAAAAATGAATTAAATAACTTTTGAAAAAAAAAAAACTAACTTTTAGTAAAATGAAACGTAGCTTCGCTTAGATGTTGACATTTGTTGCGTCTAAGAAGATGCTAAGATCCACGCTGACAATTAAATGTAATAATATATATATATATCTATGCCTGACCACCTGCACCCTCTTTTCTAAATTTACATTTTTTTTTAAACAGAAAAAAACTACACTAGACGTTACATGTCTCCATTTACCGCTAACTGGCCAAGAAGTTAAAGTTTATTTTAGGTTAAATTGGTATAGGGAAGTGATCCCCACTCTAAAATCTAAAATATTTTTTTTAAAAGTAGTTTGTTTTTTTTTTATTCTTTTTTTGCGGATATTTTTACATATAAGCCCCCCCCCCCCCCCCAGTAACATTCGTATTTTTAAGGGTGTAAACCGTGACCGTTGGCAAACTAGTTTACTTTTTACGACGGCCACGGGTAAACGGAGTGCGGACAAAAGCCCACCGGACAAAGCTCACCAAAATAAGTCAAACACGGACAAAAGCCACTAACGTAAAAAAAAAATTTTAATTAAAAAAAATATTTTTATATTTAATTTTTTTACATTTATCAATAACTGTCTGTAATTCTTTTTTCGTGACAAAATTTGTTTAATTTCATGTTTAAACGTATTTCCAGCATTTATATACTGCATTTTTTTTTTTACAGATTACATCATAAAAAACGCGTACCCTTTTTACTTATAACCCTAAGTCTGGTAGTAAAACGAAAAATACATTTAAAAAAAAAAAAAAGTATTACTCATCTTTTGCGGAAAGAAAAAACAATTATTTTAGATTGAAATTGGGGGATCAGTTTTGCATATAATTTTAACATAAAATGATCCATTTCCAGACCATTCTAACTTTTAAGGGCATTAACCCTTTTTGCGATGAGAGATAAATTCTATGCATTGTTTTTCACCTAAGTTAGTTAAAATGGCACCGGTAAAAATGGCGCAAGTTAATAAATAGAAAAAGATGGTACAAGAGAAAAATATAGATGAAAATCTCACAATGAGTTTAGCAAAATCTTGAGAACAATACGTAATGGAAAAAATAAAAGTACCCCCCCCCCTTAAAAAAAGAGATTCTATCTTTTTTATGGGATGACGTGTGAACACTGAAAAAAAGAACCCAATTTTTCTTTAAATTTAGAGTAGGGGATTAGTTGCACATATAAATTTAACGTAAAATGATCCCCCCTTTCTGGGTCATTCTAACTTTTTTACCACTAACACTAAGTCTAATCGGCAAAGTCGTAAAACCACACGTAATCGCTTTAAAAAAGTAGAAAATACCCACCCCGCCCGAAAAACAATGCATAGAATTTATATCCCATTGCAAAAGAAAAATAATTAATGCCCTAAAAAGTTAGAACAGTCCGGAAACGGTGGATCATTTTATGTTAAAATTATATGCAAAACTGATACCACAATTTCAATCTTACATAATTGTTTTTTTCTTTCCCGCGAAAGATGGGTAATACTATACATATTTTTTTTAAAAATGTATTTTTCGTTTTACCACACGGACTTGGGGTTAGTAGTACAAAGGGTGCGTCATTTTTTTTATGATGCAATCTTTAAAAGATTGCAGTATTTACAAATTACCGGGAAAAAATTTTTTAAATGAAATGTAAAAAGTTTTGTCAAGAAAAGAAAATTACATACAAAGACTTATTGATAATTGTAAAAATAATAATTATCAAAATATTTTTTTTAATTTTTTAATAATTAACTTATTTTTACGTTGGTGGGCTTTTGTCCGGGTTTGACTTATTTTGGTGTCCTACCACCGGGTAAACAACGATGTATGTGATAAAAAAAGTTGTTCTGATAACTTTAATATCGAAAAACAAAAGCTAAAATTTATTCGTAAATAATGCTAGAGTAGGTACTTTTTAGGAATAGGTATCCCAGAAAATGTCAGTACTTACGCCATCAATTTCGAGTTTCACTGAACACTTTACACAATACTGTTTTTTTATTATTTTAGAATTTTTATCCTAAACAAAGTTTTAGTTTGTAAAGTCGATTTAATTCGGTTCATATTGGAACTTGATTCAACGTTCGCAGTCGGAACTGCTTACGTCACGACTGCAAATTTCTGGATACCTATTGCTAAAAAGCAACGGGAGATTAGTCAAAAACAATTTATTTTTGTTTACCTACTCAAATGTGTTTATGTTACTGACTGACTCGACAAAGATGACTGCTTTGCTCAGAATCGGTATTTACGCGACCTTTAGGCTTATAACTTACTTTTTTTTTAACGCAAAGAACACTAAACAGTAAATTGCAATATTAAAAATATTGGTGCTTCTATTGATAACAAGCATATTTACTACGAGTGATTAAAAATAAAATAACTGGAAAATTTTTGTAAATACTTATGCGTGATAATTAAAAAAAAAATAGCTCTCACCAAAATTTACGGAAAACAATCCATTTTTTTATTATTTAAGAAATTCAATTTTTTTAATTACAGGGGGAGATAATTGGGTTACGGTTTAAAAAGTACTTTTTTCCATTTATCTCCCTTGAAATAATTTTTTTTTAAAGATGGTCTTTTCCACTAAACCTTAAATCTACGATTGAAAACTGAATTTCTTAAATAATTTTAAAAACTACCGAATTATTTTCCGTAAATTTTGATGAATGCTAATTTTTTACCATCACAAGTAAGTATTTCCTAAAATTTTCCAGTTTTTATTTTTAACTAACATATTTATTACAGGTGATTCAGATTATCTATAAAAGTACCAATTGATTTAATAGCAAAACCGTTTTTGTGTCTTTTTTTTTTTACTAACATTTATTCATTGAATTATTTTTCCAGTAACAATTTTCAAAATCATTCAAAAAAAATAAAATGTGAATAAATTGAACTTAATATTACCTTTCTGAAGACGAGATGGAATTTCGAAGGGTCATTATATAGTAAACAAATTATTTTAATTCTTTTTTAAAAAAGCGTATGAAGTAGCTCAAAAACAAATAGTCACCAAATAAGTGTTACCAAACGAAAGAAAAGTTACCTTTCTACCTACCTGCGTGTTTTTGTTTAAGCCTTTGAAACTGTTTTTATTTACATTTAATTTCTTGTTAAAATACAATCTGATTGCAGGCAAAATTTAAAATGACTGCCCCCAGTTTCCGGAAACCACTGAAGTCTATTTTTTTTCGTCATTTTCTCCTTTCAATTAGGCAGAAAAGTAAATTTTATTGCGTTTGGAAAAGTTATTTGTATATTTATTTTTTCACAAGACGAAAAGAGATTAAAAACAAAATTATTTTAGAATTATCGTTTTGTAAGTTTGGGTCAATTTGTCACATTAACTTTCAAAATCCTATTAAAAAAATAATTTAGTAAAATAGAAAAACAAGCGAAACAAAAATGGGCGATTGTGCAGTATAGTTAAGAAAAAAATAATTTACTAAATACAAGAAAATTTACTTTTCTACTCACCTTTTTCACAGGTGTTTAATGATCGTAAAAATTATCTATGCATTTGTTCTCGTCACTTTTACTTAGCCAACCACGCGTGCTTTTCAATATAACCGACAATTTTGGTCGCGAATTTCAGGCTTAATGGTTGCCAATTGGATTAGGGTATGTTATCTTTTAAGCCTGAAATTCGCGACCAAGTCCCACCAAAACTGTAAGCCATGTTGGAAAGCACGTGTGGTTTGCTAAGTAAAAGTGATAATAAATGTTATCAGTAAATACACGTGAAAATTAAAGAAGAAAGTAAGGTTTTATTGTAGATGCGCACTTGGTGGCGACTATTCCGAATTCATAAGAGTAAGCCGCCATCAATAGACCAAAAAAACAACGTTTAAAGTTGAATTTAGACGGTTTCAAACCGATAAAATGATTACACACTAAAAAAAACAAAATACTTTTAAAAAATCGATTTTTATGAGAATGATTTGATGGTTTTCTATAAGAAATCCATCTTGATACTTTCCTGTTATTGCCCCACCACTTCAGAAACTAATGAAACAAATGTATTGTGTATTACACAAATGCATTGGCTCTTGTTTCTGACCTTTACCCCTTTTCTATTTATTTAGTTAACCCGAAACCCCTTAACGTTTGAATTTAAAAAGGTGAAACAACAAAACAAAAAATAATGTTAATATCAGGAAATTAGTGGTGAGGCTATAACAGGAAAGTACTGCCATTTTTACTTCAAGAATAATAATACCCCCAAAAATTAAATTTTAATTATCAAATTTTACCTAAAAGATTCTTTTTTTTTTCATTATTCCGAATTCATTCATTGTACCACACGGTTATTATAACTGTGTGGTACAATGAATGAATTCGGAATAGCCGCCACCAAGTGCTCATCTACAATGAAACAAAAAGTAAATTTTCTTGCGTTTAGTAACAGTTATTTGTTTTGTTTTTCTTGTTGGTAACTCGACTGCACGATAGCAAAAAAAAAAAAAAGTAAAAGACTCCCGAGCAACACCGGTTAGGTAAGCTAATAACAATTATGGGTGCTTCTTTAGAAACGTGGCCGAGACGAGATATGAAAGGGGGAGATAATTCAAACGACGAAATATGAAAGGGGCAGATAATTCAAACTTTCTTTTTTTGTGTGGTTGGGTATCGAATTTAAAATCCCAAAAAATAAAACTTCTGAGGATACGTTAAAATTAACTAGATTTATTGCAATAACTCAAACATTAAATAAATAAACCTGTTTTAATTGAAATGTTAGGGTTCGATTTGACCCACCCGAAAAAGTTTGACTTATCTCCCCTTTTCAAATATCGGCCACGTTTCTAAAGAAGTACCCAATTATGTTTCTAATCATAGGTGAGAGTGATCACCAAGAAGGTTGGTCAATTTAAATAACACATTTAGAAAAATAATTTAGTTATTTAGTAGCTGAAAGTAAAGAAATTAAGGAGGATCAATTGACAACAAGTGATCAAATGCGAAGAAAAATGACTAACAGATTAGGAAACCTATTTTAATATAATCGTAATCATTGGCGATATAGAGCATTTGTGACTAAAAACAGAATAAAGTTTAAAACTTTGGGTATCTTTTACAATAATCCGCAGAGACGCGAACGGGGTCCAAAAAACGAACGAAAACGGGGTAAAAAAAAAAAAAAAAATATTCAACAAGTGAAGGTGACCTACGTCGAGAATAGATATTTTCCTACTTACCTATGACATTTGTTTTTATTTTCACGTAGTATAAATGGGTTTTTATTAGATGTAAAACAAAACAAATTGGGGGGGGCACGGATTTTTACTAAAAAAAATGGCGTCGCAGCCTTATCCTCGTTACGATGTCCAATGTTCCTGTGACAAAAATATTGATTTCTAATAAATAGCAGTTTTCTAACTTAAAAATACAAACAAATGTCACAGATAAGTTGGAAGATAACTTTTATCGGCTACAGTTACTTTTATTTGTTGTATATTTGTTTTTTTAGCGTTTTCACTCTGCGGATTATTGTAAAAGATACCCAAAACTTCTTTTAAGAATAAAGAAAACAATGTTTATAAAAATTAAGAAATTTTATGTACAAAGAATTGGTACACATTCTTTTTATACAAAGAAAGGGAACTTACATCGTCGAAGTAAAATTACCTTAGAAACTGCTTTACTTAAAAGCGGGGGTGGATTATTTTATGGCTTCATGGAATTTCCTTCTTTTTTTTCACTACAATACTTTTACTTTTCTATTCAAATTTTAAATAAACGGGAGAAAGAAAAAAAAAACAGGGTACTTCTACTGAATTTGAACCTGTTTTTTTTTTGGGGGGGGAGGGGTGTTGTTCTCCCTAACCTATTTGGAGATATATCTATTATACTGAAGCTGAGTTAATCAACCTAAGGCTTTCTTCCTACATATTTTAAATCACAAAATACGAGCCAAAATATTCTTTAGCTATGAAAAAAAAATCCATTTTTATTGTTCTAATTAGAACGTAATTTGCAATTAATCCAACAAGTGAGCCATATCTTATCTAGTAGTCTGTGTATTGTTTGGTAGTCTCTTCATTCTTCTTTTATAAAAGGTATCTGTGTTTATTAACAGTTAAAGATAATAAAACTATAAAACTTCAGATGTGAATAGTCCATTATAAAAGGAAATATCACTATAGGTCGTAATACTATTTAACCCATCGGAGAAAGGAGAGCGGGTGTATAGTGAACAGAGACTGATTTCGAATTTAACTAGTTGACTTCGCAAACTCACTTTTCCGGATCCAAACAAAAAAAAAAAAAATATGAAAATCAACTTCAAAATCAGAACCGCGCCGAATCAAGATAATGCTCGCAGAGATATTACAAAAAATAAGAATGATTGAATCAGAGGGGGCGAGGAAAATGAGTGACTTGTTCTTTTAATTACAGCAAGTTAGAATAATCAATACATATTTATTTTTCAAAACATAACTCAATCCCAGAACTAAAGTATATTTTAGCGTGTATTTTATGTTATTAGAGTATATAGGGAAAACATCCTTAGAGAAACAAACGTTAATGAATTCAAATTTAGTAATCTATAATCTATAATATATATATATATATATATATATATATACACACACACAACAACAACAACAGATTGCAATTGTATACATATACAACTTGGGACAACGTGATGAAAGTGTCGTGAGGGCCGGGGGGGGGGGCAACAGCAACAACCCTGCCCTTTTAGATAAATGTGAAGGTTGGAACGATAACTAAAAAAGATCTGATTTAAACGCGTGCACATAGCAAAAATACATTATAAAGATGAATAAAACATAAAAGACGTTTAAGTCACTCCAGAAGAATTTCGAACAATCGAGTCAAACAAATTAAAGTGTTTCATTGTGAAAGAAACGAAAACAAAATTAAGAGACTGGGACTGGTAACATTTTAAAAGTTGAATGTAAATAAAGTTTAATTATTTTTAAAGATTTTAAATTGCTTAAAAATTCAACCAACACTCAGAGATTTGCGCTAAGTTTGATATTAAAAAAAAACATTTAGAAAAGATTACAAACTTAGTTCTTTAATTATAATTAATTTTCAAACTAAAATGTTTATCAAAACTAATCTGTATAATATTCATGTTCGTGCGCAGATTATCACTTTTCATAACCATTTATTTTTAAAACGAGATCGTCCGATCTTTGGCGATCGGATGCAAATAAAAAAAAAAGTAACAAGCCGCGCATGCGTGGTCCCCCTCTGTATGTGACTCGATGTGACGAGTGTAAAATGCAATAAATTTGGGCAATTTGGGGCACTTTTGACCACCCTTTCACCCCCTGGGGGCGCGAACCAGAAGTTTTCTAAGGTCAAGGATGCTCATTTTATATCCAGAACAATTGTCTCTACATTTTGGCCAAGTTTTAAAAAAAAATGAATGGATGGATCAAACGCTATGGGAGAAAGGGGTCATTTTTTGTTATTTTTTTACCCCCTGGGGGCGCGAACCAGATTTTTTCCAAGGTCAGCGATACTTATTTTCTATTGGGAACAATTGCCTCCACATTTTGGCCAAGTTTCAGAGAAAATGAATGGATGGAGGAAAAGTTATGGGGCAAAAAATGACATTTTTTGCCATTTCGGGGCCTTTTGACCCCCCTGGGGGGGCTAACCAGATTTTTTTTTCAAAAATCGGAGAATGTCACTTTCTAACTTGATCAAAGTTACAACTTCATGCAAAATTTCAGAGAAATTCAATGGATGGTTGCGGTGAAAAATCTAGACAGACAGACGGACGGAAATGCCTCAAAACATAGGTCCCCCGATTTTATAAATTAATAACTGGTGTCACTTCGGAACTTTTACCTATACATTAAAATGAATTGTTCTAAAATCGAATCCTGTCGTCCCGTCGACTTAACTATTTTTAAAAAGCTTTGTATTCTTTTTGTTAAAATGCAATTTTAATCAAATCCAATTGCTACAGGTTTATTGTAAACGAATAAAGTGATATTCATTTTATTTAAAGAATCTTTATCTGGCAATTATTTTTACACCCAGAAAAGACCATTGCTTTGTTTCAGAATTTGAATTATATCATTCTGGCTACGATTCTCATCTCGACTTTCGGCCGATGTAACCTCTAACTTTCTTCAGGCGAATCTTTTCGAACTTGAGAACTTTCTGAAAGGTTTCAGTTTGAAATTCCGTGGGATACCGGTTCGAAAGTTCGAGTGGATGTATCAGAAGATCAGAGGTTACATCGGCCGAAACGTTGTTACTATAACAAGCCGGATGAGAATAGTACAGATTCGCTTTAAAAGGATGTATATTGTTACAACTTTCAATAAATAGACATTCTTTAAATAATTAAAACGACTATTTAACCGGCAATAACAATTTTACCGAAAACAGAAAAAAGGGAATCTTTTACGAGACTCAGCAGAGTAAAAACGCAAAAAAAAACAAATTACAACAAATAAAAGTAACTGTAAGCTGTAAAAGTTAGTTTCAAACTTGCATGTGCTATTTGTTTGTATTTTAAACCCGTTTGAAGTGCTATTTATTAGAAATCAATAGTTTTGACACCGTAATTTCCAAAAAAAACATGGCCGATTTGGGGGGGATTACTAACGAAATCACTAGGAGCGACCATATTGTTTTTGTGAAAACGTTGGAAAAAAAAAACAAGACATTTTTTTTTTTTACATCTAATGAAAACCCATTTATAATACGTAAAAATAAAAACAAATTACATAGGTAAGTAGAAAAATATCTATTCTCGTCGTAGGTCAACTTCACTTGTTGCAAATTTATGTTTTTAAACCCTTTCTCGTTCTTTTTTTGGACCCCGTTCGCGCCTCTGCTGAGTCTCGTAACATATACCCGAAAAAATCGTTCTTAATATTATTAACCCTAACAGGCATTATTTTAAAAGAAATATTAACAGCAAATAATACTGATAGATGAAGAAAGCAAACGCGAAATTTTCACGGGGCCCCGCGCTAGTATTAACGATACAATTTTAAAACCATCGGCTGCAAAATACTTTTACACATTTTTGTTATCTATATATATATATATATATATATATATATATTAATGAACTAAAATTCTAATTCCAAAGAACATGCAAAAAAAAAAAAAAAAAAAGTAAAAATATTCTACAAGAGACTCACACTCCGACAACAGGTACAACCCCGAAACGTGAATGACAACATGGATTGCGAATTCTTACAAATGGTATCGCTTCTTTCCAGCAAGAACTGGGGAGAACTACCAAAGTTAGATACCTAGAACAGGTAATATGCATCATTTATGATGTAGGTAGACAATAGAGGGGGGGGGGGTGATGGGTAGGTTTTGTACGCCGGTAAGTAGTCAGACCTACACCAGTACAGCAGCACCCCTAGCATTATTACAGTAACGAAATTGCCACAAGGGGAAAAGATGTTTCTCTGAAAATATGCGAAAAACGAGAAGCGAAAAAAAAAAAAAAAAAAGTTGCTGAACAATAGTAAACAAGTCAGAAACGGGTTTAAAAATTCTACGGTACTTTTTCAGAAGCCAACACTCAATTGATTAAAGGGTTCTTTGATGCGACAGGGGCGCGTGGGAACATTGTTTTCATAAGGCGAAAATTTATCCACTACAGCAAATGTCGACATGAAGTCAGTTTAACGTGTATGTGGGAGGGGTAGCTCCCCAAGGGGGCATTCTGAAAGAGGTGGGAAAATAGCTGAGAATGGACCCGTCGGTAAAAGTGTAGTATAGTTAACAGCTGATAAATCGGAAACAAATATACAACATAACTTTTTACCAAATGATAGAAAAGTTAAATTGTTATCGATCTACATAAACTTTTGAAACTAAGTTTTATTTCAAAATGTGTTTCGTTACTTTCACTTAGCCGATTTTGTCAATCTAAAAATGGTGGTAAATCTTTTTATTTTGAAGTAGTCGCTAATTTCAGGCTTAAAATTTGAAAAAAAAAAAAAAAATTAAAAAAATGTATCCTAATCCGACTGGAAATCACTCCCTCGACTTAAGGCACCACTAACCCTAAGTCGAATGGTTTCCAGTCGGATTAGAGTTTGTTTTTTAACACTTTTAAACCTGAAATTAGCGACCGCCTAAAAAAAAAAAAAAAGACTGCCAATTTTTTTTAACGAAATCGTCTAAGTGAAAGTAACCACTCCCTCCCGAAGGAAGAATGAACCTCCTAGGACAGAGCCGAACCATACCTCATCCTGACAAAAATCAAAAAAAAAAGAAAAAAAGAGGGAGGTATAATGGTTCAAAGAAGCCCCTTGGTGATCAGAATTACGCCATGGTGAATCACAGCTGGTATGACAACATTTGCTTTAGGACCACACATAAACCATAATAATTGAATTGTGTCCAAAGTGTCGGAATCGGAAGGTATACGGCTTTCTGACTCTTTATTTTAAAGTTTTCCAATATTCAGACTATTGATTCTTCAAAAATTAAAAATCCGACCAGAACTTCCGACTCCACAACCTTGATTCTGCCTTTACTTTTAAACCAAAAATTTTTTTTGTTAGTTTAAAGGCTTCAAAATTACTCTTGAATTTCAAAGGGGCACACTGTGCCAAATAATGTCCAGACATTTATTTTATCCATTAAAAACTGTACCTACCCAGCGTTGCCTGGGAGTCTACTTTCATTTTTGGTTTGCTTATTTTTTTTTTTTTTTTTTTTTTAATAAGGTTTTGATAGTTAAATTTAATCATTACGGTATCTTTGATAAGAATTTTAAAGCCAGAAATTACTTTCTATTCGTCAGTTTAAATGTTTCCAAATTTCTTTCAAATTTTTAAGGCTCACAATTTTTTTTTTTTTAAACTATTAAAAGATTACGGTACTTGTAAAGATAGGGTATCCAGAAGATTTCAGTACTTACCGATTCAGTCCCGAGTATCGACGGATAATCCTGAGTCAGTCGTAAACGGCCGAAGCCGTTTATGATTTGTAAGCCACAAAAACATGTAAGACAGACGACACTAAGCATGCGAAGGGTTAGGTTCGGGTTAAAAAAAATTAGCCCCACCCTCCCAAAAGAAAAACAGAAAATGACTTTCAAATCGTAAACTGTTTCGGCCATTTCCTGGACTCACCCTGGAGGCTCCGTCGATACTTGGGACTGACTGGGTAAGTACTGAAATCCTCTGGATACACATTTACAAATACCAAGATAAAATGACTGGTTGAGGAAACCGAAATGCATTCCGATTGATTTAATTCTATAATAAATTGTTTTTTTTAAATAGAATTTTTTTATAAGTTTGTTTTTAGTACTATACACCATTGCATTTTTTGTTATTTCAATAAATATTCGATAAATAGTAAATTTAAAAAATAATGTGTAAATCACGTAAAGGCGACAAACACGCACACACACACAAGTTAACAATTTTATTAATAGAGATAATTAAAATGGCTGACATTTTTAGTATCGTGACCCCTTCGAAATTCGAAATTAACTTTGAAGTTTTTACAATGACAACTATAAATTCAATTCTGGTTTTAATGAAAGTTGAACAGTTAAAGTCTAGTAGTATAGTTCAGATCATGTACTAACAATTAAAAACATTCTTCATGCCCCCCCCCTCCAATATAGTATCAAAGAACGATGACAGTACAGAATAGTTAATAAAGACTCCCCACCCCCAACTCGAATATTAAGAATAGGTTTCTAAACAACGTTATTATTTAGAAACCAATTTTAAAACATGTAGGGAGGATCTGTTAACTATTCTATACCTTTACGTAATTTACACATTATTTTTTAAATTTACTATTAATCGAATATTTATTGAAATAAAAAAAATGCAATAGTGTAAAGTACTAAAAACGAACTTATAAAAAATTCTATTTAAAAAAAAAAAACAATTATAGAATTAAATCAATCGGAATGCATTTCGGTTTCTTTAACTGCTTAAAGACGATAATCTTTAAGTTTTAAATGAAATACCTACTTTACATCCTAATCCGATAACAGCATCAGTCGTAGAAGCAACCCAGGTTTTGGACGGGGTACCCCGTGAAAAGCAATTGGAAAATGCCGAACACCATATTTTCTCTTTACTCTCATCATTGGTATTTGGCATTTAGTATTATTATCAGAGTTTCCAAAAAAACTGTCAGAATATTCCAAGGCTTCTTTTTAAGAAATCAGGGATATTTTTCCCCCCCTTTTATAATATTTTCCGACAAAATATTTCCGGCACTTCCAAACAAATACTGTTTGGGGTATATTTCACGAATAAAAAGATGAAGATGGAATTTTTCTTTTTTTCTTCTTCTAAATCATCAAGTCTCCTTTTGTAGTAGTCCTGTGAGAATTTTGGTTATAAAAAAAAGAAAAAAAAAGAAAAAGGAAATCACATATATTCCTTGTTTGTTGCGTAAGCGCTAAGTCGATTCTTAGAGTTTGTTCAAAGTTACCCACATGATTCGTAAGTGGAAGGGGGGGGGGTGTGAAGCACAGAAAAAGGGGGTGTGGGCCCTCAATATAATTATCACTGCTACCCTGACTCAACCTATTATTTGCTAACTCCTTTCCCTTCAACAAACTGACATACAAGATAGGCATGGAGAAGTAAAAATAAAACAGTGTGGCATTTGGGTAGTAGTCTACGAGCAGCAACATTTGGGAGATAACATGGGAAAAGGTAAGAGGAGAAGAAGAAGAAGAAAAAAAAAACGAAATACCAAAGTTGTTAACTTTGGACTTTAGTGAATATTTTACATACAGATACATAAAGTTTGGTATGTGTATATGTTTATATATTTGTATGTACAGGATTCATTCCGAAACTAATTAACAGATCATTATGAATTTTGGAACACCGCTGGTAAGGAGTCGTAATGAGAGTTTAATTTAGCTTTATGCAAGAGGGTTGAAAACCCTTTGAAAATATTCACATACCTCAAAACTTTGTGAAATTTTAATAATATGTATTAGACATCAATTAATAAATATTCCTCAAATTTAAGTTTCTTTGGAGAATCTTAAAGGGTTGTTAGGGGGGGGGGCATAATATGAGCACAACCTCCCATACGAAAATCCCAATATTTCAGATTTGCATTGAATTTGATCCATAGTCATTAGACGCCAAGTAAACAAGATTCTGACTTAATTTCTTAACACCCCTTAAGCTTAAGCCCTAAATTTGAAACATTTTCAACAATCAAAATCATGTAATGGATTTTGATCAAAATTGGAGTAAGGATTCTAGACATAAGGTTTTGTGTCATTATATCTCGATTTTAATCTTTATAAAAAAGGACATAAAAGTGGTGCAAAACTTTTGTTCATGGAATTACTGTTACCTGCCTTGGGACATTCTTTTAGTATATATGTAAATCCCAAACTATTCAAATAAAGCGGAATCAGAAGTAACCGTGTAGTCAAAAAAATTTTTTTTCGCCCTAATGATAAAATTTATTGATATTTAAGTAATCTATTTTTATCCTAAATTTGAGTTTGGAGGGGGTGGGAGTTTACGCAACCCTTGCTTCACAATTACATGTGCAGCCAACCATACAGGGGCTATCCATTGTCTCAAGACTGAGCGGAGGCCATGACCACTTATCAAGGCTAAGAGCAACTCGAGGATGAGGGTTAATGAGATGGAACGATTATGGAAATTGATGGGATGGTTCATGACAAGTACTTGTTTACATTGGATTTAAAGATAACTATGTTGTAGAATGCAGGGAAGCAGTGTTCCACAGACAGGATTTACACTTTTGACTAAGAGAAAAGTATAGTGTGTGTTCTGAGACCCTTCATGTTTTTCTGCCCTCAGTCAGTGAAAAACAATTCTTTAGAGACTGAGGCAATTTTTATCCCATTCCAGAGGGTCCCTTTTGAGGAAGCCGGATTTCCCCTACATTAAAAACCGACCTTGTGTTTAATCTGGCCTCATGGGGAGGTAAGTAAATAGGGACGGGAAGCTTTTAAAAAGAAGCTCTTACTATGAAAATTCCGCCTGACGCTATGCAAATGGAAGAAGTGATAGTCTTTTTCCATTGTAGTAGAAGACGAGTTCTTGCTGTGAATGTCGTACAATGAGGAACCAGAGCTCAGTCAAACACGTGCCATGAAAATAATGATAGAGTAGAGAGAGACTAGTAACGTCTCTTCTGTGAGAAAGGAGATGTAAGGAATAGAAGAGATCATCTCCCACTAGATTTTGGAGTCAATTTTGAACTCTGTTTAGGCAGCGAAGAGTGCTTTGAGCGGCACCTCCCCAAATGTGGCAGCCATAAATCAACGTTTGTGTTCCCCTTGGGCTATTTTCCTATATATTTTAATCAGACAAAATACATGCTATAATATTCATCAATTTGGGGTTGCGATGTCTATAAAAGAAAATTTAAAATGTTTTGTTTCTTTTAAATTAAAAAAAATTTTTTTAAATAAATAAATAAAAAAATAAATTAAAATAATAAAAAATCGATAAATAAAAACATATTTTAATTGGGTACTTATATCGATCTTAACCCAGTTTTCGCGAGTTTCTTGTCGGAAGCGTTCGGCTATCCTACGCAAACGCCCGAGAGATGACGAGCCGATTTGTACCAGACGACAATTTTGATACGGTGCTGCGTCCTATGATTTTAAGTTATATTTTCAATAAATTTTCTAAAAGAAACAACAAAAAAAAACAAGCAAGACATAGTTACTGTTATCAAATAAATATTTTTTGTTATTTTGATGCGTCCTATAATTTTTAGTTATATTTGCAAGAAATCTTTTAAACAAAACAAATAAAACAAGCAAAACAGAGCGAAATTACCGGTATCAAATAAATATTTTTAAACCTAGCCCTAAACCCAACAAAAAAATAAAACAAGCAAAACATTATAATCATAGGACGTTTGCATAGGATAGCCGAACGCTTTCGACAAGAAACTCACAGAAACTGGGTCAAGATCGATATAAGTACCTTTAATTGTTCTAATTAGCCATAATTCACAATTAACTCACCACAAAATGTCTATTACACTCCGTGAATCTTTTGTTACCCCCCCCCCACTCTTATTTTATACAGTGTCTATAACTCATGCTTTCGTCACTCTCTTTCTGACTTAACTATCAAAAAATAAAAATAACTATAAAACACTAGCTTCGAATAGTCAGTTATAAATAAAAGGAAATATCACATGTAGTAATACTATTTAGCCCGTAGCTGGAGAGGGAAAGAGAGGAAGATATAGTTACTTCTGGCTCATCACGCTGTACTTAGATCCGGGTTATGTGTTAACTAATAAGACAACAACTTTTACGCAAAATTCAACTTTATCAATCAACAGTCTTCTATTACGGTGATCCATTGATTCCAACGCTTCTCTAACAATTCGGTGCCTTTTTTCTAGAACCATTTGTCTTTGGCCT
Organism: Sepiola atlantica; assembly: GCA_963556195.1. NCBI lineage: Eukaryota > Metazoa > Mollusca > Cephalopoda > Sepiida > Sepiolidae > Sepiola > Sepiola atlantica. Next base: position 24,886,875 of record OY744540.1, on the reverse strand, counting down.
CAAAATACACCTAAGTTTCCAATATCAGTTCTTCATCAAAGCCAAATCTATTGGTGTGGAGAGTTCTGTTGAGGTTTGCAAACAGCAAATAGTCAATGAAGACCAGATCTGGAGAATAGAGTTGGTCTGGAAGCAATTCAAAATGCAACTCATGTAGTTTTTCCATTGTTGCTATAAGCTTGTGACACGGTGCATTGTCGGCGCTCTTGTATAAGCAGTAACCGATCTGAGGGAGATAACTATTTTTCTTAGCCGCCGCTATTTCGAATTCGCTTATACTTTGGTAAGGGAGATAACTTTGTTTATCGCAGCATGAAAGAAAATAACTTTTCTTTTTATGTTTATATAAAGTGTATAAAATTTGTGGCATGTAAATAAAAGTGCTTAAAAGTTATTTTGAACGGTTTAGGGTTTAGGGTTAGAGTTAGGGTTTTTAACGCATTTCAAAACCGTAACATGTTTTTTATTAATAAACAAAGTTATCTCCCTTGCCAAAGTATAAGCGAATTCGGAATAGCGGCGGCTAAGAAAAATAAAGTTATCTCCCTCAGATCGGTTACTGCTTATACAAGAGCGCCGAATTGTCTTGGTGAAAGAGCCCTTTTCTTCATTTATGCCCATTTAGGGGCTGGGGGGGGGGGCAATTTCTTCCTTCAAACACACCAATAATGCTATATAATATTCGCTATTGATGGTTCTTCTTTTTTCAAGGTAATAGATGAACGAAATAGCTTGTGCATACCAAGATATGGAGATCAAAGCCTTGCCTGCATCTGGTCGGCTTTCACCTGCTGCTGCCCACTCAGCTGACTGCCGATTTGACTTCGGAGTTAAGTGATGGATCCATCTTTCACATATTAACGCAAAAGCTTCTTTTGTTTTGTTGAAAAGGTTGCAAACAACGCTCTGAATAGTCGATGCATTGCTGTTTTTAATCAACTGTGAGCAAATGCGGCACCCACTTTGAACAGTTTTCTCATTTACGAATGTTCAGACAAAATCGTGAATCCACTGCCTTCTGATATCTTCATGAAACTTCAATTCACAAGCGGCAAAAACGAGTTTGTGGATTTTTCTGAACAACTGCCGAATTTAGGCAACCCACGTGTTCAGCATCATTTGTGTCTGTACGACCCCGTTTAAAATCAGCATACCACCTCTTAACCGCTGTTTCCTATACAGCGGAGTCCGAATAACAGTTATCAAGCTACTGCTTTACGCTTTACTTGAACAGTATTTTTTCCCCATCAGAAAACAATGCTTTATCGACACACAAAATTCAGATTTTTTTCTATCGTTTTGAAAATTCGTAACAGTAGTTTCACTTAGGTAATTTGTAAACTAATAATCTGATTTGGTTCAAATTTTGACACATGTTATTTGAAGGCTAGTACTTTATAAAAATCATGGACTTTTTTTTTTATTCATCGTGCCATGTATGGGTCAAGCTCGAGACTTATTGAGCGATGTGTTATATAAACTACAATTTTGCGTGTAAAGCTGTAGTTCTTGTTTGTGAACAAACCCCTTCTAGAGTTTTGGAGATAGACCCCCATAACAATATATATTTTGAAACTAGATTACTCAGGGTACTTGGATAAGTATATTTCAGTTTAATCAAAAGCCTTACATCATTGTGCGGGTCTGCATTTGCGATTTACATCCATAAAAAAAAATAAATACATTTTGAAATATTCTATTTCACTTATAACTTGAAAATTATAGGAAAAAAAAAAACAAATAAAAAATATTAAGAGGTTCAGGGAATGGAGCAGGAGTGTACAGGAGTCTGGGGAAACACTTGGTGCACTTCGAGGGGGTTAAAGATATAAATTCACTGAAAAGCATTGCAATGTTACTTTACTTATATTACTTTCCACCTAATTAATGCCGAGTACAACTTTGGACCCCACCCAAAAAATTGAGTGTAACAAAAATGTAAAAATAAAAATTTTAAAAAAATAAATAAAACAAATAAAAAAAAAATGAAAAAATTTTTTTTTTAAATTTAAAAAATAAAAAAAATATGAATACAGATAACATGGTGTTATCGGCACAAAATAAGTTTCTTTTCATTAAATCCCATGCAACATCAGCGTTTCCTGCATATAAGCCTCTTTTCAGTCTCAAAGACAACGGATACCCCTGTAGGGAGTCTAATGAAGCAAGGGGTGCATAATCACCACCCACAGAAATAGTACCAAGTGAAGGACCTAGAGAAAAATTCAAAATATATTAAATCTGTATCTAGCTACGCTTGCTAGTGTTTATATTTCCCTTTTTTATTTAAAGCCGATTAAATTTTGAAAATATTTTTTCTGATTTTAAATTTAATTTCACTACAGGATGTTGGCAACCTTCATGTAGTCCCTTCTGTGGCGACACAATTCTAAAATAGGATTGAAGAAACGAATGTAGCGCATTCATTCATATAAGTTTTTTTTTTGTTTGGTTTTGTTGTTTCTTTTAATGTGAATTAAATAAGCCACATTACCAAATCGAATAAATTCTAAGATGGAATACTGCTGTCATATGTGGTGAGGTGCTGCACAGAGCACTCTTTCTTGCCTAGACAAATAACAAAAACGACTTCACAATCTAGTGGAGGATGATCTATTCTTTACAGTTTCTTTCACACAGAAGAAATGTTGCTAGCCTCTCTGTACGATATCATTATGTTCATGGTAGGTGTATGACTGAGCTCTAATCCCTTGTCCCCCCCCCCCCCCAGAAAAAACATTCACAGCAAGAACTCGCCTAGCTACACCGACGCAAATGCACTAGACCAACCCGACAATCTGGCAAATCCCATCTGTTCACTGTGGAGGTCCCCAGATGCCGAAGAGCTTTCTACTCCAAAAGCTTCTTTCCTCGTGCTGCTAGCCTCTGGAACTCCCTCCCTGCTCCTTGACGGTACTGACATGCAGAAATTTAAAACTAATGTAAACAGACATCTCGCTGCACAGCTCCCAATTTAGGTTGACCCTTCCCCTAAAAAAAACTCTCACCCTTTTTCTCAGTAGCCCCTTACGTCTACAGTGGCGTACTGCCTTATTTTGGGTAAACTATGTTTAAAAAAAAAAATTTTTTTTTAATCCACAGCAAAGAACTTTCCCTTCTCTCTCTGTACCCAGAATTAAACAGAATTTCCATGAACAAAGTTTCTTTCTAAGAAGATCTCATCTGTGAAAAAAGAAAATACCACGAGGTTGCTTCCCAACCGATTACAACATGGTCGTCTTCAAGTCTAATGTAAACAAATACTTGTTGAGCAATTGGATAACCAATTTCTTTTAAGTAACCTTCTGTTCATTCCACCCATTGTTTCCAATCCTCGTGCGGTGGTGATCATCTTATAACTGACAAATCTCTTTAACCCTTATCACGGAGTGGCCCCTGGGCCTTGATAAGCGATAACCCATTAACGAAAAAAAAAAAAAAAAAAAAAAAAAATTCATCATTTTCAGATCTTCTAATGGAGTTGCAGGGGATTACTTAACAAAATTAAAACCTTTCAATGTTTAACTTCAATTGTATATACTCTATTTCTATCATGTTTGATTGGATTGAAGTTTTTTGCGCTTTTGTAAGGAGTCCTCTCGAGGGGCATGAAAGGTCAACTTAAGCTTCTCATACCTGGAGTTTTAATTAGATTTAAACAATAAGTAACAGAAAATTATATCAATTCTAAAATAACTGAGTAAATTTTGGAAATGCAGTTGCGTATTAGGATTTGGGTTATGTCATAAGTCTATGGACAATTGAAACAAATTAAGTTTCTAAACTTGGTTGGATAAGTTATTTGAAAAACAAATGATACACGCAAAAATATCAGAATCAGTATTAATGCAAAGAATGTGTAAGGTGTAATTGATGATACAAACGATAGAGTTAAATAAATAGACAGAACAACACAGGAGAGAACGAAGGATGGACAAAGAAAATGGGCTCTTTCTACCCTGCTAGAAAACACCTATATCTCTACAAAGCCACCATCCGCCTATGCAGGGAGTATTGTTGTTACATCTGGGCTGATGCACCATCAACCAGTCTCTCCCTCTGAAACAAGGTCCATAAGAAAAAATTAGAAAAAATAAATAAAAATTTTTTTAAAAAGTATCTAATAGGTCCCTCACTATCCACCAAGCTCTAGCCTCTGTCCCATCGCCACAATGTTGCAGCCTTGGGGCGTGTTTTACAAGTAGTTGAACTTGTTGCTCCGGTGCTCCCCACCCTCGACATAAATACACTCGACTAAGCCGACAATCAGCTAAATCCCATCCATTCACTGTGGAGGTCTCCGGATGCCGGAAAGCCTTCTACTCCTAAGGCTTCTTTTCTTCGAGCTGCCGGCCTTTGGAACTCCCTCTCTACTCCCGACTGTATTGACATGCAGAAATTTAAAACTAATGTTAAGAAGTATCACGCTGCACAGCTCCCAATTTAGAATGACCCCCTAAACTTTCACCCTAACTCTCAGTAACCCCTTACGTCTACAGTGGCGACTTGCCTTGTTTGGAGTGAACTTTCGGGATGAAAAAGCCATCTAACTACAACCTTTCGACTTCATCCTATCTGCAATAGAAACGTGTTTTTAAGAAAACATTGAAATTGTATAACTCACCCACCGTTAGATTTTTCAGTTTCAAAGAAGTCAGACAACTATCAGATAAGGGTTTACAAATCGCAAGAAATGTATGAGTATGAAGCAGGGATTTTAGTCAAATAGAGAAAAATTTACATTTTTTTTTTCTTTTCTTTAAATTTTTTTTACTAAGGAGTCACCACTCAACAAGGCTGAAAGGCCACTCGAGGACACGGGTAAATGGTTTATGTCAGGTGAATGGCAAGACAAACACCTTGAGGATTGCAGACCATGGTTGGATCTAGACTGAAATTGATTACTTAATGGGGCACCTCAACAAGAATTTGTAAACGATCATGCTGTAGTCAACTGGGAAGCAGTCTCGTGGTATTATGTTTCACAGACGGACAGTTCTTGTCAAGTACTTTAAACTGTCGTCTTTAACACATTGACGTACATTTTTCTGACTATGATGGTTTTGCCACCCCTGGGGTTAATACTAACGAAACAATAAATAAAATAATTTTATTCATTTTAAAATTGCATCATGTTTTGGTTTTAAAATGTTAATAAGATATTCATTCATACAAATGGATGCTTCATAAGATGTGATCAGTTTCCGTATACATTTATTTCTGTTGTTTCTTTTAATGTGCTTGAAAATTGTTTACAAAGATTAGCATTTTATGTCACTAGCAGGGCTACCCAGCGTTGTCCAGGAGCATGGATAACAAAATAGAGTAGTTAAAAGCATAACATCTTCCTTTTAAAACCTACCTACCTCTGGTTCTATTCAGTCCTAGGAGGTCCACCATCCCAGGTTCACATTCTCTCTTTGAGAAGGGGTTAGTTTATTGCTAATCATCTGAGGTGCCCCTACCAGGGAATGCCGACAGGGCTGCTCAGGCATTTTTTTTGTAGGCTGGAGTGCACTTCCCCCAGTGAGCTAGCTTTTCAAACCCTCACCTGATCTTGTGTCTAACCTCCTGGCGAGGAGGTAAATAAAAGAAAAACTTGTTTACTCTTCTCTCTACTAGTTCAGTATAATAGAAAGAGAAAAAAAAAACTGCCTGACTTTTGGACCTAGTTTCAGTATTGTTTTTCAAACAACTATCAGTGTCAACAAATACTGATCATAAACCATCCTCAAAAGGTATCCAATTGTGTTCATCAGTTTAAATCCTCCCATAACATTCATCATTTCAACTAACAATCCATTCATCTCATTAACTCTTATCATTGTGTGGCTTTTGGCCTTGATAAGTGGTGACTAGGTTTTGAATTTTTAAGATGATTATGGTTTGATAATTTGTATTATTCGTACTACTATTCCCATCTTGGATGTTAGACTCACAACGTTTTGGCTGATGTTACCTCCGACCTTCTTCAAGTGTATCTTGCCAAACTTAGGAAGAATAGGTTTATGGCTCCTAAAATTCATACTAAAACGGATAAAGTACTATGTAATATTCAGTTCTAAATGACAGTCTTCTTGAGGTTGAAGGTTCAATCCTCAGTGCGGACGATACTAAGAACACAATCACAAATTACTTAAGACTTCTATCCAATCATGGCTGATGGGAGAAGAGAAAGCTACCCCCATGGATTAAATCAAGGGTTCCGTTCAAAATTCCGTAGAGATTCCGGAGTTCAACAAGATACACCTGAAGAAGGTCAGAGGTTACATCGGCAGAAACATGAGAATAGCATCCAAGATGAGAAAAGTAATCCAAATAATCAAAAATGGTGACTTATTATAAAGATTACAAAAAAAATCAAATAAAAAAAATAAAAAATTTATTTCCCCACCCCTGCATTAATTTGGTTCCTGGTGATCAAAAGAGAATTAATAATAGAGTACGTTTTTATAACAACAAAGTCAGGATCATGCTGAATCCCATAATGTAAGGTGTGTGAGTGTATCTTGTGTAGGTTCTGACACAATTTTTTTTCATTTTTTTTTTTTTTTTTTTTTAAATCAGTATCGATAAATTTGTAAAACTCATTGTGCTTTTGATTTAATCGAATAGTACTGCGATCAAAAAACAGAAAAATACTGTTCTCCTCTGGTTTAGGAGCACACATGATACAGGATGTACGCCACATGAGAAAAATCTGAAAAAACACAGCTTACAAACAAAAACTGCCATTAACCAACTTGCCATGCCAGTGATAACAGCTTTGGCATTATAGACTGGCCACAAAAGGACATTAACAGACTAGACAGAAAAACAAGGAAAATGTTGATACTGTACTGAACCAGTGTCTACCAAGGCTGTATCTGCTAAGAGGAGTAGGAGGTATAGGTCTGTCAGAAATTAACCATCAACATCGAGTCTCTATTGTGAGCACTGGCCGATAACTGACGAGCAACGCTTTTAAGAAGATGAGTGATCTGAGCAACGACAACAAGTGCAGATTCTGCCACACAGAAGTAGCGAGTGTAGGCAACCTGATATCTAGTTGTGAGGTTCTGCTGGGGGACGGCTACTATACAATGCGACACAGTGGAATTTGTAAATATCTCCACTTGACGATGTATAAAAAATTGAATATCCAGTGTAGCAGAAAGTTCTGAGAACATATACCAGAAAGAACTGTAGGAAATAAGTCATACACCATCCACTATGACTATGCAATACTTACAGCTACATACCTAGAAAACAGAGCTGTTAAATCAGATTTAGTGATATGGGATAAAAGGGAGAAAGTAGCAACCCTAGTGTAAGTCAGAGTCCCTGATGATGATGATGATGATGATGATGATGATGATGATGGCTTAAACAGAGCTGAGGGGGAGAAGATAACTAAATACCAAGGTCTTATGTACGATATGAAAAGAAACTGGAATCTTAGGAAAACGTCCATCATTCCATTAATCATAGGAGCAACCGGGCTCGTGAAAAAGAATTTTTAAAACTACCTGGCGAACTAAGTGCAAGAGAGATCCAAACAATTGCGCTTAAAGGGACGGTTAGAATCCTAAAAAGATCTCTCGGTTGGAGTCTCTGAAATAGCGGGTGAATGTCTGGCATCCAGTAGGATGCTCCATCCCCATCAAAAAGATAAGAAAATTAAAAAAAAAATAAGAGATTTTGTTGCCTATAACTTTGAATATAGACAAAAAAATACTTTTGAATTATCAGTTTTAAAAGGCTTCAAAATTAAGTTCGAATGTTGAAGGCTTGACCAAAACGTCCTCCATTCAAATTTCAATTTTATCGACTAGAAAGTTATCAAATATTTAAATTCTAACAATATTTTACTCATCTGACAGTGAAAGGAGGTATGAGAATTGTTAATATTGTGGGGCCACTCAGAATAAAATAGACAATTCTCCCCCCTCACCTCTGCAGGTGTATAAACACTGACTGACCCCCACCTGCTTTTGCATAATGTGATGTGTTGCTGTGTAGAAAGTTCTGAAATTTAAGTATAAAAAGGAATTAATGCCCCCCCCCTCTACTTAATACGCATGACTGCTTTAGTAAAACGACCTTATTAAAGTAGAAAAAAAATGACACAAAATTAGGGATGGCAAACCTATGACGCATGCGCCAACCATGGCACATTGCACAATTAGATGTGGTCTACTGAAACCGACAGATAATAAAATAAAAAATATGTCTGCTTTTGCAAAAAAGAATTCTAATCTATGAAAAGAAAAAAAAGAAAAAAAGAAAAGAAAACAGAAAATATATTCGAGACAAATTTGATACTTTTATGATATTTCATTTCAGAACTATTTGATGTATTTAATAGCGGTAAAGTGCAACGGATAGTTATTTCCATGTATTATTGGTGGGCTTGAGATCTGGAGAACATGGCTGACTGGAAAGCACTGGAAGAAAGCGACCTGAATGATAATGTTCTGCGCTAAGATTAAAAAATTCAGAAATCTTAACTGCAGCTCAGTGCTCCTTGAAGACCATGTGATGTGAGCTGGAGAATTGTGATGGTGATGTGGAAGCAGTGGCTAGCAAGAAGAATCATAACAGGTGAGTTCTGACTGTGTCTGCACCGGAAAATATAAAAGGTGCAGCAAGATCCAGGCATAGCCATGCGAACCTTGGCAAGAGAGATGGGCGTCAAAGTGGCGACTATAAAGAAAGCACTGAACAAGAGTCGCAACGCTGAACTACTCACTGCCAAGGCCCAAGAGAACCACCTTATGAAAACCAAGAAACTCTTCAACAAGGTCAAACACCAAGTTGAACAGGGGAATTCTCTGGTTTTTAGACGAGATGGTTTAGTTGTTTTGTTTTATGGCATATCAACCCTTTTCAGGTTATTTAATGCCAAATCCGGTTATTTTGGTAAAAGGTTTTATGCTTCAAGTTCTTTATATGGTCAAATATTTATTCATGGTGGTTGGTTTAGTTGCTTTTGTAGAGGAAAATTGTTGTTTTTGTTTTTAGCTTTGCAAAACATGATTGAGTTTCGCAAAGGGAAAGGATAAAAACAATAACATCAATGTTTGGTGCATTTTAGGCCAGGAAGCCAGTATTTTCAGACAGCCTGATCTGGTAGCACCAGGACTTAGACGAGATGAAGAACTTCTGTCAGAACTAGTTGCATAACACGAAGAACAAAAGATGGCTAACCTACAATCCGCGTATCATACAGATAAAGTTCCCTCAAACTGGTCGTCTTTGAGTGTTTCCAATAGAGGCTATGTCGTGCCGCTCTACATCTTCGAAAAGGGGCTCAGCCTCAACACAGATGGCTATACAGAGTGATGTCCACTGCTTCCAAGCCCTGGGTAGAGAGGGTGGCTGCAGGGAATTCCAGACATGTGGCAGCAGGATTCGGCTCTGTGTCACACTCCCGGGAAAACCCAGAAGTGGCTGTCTATTTTAGTAATATATCTAGATCAGGGGCGGGCAACCTCCGGCCTGCGGGCCACATCTGGCCGGCGAAGGCTTAGCGTCCGGCCCACCACCCTGCTAGGCTTTATTATTGCAATCCGGCCCGCGGACCTCCCAGTAAAACTCATATCATTTTGTGACATAGACGTAAAAGTATGTTTTAATTAAGATTTACAGTGGGATAAAAATGTATAAATATCAGCGAGCGATGATGCATGTATATTTCATTTTTTTTTAACTATTAATTTCAAATCCTTGGCCTAAGATGAAAATAGAAAAAGAGAAAGAGAGAGGCAAAGAGAGACGAGGAAAGGGCATGAAACAGAGAACTTATGTGAGGTGTGTCAAAACGAATGCTGGATCAACTTGCTACTTCCCGTCATTATTTTTGATGATTCCAAAATGGCTCTTCGTTGGCGCCTTTTATAACATCACATACAGAAATCTCTTGAGAAAAAATATGATTTGTAGTGTTCAATGCAATTTTTGTACAATTTATTCATGTAAACAAAATATAGTAATTCTGAGATTTCGTTTTTCACTCCGGCCCGCAATCTCCTTTCAAAAGTCTCATCTGGCCCTCACTCTGAAAAGGTTGCCTGTCCCCGATCTAGATAAATATTAAGTGCGAACACTGGCAAAGCATATTTTTTTCGTCATTTTTGATGGAGGGTGTACACTAGTATTTTATAATGTAGTTTAATGCTTAATTTTTCGTAATTAAAAGAAAAATATTTTTAAATATAAAAAAAAAATATAGATTTTTTTTTTTTCACCTGTATTTGTTCTCGCCACAGGTGGTATACAGTATATATGGTTAAATGTTATCCCATGCTGTCAACGGAAAATAAAAATTCTGAAAACTTTACTTTTAAGTATTTTAAACTGAGGGATTCACTGTACAATATAAATATAATGAAAAATGATCACCCACTTCCTGACCAGAAAGGATTATTGATCATCTAAATTATTGACACCATAGCATAGGACAAAACGAATAACCATTTTTTTTTTTTTTTTTTTTTTTTTTTTTTTACAACCCCATACTTAAGTTTAATCTTGGGGTTAGAAATAGCATGTTTTTTAAGGGTCCTGCTTTTTATCTGCTAAAAAAAAAAAAAATACGGAGTGGAAACACAGATGAGATGTAGGAATGGGGGGGGGGGGGTGATAAAGAAAAAATCTTAAATATACTAGTAGTTATGAGTTGCAGTCATTTGGAAATACAAAAAAAATGGTTACTCGTTCTGTTCTACGCTGTTAAGAACTGGGTGACTGATCGATAACGCTTTCTGGTCATGAAGTGTGTGATTAGTTTTAGTACTCGTTTTGTTTATAATTTTCCAGGTATTTCTAGGATGCTGACGTGCACGAAAAAATAGAATCTCATTTTTCCGTTGAAAGCATGGAAGCAAAGAGTAAAACCTTTGCGTGAATATTTAACGTAACTTATGGCTAGAATTTGTTTAAAAGGAGGAGTCAAGTATTACGGTTCATATGTGCTCCTAAACACATAGGAAAACTCTAGAACGTGCGCGCCTGTCATATCAAAGAACCAAATTCGGTGTCTGTCAAGGTGAGCTAAAGAACTCGAGGTCCCACTTGAAAATTCATATAGTCCGATCAGCCCTCGTTGGATGAGAGTGACAGTCTAATCATTTGACAGTAGTGCCGTATTCCTTTCTTCTTTCTCAGCCCACAACACAACAGCGTGCAGTAGGGTACCAAGTAAGTAAATATAGATCATCAAGTAAGTATCACGGTACATACAAGTAACCTAAAAAGAAGGGATACATTACAGTATGCGAAAGCGAGAAGGGTTCACAACTGCTGTTTTTCGTGCTATCATTAATAAATAAATAAAAGACTGGCCAGCATTGACAGACTTACTGGTTTGGTATATGTTACGGGTGAGTTCCCAAAGATCCGGGATGAGCAGTTTTATTATTCGTATTTTTCACGGTTCACTAATTTATTTAAAAAGAAAATGATATATCTGTAGGAAACTTGTCAAAATCCTTAATAGATAGAAAATGAAGCATAGCGAGGGAGATAGAAACACAAACACGGATTAAATTTAGGCAGATGCGAAGTACATGGAGGACCGCTGGCTTCCGGTGGAAAAAGCTTGAAGAAAGTCTGTACGGATGCCTGAAAGTGATACAACAATATTTTTTTTTTGTATTCATATTAATTTCAGACTTTTCTTTCATCATATTCTAATAATTAACATAATACAGACTATTTGAAAAATAATTTATTTGATTGTTTTCAAAACTTAAAAAATTTCATTCAAGAAAATAAACAAAATAGAATAATCTTTTTTTTTCAAGAAATAATGTTTTTGAGCAACGGAATGTGTTTTTTTAATTTATTTAATTGCTTCTTTGGAAATATTTAGTGAAAATAATGATTTTTGGAAGGGTTAGGGTTTAGAGTTAGGGCATTTCCATTTCTAAGAAAAAAGTTTGATTCCGGAAGTAAGTTACTCCATTTCCAAGAAAAAAGGTTTTCACTATTATTAAAAAAAAATGTTTTGAAAACAATCAAATAAAAACAAATAAATTATTTTTCAAATAGTCTGTATTATGTTAATTATTATATTATGATGAAAGAAAAGTCTGAAATTAATATGACAAAAAGGAAAGTCTGAAATTAATATGAATAACAAAAATTGGTGTATCACTTTCAGGCATCCGTAGACACTTTCTTCACCGGAAGCCACCGGTCCTCCATGTCCTTCGCATCTGCCTAAATTTAGTACACATGCAGAAAAAGAGTTATCGAAGAATTTAACGGAGATTCCCGAGTTTCGCTGAAAAATTCCGGAATTTGCCGAGAAATGCAGATAAATTGCGGAGACAAATATTTAGAAAACCAGACCCTTTCACCAGTTTCTGAATTGTACCCGTTGGCGTTTTCGAATGACGAACATTTAACATCGCCACCTTTTTCGACAAAATCGCTTCCTACCACTTGTAATGTTTCGTAAATAAATATCCATAATTCTAATTTATTAGTCTCGGTCCTCCATTTGCAGTGTTCCTTTCTCCCATAAAAAGCATTTTAAACCTATCATTAACCCATCGCCCCCAGGTAGCAACAGATCCCCTCCACAAAAAAAAAATAGAAAATAAATAGAAAGGTGCTTCTACAGAATTCGAACCGAACCGAACCAAACCGACTTTTGTCGAACTAAACCTTAAACTTAGTTTGAGTAAAAAAAACAGTTTGGTTTCAAATTCGGCCTCAGTCTCTCATTTGCAGTTAATAGAAAAATATTTTGATAAATCTTAACAAATTGAGATTTTGAAAGTTAAATTTAATGGCGATTGTTAATCGGGTGAAAATAAACAAATCGTCAATAAATAAATGTTACCAAAGGCAAGAAAAGTTACTTTTCTACTTAGCTGCCTATTTGTTTGTGCTTTACAGTATTTTAAAACGCTTTTATTTACATTTTTATCGGTGCCTTCCGAATCTTGTAAACCCGACGTATTCAAAATGGCGCCTGATTTTACTCGGGAGTAAAACCTCGATGTCGTAGATTTAACAACTCAAAAATTGCATAATAATTATCACTAATCGGTCGAAAATTTAATTTTAACCGATCTGTATAGTTTGTTTACTTTTCGAAAAAAATTTTTTTAGTTGTTTTACGACATCGAGGTTTCACTTCGGGTAATACGTCGGGTTTCCAAGACTCAGAAGGCAACAAGAAAAAAATGTAAATGAAAGAGCTCCAAAATACTTTAAAACAAAAAAGTAGGCAGTTTTTTTTTTGGGGGGGGGGTAAATTTATTTTAAAGCGTTTTATACTTAAAATAAAAAGGTAGGTATAAATGCTTCCAAATTCCTGTCAAGTTTCGAAGGGTCACGAAGTGATCTTTTTTTCAACTATTAACAAAATATTAAAATGGTGGACTTATTTAAGAAACTGAAATGCATGTTAGCTGATTTAATTTCGTAATTAAAATAATTTTTTGGTGCTAATACAGTTTACGGACCGGGATATTTTTTAGATAGGATTTTCAAGTTAAATTAAATTCTTACGGTATCTTTTGATTATTAAATTGTTAAGTAAAAGTACAGAATAGTTAATAATGCCCTCCCTCTCCATGTTAAGAATGGCTTTCTAAATAATAACTTTATTTCATCCCGATCAGTAAACTGCAAAAGTACATTTTTTTAAAATAGGATTTGTTAAATTTCGTTTTAGTTCACGTTGTTGCATTTTTTATTTCAATATGATCGTTATATGGTATATTTTTTAAATAAAAATGTGTAAGTCCCGTAGAGGCGAGAAATATGCACCGCACGCGAGAAAGTGTCTTATATTAATATAGGTCGAGTAGAGAAGATGCATTTTTTTTTTAATCCAAAATCTACTAAACATAGGTGACGACGGGGAATTTCTTCTGAAGTAATCTTGACATTTTATTAAGAAGCAACAAAAACCAAGGGAATATAGCAACTCCCTAAAATTAAATATCCACCGAAAATTAAAACCATTTTAAAGTGGAAAGAAGGCAGATTCGAAATAAAAGGAGGGGGAAAAAATGACTATATCAACCATATCGCAGTAAGTAGGTAGAATATATAAAAAATATAAGCAATTTCTGTATTTCGCTGTTTTGTTTATCTGCAAGAGAAGAGGAGGGTGAATCGAAAACCGGAAAGATAGCTTCAAGCATCGGATCACGCACGCCCAACAAGATGGGAAGAGTGCGTTCGAATATATAAATAACTCGCGATACTTTCTATAGAAAATGAATAAATTGTAGTACATTTTTGAAAAGCGAACAGACTGTTTAGTTGCTGTTGAAAGAGAGGGTGAGAAAAAAAAGAGAAGGAAAGACTGAATAAGGCTTGATTATTACTCACTTAATTAAACAAGCCACCGGCTGGCGTCCATGTCGAAAGAAGAAAACGTATTACCGGAAGTTGAAATCAACCAGCAACCGGAAGTTGAAATAGACAACTAGTATCTATCTATAAATACTACTAATATATATATGTATAAAATTCTCATTTGCTTGCTTCCTTGTTCTCTCGTTTTTTGTATCCGTGCACAGTGCGTGACGTCACAAAAGTATGACGTCATCTATTAAAAGAAAGAGAGGGGGGAGGTTCTTGATTTGTATCCGTGCACAGACGGATGACATAGGATTATCATATCTTTAAAAATTATATATGTATGAACCTGTAGCAAAGGCAGTGGCACAGATAACGATGGTCAGTCGTCCTGTGTAGCACGACTCCCTCCAGTAAGTAAAAATACAAATAAATGCGATGAACGTGACAAAAGCAAACAAAAAGTAAAGACAGCACAGGTATAAAATAAAAGTAAAAGTGTTTTTAAATTCCTAGAAATAAAATACGTCTCTTTAGGTCAGAGCTACTGTAGTAGTAGTAGTAGTAGTAGTAGATGATGATGATGATGATGATGATTGGAGGCTGTTGCTTATTGTTGGCAAAATCGCTGCTGCCAGTTGTAGTGGATAGGAACGGAGCTACTATAGTGGATGATGATGATGATGATGGTGGGATGGGAAAATGCTGCTAGTTGTGGAGGGCAGGATGGCTGCTGCTATGGTAGTAGTAATTGATGATGATGATGATGATGATGATGATGATGATGATGATGATGATGATGATGGCAGTATTGGAAGGTTGCCAGCAATATTGATACTAGTCAGCTTGTCGCAATGTATGATGATGATCATCATCATAGCTAGGCAAGAACGGAGCTGCTGCTGATGCTATTATTGCTGCTCAGTTGTTGCTGTGCATTATTTGCAAGTGGTTCTGCAAACAAATTTGAAGAGACGAGTGCAAGTGGGTCTGCATTATTGTTGGAGTGCATCGTTCGAAGTTGATGAATCCTTTCGTTAAGGAGTTAATCAACGGATGTTTGGTTGTTGAGATCGGTGGTACAAGCGAGTCTGTGCAGCTGTTGGAGCGCAATATTTGCAAGCTGGTTTGCAAATTTGAAGAGACGAGTGCAAGTGGGTTTGTACTATTGTTCTAGCGTATTGTTCAAAATTGATGAGTTCTTCATCAAGGAGTTAATTGACAAATGTCAAGTTGTTGAATAATTACGCAGCACATATTAGTCTGTACTCCTCTTAAACTGGGGAGACTTCTTCCATGGTGTTGTTGGTTACATTATCAACATCATATTCGGTTTAACGTCCATTTTACAGGCTGGCATGTGTTTGACGACTTTAAGAAATTAACCTCCAAACTATTTAACTCTCTTTCTCTTAAGTCCATTTTTATCACTTCCTCCCATGTTTTCCTTAGCCTTCCCCTGTGAACTGAACCTGCTACCTCAACTGTTCTACATCTACTAACCCAAAAACTATTATCCATTCTTTTACCATGGCCATACCATCAAAGTCTCCAGTTTTGCACACATCTCCCTATACTGTCTGTAGTATCTTACATTTAGAAACAACAACAATGTATCATAGTTACCTCCCTTACATTGTGTAATTATCTCCCTTTGTATATTTCTCTTGCATATATAAACGAATGCTGATGTAGATCGCTCTCTTGGTAGAAGGTCTCGGAAGCGTAAACATCAATCATGTCTCTCTCTTATTCATTTCACGTTCTCTGCTTCGCATTGTATGTATATCTATCTATTACGTCGCGAGCCGAACACTAATAGATTCACATAACAATTGACAAGAGAGAACACTATAAATGGCGACAAGGATGAGAGGGTGTAGTATCTTACATTTAGAAACAACACCTTTGAGGTCATCAGGACTAAGCCTGTCTTTAAGACTCACGTTACACATTCATTGTATCATTCTCATATCATTTCTCTGCATGCAACGCATGTCCTCAACCCTCACTGGCCAGGTTTCACTTCCATACATCATCACACTGTGTACACATGCCTGATAGACTCTTCGATTGGTCAACAGTGGTAGTGCTCTGCTGGTTAGTAATGGCAGAAGTTCCCTGAACTTACTCCATCCACTCCTAACTTGCAATCACACTAGCACCTGCTCCACCAGTATCACCAAGGTAACAAGAATTAAATTTTTCAATGAAAAAAAGAAAAAGAAAAAAAGAAATAAGTAAAATGCGCGTCTTATTAGCTGCTATTTAAACGCAATTGCTAAATAATTGGTGCAAGTTAGAAATTTAAAGCGCTGGACTGACAGATTCGCAGCGATGTAGAACTTCCCTTGCTAACAGTGGAATGATTAGTAAAGCACTGATGGTTTGGTTTGTGACATATCAACCATCGATGGGTTATTTAATGCCAAATAAAGTTGTCAAATGTAATTCTATAGGTAAGATAATTATTTTATATTCCTAGGAAACACTACTCCTTGACAGTGGTAATCTTTATACTTAACACGATTGACCGCCTTCTAGTATCTATTTGGGAGGTAACACTCTGCTAGTTAGTAATGGCTTATATCACAAGAAAATAGTACTTCACAAAATGTAACTGCTACAACTTCATTGGTCGAATGTCTAGGCATTCTTCATACTGGAAGAATATCTGGGAGTGGTTGGTTGTTGAGTCAGCGCTGGAGAGTGTTGTTAATCCTTTAAGTCTGATGTGGATCTCATGGACGGCGGCACCGGGGGGCAGGGGGGCTCAAGCCCCCTCACTTTTTGACTTGGGCCTCCCCACTTTACGGTCATCAATAATGAAGTTATATATGCATGTGCTTAACCAGGCCACCCCACTTTTTAGAAGAAGCCCCCCCACTTTTATAACTGTCCTGCCGGCCCTGGATCTTCATAGTTTGACTTTTATCCATCAATATTAAGTTGTAGCAGTTCCATGACAGATCTATTTTGTTTAGATGCAAGCACAATATCTTGGGTTATGTTGAGTTGTGATTAGGCTTGGCACATGCGCAGTAGCGTCTAGAGGACACGGCTGCGCAGACTCAACAGATCAATGCGCACTAAGGAAGTTGGCGACAAAAGACAATTCAGTTTCCTGTGTCGATCTCACCACGATAAGACACATTATCCTCTTCTTGCCCCATAGCTAGAAGCGGCGAGGCGAGATGTAACTGCTAGATAGTAAGGAGTGCAAAGAGTGGGAGGATGCCCTGAAAGATGGTAGGAGTAACAGCGGAAATCAGAAGTGGCGTCACGTCCATTAGAGATTGTTTCAGTCTCTCTTGTTCCTGAGCACCAAGAAAGAAAGACATGTGAAGCGAGGGTCCCTGCAGTAGCAGAGGCCAGCATGTAGTGTAGCCAAAAATAGCCTAGCTATTGATGATAAATACTCCCCAAATAATTCCCCTGTTCTCTCTCTCCTGTACAAAAACACTCAATCTGTGTCATCTGTTTTATGCTTGAATAAATTTTCTAAAACTAGACCAGCGTCAAGCATTATCATTGAGAGCTCGAGACACACCGAACAACAAGACGAAATCTGGGTACCCAGGGCGAAGATAAGCAGCAATGCAACATAACTCCAGGATGCCACATTCTGTTATCGCCAAATGTCAGCCTACCAAACAACTCTCTTTGAATACAGTTGATTCATGATTCAGTGGAGATATTGGTGTTTTTCTTGGAGGCTGGTGACCTCCTTTCTTATTCAACATTCGATTCCAGTCAGATGCGTGCAGACATCACGGCTAACTATACCAAGTTATCTTCTTCATCCTGACGTTTTTTCAGACCAATCATCTCACAACTAAAATGTCAATAATTCGCTAATGTTGTCTGGGTCTCCGCTAAATACAGAAAGTAAACAAATCACTTACAATTAGCAATAGATTTTTCTTTTTTGTTTGTATGGAAATTGCTCTAGACAAGGTATGAAGCCACTTGATGTAAAGAGCTAAAAAAAAAAGATACTACTTCAAGATTAAAAATATCCAACAATAAGTGCTAGATGGATAGATTCCGACCCAGAAAACAGCAATTCTCCTCCCTTTGTCAGAAACATCGCACATGGAATATGAGGACTAAACGACACAATAACGGAAGCGAGAGTTACGAGGCTGCCGAAAGTAAACCCAAGGTCCACTTTCTACTCTCTATTAGTAAATTAAAACCTAAGGAAGCATACATTCTACTAAAGTATCATAACATTCATTTCAGAAATAAGCAAACCACTCGATTAATTAATCAAACTAAACTAAATTTGGTAAGAAATTCCTAAATTTTGTCAATAAAGATTTTCCAGTAACTAATCCGTTACATGAAATATCCAATTAATATGGCCAGTGTGAAAATATGAGAAATGATCATCAAAGCCCACAATGATAAAATATTAAATGGTACCAGTTACAAAAAAACAAAAAAACACACCACCACCAACAACAACAACAACAATAATAACAATAATAATAATAATAATAATAGCAGCAGCAGCAACGAATGTTTACCAGTCACATAGAAGTTACACCAGGAAGAAAACAAAACCACAGGAAGAAACCATGTCACAAACCAAGGAACAGAAACTGCAAGAAACATCATAAGCTGCCCTCTCTCCCCCCCCCCCCCAAAAAAAAATGGCACCGGCCTCGGCTGACCCACACAAAATAGTTGTAACGGGTCAAGGAATATGAGAAGACCGAGGAAGGACAGCTCTATCCAGACCTCCACTGGAAGGCTTATTGCCACCCAAATCCCAGGGGAGACCAATGGTCGTTGCCAGCGAGAAATCAATGGTAGGTAGCTGTTGCGATACTGCAAGGTCATTTGCAGTGGTGATCGAAAAGAGGTGGAGAGTACTGGAAATCTGGGGAGGCTTGTTGTCACTCAGACTCCAGGGAACACCACTGGTTGTTGTCGGTGAGCAATCACTGATGATAACTTGTGTGAGAACTCCTAGTGAGTACAAATAATAATAATAATTCCAATAGAAATAGTAATTACCCAAATAGAAAAAAGAAAGGTAATAATGTAGAAAAAATTGTAACTGCAAAATTAGAGTACATTGCCCTTTACAAAAGAACATCATGATAGGTCAGGTTTGGTCTGGTTGATTTTCCTTTAATGATATATTTTTTTATGGAAATCGCTCCAGACAAGGCATGAAGCCACTTGATGTAACAAGGTTACAAGAACAAAAGATGATTATCACAAAGGCAGGAGATGCCTATTGGTCTTAGTCTTGAAAAGACCAAGACTATAGGTAGGAGAACAACAGTCAGCAGGAAGAGAGTTCCACAAACCTGCAGTTCTTGGAAAAAAGCTACTGGAATAGGAAGCTGTATTACAATGAGGTATCAAAACAGCGAATTGATGGAGACAACTAGATCAACGAGTCAAATGAGCTGGAACAAAAGAAGCAGGGAATAGATCACATAATTCTGAAGAACACATGCCATAATAGTATTTATAGAAAAGGCTGAGACTAGCAACATCACGTCTGTGAGAGAGAGGGTGCAGAGAAGAAAAAAGGGTGTGGTCAATCAAATTACAGATACGGTATTGTACGAAGATGTATCTACCCAACTGTTGTGTCTCATCACGTCAGAGGGAGTCACCAATTTGTAGTGGGAGCGGTGGCAGAGATGACGATGGCCAGTCGTCTACCGTCACTTGCCAGGTTTCACTTCCATACATCATCACACTGTGCACGCAGGCCCGATAGACCTTTTGCTTGGTCAATTAAATATTCTAAAGTGTAAAAAAAAAATAAGAATTAAAAAATAAGTAAGGGGTCAGAAGGACATCAGATTCCTCATTCAATCCTGGGCAACACCAGATCTTCCCGACCTAGGAACAAAGTGTAGTATCTGTTCTGATGCTACACTTTGGGTATTCTTTCCTTGGTCAGTGAAGGAGAAATCCTTCTAGATTAAGGCAATTTTTATTTTTGTTCAAATCCAGATTTCCACTTTTGGGGGAGCTGGATTTTCCCCACATTAAAAATCGCCCTTGTGTCTAACTTTGCCCTCGTGGGAGGGAGGGGGTAAATAGGAACACCAGATCTTCCTGCTAGTAGTATAGTGTAGATTTTTTTTTATTATTTACCTCCTCGCCAGGAGGTTAGGCACAAGGCCAGTTTTATCTTACTCCCACAAGGTAGATGTGACCCAAGGTCGGGTCGGGAAAGTGGGATTTGATAAACCAGCGCCCGAGAAGGTGAGCACTCTGGCCATTAAAAATTGCCTGGGCAGCCCCGTTTGCATTCCCCGGTAGGGGCGCCTCAGGCAGTAAGCAATAAACTTACTCCTTCCCAAAGAGGGGAGGCAAAGCCTGGGAGAGTAGACCTCCTAGAACTTCACAGGACCGTCCCATAGACCGGCGTAAATCAAGCCCCGAAAGCCAAGACGATACCAGTCTATGGAGTGCAGTATCCATCGGAACAGATACTATCGGAACAGATAGTATAGATGCTAAAAAAAGTAGTATATTAGATGATAAAATGTGACATGGAAGATCAAAGTGTGGTATCTGTTCTGATACTACACTTCATCTGTTCTGTCCTCGGCCAGGAAAGGAGACATCCATCTAGACTGGGTGAATTTTTTATTTTTATCCCAATCCAGAGTGTCCTTTTGGGGGAAGCTAACGTTTCGATCCTCTCATAATATTCTTCATCATTCAACTGACCATCTATCCATCTGATCAATCCTTATCCTCGAGTGGCTATTAGCCTTTATTAGTGGTGACTCATTAGTAAAAAAAAAAAAAAATTAAACCGACGTTGTGTCTAACTCTGCCCTCGTGGGCAGGTAAGTAAATAGGGACGTAGAAAAACAAGTTTAGGAACCTAACGCGTTTTTTTTTAATTCTTTTAAGAAAATCCTCAAGAGGCAAAATGCTAAGAAGAAAAACTTGATTCTGTGCCAATAAAAAGAATCTATTTATAGTACACAAGGGTTAGTAGACAAGTTAGCAGTCAGTTAGCAGTCAGGGTCTGCAAAATAAAGAGTCTCCAGTCTAGGAGATAGCAGCGAAAAAGTTTGCAATGACGTATGACCTCATATACAGTCAGTGCAGGCGCAAGTTGGGTAAGGGGGGAGAAAGAAGAAAAGAAAACAGTGAAAAAAGAAAGAAAGGAAGAAAGAAAGAAAGAATGGATAGGAAAAGGAAGAGATAAGAAAGCACAGGGAGAGAGAGAAGAAAGAGAGTGGTGAGGGAAAGGCTGCTTAATGACTAGGCAACGTTTATTCATTCAAGCGTGTTTCGTTTAACTAGGATAGGAAACTTGTGTTTATTTGAGGCTGTAGAATTATTCTTTCCAAAATTCTAACGAACTTACGTAAGAATTCTATAAATATTTTATTTACTTTCACTCTAACCTGTTTGAAGTTTGAAAAGAATGATAGATATAACCCCCCCCCCCCCTCGCTCTATAATAAAGACAGATGTGTAGGTAAAAATAATTTAATATTGTTTATTTTAAATGAATATATATATATATATATATATATATATATATATATATATATATATATATATATATATCATGGACGGTAGCAACGGGGGGGGGGGGGGGGGGGGCTCAAGCATGACCACCGATAGTTACTCTCGGTGGTCATGGCACAAGCCCCCCCCCCCACACACACACACACTTTTTGACTTGGCCCCCCACTTTACGGTCATCAATAATGAAGTTATATATGCATGTGTTTAACCGGACCCCTCCACTTTTTAGGAGAGCCCTCCCCCACTTTTATAACTGTACCGCCGGTCCTGTAATATATATATATATATATATACCAATATTAATTTAAAATAAATAATACATATACAACGCTCTAAGCAAATAACGTGTCCAAACGAGAGTGACACATTTCCGAAACAGATGACACAGAAGCTGAAGAGAGCCGGATGGCTAAGCCCTTCCGTGCTTGAAACCGACGGTACGAATGTTGTACTAATTTTTCTGTACCAAAAAATATATATATGTGTGTGTGTGTGTGTGTGTGTGTGTGTGTGTGTGTGTGTGTGTGTGTGTGTGTGAAAAATGACAACCGGAAAACAGGTTAAAGTGCAGGAGAAAAACAAAAACAAGAGATTTGACCGGTTTCGTTCGTGTTGGCGAACGTCTTCAGAAAAACTGAAGATTTGGAAATAATTTTATTTTGAAGGCACACACATGGGATGAGGAAAGGATGATCCGATTGGACCATATGAGAAGACTTCAAGTGACGTTGAAATATGACAAGTGGGTGACACATTCTTCTTTGTTTCTTATTCTTCTTTTTATATTTTTATTTATTTTCTTTTTCTTTTCACTTTCACACCTACTGAGCTAATATGGGGAGGCGGTGGGGGGAGGGGGTAAAAGGCGATAAGAGGGAAGAAGACAGAGGAACTGGCCAGGATAAACAACAAACAGGAGTGGGCATGAAATTGATACACTGAAAGCGAGAAACTAAAAATTAATCTGAATGAATCAGAGATAGGTCTGCTGATTTGTCACACATTAGGTTTAAAAGAGCAATAAAAATCTTAAATTGACAATCTATATATATGTAAATATGTATGTGTATATATATATATATATATATATATATATATATATATATATATATATATATATATATATGGGGTAGGGTACACGATAATTCATGAAAGTGAAATGCCGTGGTAGACAAAATGTGTGAAAAATGACAAACGGAAAACAGGTTAAAGTGCAGGAGAAAAACAAAAATATATATAAATTTCAGAAAATAGAAAATAAGGGTTAAGTTTGAGAGAGATGTATTAAAATGATTTGATTAGCAATGAGAGCTTGCTATTATCACAAACTAAATTTTTTTTTTTAAGCACGACTATACTCCTTTCATTATCATCGAACATCAACCTCAGGCTCGGTTCTTATACTCTAAGCAGACACCTAAAAACAATGCAATATATTACACCACTGCGATCCTGATTAAATATCTATCTGTCTATATATATATACAGGGCTTTACGCGCTCTACTACTTTTGGAGCTGCTCCCGCTCCTGCTCCAACGCCCAAAATTGGAGCTGGCTCCTCTCACGCTCCCCATTTTCAAAAAGGAGCCGCTCCTGCTCCAACTCCTATAAAAAAGGAGCGGCTCTTTTTCAGCGCTCCATAATGAAAATGTATCTTCTTTCATAAACGTTCTATTCTGCCAATGAGTGGTCGAAGGATAGGGGTGGGCGTCAAAGGATCTCGTCGATATGGGTTGGGATGTCACTTTAAGTGTAAGACCGTAAGATAATATTTAACAAAATCTCGCTAATATTTTGAGAGTTATAGGAGAACATGTCGGACGAAGTATAGGATTATACGTAAATTTTCGTTTCCTGAGGTATAAAATAGAAATAGAAAAATCCCTGAAGTATTTTAAAACAATTTTAATTTTCATTACATTAACAACCTATTTTTTCAGGAAAGGAAAATTTGACCCGATATTTTTTCTATTTATTTTGGAAGGGAATTTAGATTTGTTTTAAGTAAATAAAGTTTTACTTTTAAACATTATTAGTGATTATTTTCTTTTTAAAGAAAACATTTCTCTGGAAGAGGAGAGACAGCAAGGGCAACATTACTCGTCGTGTTATTGTTTAATATTTGTTTGTTTTACGAACGTAACTATATTGTATAATGTATATTATTATTTATAACAGAAACGCGCAAGTACTTTCAAACAAATCGATGTATCCATTTTTTCTATAGTACAATTTGAGGCGAAAAAAACCCTAATTTTTTAAAGATTGAATAAAAAAAATAGTTTTCATAAGTTGCCCCAAAAATATCACTAAATTGTCAATAAACAATTCAGAGATCCAGTTAATGTTTTAAAATTTCATACAAAATATCTGGCCTAGACCGAGTTGAAAAGAATATCGGGACAAATCCCCCCCCCCCCCCCCCCCAAAAAAAAAAAAATTAACTGGAGCAAGATTTCCTAGGTCGGGCAAAAACATTTATTAAAATGAAAAATTTGAAAAAAAAGGTGAAACGTCTATATTTGAAATCTCTAACGAAAGCAAACTGTTTACAATTTTAATATTCGATAATAGATTTTTTAAAATAAAGAAAGATATCTAATCTACTTTCGGTTCTAAAAAAAAAAACAAATTAGTCAGAAAGTCTAATTATTTGCTTTTTTAAATTAAAATTTAAGATATTTTCTTTAATTTAATTAAGTTTAAACATTGGTTTAATTGTAGAATAGGGGCCGCTGTTTTATTTCGCTCATTTCGGTTGGTATTCACCCAAATTTAGGACTAAACTGATTGCTGGTCTTAATTGTATTTTTTGTCCTGAAATAAAATTCTCATTTTCTTTTTAAAGTGTTGAGAATCTAACTGTAATTCAAGGTTTTAATCGCTGGCGGCTATGTTATTTTTTATTGTTTTTTTCCTTGGACTAAACATATTTTTTCCTTGGACTAAAGATATTTTTACTGCTTTAACATTTTATTACACACAAAAAAAACTTTGAACATTCTATTTACAAAAGCAAGTTTTAACGGAATTTAACGAATTTAAAAGCAAACCTGAAAAGGTTAAAAAATACTTGTCGTGAATTTAAGAATAACACAATTTGATAAATTCTAAAAAAATAAATTAAATTTTTTTGTCAGGACAAAATATACCATTTCATCCCTAAAATATTGGGTGAATACCGAGCGAAAATCCAACGACCCCTATAGTATAATTGAACCTAAAATTCTTTATTTAAAAACACGAATTAAAAGAAAAATTGGCTTATTTATTCAATCACAATAAATACAAAAAAAAGTTCAAAACTATAACAAAATAACTTCAAAGACATCTATAGACTCACTGGCTCATTTAAAGACATTTGGTGCCAAATTGTCTGTCTTCTGCCTTCAGAAACTGTCCCATCAAAAATTTAACACATAGATGTAAAAATCTGAGCACTTCAAAGTTTCTCCTTTTTTCTCCCTGTCTCTCCCTCCCTCTCTCTCCCCCTCTCTCTCTGTCTCTCTCCCTATCTCATATACATTTACCAGATATAATTTAAAAAAATAACTCAGAGTAAACTCTGAGACTTTCTTTTTTTTTCCTTTTTATTGCTGAATAAAAAAACTAATGTTTAAAAGAAAAAAAAAATCAAATAATTTTGGAGCGAGGAGCGGGAGCGATAAAACCACCGCTCTTTAGTCCAAAATGGAGTTGCTCCCGCTCCAATCCCGCTGAATATAAAATGAGCCCTCCTCTCCTTCGCTCCAGCAAAAAGGAGCGTGCTCCTGGAGCGCGCTCCTTTTTGGAGGGCTCCGTAACGCCCTGTATATATATATATATATATATATATATATATATACATATATAAAAACCAGACGAGTCATCAGCTTTTTGCATACATAGATTTTTTTAATTAATTAATTTATAAATTAATTTTTGCATGCACAAAAGGTAGACATTTACACGTGTTTCTGGCTATGATCCCTGTCCGGGTAAGGCATGCTGATGACAGCTCATAGCCAGAAACATGTGTCCATGTCTACCTTTTGTGCATGCAAAAATTAATTTATAAATTAATTAAATAAATCTGTATACAAAAATTAATATATCAATTAATTAATTAATATATATATATATATATATATATATATATATATATATATATATATATATAACTTCTTTGTAATATAGCCGGAAAAATTCCAGCGCTCGATTAATTAAGAATTAAAGTTAAAAATTAAAAATTTGTTTATTTTGGTACAGAAAAATTAGTACAACATTCGTACCGTCGGTTTCAAGCACGGAAGGACTTAGCCATCCGGCTCTCTTCAGAATATTTTTTTTTTTTTTTTTTTTTTGTATCTCTTTAAATCTCCTCCGGTTTAAATCTCAACTATGTTCCCCGTTTCAAGCCTTATTTTTGTTCTGCCTTACCCAGAGATTCTTAGCACCACTTTTTGTTGGGTACTGTAGTCTCTGTTCCGATGGATACTGCACCCTATAGATCGGTGTCGTCTTGTCCTTCGGGACTTGATTCCGTCGGTCTGTGGGTCTGTCCTGTGCAGTTCAAGGAGGTCCACCCTCCCAGGCTTTGCCTCTCCTCTTTGGAGAGGAGTAAGTTTATTGCTTACTGCCTGAGGCACCTCTACCGGGGAATGCCAATGGGGCTGCCCAGGCAATTTTTAATGGCCGGAGTGCTCACCTTCTCAGGCGCTGGCTTTTCAAGCCCCACTTTCCCGACCCGAATATGGGTCACATCTTACCTTGTGGGAGTAAGATAAAACTGACCTTGTGCCTAACCTCCCGATGAGGAGGTAAATAATACTGGGGACCTTTTTATGTTAGGATTCATTCATGATAATGTTTGATGCTTAGTTTTACAACCGGATGATTTTCCTGATGTTAACACAATAAACCATGATGTGGCGACGAGGTGACCTTGCTGCTGTATGACAACAGACGCAGAGGGTGACCCCACCATCGTATAGGTAGCTGCGATCATACACTTTTGTGACAATCGATGAAACATGAATCCACCACTTCACTCTGGAGTCAAATCGACAGTCAGCTGAGTTGACAGCAGCAGATGAATCCAAAGCGATCAAAAACACAAACATCAGCAGGTAAGGTTTTGGCCTCCATATTTGGGATGTGCAAGGTATTTTGTTCATATCTTGAGAAAGGAAGAATCATCAATAGCGAATATTATATAACATTATCGGTGTGTTTTGAAGGAAGAAATGATGAAGAAAAAAGTGCTCTTTCACCAAGACAATGCACCGTGTCACAAGTCGATCGCAACAATCGCAAAACTACATGAATCGCACTTCAAATTGCTTCCCCACCGACCCTATTCTTCAGATCTGACCCCAGCGACTACTGGCTGTTTGCAGATCTCAAAAGGAAAGATATTTGGCTGCAATAAAGTAGTGAAGCATTTTTTACGGCCAAAGACAAGTCGTTCTACAAAAAAGGCATTGAATCGTTAGAGAAGCGTTGGAATCAGTGTATCACCCTAGAAGGAGACTATGTTGATGAATAAAGGCGATTTTTTGCCTAAAAGTTATTGTTTTATTGGTTAGGCACAGGACTTATGAAAACTGACAAAAGGAAACCGAAAATTGTTTATATGTTCATCGATGCTTCGTCTTTATTTAAAGACTTTCTCAAGATGACTGATATGAAGAAAAACATAGAAGTTAAAATTTGAAATATGTGGTGCGTCTATGATGTGGAAAAGAAAAAACATAGAAGTTAAAATTTGAAATATGTGGTGCGTCTATGATGTGGAAAAGAAAAAGCATAGAAGTTAAAATTTGAAATATGTGGTGCGTCTATAATGTGGAAAAGAAAAAACATAGAAGTTAAAATTTGAAATATGTGGTGCGTCTATGATGTGGAAAAGAAAAAACATAGAAGTTAAAATTTGAAATATGTGGTGCGTCTATGATGTGGAAAAAAAAAAACATAGAAGTTAAAATTTGAAATATGTGGTGCGTCTATAATGTGGAAAAAAAAACATAGAAGTTAAAATTTGAAATATGTGGTGCGTCTATGATGTGGAAAAGAAAAAACATAGAAGTTAAAATTTGAAATATGTGGTGCGTCTATGATGTGGAAAAGAAAAAAACATAGAAGTTAAAATTTGAAATATGTGGTGCGTCTATGATGTGGAAAAGAAAAAAACATAGAAGTTAAAATTTGAAATATGTGGTGCGTCTATGATGTGGAAAAGAAAAAAACATAGAAGTTAAAATTTGAAATATGTGGTGCGTCTATGATGTGGAAAAGAAAAAAACATAGAAGTTAAAATTTGAAATATGTGGTGCGTCTATGATGTGGAAAAGAAAAAAACATAGAAGTTAAAATTTGAAATATGTGGTGCGTCTATGATGTGGAAAAGAAAAAACATAGAAGTTAAAATTTGAAATATGTGGTGCGTCTATGATGTGGAAAAGAAAAAGCATAGAAGTTAAAATTTGAAATATGTGGTGCGTCTATAATGTGGAAAAGAAAAAACATAGAAGTTAAAATTTGAAATATGTGGTGCGTCTATGATGTGGAAAAGAAAAAACATAGAAGTTAAAATTTGAAATATGTGGTGCGTCTATGATGTGGAAAAGAAAAAACATAGAAGTTAAAATTTGAAATATGTGGTGCGTCTATGATGTGGAAAAAAAAAAACATAGAAGTTAAAATTTGAAATATGTGGTGCGTCTATAATGTGGAAAAAAAAACATAGAAGTTAAAATTTGAAATATGTGGTGCGTCTATGATGTGGAAAAGAAAAAACATAGAAGTTAAAATTTGAAATATGTGGTGCGTCTATGATGTGGAAAAGAAAAAAACATAGAAGTTAAAATTTGAAATATGTGGTGCGTCTATGATGTGGAAAAGAAAAAAACATAGAAGTTAAAATTTGAAATATGTGGTGCGTCTATGATGTGGAAAAGAAAAAAACATAGAAGTTAAAATTTGAAATATGTGGTGCGTCTATGATGTGGAAAAGAAAAAAA
Organism: Sepiola atlantica; assembly: GCA_963556195.1. Classification (NCBI taxonomy): domain Eukaryota; kingdom Metazoa; phylum Mollusca; class Cephalopoda; order Sepiida; family Sepiolidae; genus Sepiola; species Sepiola atlantica. The sequence continues at coordinate 24,858,036 of OY744540.1, read as the reverse complement.
CATAGAAGTTAAAATTTGAAATATGTGGTGCGTCTATGATGTGGAAAAGAAAAAGCATAGAAGTTAAAATTTGAAATATGTGGTGCGTCTATAATGTGGAAAAGAAAAAACATAGAAGTTAAAATTTGAAATATGTGGTGCGTCTATGATGTGGAAAAGAAAAAACATAGAAGTTAAAATTTGAAATATGTGGTGCGTCTATGATGTGGAAAAGAAAAAGCATAGAAGTTAAAATTTGAAATATGTGGTGCGTCTATAATGTGGAAAAGAAAAAACATAGAAGTTAAAATTTGAAATATGTGGTGCGTCTATGATGTGGAAAAGAAAAAACATAGAAGTTAAAATTTGAAATATGTGGTGCGTCTATGATGTGGAAAAAAAAAAACATAGAAGTTAAAATTTGAAATATGTGGTGCGTCTATAATGTGGAAAAAAAAACATAGAAGTTAAAATTTGAAATATGTGGTGCGTCTATGATGTGGAAAAGAAAAAACATAGAAGTTAAAATTTGAAATATGTGGTGCGTCTATGATGTGGAAAAAAAAAAAACATAGAAGTTAAAATTTGAAATATGTGGTGCGTCTATGATGTGGAAAAGAAAAAAACATAGAAGTTAAAATTTGAAATATGTGGTGCGTCTATGATGTGGAAAAGAAAAAAACATAGAAGTTAAAATTTGAAATATGTGGTGCGTCTATGATGTGGAAAAGAAAAAAACATAGAAGTTAAAATTTGAAATATGTGGTGCGTCTATGATGTGGAAAAGAAAAAAACATAGAAGTTAAAATTTGAAATATGTGGTGCGTCTATGATGTGGAAAAGAAAAAACATAGAAGTTAAAATTTGAAATATGTGGTGCGTCTATGATGTGGAAAAGAAAAAAACATAGAAGTTAAAATTTGAAATATGTGGTGCGTCTATGATGTGGAAAAGAAAAAAACATAGAAGTTAAAATTTGAAATATGTGGTGCGTCTATGATGTGGAAAAGAAAAAAACATAGAAGTTAAAATTTGAAATATGTGGTGCGTCTATGATGTGGAAAAGAAAAAAACATAGAAGTTAAAATTTGAAATATGTGGTGCGTCTATGATGTGGAAAAGAAAAAAACATAGAAGTTAAAATTTGAAATATGTGGTGCGTTTATGATGTGGAAAAGAAAAAGCATAGAAGTTAAAATTTGAAATATGTGGTGCGTCTATGATGTGGAAAAGAAAAAACATAGAAGTTAAAATTTGAAAATACATGGTGCCTCTAAGGCGTTGTTCAAACAAGGAATACAAATACAAAATGATCTTTAAGCCATGACCTTTCAAAGATAATGCTCTTATCGTCAAAATAATAACAATTGAATATTAATTAATTATTCGAGGTAAATATTTTGAAAATGCAAAAGTGAAAAATTTTATATAAATGGATAATATAAAAATAAAAAAGTTATATAAGATCATATCGAGATACAGTAAGGCTCAATATAGTAGATAGAGCATTTATATGCGGATAATGACGTGCTGAAATAGTCAAACTTGCAGAGTTTACAAGTTTATTGACTCATCAAGTGTTCAAACAAGGAATACAAATACAAAATTACCTTTAAGCCATGACTTTTCAAAGATAACGCTCTTATCGTCAAAATAATAACAATTGAATATTAATTAATTATTTGAGGTAAATATTTTGAAAATGCAAAAGTGAACAATTTTGAAAATCATTAAAAGGGAAAAATGTCTTATAAGTCCTGAAACAGATCAAACACGATTCGAACTATGGGCAGAATGTTGTATCAAATTTAAATGATCCAAAATGTTTAAAGAGTCCAAACAAAGAAGCCAAACAATGTTCTATGTTATTTCGAAACCTTGAGTGCTCCAAGAAATGGTATTTTATGGTCACAGATAATCCCGGACATTTAGGTCCGAATGATATTTTAAAATTACTCAGAAAACAATAAAATTATTTAGAGAACAATAAAATTATGTATAAATCCATGCCTCAAAAACGTACTCGGCTTCCTGCATGTGACTTCAAATGGTTCAGAGGAAATAGTCGCTGGAAGTCGAAACTATAAATTGATGTGTTAATTAATGCTACGATACGAAAATGATAATTATGGAATTAATAATTAAGCATAATAAAATAAGGAAAACTCAAAACTATTTCGTCTTTATTCGAAGACTTTCTCAAGATGACTGATTTGAAGAAAAACATAGAAGTCAAAATTTGAAATACGTGGTGCGTCTATAATGTGAAAAAGAAAAAGTTTAGATGTTCAAATTCAAAATATCTGGTGGGTCTATGAAATGGAATGAATGTTTTTGTTTTGTTTTGTTTTTTCATTATTATTTATTAAACGAAGAAAACTTAAATTTAGACCCAGACCAGCTATGTTTGCACGACACGCCCGACAAAACTTTGTATATAACATCGATATTAAATAGAAAGCAAAAATATTTATTCCACCTCATAGACGCACCACATATTTTGAGTTTTAACATCTATGCTTTTTGCGAAAAAAAGAATAAAAATATTTTTTTTTGCTTATAGACATACCATGTGTTTTGAATCTTAACATCTTAACATGTTTTTCTTCAAATCATTCAACTTGAAAAAGTCTTTAAACAATAAAGAGGAAACGTCGATGAACATATAAACAATTTTCAGTTTGCATTTTTACATTTTTCATTACATTGGATTATTAATTCCATATATATATATATATATATATATAGGAAATGAAAAAGGAAAAAATCCAAGAGATATTTTTTATATATTCATCAACGTTTCGTCTTTATTGTAAGACTTCCTCAGGACAAAACGTTGATGAATATATAAAAACTATCTCTTGGTTTTTTTCCTTTTTCATTTCCCATTACATCGGATTACTCTCATCCTTCCTTTCCCATATATATATATATATATATATATATGATGGACTTTCCCGTCGATTTCGACGTATGAGTGCCCCACCAGGGGCTACCCGCGCGTGAGTTTGTAATTGCAAGGGTTGCACAATCCCCAACAACCGCTCTCCTGAGTCGGCATTACTTGATTCCAATGGCAAGTAGTAATACAAGACGACTGGAAACAATGCCGAGATAAGCAGAGAGCACATACAGCACCTGGTATTCTCAAATGGTCACCCATTTAGTTCTGGCCAGGCTCGACGCCGCTTAACTTTGGTGATCTAACGGGAACCGGTGTGTCCACGTGATTGTGCCGTATATATATATATATATATATATATATATATATATGTATGGAAAATGAAAAAAAGAAAAATATTATGTATTCATCAACGTTTCGTCTTTATTTCAAGACTTCCTCAGGATGATTGGTCAGAAGAAAATAACATATCAAGTACAAAATATTTGAAAACAATTGTTTTCAAATATTTTGTGCTTTGTGTGTTATTTTCTTAAGACCAATCATCCTGAGGAAGTCTTAAAATAAAGACGAAATGTTGATGAATACATAAATAATATTTTCAGTTTTCCTTTTTTAATTTTCCATTACGTTGAAATATTAGTTCCATTTTTTAATCATATATATATATATATATATATATATATATATATATATATATATACACTAGCTGGCTTTGCTACCAGCTCGCTATCACTTCACAAAGTTTGCTACTTGAAACCAAAATTGTAAATAATAAACATTTAATTAATAAGTTTGTTGTAAACATGATACAAAAACTTTCGCATTAATTCATATGAATAGACAAATATTAAAATGTTGGTAATTTTTATACGCATTTATTTATCTTTTATATAGGGTCGTAAAGAAATGAAAAGAAAGAAGAAATCAATTCGTCTGGGCGATGGTGTGGGGAAGGAGCGGGGGTTAAGTTTTTTTTAACTTACAATTCAACAAAGGCAACTTGCTGAAAATAAAGTCACTCTCTCTAAAGAAAAGGAACATTTGAACGCAAATGCGAAACGTTTGGCCACAGCACAAGATCAACGCAGTCATTGAATTTAAAAACAATAAAAAAGAAAATGTGGCATCGGTAACGGGAGAGAGAGAGTGGTGAGCAAGCAAGCACTCATTCTGTCCCTTTTCTCTATGAGCTCTTCTTACTTATGCCTCATCGGTATATCTTTCTGTTTAGCTAGCGATGTTAGTTTCATTTAAAATACTTCCTTGAAAATTAATGAACAAATACTTTAAGAAAGGAAAGGTTATATCCTTTTTTTTATTATTAAATCATTTTAATTAATTACTGTTAATACCGACAAAACTATTTATAAGAAAAATAAAACAATAAAATTACAAATGAATAACACCAAACATTAATTTATTATAAGCTGTTTTAAAATTGTTATGAAAATTACGCATTCAAATAGATGTCTTTGAGTCTTTCGTCTCTACTATATGTACAGTATTTCAATATATGATGTTGTATTATTGATTTAAATAAGAGTAACCCGTTTTGATGGTAATATAGGAGTGATAAATGAGAAAAAAACCGTCGCATTTATTCATTTAGATATATATATCTCCCACTCTTACCCACCTACCCCCTCCCACTTTCAAACCACCGTCATTTTTTCAAACCCACACACCAAAATCACAGAGCCTCCCTCCTCCTCTTTCCCCCACCCCTCCACTTCTTCACTAACAGCCATCCACATTATTTCCGTTCACCCCCACCCCTCCACTTTTTCACTCAGAACCATCCTCATTTATTTCATTCCATGCTACTGACTTCACTAAGCCCAGACCCCGGGCCTGCACACCCAGTAATGGCTACTACTTTTTCTCATCAACCCATCATGTCAACCCAATATTTTCATGTACTTGCATGACATTTTTCTTAAAATTATCATCCTGAGGAAGTCTTACAAATAAAGACGAAACGTTGATGGATATATAAAAAAAAACATCCTTTTTGGTTTTTCCTTTTTCATTTCCCATATATATATATACAATTTCATTGGAATAAAAAAAAAATGACAGGTTTAACTGGATCCGAGTCAAAGTTAATGTAAAAAAAAATGAAAGCAGAAGGAAAAGAATTGGATGCAAACGTGGCAGTAAAAAAAAAAATTAATCAAATTAATGAACATTCACTATAAAACTGTCGCATTTGCATCAATTTTCAAATCAAACAATGAGCGCTTGTTCAGTCTAAAGAGAAGATTTATTCATTTTCTTTTTTTAATCAGATGAGAAAAAAAGCAACAAAAAGGAACAAAAAAAATCAACAAAAAGCAACAAAAAAAAATCAACAAAAAGCAACAAAAAAAAGCAACAAAAAGAAGAAAAAAAGCAACAAAAAGCAAAAAAAAAAAAGAAGCCACAAAAAGAAGAAAAAATCAACAAAAAGGAACAAAAACATCAACAAAAAGCAACAAAAAAAATCAACAAAAAGAAAAAAAAAAGCAACATTTGTTTGTTGATGATCATTACGAATTTAGAAACATTCCTGAAAAACAATTACAGCTTGTTTGGTTAAATGACAACTTTTTAGACGAACGAGTTAACGTTTACTTGAAAAAGAAATATAAAAAAAACAAGGTTATAGAAGAAAGGTACACACACAGATTCATAAGAGATTTTTAAAATACACATATATCATATATCTTATCTTATATATTACTAATGGAGATTTGGTATCTGTCTGTCTGAAGCTGAAACTATACTAGTGTTTAAATCGGGTCATGTTCCCGACTATAAGCGAGTTCATAAAATCAAGCAATTGTTGCATGCAAAAACAGAGTAATAATTAACAAACAAAAGGAGGTAGTTCAAATAAGGTTTATTGAACATGTGTGTATGTGGGATGATGACGTGTGTGGTGTATGTATGTGTGTCGATAGAAAACAGTTCTTGAAAAGAGTATGTGAAGAAATGAGTCCGGCGTGGGAAAGTCCTTGAAAACCGTATACAAAGAAAATGAGTTGAAAACTCTTACCGTTGTTGAACACGTGTTGACGGAGCGCTGGTGTCTTAGCATCGTTCAGCGAGGCCAATTGAATAGAGAAGAGGCCTTTTTCTGGTGTCCCTTGGTTATATATCCCCTAAGGGCAGATAACTCCTGGTAGCTTTCAGCGCCACCTGACGGTGAACAGCGACACCTACTGGCCGGTTAGTACAGTTATGTTTTGAAAGGAGGGGATAACTGCTACACTAGTACTTCATCTAATGTACTATTGAACTATCTTTTAATGCTAGATGCAGTCGACTATACTATTCTTGACTAATGTATTATCTTTCAATGCCCAATTCACAAGGGGGATAGTATACTATCTATTCTGTTGTCACGATACCATCTGTCCATGCATTACCTCCTCCTTTGACCTGGGCAATTAGAGCTTGTCTGGTTAAACGATAACTGTTTAGGCTAACGCGCTAAAGAAAAGGAATAAAAGAAATTGCATTATGAGGCCTGTCTAAAAAGTATCCGACCTTAGGCCAGAAAAAATATTTCAAATACCCGACCGGGTTGGGATCTAAATCCCCTTCAAAGTAAGCCCCTTGTACTTGCACACACTTAGCTCACCGATCCATCCACAGCCGGAAACACCTCTGGAAGTCTTCTTTTGGAATGGTGTTCATCTCGGCCGTTGCATTTCGCATTATCTCTTCTCTAGTCTCAAAACTGGAATCTTGCAGTGGTGTCTTCAATTTTCGAAAACAACCAGAAGTCGTAAGGAGCCATGTCTGAAGATTAGGAAGGTTAGCGAACGACTGGAATTCCATGCTTGGCCAAGAAATGTTGGATCAATTGGGATGATAAATATGTGGGGGCATTGTCATGAAGTTTGAGAAGTGGTTAACTTCTTGCTAATCGCCTAAGGCGCCCCTACCGGGAAATGCCGACGGGCTGCTCAGGCATTTTTGTGAACCAGCATGCTGGTTTTTCAAGCCCCACCTTCCAACCTTTTGTCACATCTTTCCGTAGTGGGAGGGAGGTAAATACGAATTCCTTTGCGTTTTGGCTCTGAGTAAAGTGTAGTATCTGTTTTGATGCTACACTTCGGCTGTTCTGCCCTCGGTCAGTGAAGAAGAAATCCTTCTAGACGGAGACAATCTTAACTTTTGTCCCAATCCAAAATGTGCCTTTTTGAAGAGCTAGATTTTCTCTATATTAAAAATCGACTTTCTGTCTAACTTCATGGCAGGTGTTCGACTGAGCTTCAATCTATTGTCCCCCCCCCTCCTGTAAAATATGCACAACAAAAACTCGTCTAGCTACAACCACTGTCAATAAATTCCCGTTTTCCCTCTGTGCACCTACAACTAAGCAGAACTTCCGTGAGCAAAGTTTCTTTTCTTAGAACCGCCCGTCTGTGGAACACAGTATCACAGGGCTGCTTCCCGGCCGACTATAACATTGCCGTTCACAAGTCCAATGTAAACAAATTCTTGTTGAGCCGTTCTCTTAAATAATCAATTTCTGACCAGTTCCAACCATCGTTACTAATCTCCTTCGGTGTCTCACCGTCTACCTGTCAAACTCAGTAACCCTTATCCTCGAGTGGCATGTGGGCCTTCATAAGTGGAGACTGGTTTGTAAAAAAAAAAAAATTGGTGCTTTTACACTTTAGCGGATACTTTAAATAAAACAAACTGAGGAATATCTGTTTGATGTACGTACCTGTCACGGGTTGAATAAATCCTATACCAAAAATCACGTAAATTAATCAAGTAGTTTTTTTTTTTATATAAAAGAAAATTAAATTTTAGCCATCTACGAAGAGGACAGCCATTTTGAAAGTTTCCAAAGGGGGATTGAAAGTTTTAAAAAGGGGAAAAGTTAAATGTATCTCATTTCGTCTTATATAGTATGTCTGTGTTATCTTTCAGAAATTGTGTTTGTTTTTTTAAATTGTGTTTTTCATTTTAAAAAATAGGAAAAGTTAAATGTATCTCATTTCGTCTTATATAATTTGTCTGTGTTATCTTTCAGAAATTGTGTTTGTTTTTTTAAATTGTGTTTTTCATTTTAAAAAATAGGAAAAGTTAAATGTATCTCATTTCGCCTTATATAGTTTGTCTGTGTTATCTTTCAGAAATTGTGTTTGTTTTTTTAAATTGTGTTTTTCATTTAAAAAAATAGGAAAAGTTAAATGTATCTCATTTCGTCTTATATAGTTTGTCTGTGTTATCTTTCAGAAATTGTGTTTGTTTTTTTAAATTGCGTTTTTCATTTTAAAAAATAGGAAAAGTTAAATGTATCTCATTTCGTCTTATATAGTACGTCTGTGTTATCTTTCAGAAATTGTGTTTGTTTTTTTAAATTGCGTTTTTCATTTAAAAAAATAGGAAAAGTTAAATGTATCTCCCGACGTCACGTGATCAAACGGAGCGATTTTTTGAAGTTACGGTTATCCCCCTTTTAAAACTTTCAAAATGGCTGTCCTCTTCGTACATAGCTAAAATTTAATTTTTTTTTATAAAAATAAAAACTATTTGATTAATTTACGTGATTTTTGGTATAGGATTTATTCAACCCGTGACAGGTACGTACATCAAACAGATATCCCTCAGTTTGTTTTATTTAAAGTATCCGCTAAAGTGTAAAAGTACCAAAAATGTATCCTCATGGGGAGGCGCGTAAATAGGGACTAAAAGGTATTGTCGATTCTTTCTAGATTCTTTTTTTTCCGTCTCATTGCCATTGCCTTCTTATCTCTTAATGTCCCCTTTCTCTTTCTTATGCAACAACAGGTAACACGATATAAATAAAGTAGGTAACGAATCGAAGCTGCCGTTCGCTTCACGGCCATAAATGATGGCATACCATTCACTGTGTGGGTGGTAGGGTTTGGTAGTTTTGTTTTACGGCATATCAACCCTTTTTGGGTTATTTAATGCCGAATCTGGTCATTATAGTAAAAGTTTTTATGCTTCAAGTTCTTTATATCTTCAAATGTTTAATCAGGGTTTTTGGTTTGGTAGTTTTGTTTTACGGCATATCGACCCTTTTTGGGTTATTTAATGCCGAATCTGGTCATTATAGTAAAAGTTTTTATGCTTCAAGTTCTTTATATCTTCAAATGTTTAATCATCGTTTTTGGTTTGGTAGTTTTGTTTTACGGCATATCAACCCTTTTTGGGTTATTTAATGCCGAATCTGGTCATTATAGTAAAAGATTTATGCTTCAAGTTCTAAAAACAAAATAAAAAAGGGGAGGGAGAAAGGGAGAGGGGCTGTTGTTTTTGTTTTTGGTTTTGTAGAACATAATTAAGTTTTACAAAAAAAAAAAAAAAAACGTCAATGTAGGTGAATTTCGTCTCAGGGAGCCACAGGGCAGCCTGATCTGGTATCACCAGACTGTGTGGGTGGTAAATATTACTTTCTCACAGTAGAAGTCATACGAACCACAAATAAAGAGAGGTTTATTAATTTTATGTGTAATTAATGAAATACATAGATCTAGCTTTGGTTCCCTTTTTGGGGTCTGGTATTTTAAACGACGGTCGCGTCTTTAGGGATTACCAAGCACCACACTAAACAATTAATTTTGTGTAGGTAAATTTAAGACCGATTCGATAACAACATATATGATTGGCGAGGATCACCAGTTAGCGAGTGCTAACTTTTAACAATATAATATTGTTAATAAAAAAAAGAAGAAACTGTAAAGTAAAAAAATAAAACTTTTATATACAATAAACAATTTTACAAAAATGTAAAATATCACAAAGTTTGTGCAGGATAGAAATGTTTGAAACGACACGAGCGTTTAACGTTGTCCTTAAAGTTTAGTATGCGTGTGTGCGTGTGTGTTTTCTTGGTTAAGCATGTTATTGTGAGGAAGACAGCAGGCGTGCTTAAAAGTGGATTTAGGGGGTCGCACTTCAAGTCGGGTGTTTTTGTTGTTGTTGCTGTCTTCATTGATAGCGAGGCGAGTTATTCCGTTGTCGCCAAGAAACTGATTTTTCTCCGATAATTCCCTGGTTTTATAAAAGTTTATTTCTCACCCACTTGTTCAAAACATGTGTGATCACTTTGGTGATCCCCTCTTCAAGAAGAAAGAAAGAAAGAAAAAGAAATAAAAAGAAGAGGAAAGAAGAGGAGAGAGTAAGCCGAACGAACCTAGAAAGAAAAGGGGTAACTAAACAGGCTAGCACTTTCCTTCAATGCCCGTTCGATCTGCCACACTGTATCTATATTTTCACTTTCAATTTTTTGTAACCCTTGTTTTTTTTAGTACTAGAGCACCTCCAAAGATGCCCACTCCCCATATTTATTTTGCCCTTGTCCACCCCTAAACGTTGTTTCTATCTTGGAGGACACCATCCATTCCCATATTCCATCCCATTCTTTTTATTTTTGATGTCCCTCTTAGCTTCCACTCCTATATAGAGACTGTCCTGCTTGTTTTCGGTTTACCTGGAAAACCGTGGGCGGTCTGACACTTAGCAACAGGTTGGGAGGGCTTTACTAATCTGCCCCATTAGCAGTTTGTTTGGTTCTTTATTTTTCATTCTTTTTTGGGTGTTTGTAGATTAACCAACTCCCCATCATTACTCATTTATATTTATTTTTGTAAATAAAATCTCAGTGAAACCATTGGAGATCTTTTAAGTAGGATTAAAGCCATGGAGTGAATGTGGTATTTTGGTGATTGTGTCTAGTTTAGAGTAGGCAAAAGTTTTTGGTGTCAAAAAGTGACCTTCGACATCCCCCCAAAACAAATAGGGCGTAATACCTAAGCCAAAGAAAATTATTGTGATTTTTATTTGACTAAAAAAATTGGCCTTTTGGCTAGGAGCAAAGTGTAGTATCTGTTCTGATACTACACTTCATCTTTTCTGTCCTCGGTCAGTGAAAGAGAAATCCTTCTAGACTGAGTCAATTTTAACTTTTGTCTTTTGGATCTTCCCCACATTAAAAACCGACCTTGTGTCTAACTCTGCCCTTGTGACAAGACAAGTAAATAAGGACTCTCATTTTTGTCCTTTTAGCTATGAGCAAAGTGTAGTATCTGTTCTCATACTACATTTAATTTTTTCTGTCCTCGATAAGTGAAGGATAAATCCTTTGAGGCTGAGACAATTTTTAGTCTTGTTCCAATCCAGAGTGCCCCTTTTTGGGGAGCAGCATTTTCCTCAGATTAAAAACCGACCTTGTGTCTAATGCTGCCCTCGTGGGGAGGCAAGTAAATAGGGACCACCTCCCTCCTTTTTGCCTTTTCTCTTCATTAATTAATTTCATGTAAGAAAATATTTACATTTTTTAAAAGATCATTCAATGAAGAAATGAATGTCATTAAAAAAAATTGTTTTTCTTTTCAAAAAGGTTAGGCACAAGGCCAGTTTTATCTTACTCCCACAAGGTAAGATGTGACCCAAAATCGGGTCGGGAAAGTCGGACTTGAAAAGCCAGCGCCCGAGAAGGTGAGCACTCTGACCATTAAAAATTGCCTGGGCAGCCCTGTCGGCATTCCCCGGTAGGGGCGCCTCAGGCAGTAAGCAATAAACTTACTCCTCCCCAAAGAGGGGAGGCAAAGCCTGGGAGGGTGGACCTCCTAGAACTGCACAGGACAAACCCACAGACCGGCGTAAATCAAGCCCCGAAGGCCAAGACAATACCAGTCTATGGGGTGTAGTATCCATCAGAACAGATACTACACTTTGATCTTGGCCAAAAGGAACTTTAGTAGATAGTTACGAAAAAAAAGTAAATGTGACCCTTTGAGTCACCCATTGAGCTTGAATTTGATTGGTTGAATTGTTTTTTGTTTTTTTTTACTCTTATTCATCCCAAACATGGCACATTACCACTGGGGCGTAAGGGGCTACTATTAGGGACCATTCCTACAGGGACACTCTAAGTAGGGAGTTGAGCAGCGAAATGTCTGTTCGCATTACATTTAAATTTCTGCATGTTAGTACAGTCAGGGAAGCAGGAAACAGGGGGGAAATTCCAAAGTCTAGCAGTTCAAGAAAGAAAGTATTAAAGTAGAAAGCTTTCCAGCATCTGTGGCCCTCTACAGTGAAGAGGTGGGATTTTGCTGCTTGTCAGGTTAGTCGGGGGGTATTTACATCGAGGGGGAACAAGTGCTACGAGTTTGTCCGAGAACATTCCATGAAAGTACTTGTAAAACAAGTACAGGGATGCAACATTGTGGCGATGGGACAAGAGCTGGAGCTTGGTTGACAATGCGGGACCTATTAGATTGAAGACTCTTTTTTGGACCCTGTCTAATAGGGAGAGACTAGTGGTAGATGCACCAGCTTAGATGTGGCAACAATACTCGATGCATGGACGAATGGTGGCTTTGTAGAGATATAGGATACTGCATGGACGGCGGCACCGGGGGGGGGGGGCAAGGGGGGGGGGGGCTCAAGCCCCCCCCCCCCCACTTTTTGACTTGGGTCCTCCCACTTTACGGTCATCAATGATGAAGTTATATATGCATGTGTTTAACCGGGCCCCCCCACTTTTTAGGAGAGCCCCCCCCCCCCCACACTTTTATAACCGTCCCGCCGGTCCTATACTGGCAGGTGCGAATAGTTTTCTAACACGATAGACGGAGCCCACCTTCTTTGCAGCAGCCTTGGCAATTTATATCAAACGCATTAGAATTAAATTCTCTACCTAACTAGCCCAGTTTTACCTTTTATAACAATTATTTGCTATACTTTTTCTTCTATAAAATCCGTCTCCTCGAGAATCGCCATTTAACAGCGGCCGCAATATGCCTACAGATCTTGGCACCATCAAATGTTGAACGTCGAAAAGACAGACTTTACGTCAGAAAGACAGACTATATATATTTCATTCTAATGAGTTTGATATAAATTATGTGTTTTTTTTTTGTTTATGAGTTATCGTGTGTTAACTATTCTGTACTTATACCATAATTTAGACATGAAAAATGAAATTACTGACGTAATTCTGTGATTTTATATGAATATTTGGTGATTGTGCAGTATAGTTAAAAAAGGGGGTAAAAAAAACAAATAAACAACAAATAACTGTTACCAAACGCAAGAAAATTAACTTTTCTACTTACCTGTATAATTTTCATGTGTGTTTACTGATTGTAAGATTTATTATTTATGCATTTGTTATTGTCACTTTTATTTAGCCAAGCACACGTGGTTTCCATCATGGCCACCAATTTTTTTTGGGGGGTGGGGGGGGGGTTGCGGCTTGATCACGAATTTCAGGCTTTGTGATTGCTTAAGAGTGGCCTGCTAGATATGAGTAAGAACAGATACTACAAATCCGAGTCAAAAGGTCAAGGATGATTTGATTGTATTCATTTCCCTCCGACGGCGGGAAGATGTGACACAAGGTTGAAAAGTGGGATTTTGAAACTAGCACACTAGAGAAAGAGCACTCTGGCCGAACACAAATTGCCTGGGCAGCCCTGTTGGCATTCCCCAGTTGGGGCACGTCAAGCGATTAGCAATAAACTAACCCCTTCTCAAAGGTGGAGAAGGTAAAGCCTAGGAATGTGGACCTCCTAGAGCTGACCAGTACCATACCCCAGACTGACAGAGAGCAAGCCATCGTTCAAAAATGGCAGAGACTCTGCCGGTCTGATTTTGGTATGAATTCTAACTCCGAAGGCCAAGGAAGATTTCAACGTGGTTGTGCTATACGCCTCTTCATAATCTATTAATCTGTTGTTTAATCAATTATTAGGGTTTGTTTGTAAAACAACGCGTTAATATACTTATACTAGTGTACACCCTATGTATATATATATATATATATATATATATATATATATATATATATATATATATAGGATCAAATATAAACCAAAGTAAAACTTTTAGTAGATGGAACCTATTGTGAAGAGGATTAGCTCAATATACGAGATAGAGCAATTGTAGAGATAGGAGAAAAAAGAGTGATAAAAATGCGACGATTGTCCAAATTTATTTCAAATTTCAATTGTTCAATGCAAGGTGTATTCAGTAATAAACTAGTGTTTATTATTCTTTCCTTAAGCCAAGGCTTTTCAAAGATCGAGATTTTATCATCAGAGGAGAAATACAGATAGATTTCGAAAACCAAAGTTCAAATATTTGAAAAATATGAAAATTATTTTTTTTTTAAATTATTATTAAAAAAACGCAGTGGATGAAAAGAGAAGTTTTTCAAGTGGTGGACCACCGCTTGAAACGCGTTTAATCAATTATTAGGGTTTGTTTGTAAAACAACGCGTTAATATACTTATACTAGTGTACACCCTATGTATATATATATATATATATATATATATATATATATATATATATATATATATAAAAGAGGGTAGTGCAGTATTAGTGCAGTTCCAACGAAAGAAAAGTATATATGTAAAGGAGTAAGGCTACCAACATTTGTAAAAAGTTTTTTTTAACATTTATTTATTATTTTGTTATTTTATCATTTTATATAATACGTTTCAAGTGGTGGACCACCGCTTGAAATGCGTTATATAAAATTATAAAATAACAAAATAATAAATAAATGTTGAAAAAAACTTTTTACAAATGTTGGTAGCCTTACTCCTTTACATTATATATATATATATTAATTTTAAGTAAATAATCTTTAATTATTTTTTGTCTACATACGCCAGCGTTTCAAGCTTTCACTCTCATCAGTGTAGGGAATGATAATCTCAGACGGTCGCAAGTTTCGAACCCCTGCTACAGGATCAACCTAGACTCCGTAAGCAAGCATCATAACCATACGTCCACGAGACATTACCACGTCAAGTAAAGGGAATTTAAGTTCTATTTATGTGAAGGTAGGCACATATAGAAAGACTGACTAGAGTATTCAACGAATGTTGTCGGAATATGCCTTATAGCTACGTGTCAGTCTATTTTTAACTTCCCCGAACAGGGCTCAATTTCAATAAATTTTAATTAACTAATATTTATAATAGTATACTATTCAATAATATTTATATAAATATATATATAAAATATTAAACTAAAAGTATACTTTTAGAGGATAGAACCTATAGTGAAATAGTGTAAGCTCAATATACGAGATAGAGCAATTATAAAGATAAAAGAAAGAAAAGAGATAAACATGTACGAATGACAAATCTATTTCAACTTCGATTGTTCAATGCAAGGTGTACTCGGTAAAAACATTCCCGAGTGCCTGCATTTAATATACACAGCTCATTCTCAACTTTTGAAAAACTACTTTCATTCTCAGTCCACGGAAGTATTTTAAAATGGCCCTAATTCTCAAAATTACATCCGAATAAGTGCGTTCCATCTATGATTGAATTAAACATCTTTCTATTGGATTTACTTTACTTTTGAACATTTTCTAACGCTGCCTTCACGAAACCCTTTTTTCCATCTTTAAATCTCCTTTCATCGGACACTTTATCTCTGGACATTCACCAATTGGACAGCCTCCATATTTTCACACGCACACTCTTACTCTCCATTACTTTATATTTTTTCAAATTTTGAATTTTGGCTTTTCCACTGCCAACTTATCCATCTATGTAATTTCTCTGATGATAAGATTTTAATCTTTGAAAAGTCTTGGCTTAAGGAAAGAAAAATAAACATGTTTTTACCGAGTACACCTTGCATTGAACAATCGAAGTTGAAATAGATTTGTCATTCGTACATATTTATCTCTCTTCTTTCTTTTATATATATATATATATATATATATATATATATATATATATATATATATATATATAAACTTCTTTGTAATATAGCAGGAAAAATCCCAGCAGAGTGCTCGATTAATTAAGAATTAAAGTTAAAAATTAAGAGCGTAATATTTATTTATTTTGGTGCAGAAAAATTAGTACAACATTCGTACCGTCGGTTTCAAGCACGGAAAGACTTAGCCATCCGGCTCTCTTCAGCTTCTGTTGTCATCTTTTTCGGAAATATGAAGTCACGTGTCACTCTCGTTGGGACGCGTTATTTGCTTAGAGTGTTGCAAAAAAAGGTTTGAAAAAAAAGGGGGGGGGGTAACAGTTTAGATTTAAACTGGAGGAGATTTAAAGAGATATAAAAATATAAAAAATAAAAAAATATAAAAAATAAAAATTAAAAAAATATAGAAAATAAAAAAATAAAAAATAAAAAATAAATAAAAATAAAATAAAGAAAGTAGAAAATAAAAATAATAAAATAAATAAATAAAATGTTTCTATATAATTCCTGTGACTTAATATTATGAATTTCGTATATTTGGCCGTTACTGTTTTGGGGTTTGATGATGTGCGTTCTTAGCTGAAGAGAGCCAGATGGCTAAGTTTTTCCGTGCTTGAAACCGACGGTACGAATGTTGTACTAATTTTTCTGCACCAATATATATATATATATATATATATATATATATATATATATATATATATATATATATATATATATACACACATTGCTCTTTATTATAAAGTGAAGCAGTTTCTGTAAAATAAAATTGTTTTAACCAATGAAAATTGCCTAAGTTCCATTTTACAAGACATTTACACGGTAAACAGAACTTTGCTTGTAGTTATGAAAAATAAATTCATTATTTTTTTTTCATCTTGACATTTAGTGCTGAATCTTTAGTGATAAAAAAAATAAATTCATTATTTTTTTTTTCATCTTGACATTTAGTGCTGAATCTTTAGTGATAAAAAAAATAAATTCATTATTTTTTTTTTCATCTTGACATTTAGTGCTGAATCTTTAGTGATAAAAAAAATAAATTCATTATTTTTTTTTTCATCTTGACATTTAGTGCTGAATCTTTAGTGATAAAAAAAATAAATTCATTATTTTCTTTTTTCATCATGACATTTAGTGCTGAATCTTTAGTGATAAAAAAAATTAATTCATTATTTTTTTTTTCATCTTGACATTTAGTGCTGAATCTTTAGTGATAAAAAAAATAAATTCATTATTTTTTTTTTCATCTTGACATTTAGTGCTGAATCTTTAGTGATAAAAAAATTTCAATTTTAGAGTGGAGAATGCAACAGAATTCTTGGTCACTTCTTACAAAAAAAAAAACGGAATTGCACTAAAGTGACCATTGAAACTAAAAACATTGTCATCTGAGAGCAATGCCTTCTGTTGAAGAGAGAAACTTCCTGAATACATGCAAATTGGAAATAATTCAAATTCTTTCTGGAAGGAGATCCTTCCTCTGTTTAAGAGGACATCATTTCCTTCCTTTGAACTCACGCGATGCTGTTTTGCCCTTCGATCGTAAATGAACGATAATCAGGCACAGGTTTATATAAAGAAGAAAATAGCTGAAGTACCTGTTTCGCTGGGTCCCCATGTGTACCAGTTTCGTTTGTCCGTGATGTATATTAACCATTATACACCCGTTGTCGTCATCGGGAACTCAGATTTGATCAGCATATCAAGTATTTTACACAAAGGCCACAATTATTTTTATATATAAATTTATTAACCAGAAAGGCGCAGTCGCAGAGAAAGCCAACGAGAAACCAAGACTTTAAAGTGATTGGTTGCTTGAATGCACACACATAAGAGAGAGAGAGAGAGAGAGAGAGAGAGAGAGATAGACAGATAGATAGATAGCTTGTCTCGTTAAGCCTAGCTACATTGTGCTCCCCCCTATCAGTGATGGTGACTTTGATGTGATGCATCTGCTTTGTTTGAAGTGTCGCAGAGAGAGACAGAATCTCTGTAGCAGACTGAAATAGGATCTATTTCTTCTCGTCCCCTGTGAGTAAATTGGTCATACGCTGACCAATCGGCTTGCAGGGCGACGTATTGATATCAACTGTCCCCTCATGGACTATTTTCTACCACCTGGTCAGTTGAAGAGTTCAGCAGAGAGAAATCGGCCAGCAACGAATAAACATCTCTCTCCTGCCTTTCCCCTGCATCGTTCCAGCAGCAGCCATCTCCACTGGGAATACATTTGCTGACGACCCGGCAGCCTCTTTTCTTCACTAGGACACAGTTCCGACCCTCTGTTAAATAAACCCTTTTTTGCTGCCTGTTACTCAGTTGTTGTTCGTTCAATTCATTTCGTGCGATAAATGTAAGGAAGGGACCAACACCCTTCTTCTATTACATCTCTCCCCCCGGAAGTCACATGATTTCATTGACTTCCGTTTCTGGGGTCATTCAAACTTTTCCATTCAAACTTGTAGCACTGGTTATGTAATACATGCACTCTTGTAGCACTGGTTATGTAATACATGCATTCTTGTAGCACTGGTTATGTAATACATGCATTCTTGTAGCACTGGTTATGTAATACATGCATTCTTGTAGCACTGGTTATGTAATACATGCACTCTTGTAGCACTGGTTATGTAATACATGCACTCTTGTAGCACTGGTTATGTAATACATGCACTCTTATAGCACTGGTTATGTAATACATGCATCCAGCACTGTATGATGCATCTCTTTTGTGCAGTTAGTTTGTAGTTAGCCTCTCTATAGTGAATGACCGGTACTTCTGCAGTTTACAGACTGCGCTACAACCGACGTTTCATCGGCATATTCTGGCAGGTCACGTAAACCGCCGGAAGATGCCAAATGAAAACTTTGTGATTTTTTTTTTTGCAAAAACGCTAGCAAACTTTAAAAATTATGGAAAAAATATTCAAAGCAAGAAAATAACAGTCATCGAATGGTAATTTCAATGAAAAAAATAGTATTTTTTTTGTTACAAAAGAAAATATAATGAAACCGTAATAAAAAAAATTTGTACTTCTGCAGTTTACGGGCTGCGCTGCAACCAACGTTTCGTAGGCATATTCCAGCTGTTTACGTAAACAGCCAGAAAGTGCTGAACGAAAACTTTGTGATTTTTTTTGGCAAAAACGCTAGCAAACTTCAAAACTTAATAAAAATATTGAATTTTCCACAATATTTTTTTCGCAATTGCCAGTTGTCGGCTGCTGCCATCTGATTGTCTCAGTGTTTCAGAACGCTCCGGCGGTTTACGTAACCTGCTGGAATATGCCGATGAAACATTGGTTTTAGCGCCGCCCATAAACTGCAGAAGTATCAAATGACCGTCCATGCATATCAAAGGGTCACAAGTGACCCTGCTAATGTACATGGGCATAATCAGAACACAGTGGATCTAGAGAAGTCTAACCTTGATAAAAAAAAATATCCCTCTATTCTTTATGGGTAGTTTTAGTTCCTGTGGCGATCATTGACAAACGGATGCTTTTGCAGAAAGAATGTGACAGCATCAGGGAAGGTCATTCTGCATGACAATTGGAAGGTGCATTAAACTGGAATACATCTATAGAATCTTATTTTTATTTTCCCATTGGCAGCATGGAGGCAAAAAGTAAAATTTTACCAATTTGAAAAAAAACAAAAAAAATAGTGGCACCAATATCGGTTGGTATCACAGAAAGTGTTAGCGGAGGGTCTGCGAGGATGAAAACACCAAGTCTGAGATGTAGCAGTCATAAATAATTACTTATTTTCTCTCTCGGGGAAATGTCCCTGTTATACAATTTGGTCACACTCTGACCAATCAGCTTGCAGGAAGCATTGATTTCATCTGTCCCTTGAAGAACTACTTCAGCCCCTTTGAGAATCACGGTCGGTCAGCAGAGAGATTCCTGAAAGAGTTAAACACAAGTTCGGTTTTTATTGTGAGGAAAATTCAGCTCCCCAAAAAGAGGCACTCAAGATTGGAACAAAAATTTAAATTGCCTCAGTCTAGAAGGATTTCTCTTTTATCGATTGAGGACAAAAAAGATGAAGTGTAGTATCTGTTCCTAGCCCATAAGCCAAGAGAAACATGTTCAGGTGTGTTAGCTCTGAAAGAAACTGGAGAAGTGGTTGAGAGAAGACTGGCGTGTTTTGTTTTTATATTATGAGCAGAATATTATAGCATTCGGAGGCGAATATTTATGCGCCTCTGATGGGCTGAAAGATGTTGATTGAGGTTTTATCCAATTGAGAGTTGATACCTTTAAACATTCGTTGGCTACTGCTGCTGCTTTTATCAACCTCCAGACCAATACATGTGCAGGTACCCATACTTAAAACTGCTGCATCAATTTCACTAATATTCTCGAGAAAAAGGGGTTTAGAAACTCTATCAGAGGAAGTATTTTTATTAAGTTCAGTGGGACTGTTAAAGATAAATTTCACTGAATTAAATGAAAATAATCGACTTCTTGCCTCAGTCAAAAATAATGCGGCTTCCAACTCATTCGACGTTTTCTCTCTCTTCTCTTCGTTCTGCTCTTCACAATACCAAGTTCAGAAAATGAATACCCCACGTGGTCTAAACTGGTAACGTTGTAGCAGTTTGCTATGGGCCGGCACACAAACACCATATTGTTTAGATATCGCTGACTTCTTAGCTGCCCGCTGATTGGTTCAGGCAATCTACTTCCTCCTTGGCTTGATCAATCAGTGGCCTTCTCTTAGGTGAATCTCGAATGGCTAGCATAACTATATAAACACTTGAGCACGATCTGCTTTTTCTCCTTCGGCACGAGAAGCCCTTTCTTTCTCTTTCCTTCTTTGGCACTGCCAAACGCACATCCCCCTCTCTGGGGATGCAGCAGACATCTTCCCGGGCCTTTGGCCCTGGGTTCAACTTCGACAAGAAGCCAAAATGGCTACTGCCGCATACAGTTGGAATTAATATCCACTCTCTCTTTTTCTCACCTCCTTCGACATGTAGATGCCTACTAAACTTGGCCGGGCTACCTAGCCCTGGCCACTTCGACACGAAGTACCGAGAAGCAAAAATGGCTACTGCCTCATACACGTAGACTTAATATAACACACACACATAAGTGCTAACATGTAAACTGACTTTCACACCTGTGTACAGACACACATACCTACATACACATATGGACGCGTCCTGACACCGTAGCCGGTGTACAAACATTCAATATTATAAACTATTCTCTCTTCCCTTCTCATGGGAAATTATAGTAATGGACTTCCTTTACTTTTGTCTTCGTCTATACTTATGGACATACTAACCCCTTTCGGTTTTGTTCACGTACTAACGAAGACGAATCAATAAAGTTGTTATTGAATGTTAGAATGAGAGTTTGTCACTTCCATCCTACACCGTCAACTCTTCGCCCTGGAAGGAAAGTTCCTACTCTTTTTATCTGAACGAGAATTCACCAATGCAAAACAATGTTCATTTGCATAAGTGAACTCTCATCATTGCATAGACATAACAAGATTCTATTTTGTAAACGGAACACTCTGGGTTCAATCCCCAATGGACGACACACCACGCAACCCTCACTTTTTCTCTTCGTGGACCCACATGATGGTATGAATCTTTATATTCTCCACCCGCTATGGATTTTTAGTTAAGATAAAAACGGGAACTGGACATTGGGTTTAGTATGTTTGTGTTACTTTTCTTTACGAGATAATACAATCAAACAACACAGTGCACAGACGTGTAGTAGTTTTATGTGGTAGAAACACGAGAACAAAACAAGGATAATACATTGGATTGAGTGAATGTAGACAAGATGAAATAAATAACCTTTATCCTGGAGTTCGTCGATTCTTCTGTCATTGGCCCGCCAGAGAAAGTAGGATCACATCTGTTCTGTTAGGGAATCTGTCTCGAACTGAAGTGTTCTGTTGATCACATGATCCGGCTTGAGCGCCAAGATGATTCATCGCGCAGGATTCTCTTTACACACAGACATACTATACGCGCACTTGGTCAAGAGATGATGATTACATAACTGCCAAGCCGAATTACAACTTACGTAGATCGACAGAAAATAGTACATTCATGTAACTGCTACAGATTAAATAGTAGAGTGAACTACACTCTCACGCCTTGGTTGTGTAACTAATCTAGGAGAAGGAAACTTCCGAAATAACACCAGTCTTTCTCTGCTTATCCCGGCATTGTTTCTAGTCATCTTGGGCTTCTCTTTCAAGCAATTTCCGACTAGGCGAAGTGAGTTTAGAGATTGCACAACCCTTGCTTAATCATAGACTCTCCGTGCAGACACTCATACATGGGGTATCCATTGTCTCTCAAGATTGAATGTGGGTCTCTATTCATCAGAAATAATTAGATACGAATTAAATTAATTTTCTTCAGAGTTATCTGCCCTTGATTTAGCCGGTCTTTCTTTTGCTTTAAACATATTTTTAGTTTCGATATTGAAGAAATGGAAGAAAAGTAAGTTTAGCCGTTGTTGATTTTCACATTTTGTTTTATTGTCTATCATTTTATTTTAATTTGTTTCGATTTGATTGTTTCGTGTCATCATTCGGATTTAGTTTATTTCTTTATTTGTGTTTTCTTCGCATTCGAACGGGCGTCGCATATTCTCAGCCTGGAAGCCACGTGGTTTTGTTAGTGTTAAACTTCGTACTTTTACTTGAAATAACACTTCTGTGCATGTTTAACGACAGCTAACAGAACAAAAATGGGTAACAAAACAAACAAATAGGCAACAAATAAATGTTACGAAAGGCAAGATAAGTTACTTTTCTACTAACCTGGATAAGTTTATTTGTGTTTTTACTTATTTTAAAGCGTTATTATTCTTTAATACGACAGGGCCACGTGTTTAAAATTAATGTTTCCCTTTAGTTTAGGGTCACAAAAGAAAAAGTTAAATTCTTATTTCATCACGTAAATTGGTACTTCTACAGAATTTGAACCGAACCGGTTTTTTTTAACCCTAACCTAGGTTTTAGGTTTAGTTTGGCAAACGTCAGTTGGGTTCGGTTCGGTTCAAGTTTTGTAGAAGCACCCGTAAATTATTGTTTTGTCTTAGTTTAAAAAAACAAAAAACGAACATTACCGACATTAAAAAAAAATAAATAGGCAACAAATAAATGTTACGAAAGGCAAGATAAGTTACTCTTCTACTAACCTGGATAAGTTTATTTGTGTTTTAACTTATTTTAAAGGGGTTTTAAAACACACCTGGTGTCCACCTGTTCAGTTAGAACGGAAAAAAATGGTAAGCCATTAATTACAGTTTCGATAATCGCTAAAAAAACGAAAATTAAGCAAAATACTTGTAGAACGTTACATTTTCCCACGATTGGTGACATCTATTGGATGTATTTTAACACAATTTTGTTTATTTTTCGATTTTCAACAATTATCAAGGATCTCCGTGCTGCCATTTTGTTCAGTTTTAACAGGTGGACACCAGGTTTGTTTTGAACAACAACAAAAAACGCTTTAAAATAAGTAAAAACACAAATAAACTTAGGTGAGTAGAAAGAGTACCTTATCTTGCCTTGCGTAACATTTATTTGTTGCCTATTTGTTTTGTTTTTTAACCCCTTTTTCGTTCTGTTAGCTGTCGTTATAAATGCCCAACGGATTTTTTTTAATATCTGCGATCCGACAGCACTATAATTGGTAGAAAAATTAATATTTCAATGTTTCGAGGAAAAAAAACACCCATTTTATTATTTTTCTAAAATAAATGATTTAAAATGAAACTACAAAACTTTTCCTTTCAGCAAGTTTTTATTATAAAGTTTTACATGAAAAAGATTTTGACTTTTAAAAAATTATGACCGGAGAGACATTCTATTGATTGCGGCTTGCTGTTGTAAATTCGGAATAACGGCACGCTGACTCAAAGTCGAATGTTTTTCTGGAGTGCCCATATCTCTGCTAATACGGCTGTTGGCTAAGTCCGGAATTTGTCGTAAAAACTCGGGAATCTGTTAAATTCTTGGATGTCTACGCTTGCACAAGTGCCATAATATGTAGAGTTGGCTCCCCTTCGTATATAAAAGAAAACAAACATTACGTCCCGTTATGGCGGATACGAATGTTGAGATTGTGGCAATTCTACGGCATTATTTTAAACTGGGTCTGAAAGCGACCGAAGCTGCCCGAAGAATACGCGAAGTGGAAGGAAGGGTTTCGATCTCTGATCGCACTGCTCAAAACTGGTTTCGCCGTTTTAAGAACGGGAATTTGTCCATTGAGGTGAAGCCGAGGAGCGGACGGCCATCGGTGGTCGACTATGATGCTTTGCGACGTAAGTTGGAGGAGAACCCTAACACGAGCACCCGAAAACTGTCGAAGGAATTAGGGTCCTCGAAAGATACCATATGTCGAGCGTTGCATAAACTTCAAAGGCCCGACAGGTCGGTAACTTCAGTACACGCGTACATTTTTAGAAATTAAACATCCCAATAGCGTTTAACCTGAGAATGAAAACAAAAGATGGTTAAATTGTACTCTTTGCCCCCACGTTGTCAATAGAAAAATAAATATAGAATTTTTTTATTTTTTTTCATGGAAAAAATATTTTAAACTTTAGGTTCACTTTACTGTATAAATTTAATGTAAAATGATTACTCACTTCGCGGACAGAAAACGTCAAGAACCACATTGCGTAGGACAGAACGAGTAACTATTTTTTTTTCATAATGGCCGTCATTTTGATCTTATTTTTAATAAATCGCAATTTAATATATTGAATTAAAAAAAAAAATTAAGTGAAATGGAAATGTTCCAAAAAAATAGGGTGGCACTTTTTATGTACGCTTCTGACCGCCAGTGTCCGCCACCAATCACAATCAAGGATTTGTTGGCTCAAATTAATCAATCAATCGCAAGCATTTAAAAATAAAGAGAATCGCCTGCCTTCAATATTAAAAACAAAACTATAAAAGTCAGTGCTTATTTTTACGTCCCCTCTGAATATTGGCCGACTACAATATTTTTTCATTTTGGTTTATTTTTATTTTGTTTCTTTTCAAAATAGAATTAACGTTAAAGTGTAGTATCTATTCTGATACTATACTTAATTTTTTTTCTCTCTTTGGTCAGTGAAGGAGAAATCGTTCTAGACTGCGGCAATTTTTTTTCCCCCCAATCCAGTTTCCTTTTTGGGGAGATGGATTTTCCCCACATTAAAAACCGACATTTTGTCTAACTCTGCCCTCGATTTAAATATTTACCGATTAATATAAGGCATTTGTTGTTGTTTTTTTGTTTACGATTTCTCGACTGTTAACTATTCTGCACTTTTACCACTTACTATGTTGTTCCTATTTAGTTGCCTCCCCACGAGGGCAGAGTAAGACACATTGTCGTCGGATTTTATTGTGGGAAAAATCCAATCGCCTAAGAATGAGAATGAGGCGATCAAAAGTTGCTATGACAAGATCGGGCTTCAAAACTGACTCAACGATCCGCAAATGTAGAGAGGAGGGCCATACGATGCAACACTGTCTTGTCTGCCCTCTACTGCGCAACCGGTGCAGCTGGAAAGATCTTCTTGCAGAGTACAACAATAATGCAAAAGACTGCATAAAAAAGTGGAGAAACTGTCATATGACCACATGACACTTGAAAGACACGCAAAAAAAAGAACAGAAATTAGGACCCCGGGCGACACCGAGTAGCTTTGCTACTAAATATCCTTCACTCTATAGTAAAGAGCAATGTGTATTTGTATATAAATCCGTCTCATTACACAAAATAAAAAAACATGCCTTTTTCTAGCCCACCCCCCACCGGATGAAACCATTTCAAGTGCTGAAGAGAAGTGAAAAAGCAAATAGCAAGTCAGACCACCACCTCCTGCCGCCTGAAATAAATTCGGAAATAAATTAAAATTCAACAGCATTCGTTTTTCTTTAGGTCATCAGAAATGATAATAATTTATATATGAAAAATTAAATTACTGACATAATTCTATGATTTTATATGAATACGAGATCACTTTGCTAGTTCGTTGTCGCTTCACAAAGTTCTCTGCATAAAATACTTTAAACCAAACTTTTAAATAATTTACATTGTTGTAAACCTGAAACAACCATTTTCGCATCTGTTCATGTAGGTAGATCAGCATTAACATTTTGGTAATTTTCATGCAAATTTATTTATCTTTTAAATATGACCGTAAAGAAAAGAAAGAAGAAATCAAAGAGTCAGTTCTTCCAAAGAATAGGCCGGAAAGGAACGCAATAGTGGTGCATAAACAATTGTCGTGCCATCAGAATCAAGGAGAACCCACCATCATTGGGATTTTTCAATTCTAATGACTTGCTAAACATTTGTCCACAAAATAAAACAATATTCCTAAAGACAACTATTTGTTGTATTAAAATCAAATCGATCATTAAATTCAAAAAAAAAAAAAAAATAACAAAGTATGGTTGATTAATATGCAAGTTAGCTAACTTTACTGAGATCACATATACATAGGCAGTATATAAGAGATAGGATGCTGCTATTGTGTAAACTTTAATTAAGGTTGTTGGTGGGTTGTTTTGTTTTATGGCATATCAACCCTTTTCGGGTTATTTAATGCCGAATCCGGTCATATTGGTAAATGTTTTATGCTTCAAGTTCTTCATATGTTCAAGTATCTATTCATGATGTTTGGTTGAGTGAAATGGAGGTGAGGAAAGGGAGGGAAATTGTTGTTTTTGTTTTGGATTTTGCAGAACATGATTAAGTCTTGCAAAGGTAAAGGAAAAAACAATAACATCAATGTTTGGTGCATTTTTGGCCAGGAAGCCAGTATTTTCAGACAGCCTGATCTGGTAGCACCAGCTTGAATTAAGGTATTTTAACCTCACCGCTAGTGCGTGAAATGAGTCCAACTTTCGATTTTATTCATTTAGAATAGTGCGAATACTGGTGAGGGATAACTTTTGTTTGTTTTTTTTTGGGGGGGGGGGGCTTTTTTATAGAGGGTGTACACTAATATAAAACAAACGGGTTAAAGAGAAAAAGTCTACTTGGTGATGGCTTCCGATTTAAAAATCGGAAATTGACAAGCAGTGTTTATCAAAAAATAGTCTCATAATTTTATACCGCTTAGATTTTGGTGGGATTTTTA
The DNA here is from genome assembly GCA_963556195.1 of Sepiola atlantica. Classification (NCBI taxonomy): domain Eukaryota; kingdom Metazoa; phylum Mollusca; class Cephalopoda; order Sepiida; family Sepiolidae; genus Sepiola; species Sepiola atlantica. Next base: position 24,831,285 of record OY744540.1, on the reverse strand, counting down.
ATTTCGCTAGTTTGTAAACATTTCGTTAAGAGAGTTAACCAAATTTCTTTTTCCACTAAACCTAAGACTGAATGGCAAGGTCGTAAAACCACACATAATCGCCTAAAAATGTAAAACGCCCTACCCCCCCCCCCCCCCCGCTCCCAATAGAAAGTTTGATTTGATTATTTATAATAAAAAAAAAAAAATTTAAATTACAGATTATAAAACGCAGTGTGATATTTTTTTTTATGTGTTCCTATTTACTTGCTTCTCCACGAGGACAGAGTTAGACAGAAGTTCGATTTTTTTTTTTTTTTTTTTTTTTTTTTTTAAATGTGGAAGAAAATCAAGCTCCCCCAAAATAGAGAACTCTGGATTGAAACAAAAATAAAAATTGCCTCAGTTTCGAAGGACTTCTCCTTCACTGACCGAGGGCAGAAAAGATAGTGTAATATCAGAACTTTGGTCCTAGCCAAAAAAAAAAAACAAGGAATACGTTTTTTCTCATTTGGTAATAATTAAAAAAAAAAAAAAAATGGTGAAAACGAATTCTTAATCCCCCTTCTCCCCCCAAAAAAACAACATCCTACCTAAAATGTAATGGGTAACTGTTTTTTGTTTTGTTTTTTTTGATAAACGTTGCTTGTCAATTTCCGATTTCAAAACTGGAAGCCGTTACCAAGTAGACTTATTCAATTTAACCAATGAATGTATTAATTACATAAAACCTATTTCTATTTAAAGGATAGAGAAAGGGGGGGAGTTACGGTTATGGAAAAACATATCTCTGTTTCATGTGCGGTTGCTTTTATAAATGAATACAAATCTGCGGATAATAATCTTCGGATGATGTGAAATGCAAATCTTTGCTCTCGTTCACTGCGGCTATTTATCTTTTCAGAGAGGATCAGCCTCCTTCCTACGAGGACGAAGATGATGACATGCCGCAACTCTCGGTTTCTACTATGGCCGCCTTACAGGAATTCTATGCAGAGCAGTTGCAACAGTTAAATTCCAAAGACGAAGAGTCTGAAAAATTAAAAGAAAATTGGGTAAGACTTTTAGATGATTAATAAAATAAATAAAAAAAATTTTTTTTTTTAAATGGTATCAGCCTAGGCTGACACCACACAAAATATTTGCATAGGGTCAAGTAGGATGAGAAGACCGAGGAGGGACAGCACAAACCAGACCTCTACTGGAAGTGCAGAGACTGCTGGGGCCTTGGGGAGGCTTATTGCCACCTAAATCCCAGAGAAGACCAATGGTCCTTACCAGCGAGAAATCAATGGTAAACGGCTGTTGTGATACTGCAAGTTTATTTGCGGTGACTATTGAAAAGAGGTGGAGAATACTGGAAATCTGGGGAGACTTGTCACTCAGACTCCAGGGAATACCACCGGTTGTCAGTGAGCAATAACTGATGACCTGTGTGAGAACTCCTAGTGAGTAAATAATAATAATACTAAAAATAATAATATTAATAATATACTAGATCATCCGTGACCGTTAGGTCAGTATAATATTGTTAGCATCCGTCAGTCTCAAGAGACAAAGGAGTACTGCGCCTCATATTTATCCGTTGCCAAATTGCAGCGTCAGTCATGACTGCAAGCCCATCCTGGATTGACAGGCTCTGTTGCAGTTGCCACAGATGTAGGTGGTGTCTGATTGCGAGAGCGCTGTTGCAGTCCTCTGCCGTCTGTGCTCTCTCCTCTCCCTTCACTGCTGGTCTCTCCTCTCCTCACGCAGCATGCCTTTACACTTCTTCTCTATAATAATAATACGGTAACCTCCCTCTCATCCCACCAAGAAACGAGGTCGCACCCACATCGGTCGGTACCACAGAAAATGATAGTTGTGGCTCTTAGAGAATGGGAAAATCAGGGAGGGAAAGCACCAACCAAACTTCGGCTGGAATAGCACCAACAGTATTGGAATCCTGAGGAGGTTTATTGTCACTTGAATTCCAGAGGAAGGCTTCGGCCGTCATCAACGAGAGCGCAATAGTGCACGGCGGGTCTGATACCGAAAGGTGAATTGCAATTGTGATCAAATGAAGCGGACAGCATTAGAAATTTGGCGAGAATTATTGTCACTCAAACTCCAGGGATAAGCACTTGTTTTTACCAGTGGGCGATCACTGGTAATGACTTGTGTGAGAACTCCTAGTGGGTTATCAGTATATTATCAAATAAACAGAGGCGATACTTATACTTAAGGATTGCCTTGCCACAGACATCTTTCATGTTCACTAAGAATCATTAGTGTGGCTTACATAACTGTACTGCTGGTCGTACGATTTGAACTTTGGACCCAAATAACTCCAATCCAACATTCTTAACCACTCCATGACAGTCATATTTAAATGTGGGAGAAATAAACCCTATATTTTATTTTTACTAACATAGTAAATCTCAAAAAGTGCCAGAAGGGAGAGAACTGGCAATATTGCTTACCTGTTCCTGGACAGGTAAAATTAATTCCCTAAACAGAACAGTTTGTACAAATTTTATGTCCACTTTCCAATATTAAAATCAAGTTATAATGATACTAAACCGAGAATCATATTTTTAATTTTAATTAAAATCCATTACATGATTTTTTATTCTAGAAAATGTCTAAAATTTAAGGTTTAAGCTGAAGAGTTCTTGATAAAAAATTGAAACTCAGGGAATCTCGCTTAATTCGTGTCTAATGACTATGGATCAAATCTAATGCAACTCTAAAATATTTTAATTTTCAAATGGGAGATTGTGCCCGTATTTTACCCCCTAAAAATCCTTTAGAATACCTCAAAGAAACTGAAATTTGTTAAATATTTATTAATTGGTGTCTAATACTTTTTGTTAAAATTTTACGAAAATCAGAGGTATCTAAATTTTCACAAAGGGCTTTCACCCCTTTTGCTTTCACCCCTTTTTTATCCCCTTTGTATAAAACTAAATTGAACTAAATACAGCCCACATTCCGACCCCTTATGCCTAACAGTTGTGTTCCAAAATTCATGATGATCGGTTAATTAGTTTAGGAGTGAATTCTGTACATAAAAATATATAAACATACCTAACTTTTTATATATATATATATATATATATATATATATATATATATAAACAATATTTTTTTATATAAATATTTTTTATTTTTACCTACAGTCACATGTGTTTCATGCTTACGCAATCTCTAGTGTAGAAGATAATAATTACTGTCAGTCGAATGATTCGAACCCAAAGTCACCTTTGACTCGACAGCCTGGTATTCAACCCCTCAGCCATCATGAATTACCATGAGAAAGAAGAGAATTAAATGCTATATAATGTTGAGTCAGCGGACATACACAGTAAGCTAGTAATAAAAAAAAGAATAAACATCCATTGAGCTTAAACCTTGAAAGTCAGACTACTAATATATATATTAATAATCAGACTTTCAAGGTTCAAGCTCAATGGATGTTTATTTTTTAACACCGGAACATGTATAAAATATTATTATTGAATATGACATCCAAAGAGTAGACAGAATCTTATGTTTCTGGTTTGAACCTGCATATATTAATGCCTTAACAATGCGAGTGTTGTTATATTTGGTTTTATTTTCTGATGTTTTTGGACTTTCCTTCTGAAGAGCCACACTTATCAAAAATCCAGAATATATAAATCTATATTTTGGTTGTCCATGTGTCAATGAAACGGTCCGTCAAGTATCTGAATTTTTTGCAAGATGAATAAAGACATGATTACTGGAATCAAACCTTCTATTTTTATATATATATATATATATATGTGTGTGTGTGAAAGAGATTAATTCATTAATTTTTATATATAGACTATTTTTTAGGTATTTAATGTATTGTACAAAATTATCAAGCATCAGTTATATTATTATTTTTAATACTAACTATAATATATAATAAAACCTTATTTTGTAAATAAAATATATTCTCTGAAATTTTTTGAATTAATTTATATTCTTAAATATCTGCTAAAATTTAAAAAAATAAATATTACAAAATGTGTAATTAAATGGTTAAAATATATTTTAACCATTTAATTACACATTTTGTAATATTTATTTTTTTAAATTTTAGCAGATATTTAAGAATATAGTTCCTAAATAAAAACCCAGATTGATTTTTAAAAAACCCAGATCTGGATTTAAAAACCCAGGAGTAGAAAACCTGCACAAATCTGTTAACGTTTTATTGGCCGGTATGCTTTGGTTGCCGTCACCATGGTTCGGGAATCAAAATTTTATTAGAAAACAAAGACGTTTCCAGCTTGAATTATTTTTTGAAATCCGAATTGTTCCAGTTCCGAGATGTTCATGTAATTGTTTTTCCATGATCAGTCATAATACGGCAATTCACTCCCACTATATCGATTGGAAAAAAAAAAATTGTTCAGAACATTAAACAAGATGTGCACTCTCTTGCATATTAAGAAGTTTTTTTTATAAACAGCTTTTGTTTATGAAGCTACACCGGTCAATTAAATAAGAGAAAAATCTCACTTTACTTTATATACAAGATGATGCTTTAAAGTTTTAATTACTATTAGTGGGACCTCCGTGGAAATTCGACGGTGCTTTCTACATCAATCTGTAATAATATTTATTTTTAGATAACAAATGTCTGTCAGTTTCAATACTATTAAGTAAAAAAATACTATTTCTTCCATAAAAGTAATTGCCATTGTCAGCTAAATATTCTTTAAATAAATAAAATGAATGTCTCTTATTTATTTAAAATTGTAGCAATTTAATTATTTTTAAAACAATATTCTTTGTTTTCTTACAAAATTGTCAGTTAAATATTTGTCATATCAAAACGGATGTCACTTTTTTAGTCAGTGGGATGACATTTGATTTTGAAACAATTCATTTCGAAATGGGTAAAGTCAGAATTTTTTACTTTAGCGACATCAGATTAATCAGTAATCACCAATCAACAACTATCAGACAAACTGATTTTTTTTTTTTTTAAATGTGTGAAAGGTGATAACGTACGTACGAACATGAAATGCCTTAGCATGTTATTTTACTACAAATAAATATGACGAACTCACCAATAAAATAGTAATACACTTATTTCAATTAATATCTTTTTTAACCATACATTTTAAATTTCAGAAACCTGCATTTAAATAAAAGGATATTATGCAAAGTGTTTTACACAATTATTTTTTTAAATATTGAATTATATCAAAAAATATTTGTTTAAATATTGGATTTTTCTCTATAAAAGTCTTTAATTTATTATAAACGATAAAACTGGAAGTCAAAAGTCAAAATCTATGTTAAGACAAAATGTGTCCTTTTTGTTGTTGCTCAGGCTGGGGTGCCTCAAACCCATTTGATCCTGAATCAGCATGACAAGCTCATCAATAAAATAGTAATACACTTATTTCAATTAATAATTTTTTTTAACCATAAATTTCAGAATCCTATTTCTGTTATATTATTGCTGTACTTAAAAGAATAACGACGCACTGATATATAAAAATATAATGACATATCTTTATTGTCGGTGATGGTCAAGAAGTGTAGATTAATGAGGAAGGAAGATGCATGCACAGGAATTCGACAGGGTGGTTTTTCTTGGCCCCAAATTGCCAATCAACTGCCGGTTATCAATTTCAGGTTTATATTATAGAACAATTTTTAACACCCTGCCTCCACCTACTATGGGACTTCTCTGTCAGTGTAAGGCATTTATTTGGTGATGGGGTATTTCCTTTTGCTAACCTTTGCATGTGATTTCAATCAACAATTATTTTATTTCTGACAATCTACCATGTTTGTTTTTCCTAACCAGGTGGCTTGACTTAAACCATCGATTATTTTATTTTTGACAATCAATCATGTTATGTTTTTTTTTTCTTTCGTCCAGGTGCGTGTCCATGTCAAGTGTGCCTACTCCTGTCAAATGACCTTTTTGGTACACCCAATCTGGATATTTAAAATTTCTTCTAATATACGTTCTTGTGTATCGTGATGCATATCTTGAGTTACATAAATGCATCACATTGTGACAAAACGTGTTGTTACAATCCTAATATGTGTGTATTTTTGTGCCTTTGCAGCAATTAAGCCAATTTTGGTACAATGACAGAACTTCAGAAGGTCTTGCCAAAGAGGCATTTGCCGCATGCGGAGAAAATGGAAAGTAAGTAAATTTTGTTTTTGATTGCTCATGTGATGCTTAACTTCTATTTATAAAGTTGTTTACCGCACTGAGATTGTGGTCTCAACAAGCGATAAAACTCTCAACAAAATTGAGCATAAATCAAGTGCTAATACACACAATACTGCTGTACGGCTGCAAAACTTAACCTCTGCGCATTCATCAAAGTCTTTGGGAAAAGGGTGTCTGCAAAAAACATCAAATGAGCCTCTATTTCAACCAAAGGCCCGAGTAAAAACGTAAGCTACGGGTATACAGATGTTGGCTCAGTATATTCAGAATTATTTCCTTTGAACCATAATCAAGTTATCTCCCCTGAATTATACTAGAGAATGAACTCTTCAATTATGACGTACAAAAAAGAAAGACTCGTCGCCTTACACATGTACAACATTTAGAAACGAGGCTTGTTTTCCTTTCTGACTGGCTCATCAAAACGAGTGTCAAGTCATAAATGATGAATGGTAGTTGCCAAAATCTGTGGCCATATATGTTTGTTTGAGAGCAGCAGCGGAACATGTGTAGTATATACAAGGCTACGGATTTGTCAGTGGATTAGTGTGACTTGACTGAGGTCAAAGTAACAACACAGAAAGGAAAGAGAATGAGGAAAGGAAGGAAGAGAAAGGAAGGGGAAGGAGAAAGAAAGAAAGGGAGAAAAGAAAGGAAGAAGAGAAAGAAAGATGAAGAGAACACATTCTATGCATCCGCCTCTCCGACCAAATTCTAAACCGCATCATCCTTGCAAGATACACCACCACCGCATCACGAAGACTCTTCTGAAAAGGAGACTTTGCTAGTTTGGGCACGTTTGTCGACAACCGGAGAAAGAATTTATCTGCAAGTTGATGGCCCCAATCACACCCGCTGTCCGGAGGAAGCACAAAGGCAGCCAACTGAAGACGTGGATTCAAACAGTGAAGACAGACATGGAGCGTTTTTGATATTCGTCACTAGAATTGAAAATGGCTGAAGAATGCCGATGAATCAGTTGTCGATCGATGTGGGTGGACCATCTTGACGGAGGACGCAATGAACTCATTTGGAGGCAACTCAACCACCCCGGGTAACTGCCGTTACAAATACAAGTGAGATTAAGACACCAAATTCATATTCTAAATAAAAAAAACTTTAGCTTTCTAATCTGTCTATGTGAGTTGCATCCTAAGGTTAGATGGTACGTGATTCAATTTGCAGCAGACTGGTCAAATCACGTTGACGCATCGGTTCTCGTTAGATCACTTAAGTTTAACGATGTTGAGCCTGGTCAGGACCTGCTGGGTGACCATTTGAAAATATGCCCATACCATTGAAGTCTCCTGTTCTGCAATCATCTCTGTATACTGTCCAGATTTAATCTCCCTCTGAGGTCATCAGATCTAAGCCTGTCTTTTAGACTCAAATTACACATCCATATTATCATTCTCATATCATTTCTCTCCATACAACTGGTGCTACCAGATCAGGCTGTCTGAAGATACTGGCTTCTTAACCAAAAATGCACCAAACATTGAGTTTTTTTTTCCCCCTTTCTCTTTGACAAACTCAATCATGTTCTGCAAAGCCAAAAACAAAAACAACAATTTTCCTCTACAAAACAACTAAACACAACACCAGGAATAAATATTTGAAAATATAAAGAACTCAAAGCATAAAAAGTTTTACAAAAATGATCAGATTCAGCATTAAATTACCCGGAAAGGGTTTATATGCTGTAAAAAAAAAAAAAATAACAAAAAATCAATCACCAGGAATAGATACTTGAAGCATCAAATTTTTTACCAAAATGATCGTATTCAGCATTAAATAACCCAGAAAGGGTTGATATGCCGTAAAACAAAAAAACTAAACCATACCAATTGATTGTCACGAACGAATCCTCGACTGGTATGTAATAATAGAAGTCTTTTAAGCAACAAAAGTTGCAGAGAAACCGCAGTAGATCTGGCTATACGCACAGTTGTCCGATTTGCTGTAGATGGTACGTGATTCAATTTGCAGCAGACTGGTCAAATCACGTTGACGCATCGGTTCTCGTTAGATCACTTAAGTTTAACGATGTTGAGCCTGGTCAGGACCTGCTGGGTGACCATTTGAAAATACCGAGGGCTGTATGTAGGAGGACGGCGACACCCCCTGCAAAACAAAAAAAAAGACTGCAAAAACCAACCTGGGGACCACTAGTGAATTTAATATTCCCTCGAAACGTCAGGCTCAACCCGCCCAGAATAAATGGGGCACCAGGTATCAAACTGTGACCAACATCAAGAAACGGTATTTCTTACTCGCTAGAAACAAATCATTTTAAAATTTGGTGAAATGAGATAAAAGCCGTTCACACTCTTCTCTCTGTAAATCTTTCGTCTTTGACTTTTTCTTGAAATAAAAATTCTTTGTTCCAGCTCGTTTGACTGGTTAATCTAGTGGTCTTTATCAGTTTGTTGTTTTGATACCTCGTTATAATACAGTTGTCTAGCTTCTTTCCAAGAACTTCAGGATTGTAGAAGAACTTTTTTCCTGCTGACTGTTTTCCTCCTACCTATAGCCTTGGTCTTTTCAAGACTAAGGTCAATAGGTATGTTCTGTCTTTGCGATAATCGTCTTTCGCTTTTTTTTTTTTTTTTTAACTCTTTACATAAAAATCTATTTCATATGTGTATTAACCCACCTGAGTAAAAGAACATTTGGTGCTTGTGTTGATGAGCGACCGTACGACAAATTATTTTTTTATAAAAACAATATTATATACTTATTCAGCGTTATATTCTTACTCACAGTATAAAAAAGTAGAAAAAATTATCCACTAGAACTTTAATTACAAGTATTTTTCCATTTTTCATGTTATAACAGCGATTCGTTCAGTAAGCGTCAATCTTCTTTTTTCTTAAAAATAATTCAAGGGCAGATAATTCGCAAGGGAGATAATCATGCAATTTTTAAAAAAACAACTACATATATAAAAATTAAATTTATTCCAATAAAACAAAATGAAAGTAAATAAACGAAATTAAATTAATTTATTGCATTATAACAAAATGTTTTATTGAGATAAATTTAATTTTTATATATGTATTTTTTTTTTAAATTGCATGATTATCTCCCTTGCGAATTATCTGCCCTTGAATTATTTTAAAGAAAAAAAATGGACTCTTACTGAACGAATCGCTGTTATGATACGAAGAATGAAAAAATACTTGTAATTAAAGTTCTAGTGGATAATTTAAAAAACTTTTTTGTTCAGTGAGTAAGAATATAACACTGAATAAGTATATAATATTGTTTTTATAAAAAAACTTTTTTTTCTCGTACGGCAGCTCATCAGCACAAGCACCGGACATTTTGAGAGCATCCTCAAGATGGTCATCCATAAACCCCCCCCCCCCCATCAAAGATCCAATATAATTGTAATTCCAACATATAAGAATGTAATTTACGAGAAAATATAATAGACGTCGTTATTTTTTTCAGAATTTGCTGTCTCAGTTCTCCGACTGCTTTCCGCAAAATGCTGAAACTCAAGCCCGAAGGATGCACGTTAAAACTTTTGGAATTCGACAAACGATTTGAATTATTCGGAGAAGACTTTTTGTTTTATGATTACAATGATCCGTTAAATTTGCCGGCGCCATGGGAAAATTATTTTGATGTTGTCTTGGCAGATCCGCCGTTTCTGTCTGAAGAATGTCTTACGAAAACATCACAGTCGATAAAATACCTTACAAAAGACAAAATCATTCTATGTGTAGGTAAGTGCAATTTTCAAAAAGGATATTTTTCTTTAATTCTGCTGATGGAAGGAAGCATTGAATGAAGTTCCAAAGGAAATGCCAGCCGTCACCATTATTATCTGACAAGACGATCTTTTCTTTCTCATCCAACTTCTCCCCCTCCTTCTCTTGTTTCTTTTTTGTCTCTTCATGGTTCTTGCACCTCCTCCCTTTCATCCCTTTTCTCTCCTTCCTTTTTCTTTCACCTTCTCCTCCTCCCTTTCTCTTTTTTTTGCACTTCCTCCTTCCTTTTTCTTTCATCTTTTTCTTCCTCATTCTTTTCTCTTCCTTCTCCTTCTTTTCATCTCCTCTTCTCTTTCTCCTTTCTTTCACTTTCTCCTCTTTTTTCTTTCACCTTCTTTCTTTCTCTTACTCCTCTTTCCTTTCTCTTTCTTCTTCTTCTCCTCCGCCTTTTTTCTTCCCACCTCCTGTTCTCTTCATCTTCCTTCTTTCTTTCTCTTCTTGCTTTTTCTTCCTCCTTTCTTTTCTCTGTTTCTCTTCTTCCTCCTTCCTTTCTTTTTTCTTTTTCCTTCTCCTTCCTTTCTTTTTTCCTTCTCCTTCCTTTATCTTTTTCCTTCTCCTTTCTTTCTCTTTTTCCTTCCTTTCTCTCCCTCTCCCTCTTCCTCATTCTCTTTCCTTTCTGTGTTGTTACTTTGACCTCAGTCAAGTCACACTAATCCACTGACAAATCCGTAGTCTTATACAGGGTGTTTCAAAAGTCTTGGGAACATTACAAATGCGTATATCTCATGAACTATTCCAGGTAGAAAAATGAAACTGGTGCCATTTTAAAGCTTGCTTAATCAAGTTTTTGGTCATACTAATGATTTTCGTGTTATCTTTCCAGGTGCAGTAATGGCGTTCTCTAAACAAGACAAGGCATTTTGCGTCCTCCAATTTGCAAAGACTGAATCGTGGACATGTGTTCAGCGTGCATTTCGCAGGAAATTTAAAAAAGAAGCCCCTGAAAGGAAATCCATTGTCAGATGGCATGCTAAATTTGTGAAAGATGGGTGTTTGTGCCCAAGTAAGCGAACAGGTCGCCCTTCAACTTCAGAAGATGCAGTTGAGCAAGTTCGGACAGCCTTTCAGCGGAACCCCCGTAAATCAGTGAGAAGAGCCAGCAGGGAACTTCAGCTTGCTCCAGCAACTGTCTGGCGTGTCTTAAGGAAACGACTGCAAATGGTACCTTACAAGCTCAAGTTGGTCTTAAAGTTGAAGGACACTGATAAGCCACTTCGCCGTGACTTTTGCATTGCAATGCAAGAGAAGTTGGAAAATAACGGCTTTGATGACCGGCTTGTTTTTAGCGATGAGGCGACCTTCCATCTGAATGGCAAAGTTAACAAGCATAACACTCGCATATGGGGTACTGAGAATCCTCATGAACTTCTTGAGCACGAGCGAGATTCACCAAAAGTGAACGTGTTTTGTGCAATTTCCAAGAAAGGTGTCTATGGACCGTTCTTCTTTGAAGAGGCAACTATCACTGGTGAATCCTATCTCAACATGCTGGAAGACTGGTTAATGGCTCAGTTGGAACAAGCAGAATCTGATGACTTCATTTTTCAACAAGATGGTGCACCACCACACTGGAGTCTTAGAGTAAGGCAGTTTCTTAACACAAGGCTGCCTGGTAGATGGATTGGGAGATCTGGGCGAGGTGATGACGTTCTCATGCCCTGGCCGCCTAGGTCTCCAGATCTTACCCCGTGTGACTTTTTCCTTTGGGGCTTTGTCAAGCAACAAGTCTATGTGCCGCCCCTTCCAAGAGATATTGACGAACTAAAGGCTCCAGTAACGGCAGTTGTGAGAACCATTGACGTCAAGATGCTGGAACGCGTTTGGCAGGAAATGGACTATCGACTAGATGTCTGCCGTGTGACGAATGGTGCTCATATTGAGCAACTTTGAAGATTCCCCACAAAACTTGAAACTTTAACCTTTCCAACGGTACCAATTTCATTTTTCAACTCCTAATAGTTTTTGAGTTATTAAAAATCGTTATGTTCCCAAGACTTTTGAAACACCCTGTATATACTACACATGTTCAGCTGCTTACACATTGTAGTTGCTGCTGCTGCTCTCAAACAAACATATATGGCCACAGATTTTGGCAACTACCATTCATCATTTATGACTTGACACTCGTTTTGATGAGCCAGTCAGAAAGGAAAACCAGCCTCGTTTCTAAATGTTGTACATGTGTAAGGCGAGTCTTTCTTTTTTGTACGTCATAATTGAAGAGTTCATTCTCTAGTATAATTCAGGGGAGATAACTTGATTATGGTTCAAAGGAAATGATTCTGAATATACTGAGCCAACATCTGTAATTCCGTAGCTTACGTTTTTACTCGGGCCTTTGGTTGAAATAGAGGCTCATTTGATATGTTTTTTGCAGACTCCCTTTTTCCAAGAAAGCAAATGTCCACCTCTTTACTGAAGGGAAGATCCCAGATTTTAAACAGGGTATTGTAATTGTTAGAGAAAATGTGAGGGAAACAAAATTATGAAGGAAAAATGTCATTTTTACTATGGCTATCCATTAGTGGATGAATGCAATAATTTTTGGATTATTCAGACTACTATTCTCAGAATGTTTCTGCCAATGTAACCTCTGACCTCCTTCAGGTGCATTTTTTTAAAACTCGATAATCTCTACGTCATTTTTATTTTATTCTTAGTATCGCTTGTAGTGGGGATTGAACCTTCAACCCCCAGAAGATTGTCACTTAAAACATGAACACGTGGCGCCATGGTTAAAGGTGTTAAGTGACAAGCAGTTCTAAGTGACAGCCTTCTGGGGGTTGAAGGTTCAATCCCCACTACAGGCGATACCAAGAATAGAATAAAAATTACTTAAGATTTCTACCCAGTCATGGTTGACAGAGCAAGAACAATCTACCCCTGTTAATTAAATAAAGGGTTCAGTTCGAAATTCTGTATCAGTTCCTGAGTTTGACAAGATACACCTGAAGAAGGTTGGAGGTCACATCGGTCGCAATGTTGTGAGAATAAAATCCAAAATGAGAATAGTAGGCCAAATTATCAATTCTTATCTCAAAAATTCCCAAACAATACCATAACTTTTATTTATTTATTTATTTATTTCTCTTTATTAGGTGCCATCATGGAAGAATGTGCCCACAAGTTGCTCCAGGTAACGGCCACTAATTTTGAAGTGAATCATGAGAACAATTTACAGAACAACTTAATGTGTTATACAAATTACAAACCTTATATTTTAAATGATTTCGGACCGACACAAGTTGGTGCAGAACCAAAAAATATTTAAGATAAAGTTGAAGACTTTAAAAAAAAAACATTGTTATATAAAAAACAAATTTGATATCATAAACCATTTGGAAGCAACAGAAGTTGTCTCAGCTGACACTAAAAAGTTGCCTCAGCTGAAACTATAAAGTGGCAGAAATTTGCTCAGTTGACATCATAAACAATTGGAAAAGAAAGTGGAAAAGATTTGTTTGGCCTACATAAACAGTTTAAAAGTGACAAGTTGCCTTAGCAACTTCATAAACAATTTGGAAGCAACTTCTGTTGCCTCAGCTGACCCATAGACAATTTTGAAGCGACAAAAGTTGCCTTAGTTGGCACCGTAAGCTATTTGGAAACAAATCATGAAGATACTTGTACAGAAATGGATTAATTTGTTATACAAATTATCAATCTCGTTACAAATTACCAATCTCGTTGTCCTTGACTACAAACACTGTGTTTTCAGAAGTTTAAAATTTATGTGTCAGACACATCGCTTTAATATTTTTTCAATTTATTTTTAAATAAATCTTTTCTAATCCAAAATTTTAACTGTTTATAATCATGTTTTGTTGAACCCCATGTGGCATCAGATAGCCATGTTGGATTTTACCCTCCTAATTAGAATTGGTATTTCAAGAAAAACAACAAGGAAGATATAACTTATAATATGCTAGTTGTACCAACCTAGTGTTTCCCGTGAGTAAATTAAAAAAATGATTGACTTGTTTATGAAGAAATTGAAATTAACCACTTGGCTCTTTCACAAAAACATCCTCATCCCTACCAACAGACCCAACAACAACACTAACACGCAGCCCACAACTAACCCCCTCGTCACAGACCTAAGAAACTCCCTCATGCGAAACAGAACTCATCAGCTTAGGCCCCAAGTTCATAACCACACAAAAACTAGATGACAACGTCAAACTTAATATCGAAACACAGTTCTGCAGAACAACATATCACCTGTAATGGCTGTCTGCCTTCAACCAGAACTCGCAGAACACACATAACACCATCAACAACACCACCACATTTCCTACATACCAATTGGACTATCCCCATACACCCACCCTCCCGACAACCAGGATCTAGACTACTAACTCACAAGATTTAGGCACAGCATACTATCCATCATACAGTGAGAACAATCTAACATCACGCCCAACCTCACAAGAACACAACGATTCACTCTCAAAAACCTAGTATTCTTATCTTCAGACAAAGGCAAGGAATGTTGCGTCATCTCCCAAGATACGTATGACAACCTAGCACTAAAACACCTCAGCTACGACACATTTTATGCACACACCACAAACGTCTCCCCGACAGAAATAGAACATCAGATCAACACAGCCTGGACCCTAATATACAAGATAAGGAACCTCCCTTAACAAATACAAACAAAACCTCGCTACATGCTTCTCACATTCTACCACCTCATAAAAACACACAAAAACAACGCCATAACAAATCAGACCCATACTCAAAAGTACACCACAGTACACACTCTACCATCTGCTTCCTAAAATTGCCGCATTTTAACGATAGAATCTCACCTTGGCCATCTGCAGAGAACATTTAGACATTCAACTTATACACTCCGGACCAACACTTAGACAACACTTATCCAAATCTAAACGACCATCCAACAGCAACCCCTGCACTATCAACAACACAGGCTTATGCAACACCACATATGCAGTATACCAAATACAATGCACGATATGCAATGAGTTCTACATTGGTAGCATGCTGAGACCACTGCATATATACATAAAAGAACATCCCACGCTGCCCTGAAGTTTTGCCTCTCTTTCTTATTTCTCTTATTTATACTTCCGAGAGGGAAACCTATCTTCAACTTTCTGTTCCCTCTTTAGTATACAATGAACTTATATATACATATTTATATATATATATATATATATATGGAAGTCTTTTTTTTTAAACCAGCGGGGGCTAGGAAATACTCGACTAGTACACGGGCGCAGGCTATTTTTACCCCTCGGGGTGTTGGGTCCATAAGACCTTGTAAGGTCATCCATCTAAGAGAAGGAAATCTCTGACAAAAAAACCTTGCTACCAGCTTCTCATGCCGTGGCAGTAAACCGTTGGGGAGGGAGGCCTCCTTAGTCTTGATCGACAACCTTCCTAGAGTTGGAATCTCGAACAAAATATCTGGTTTGCAAACCTACAATTGCTTAAGGAGTAGATAGGTTCTGCCTATCGCCGGCCCTTGCACTCCTTCTATGTCTATTAGTCAGGCACAGAGGTAACAGCGCTGGGACGCCTCTAAACACTCAGTGCCTAGCCTTGTTTCCTTACTAGGACAATGAACACCGGAGATAATTGCAGGGTCCCTTTCCATGCGCGTGACGAAAAAACTTTCCCCAAGTTGGGCAACTTGGGGAAAGTTTTTTCGTCACAAAGTCTTACATGACCAGTCTGGGTCTCTCTTGTTCCGACAGGTTGAAGGTACAGGTTAGACAGCTTGTTTGGCTGCTGTTCTGACTGACAGGACAGGAGCCTAAACTCTTGGGTAGCGCTAAGAACGGCTGCTCTATCATCAGTTGCATAATACCGTGGGTAGTTGTGTGTGCCATGTCGCGCATGGAAAGGGACCCTGCAATTATCTCCGGTGGGCTTTCCCGAGGCCACAACCCCCATGAACCAGGTCGCGACTAATGAAATGGTTGCGTGAGCTTATTGGCACCAAACAAGGACCCACTTTGGCCAACCCACTCTATAATCAAAACAAACATGTCATTACAAGAAAATAAAAGAAAACCTAAACCAGACACCCAACAAAAAACACTTTTGCCTCCGCCCTTGAAGCTCGCATTAACAAATATCCGGGGATTTAACCAACATCAACGACGTAGAAACTTTTCTCCTGACAAACTCCCCGGATATCCTAGCTCTAAGTGAAACTAACCTCCAATCCTCAATCTCCTCTCACCACTTTGACATGACTGACTACCTCCCACTCTACCGTAAAGACTCTGACAAACATATGCATGGGCTAGGAGTTTATGTTCGGAACACCCTCCCCCTGACTAGAGAACATAGGTTAGAATCAGATGACCAAGACTACATGTGCTTTAGATTGACTTTACATCACAGCGTCAGTTACTTATATTTCTTATACCGTTCCCCGTCGACCCAGGACTGTACTCTGCTAAACTCTGTCTCTGTAAGCATAGATAGAGCACTCTTAATTGACTCGAATGCCCAGATACATGTATTTGGGGATTTTAATGCCCACCACCACGACTGGTTGGGATTCTCCAGCCTTACTGACGCAGCCGGCAACTCTACGTATAATTTCTCCTTAGCTCACTCCCTCCCTCAGACTGTCGATTTTCCGACCCGCATCCCCGATCGAGTAGACCAGCAAGCCTCACTTCTAGACCTTTTCTTGAACTCAATGCCCGAGGCTTGTGTGACGAAAGCTCATAGCCCACTCGGGAATGCTGATCACATTGTGCTAATGATACGTATCACCCTAAAAAGTCATCCAAAAGCTGATGAACCATTGCTCAAAACAACAAGATACTACGAGCAGGCTGATTTTGAGTCAATCAGAGATCACATCAGTGACGCCCCATGGAGGGAAACCTTCTCACTCCCTGCCGACCAGTGTGCAAACGAATTAACTGAATGGGTCAAAGCAGGCATTGAAAATTCCTTAGCAAGCCCCACTCTCCTCAATGGTTCACCTCGGAATGTGCAGCTGCCATTTCTGAGAGGCAACAAGCATTCCGTAAATTCGACATAATTCAGCTACTAATAGACAAATTTATAGAGTCAAGAAATAATTGCACGGCCGTGATAGGCGAATCGAAGCGAAGGTATAATGAGTTAACAAAAAAACGCATTCAGTCACAGAAACTAGGTACTCGTGATTTCTGGAAAATCTACAATAGTGTAGTGAATAATGGTCAATCAACGATTCCCCCACTATCAAACCACAATGATGTCGTTTGCACGGCCACTGATAAGGCTGAACTACTTGCCCAGTGTTTCGCTTCTAACTCCACTTTGGACTCAGATAACAACCCCGTCCCCAAATTCCCTTTGCGGACCGAAGCCACACTTGATAACCTGGTCATCACCCCATCCCAGGTCAAAGACATAAAAAACCTTGACACCTCCAAAGCTTGTGGGCCTGATCTTATACCTGTAATAGTAATAAAGAAATGCTCTGCTGAACTGGCCCCTGTCCTCTCCAAACTCTACAATAAATGCCTAGCTGAATCTTGCTTCCCCGATAGCTGGAAAATTGCCTCTGTGGTACCAGTCTACAAGAGTTCTGGGAATAGAACTGATCCTCAGAACTACCGCCCAATCAGTCTACTGCCGATCTTTGCTAAAATCTTTGAATCCTTAATCAATCTAGCGATAGTACGGCACTTAGTTAATGCTAAACTTCTTTCTGACTGCCAGTACGGATTTGGACAAGCACGATCTACTGCAGACATCCTAACGGTCATCTCTGAACGCATATATCATACACTGGACAAGGCAGGTGAAGCTAGGGCGGTAGCGCTTGATATATCCAAGGCCTTTGACAAGGTTGGCATGAAGGCCTTCTCAAACTGCACTCATATGGGATTACTGGACAAATATTTAATATAATTAAATCCTTCCTAACAAAAAGAAAGATCCAGGTTGTCCGCGATGGCGTTTATCTAACCAACATGACATAAATGAGGGGTACCCCGGGGATCCATCCTCTACTGTTCCCGATCTTCATAAATGACCTTGATGTCATTGAGACAAAACCGATGCGCACATATCTTAGGCAATGGCTGAATCCTTAGAAAATGACCTCCAGTCTGTAGTGGATTGGGGTCAAAAATGGATGGTAACTTTTAATGCCACAAAGACAAAGCTACTTTCCTTCAATAACTACAAGAAACCTCTTCAACCACCGTTTGTCATGGCAAATAACACCCTACTTGAGAGTTCATCATTCAAACTCCTCAGCCTAACTTTCACAGATAACATTAATTGGAATAAATACATTGAAGACATTGCCAGGGCTGCTGCAAAGAAGGTGGGCTATCTCTACGGTGCTAGTAAACTTCTCACGCCTGACATTATCCTATATATCTACAAAGCCACCATCCGCCCATGCATGGAGTATTGTTGCTACATCTGGGCTGAGGCATCATCCACTAGTCTCTCCCTCTTAGACAAGGTCCAAAAAAGAGTCGCCAACTTAATAGGTCCCTCACTATCCACCAAGCTCCAGCCTCTGTCCCATCGCCGCAATGGTGTTTCCTTTTGCCTGTTTTACAAATACTTCAATGGATTGTGCTCTGATGAACTTTCTGCTCTGGTGCCCCCACGACACAAATTCACTAGACCAACTTGACAATCTGCCAAATCCCATCCATTCACTCTGGAGGTCCCCAGATGCCGAAGAGCTTTCTACTCCAAAAGCTTCTTTCCGCGTGCTGCTGGACTCTGAAACTCTCTCCCTGCTCCCTGTTTTCCTGACAGTACTGACATGCAGAAATTTAAAACTAATGTAAACAGACATCTCGTTGCGCAGCTCCCAATTTAGGTTGACCCCCGACCCCCCCCCCCCCCGACCAAAAAAAAACAAACTTTCACCCTTTTTCTCAGTAGCCCCTTACGTCTACAGTGGCGACCTGCCTTGTTTGGGGTGAACTATGTTAAAAAAAAAACTTTAAAAAAATTTTATCGCATCAATGACAGTCTTTGTAAATATCGTATTTTAACTTTATCAATGACAGGCACGCCCCATCGAAATTCTTTTTCTGTTGCTGTTTCACTGGTTCTTTCATCTTTGTAAATAAACTTCAGATCAACTTTATATATTTGTTTGGTTTTATTTTTTGTGATTATTATTATTATTATATTATTGACTTGGTTTGGTATTTATATATATATATATATATATATATATATATATATATATTAATAGGAAGAGACCTGCAAGTGGACAAGAACTATTTTTTAAAGGTAAGGACCTGAGAATATCTTTTGCACAGGTACCCCCGCGCGTGATAGGATGTTTCTTTATTTATCAATGTTAATGTTTTACTTATGAAGGCACCACCATCGCCATTGGACAAACAATAACACGTTCATTTTATTCTATTCTAAATCAAACTTTGTAAGAGATGGATGGTATTGACGAGGGTGAACCTCCTCCCCATCATTAACGTTAATGGTGTGGGGGGGGGGGCACCCTCATCAATACCATCCATCTGCTGTTTTAATTTTGTAATCAAATTATTTTGTGAAATAGGAATTTTTAAAAGTTAATTTTAATAATTGACACTAATCGTAAAGAAAAAATGACGCGTAATTAACGTGGAGCCAAGAAACACAGACATGCTTGAAGTCGCATGATTTAATTAATATACAGGGTCTTTTAGAAAAATTTGACACTTTTTGGAAAGGAAAGAAAAAGTCAAATCTTGGCCAATAATTGATGTATTCTCAAAATTCAAGGAGGATATACTGTTGAATGCAGCTCACTCGAAGAAGCCGCCCTGAGCTTTCATCATGGCCTTCAGACAGGACCTGAACGTCGAGAATGCAGCCTTCACTGTCCTTTGGGAGATGCTTGAATACCAGTTTGATCTTGACAATCGACTTGTCCTCGATGTGTCTCTCCTCACATAATAGTCTATAAGATTGCAATCAGGCAACAGGCAACTTGGGGGGGGGGGTTAGATGTTGGGACTGGTGAAGTTGTGGGAGTTCTCAGACAGCCCCATTTGGGTTTTCCTGAAGGTGCGACATGGAGCTGAGTCCTGCTGCCACACGTATGGCCTTCCACAATCATCCTTTACACCCAGCATTTGCCAAAAGTGGACAGCAACTCATCTCACATATTTTATTTATCTTCTTCCCACAAGGTAAGATGTAACACAGGTCGGGAAAGTGGGAATTGAAAAGCCCGCGCCCAAGAATTTGAGCGCTCTGGCCATGAAAAATTGCATGGGCAGCCCCGTCGGCATTCTCCAGTAGGGGCGCCTCAGGCGATTAACAATAAACTAACCTCTTCTCAGGGTGCACCTCCTAGAACTGCACAGGACGGACAACCGATAGACCGGCGTAAATCAAGACCCGAAGACCCAGACAATACCGGTCTATTGGGTGGGGTAAAAACCCCTGGCTGAACTCATCTCACATATTTATTTATTAATAAACCACAGTATTGCTACTTGAGACTTTTTTTCTTTTCTTTTTTTATTGATAAATCTATACTAATATGAGCAGCGCCTGTCTGTCTGTCTGCTCATGCAATACTTCTACCATTAATTGAACTAAGAGATCAGTAGGTCAGTATCTGTAAGTCTCTGATGCCTGTAGCACATCTATCCATGGAGTTTTCTTTTTGTATCCGGCCCTGACCATCGCAAGGCTTCATGCATCAAATTGACCTCATGACAAACCTATCCGGTGGAAAGGTGAATAAATGCCCTTACCGAAAAGTTTGAAAACCACTGTTTTAATTAAATTCCACCACCATGTATCCAGTTACTGTGTACGTAAGAATAATGTTGCATATACAGCGGTTGTTATCTTCCAAAATTCTTAATAACCCTCTAATCTTTTTCTTTTTACTTTTACTCACCCAAAACAAGGGGTCATGTTGCCACTGAGACGTAAGGGGCTACTGTGAATTAGGGGTCAGATTTATAGGGACATGCTAAGTGAGGAGTTGTGCAGTGGGATGTCTGTTCACATTAAATTAGATTTAAATTTTTGTATTTTCGTACAATCGAGGAAACAGGGAGCAAGGAGGGAATTCAAAAGGCAAGAAGTTCAAGGAAAGAAGTTATTAGATAGAAAACTTTACGGCATTTGGGGATCTCTGTAGTGAATGGCGGGATTTTGTTGATTGTTGGGGGTATTTACATCTAGGGGGCACAAGTGCAGCAAATTCGTTCTCCCCTCTTTGAGGAGGAGTAAGTTTATTGCTTACTGCCTGAGGCGCCTCTACCGGGGAATGCCGACGGGGCTGCCCAGGCAATTTTTAATGGCCAGAGTGCTCACCTTCTCGGGCGCTGGCTTTTCAAGTCCCACTTTCCCGACCCAACCTTGGGTCACATCTTACCTTGTGGGAGTAAGATAAAACTGGCCTTGTGCCTAACCTCCTGGAGAGGAGGTAAATAAACATACCATTGAAGTATTTGTAAAACAAGCACAGGAATGGAACATTTGGGCGATGAGACAAGGGCTGGAGCTTGGTAGACATTGTGGGACCTATTAGATAAGAGGCTCTTTTTGGACTCCGTCTAAGTGGCTAGTGGTTGGTGCAGCAGCTCAGATGTGGCAACAATACTCCATGCATGGTGGCTTTGTAAAGATATAGGACACTGGCACGTGAGAGAAGTTTTCTAGCATGTTAGAGGGAGCCCACTCTTCTTTGCAGCAGACTTGGCAATATCTTCTAAGTATTTGTTTCAGTTCATGTTAGCAGTGAATGTTAGGTTGAGGAGTTTAGATGTTGGCTCTCAGGAAGGGTGCTATTAGCCTTGACAATCGGTGGTTGGAAAGGTTTCTTACCATAAACAAATATTATCCATGGATAGTTGAATGCTAAGTCATTTTCTCCTGTTGAGTAGTCGTTACAATTGCATCCTTCATGCTTGCTATTTAACAAAATCTATTTTAGGGTTCTTGCAAAAACGTATCTGTAATTTGATCGGCCCCACCCTTTCTTCTTCTCTGCACCCTCTCTCTCACAAATGTGATGTTGCTAGTCTCAGTCTTTTGTATAAATACTATTATGGTACGTGTTCTTCAGAACTGTCTGATCTATTCCCTGCTTCCTTTGTTCCAGTTCGTGTGTCTAGTGGTCTCCATCAATTCGCTGTTTTGATATCTCATTGTCATATAGCTTCCTATTCCAATAGCTTCTTTCCAAGAACTGCAGGCTTGTGGAACTCCCTTCCTGCTGACTGTTTTTCTCTTACCTATAACCTTGGCCTTTTCAAGACTACGACCAATAGGCATCTCCTGTTTTTTGCGATAATCATCTTTCGTTCTTGTTCGTCCTTACATCAAGTGGCTTCATGCCTTGTTTGAAGTGATTTCCATTAAAAGAATTTTTTTTTAATTAGAAAGTTGTAAATAAAAATACTTCAAGAGTCAGATGAAGTACTGCTGCCACATCTGGGGAGGTGGCGCTTGGAGCACTCTTTCTTGCCTTGACAGAGTACAAAATCAACTTCACAATCTAGTGGGGGATGATCTCTTTTGTTTTCTACAACCCTTTCACTCACAGAAGAGATGTTGCTCGTCTTTCTCAACTTATTTCCATGATAGGTGCTCGACTGAGCTCTAATCTCTGGTTCTTCCTTGTAAAACATTCACAGAAAGAACAAGTCTAGCTACCACAATGCAAAGAACTTTACTTTTTTCTTCCGTATGCCTCACGTCAAACGGAATTTCCATGAACAGAGTTTCTTTCCCAGAGCGTCGCATCTGTGGAACACATTACCACAGCATTGCTTCCCTGTGGGCTACAATATGATTGTCTTCAAATCCAATCTCAACAACCGTCTTCATCAGTAATACAGTTTCGTCCATTCCATTCATCATTTTCAATCCTTTCATAATATTGTTCATCATTCAACTGACCATCCATCCATCTCATTAACCCTTATCCTCAAATGGATTTTAGCCTTGATAAGTGGTGATTCATTCGTAAAAAGAATTGTTTTCACTCAAAGTTTACTAGTCTCCCCACGAGGGTAGAGTTAGACACAAGGTCGGTTTTTAAAGGGAGGAAATTCAGCTCTCCAAAAAGGGACACTCTGGAAATTAGGACAAAAATTAAAATTTCCTCAGTTGAGAAGGATTTCTTCTCTATTGACCGGGAACAGAACAGATACTACACTTTGATCCTCGCCCGAAGATGGAGGAGTCATATTTAGTCATAGTCAGAAACAGTAGCTGCTGTATATGTATAGTTCTCCTTGCGTATACATTTACTGTATACTCGGCCATGTTCGCTAGTTCGTTGAATCATATTATCGTGAAAGGCTGACAATGAGTGAAACAAGGTAGGTAACTCATACTTGTCTGCGAAATGTTAACAAGGGGAGAAAGTTTTTAAAAAATCGCCGAGAGCATTTGTAAACATGATGCGAAGGTCCATGCTTTCGTTAGCCATTCCTTTACTAACGAAGAGTTTAACTTGTCGCAATGCAACAACGGGTTTAAGAAAGACAAGAATGCAGGTATTTATGCTCCTGCCAAGGAGAGATGAACATATTTGGAGTACAATCAGCTATGTTGTTTCGTTTTAAAAATGTTATTTTTGAGTTAAGTTGGAATTACATAAGAAGATAGACTAATTTATTTTGATTAATTCTTATTTCAGTCACGTAAATTATTTAGAATGAAATGTGTTTTTGCATGTTTTTTTTCCATTACTTTCAAACAACTTATTTTTCACTTAATCAATGTTTAAGTAAAAAAAACACTAAGCTATACCAAGTTCCATCATACACGTGGAACGCTGAAATGAAAATTCGACCAGAAAAATGTAATCGCCATCTTTAGTAACAAACCGAGGACAAGGCTAAGGTCACGTAATTCAAGTTCATAATTTTTCTACTTTAGGATGGGGGGGGGGGGACATTATTTTACCATTTTTGGGTTGATATGCAGTTTAGGGACCAGGCTGAAATAATAACGTTATAATTTAGAAACCCATTCTTAATTAACTATCCTGTACTTTCACCTAACAATTTAATAAACAAAAGATACCTTAAAAATTAGATTTAACTTTAAAATCCTATCGAAAAAATAGCCCGGGCCGTAAACTGCATAAGCACCAATATTTTTTGAACCCTACGAAATAAAATTGAATTATTTCACTTAGTAGCCGCTATTTCGAATTATTGACCATAAAGACGCCATAAATAGACTGTTTCTCTTGTACCAAACGTCATAAACAATGTTTCTAAACCGATATTGCACATTAAAAATAATTAAATAAAAAAAAATATCGCTTCTTTTTTTTTTAATACGAATTATTTGATCAGTAATCAAGAATAAACTATTTTTACTTGATGTTTAATTTTCATTAAAAAACAATACCAGAAAATGTTAATAAATTTTAATTATAAAATGTTACCTGAAAAAGAGTTCGGGTTACTTTGTTTTTAATTATGACTTTGGTACAAAAGAAATAGTCTACCGATGGCGGCTTACTGTTATGAATTCGGAATAGAGGCCACTGTGTTAGATAATACAATTTCGCCGTTTTTCTTTATTTTTGTTTTCTTAAAATTATGTTCCGTGTCATTAATTAGAAAATTATGAACTTGAGTTATATACCCTTAACCTCGTTTTCAATTTGCTTATAAAGGTAGCGTGTACGATGGAACTTAGTGTTTTTAATTAAAAGAAATTTTTTTTAACCAAAACATGGTTTAAGTAAAAATAAGTTGTTTAAAAATAATAATCGTTACCCGTTTCACTCTAAATAAATTACGTGACTGAAATAGGATTTAACCACTTAATTTTATTCTTTGACCCATTTCTATTTCGTCAAAAATATATTTCGGTTTTGGGGAAGATTATCTCTCTTAATGTTGTTTACCTGAAGAAATCGACCGATTTTCTTTTAAAACAATGTTAATAACTCAAGCTGAAATCTGTAAATACAATTTTACCTTATACAGACTTGTAAAAAAGTAATATTTAAAGTTTTAGGAAAAACAAACAAGTAACTTGCTTCTTTTTTTTAATTTAAGATTTTCAAATTTTCTTATTAACCAACGGAAGGCAGCCATTGTTCCTGACAAGATTCATTCAGACAAGGGCGATAACTCAATTCAACTAAAACTCTTGTCTTTTTTTTTCTTTTTGAAAAGGGAGGGTTGACTTTTAACGGTCCTTTGTATTGGAAAAGGCATTTACCAAGAGTAATAACATGGTATATCATATATAATCTATCAACTTTATTTACGTCTTATATGTAATGTAAAGAATCAAGAAAATAGTTCAAAGGTATAGACCAGTGATGCTCAATCTGTTTAACACAAACTATATAAGAAATTTTCTGTAGATCTCTATTTAAGTAGAAAATAATTTTTTTTTTAATAAAGAATTTAAATTTCAAAATAGACTTTATTGTTTCCAAAGAAAATGTAAATTTTATTCAATAAACAATGTCAATATGATGCTTGGTCTTGGTCCTTTTTTGCATAAGGAGAAATAATCAATTGAAATAGTTTTACTTTTTTCTTTTTTTTAACATAGTTCACCCCAGACAAGGCAGGCTGCCACTGTAGACGTAAGGGGCTACTGAGAAGAAAGAAAAGGGAGATAGTTGGGAGGGGGGGGGGTCAACCTAAATTGGGATCTGCGCAGCGAGATGTCTGTTTACATTAGTTTTAAATTTCTGCATGTCAGTACCGTCGGGGAAACAGGGGGGCAGGGAGGGAGTTCCAGAGACCAGCAACACGAGGAAAGAAGCTATTTGAGTAGAAAGCTCTCCGGCATCTGGGGACCTCCACAGTGAATGGATGGGATTTAATCGATTGTCTAGTTGATCTAGTGTACTTACGTCGAGGGGGCACCAGAGCAGCCAATTCATCGGAGCACAATCCATTGAAGTATTTGTAAAACACGCACAAGGATGCTACATTGCGGCGATGGTTTTCTGTAAGAGATGCTGTATACTGATGATTTAGTACTTGCCTAATGGAAGCTCTACTTGTTAAGTTAAAGACATGGAGGAATGCTATGGAAAGTAAAGGTCTAAAAGTGAATATTACCAAGACCAAAGTGATGATCAGTGGTGTTGGAAAGTGGTGTTGTAGTGTTGGAAAGTTGTGTTGGAAAGTGGTGTTGTAGTGTTGGAAAGTGGTGTAGTGTTGGAAAGTGGTGTTGTAGTGTTGGAAAGTGGTGTTGTAGTGTTGGAAAGTGGTGTAGTGTTGGAAAGTGGTGTTGTAGTGTTGGAAAGTGGTGTTGTAGTGTTGGAAAGTGGTGTTGTAGTGTTGGAAAGTAGTGTTGGAAAGTGGTGTTGTAGTGTTGGAAAGTGGTGTTGTAGTGTTGGAAAGTGGTGTTGTAGTGTTGGAAAGTGGTGTTGTAGTGTTGGAAAGCTCCTCAAAAGAGGAAAATTCCCCTGCTCAAATTGTGGAAAGGGAATCGAGTGCAATTCAATTTTTTGTTGTACCTGTAAGCATTGGGTACACAAGAAATGCAGTGGAATTCCTAGTGGCTTGAGAAACGATAGCCAATTTGTGTGCAAGAAGTGTAAGACAATGGAGATGGATGAGAACTCAGATGTGGAGAAAGTATATCTGGATGGTGAAGCTATAGAGGTTGTCAAGAAGTTTTGTTACCTTAGTGATACCATTGGAGTACAGGGAGGAGCAGGTTCTAGTTTGATTGAAAGAATTAGGAGTGGATGAAGTAAATTCAGGGAGGTTCTGCCATTACTAACCAGCAGAGCGTTACCACTGTTACCCAAGGAAGACACGTCCTCAACCCTCACTGGCCAGGTTTCACTTTCATACATCATCACACTGTGTACATATGCCTGATAAATTCTTCTCTTGGTTAATAGTAGTAATGCTTTGCTGCTTAGTAATGACAGAAGTTCCCCGAACTTACTTCATCCACTGCTCACGCTTTAAATCACACTAGCACCTGCTCCACCCTGTGCTTCATTGTGGAAGTAAATGAAATAGGATTTTAAAATCAAGTGAAGGAAGGATATAAAACACGTTTTAGGTTTTAAGTTTATTTTTAGAACAAAAGAAAAAGCATATTTAGGTATAAATGCAACAACAGTCAAAGTTAAGAATACATCAACTGCTTCTCCTGCTACTTTCCCTAACCCTAACCCAACATCAACTGCTCCTCCTGCTACTTTCCCTAACCCTAACCCAACATCAACTGCTCCTCCTGCTACTTTCCCTAACCCAACATCAACTGCTCCTCCTGCTACTTTCCCTAACCCTAACCCAACATCAACTGCTCATCCTGCTACTTTCCCTAACCCTAACCCAACATCAACTGCTCCTCCTGCTACTTTCCCTAACCCAACATCAACTGCTCCTCCTGCTACTTTCCCTAACCCTAACCCAACATCAACTGCTCCTCCTGCTACTTTCCCTAACCCTAACCCAACATCAACTGCTCATCCTGCTACTTTCCCTAACCCTAACCCAACATCAACTGCTCCTCCTGCTACTTTCCCTAACCCAACATCAACTGCTCCTCCTGCTACTTTCCCTAACCCTAACCCAACATCAACTGCTCCTCCTGCTACTTTCCCTAACCCAACATCAACTGCTCCTCCTGCTACTTTCCCTAACCCTAACCCAACATCAACTGCTCCTCCTGCTACTTTCCCTAACCCTAACCCAACATCAACTGCTCCTCCTGCTACTTTCCCTAACCCTACATCAACTGCTCCTCCTGCTACTTTCCCTAACCCTAACCCAACATCAACTGCTCATCCTGCTACTTTCCCTAACCCTAACCCAACATCAACTGCTCCTCCTGCTACTTTCCCTAACCCAACATCAACTGCTCCTCCTGCTACTTTCCCTAACCCTAACCCAACATCAACTGCTCCTCCTGCTACTTTCCCTAACCCAACATCAACTGCTCCTCCTGCTACTTTCCCTAACCCTAACCCAACATCAACTGCTCATCCTGCTACTTTCCCTAACCCTAACCCAACTGCTCCTCCTGCTACTTTCCCTAACCCAACATCAACTGCTCCTCCTGCTACTTTCCCTAACCCTAACCCAACATCAACTGCTCCTCCTGCTACTTTCCCTAACCCAACATCAACTGCTCCTCCTGCTACTTTCCCTAACCCTAACCCAACATCAACTGCTCCTCCTGCTACTTTCCCTAACCCTAACCCAACATCAACTGCTCCTCCTGCTACTTTCCCTAACCCTACATCAACTGCTCCTCCTGCTACTTTCCCTAACCCTAACCCAACATCAACTGCTCATCCTGCTACTTTCCCTAACCCTAACCCAACATCAACTGCTCCTCCTGCTACTTTCCCTAACCCAACATCAACTGCTCCTCCTGCTACTTTCCCTAACCCTAATCCAACATCAACTGCTCCTCCTGCTACTTTCCCTAACCCTAACCCAACATCAACTGCTCCTCCTGCTACTTTCCCTAACCCAACATCAACTGCTCCTCCTGCTACTTTCCCTAACCCAACATCAACTGCTCCTCCTGCTACTTTCCCTAACCCTAACCCAACATCAACTGCTCCTCCTGCTACTTTCCCTAACCCAACATCAACTGCTCCTCCTGCTACTTTCCCTAACCCAACATCAACTGCTCCTCCTGCTACTTTCCCTAACCCTAACCCAACATCAACTGCTCCTCCTGCTACTTTCCCTAACCCAACATCAACTGCTCCTCCTGCTACTTTCCCTAACCCTAACCCAACATCAACTGCTCCTCCTGCTACTTTCCCTAACCCTAACCCAACATCAACTGCTCCTCCTGCTACTTTCCCTAACCCAACATCAACTGCTCCTCCTGCTACTTTCCCTAACCCTAACCCAACATCAACTGCTCATCCTGCTACTTTCCCTAACCCTAACCCAACATCAACTGCTCCTCCTGCTACTTTCCCTAACCCAACATCAACTGCTCCTCCTGCTACTTTCCCTAACCCTAATCCAACATCAACTGCTCCTCCTGCTACTTTCCCTAACCCTAACCCAACATCAACTGCTCCTCCTGCTACTTTCCCTAACCCAACATCAACTGCTCCTCCTGCTACTTTCCCTAACCCAACATCAACTGCTCCTCCTGCTACTTTCCCTAACCCTAACCCAACATCAACTGCTCCTCCTGCTACTTTCCCTAACCCTAACCCAACATCAACTGCTCCTCCTGCTACTTTCCCTAACCCTACATAAACTGCTCCTCCTGCTACTTTCCCTAACCCTAACCCAACATCAACTGCTCATCCTGCTACTTTCCCTAACCCTAACCCAACATCAACTGCTCCTCCTGCTACTTTCCCTAACCCAACATCAACTGCTCCTCCTGCTACTTTCCCTAACCCTAATCCAACATCAACTGCTCCTCCTGCTACTTTCCCTAACCCTAACCCAACATCAACTGCTCCTCCTGCTACTTTCCCTAACCCAACATCAACTGCTCCTCCTGCTACTTTCCCTAACCCTAACCCAACATCATCTGCTCCTCCTGCTACTTTCCCTAACCCTAACCCATCATCAACTGCTCCTCCTGCTACTTTCCTTAACCCTAACCCAACATCAACTGCTCCTCCTGCTACTTTCCCTAACCCTAACCCAACATACACTGCTCCTCCTGCTACTTTCCCTAACCCTAACCCAACATCAACTGCTCCTCCTGCTACTTTCCCTAACCCTAACCCAACATCAACTGCTCCTCCTGCTACTTTCCCTAAACCTAACCCAACATCAACTGCTCCTCCTGCTACTTTCCCTAACCCAACATCAACTTCTCCTCCTGCTACTTTCCCTAACCCAACATCAACTGCTCCTCCTGCTACTTTCCCTAACCCAACATCAACTGCTCCTCCTGCTACTTTCCCTAACCCTAATCCAACATCAACTGCTCCTCCTGCTACTTTCCCTAACCCTAATCCAACATCAACTGCTCCTCCTGCTACTTTCCCTAACCCAACATCAACTGCTCCTCCTGCTACTTTCCCTAACCCTAACCCAACATCAACTGCTCCTCCTGCTACTTTCCTTAACCCTAACCCAACATCAACTGCTCCTCCTGCTACTTTCCCTAACCCTAACCCAACATCAACTGCTCCTCCTGCTACTTTCCCTAACCCTAACCCAACATCAACTGCTCCTCCTGCTACTTTCCCTAACCCTAACCCAACATCAACTGCTCCTCCTGCTACTTTCCCTAACCCTAACCCAACATCAACTGCTCCTCCTGCTACTTTCCCTAACCCTAACCCAACATCAACTGCTCCTCCTGCTACTTTCCCTAACCCAACATCAACTGCTCCTCCTGCTACTTTCCCTAACCCTAACCCAACATCAACTGCTCCTCCTGCTACTTTCCCTAACCCTAACCCAACATCAACTGCTCCTCCTGCTACTTTCCCTAACCCTAACCCAACATCAACTGCTCCTCCTGCTACTTTCCCTAACCCTAACCCAACATCAACTGCTCCTCCTGCTACTTTCCCTAACCCTAACCCAACATCAACTGCTCCTCCTGCTACTTTCCCTAACCCAACATCAACTGCTCCTCCTGCTACTTTCCCTAACCCTAACCCAACATCAACTGCTCCTCCTGCTACTTTCCCTAACCCTAACCCAACATCAACTGCTCCTCCTGCTACTTTCCCTAACCCTACATCAACTGCTCCTCCTGCTACTTTCCCTAACCCTAACCCAACATCAACTGCTCCTCCTGCTACTTTCCCTAACCCTAACCCAACATCAACTGCTCCTCCTGCTACTTTCCCTAACCCTAACCCAACATCAACTGCTCCTCCTGCTACTTTCCCTAACCCTAACCCAACATCAACTGCTCCTCCTGCTACTCTCAGTAGACACAACCACTTCTGATATTTTCTTTTTTAGCAATAAACAGCAGCTTACACATACATACAGGGTCTGCTATAAGTAATTATATAGTTTCTTTCGTTTGTAACTTTGTTGATATTTAAGTATTTCTTCTATTTCAGGTGTCATTCGAAATGGAAAGTGTATATTTTTATAGCATCGTTGAACTTAAGAAACAAATCCAAGCTTTCATTACTCAAGTTCCGTTGGAGCTTTGCGCAGAAGTATGCCGCTCAGTCTATGAAAGATTAGCAAAGTGCATTTAGCTTCATGAAGACCACACAGAGATTTGAAAAAAAATTTGTTTATGAAAATCGCTCCAAACAAGGCATGAAGCCACTTGATGTCAGGAGCTAACAAGAACGAAAGCTGATTATTGCAAAGACAGGAGATGCCTATTTGCCTTAGTCTTGAAAAGCCTGCAGTTCTTGGAAAGAAGCTACTGGAATAGGAAGGTATAAAAACAGCAAATTGATGGAGACCACTAGACCAACAAGCTGGAACAAAGGAAGCAGGGAATAGATCAGACAATTCTGAAGAACACGTACCATAATAATATTTATAGAAAAGACTGAGACTAGCAACATCACACCTGTGAGAGAGAGGGTGCAGAGAAAAGAAAGGGTAGGAGCCAAATTTCAGATACGTTTCTGCACCTTATCAAGAACTCAAATAGGACAGAGATTCACCAGCCCAAATATGACAACAGTACTCCATACATGGTCTGATAGTAGATTTGTAGAGATAGAGAATAGCCTCAGGTGTTGGAAAGTGTTTGGAGCAATAGAGAGAACTGACTTTATGAGAAGCAGAAAGGGCAATGGATCTAATATATGAACTCCAAGAAAGATTTGATGAGCAAGAAAGACCAAGACGTTTCAGCTTTAATAAATGTTGCAATGAACATCATGTTTTATGTTGCAAAAAACTTTATGTCCTTTGTCAGTTTCTATATTGCAGTTGTATATTTCTTTCATGTTACATTTATTATGTTGAAATAAAATTATTTAGTTACTCATGGCGGACACTATATATATATATATATATATATATATATAGTCTAAAGAAGCTCTGAGTTATTTTAAACAAAAAGACAAAAAAAAGGAAAATGCAGTTTAAATTCCCACAGAAACTAACTAAATCCAAAATAGTGCAGACTTAACATTCGTTGGGAAATTCATAAATAAATTAAATATATAATAGTAAGTAAATAAAATAAAAAGGGGGATTAAGTATCTAACAGTGAAACAAAAACAGGAGACCTTAACGTAAGCATCTAATATTAACACGGGGATCATCAGCTGTTTACCATGTAACTGTTTCGGAGATATATATATATACTAACAAAAACTACCCACCCTTCGGACATCAATTACTGAGGCTGTAGTCTTCTTTACAGAAAACAAAGAAATACTTTTCAATTGAAATTTTAGTAATTTGGAGAAAAATTTTAAAAAATTATGATTGTCATAGTGTTATTTGATATATTCAAATGTGGAGGAAATTTACTGTGCATAAACATAGTCAAATTTTATTTTTTTAGGAAAAAACAACAAAAAGGTTAATTGATATTGTTTTTAATATATTCAACGTTGATAAATTTTATTTTGTTTCAGCATCAAAATTAAAACGAATTCAACATTAAAACTAGTTATATAATGAAATGAATAAGCATAAAGGTGGAACGTTGATTGGTCAAATAAACCAATTTTATATTACCGAGTAATTCAAAATGGTTACTTTGCACTTTTTGCCTTTAAAAACAGAAAAAAAAGACTTAATGAATATTAAAGAAGAAAAATCTTTTTTTTTTTTTTTTTTTTTTTGTAATTTAGGAAGATTAGAGGAGTTTTTTCTTTTCTATGACAAATGTTAAAGTTATCATTTTCACTAGCGGGACCCGTGTAAATTACACGCAATGATGTTTTCAATACTTATTATCTTGTTCCTAACCTATACATGTTTGAATAAAATATGATAAGATTTGACTTGTATATTTATTTTAAAAAATGAATATGTGTATTCCCGGTCGTCCCCTCCATACCCCCCCCCCTCGATCTAGAAAAAAAATCTTAGAGGTTGGTTGGGATCGAACTAGAAACCAGCCAGGCTGTCGTTCAACTCCTACTTTGCTAACCGTTGCGCCAAATGGAAATATATGAAAATAATACGAAAATTAGGTAGATGTAATGCTTTTCCAAATCTAGGTGCGGTACGCATGCGCAGAGCTTTTGATGTAAGCGTGACACACGAACACACACACACTATCGTATTAATATATAGATTATCACTACCAACATGTTGACTCCTTGGCATTTTAGCTAGGAGCAAAATGTAGCATCTATTCTGATTCTGCACTTAGTTTTTCTGTCAATGAAGGAGAAATCCTTCTAGAGCGAGGAAATTACAATTTTTGCTCCAATCCAGAGTGCCCCTTTTGAGGGAGATGGATTTTCCCCACGTTAAATATTGACATTGTGCCTGACTCTGCTCTCGTGGGAGGAAGTAAATAAGAACAGCAACAATAAGAAAATTATTTTTTTAAAATAACAAATGCATGTATTTAATTATAAACAGAAAACCTTTGTTAATTTTTGCGTTTAATGCAAACTTTATTTTTTTAAAAGTAATTATTCCAAACTTATCCAAGAGTTTTGCTATGTGTAAATATCCGTGTGCGAAAATGTAACCCCCCCCCCCAAAAAAAAAATTAAACGGAAGTTATGATTTTGAATTTTAAACTTAATTCATTAATCGCTTAAAATAATATTAGTACTGATAATAATTAAGATATTAATATCAAGAAAATTTTTTTGTATACATGATAAAATAGCAGAATCAAACTATAAATAAATTGTACTGAATGTGAATTTATTAGACAATGTTTAAAAAATAAATATGCAAATAAATTATAGCCTTGAGAGTGTTTAGTAAGGTTTTCTGTGAGTATATATACCGTATGTGAAAATATTTTAGTGTAAAATTGAATTAGGTACAGTTAAAGTGTTTTGATATTTGTATAGTTGGGATAAATGAAAAAAACTTTCGCATTTATTCATTTAGATATATATATAGTCTTGGAAGTTTCTCAACCATTAAAACTATATTAAATTTTTTTTTTTAACCAAAAAAATCCTTAAGTCTCAAGTCGTTCAGTGGAAAATCACTCATGTAAGTCAATTTAACCTTTACAGTTATTATATTAGTTTGCTTCTAACATTATTTAAGGGATCATCAGTTGTTTACCACGAAAAACTGTTTCGGGAATTTATATATATATATATATATATATAAATGTATTCTTTGTTAGATCATATATATTGTAGTTGCATATTTATTCCATGTTACATTTATTATGCTGAACTAAAATTATATAGTTACTTATGGCTGATGCTGTATATATACATGTACATACACACACCAATATACTATATATATATATATATATATATTAGAGTCGAACGTGAAAAGATCACCAAATACCAGGACCTAAAGAATAACTTAAAAACAACATGGTCTCTGAGAGAAATCAACATGATACCGGTTGTTTTAGGCGCAACTGGCCTAATTGAAAAAATCTTTAAAAATACTTAGACACAATCCCTGGAAGACCAGCCTATAGCAAAATACAGATAGCAGCCCTAAAAGGGACAACGTTTAAAAAAGCCATCTGATATAAATTTAAATCATAATGAAATCAAGTGTTAGCTCTATTTGTTTGATCTATTCATACTAACTGAAATCAAATTAAAAAAAAAAACGTGAGAAATATACGATGAATGTCATCGCTAAAAGGTGGAAGTGTATACCGATGTGGACTGGTGACTAAAATTATTCTGTTCATTTGTTTTTAAATGTAAAAATGTTATTAAAAACAAGTCTTTTGTTTAAGTTCCTTTCATTTTTTGTTTAATTTTCTCAGATAACTGGATCAGATGTTCTTTTCAACCATCAGAACCAAAATGCGATAACAACACGGAAACAGTGTTTGAGTGTGGATGCAAGCAATATACAAAGGTGAATATGAATTTTGTATCTGGTGTAACTCTCGCAATATACAAAGGTGAATATGAATTTTGTATCTGGTGTAACTCTCGCAATATACAAAGGTGAATATGAATTTTGTATCTGGTGTAACTTTCGCAATATACAAAGGTGAATATAAATTTTGTATCTGGTGTAACTCTCACAATATACAAAGGTGAATATGAATTTTGTATCTGGTGTAACTCTCGCAATATACAAAGGTGAATATGAATTTTGTATCTGGTGTAACTCTCGCAATATACAAAGGTGAATATGAATTTTGTATCTGGTGTAACTCTCGCAATATACAAAGGTGAATATAAATTTTGTATCTGGTGTAACTCTCGCAATATACAAAGGTGAATATAAATTTTGTATCTGGTGTAACTCTCGCAATATACAAAGGTGAATATGAATTTTGTATCTGGTGTAACTCTCGCAATATACAAAGGTGAATATGAATTTTGTATCTGGTGTAACTCTCGCAATATACAAAGGTGAATATAAATTTTGTATCTGGTGTAACTCTCGCAATATACAAAGGTGAATATGAATTTTGTATCTGGTGTAACTCTCGCAATATACAAAGGTGAATATAAATTTTGTATCTGGTGTAACTCTCGCAATATACAAAGGTGAATATGAATTTTGTATCTGGTGTAACTCTCGCAATATACAAAGGTGAATATGAATTTTGTATCTGGTGTAACTCTCGCAATATACAAAGGTGAATATGAATTTTGTATCTGGTGTAACTCTCGCAATATACAAAGGTGAATATGAATTTTGTATCTGGTGTAACTCTCGCAATATACAAAGGTGAATATGAATTTTGTATCTGGTGTAACTCTCGCAATATACAAAGGTGAATATGAATTTTGTATCTGGTGTAACTCTCGCAATATACAAAGGTGAATATGAATTTTGTATCTGGTGTAACTCTCGCAATATACAAAGGTGAATATGAATTTTGTATCTGGTGTAACTCTCGCAATATACAAAGGTGAATATGAATTTTGTATCTGGTGTAACTCTCGCAATATACAAAGGTGAATATGAATTTTGTATCTGGTGTAACTCTCGCAATATACAAAGGTGAATATGAATTTTGTATCTGGTGTAACTCTCGCTTCCCCCCGATTTTGTCCTTATTTTACTTTGTGAAATCAGTTGAAACAGTCCCCTGGCAAAATAAGAAGCTGGTGGCAAATGCTAACACCTATATTGAGTCTTTTTAAAAAAAACCCTATGCTATACACTTTCTTACATATTCATTTCTTGTAAGAAGTATATTTGAATAATAAATTACGAGCACTTAATAATAGCGAGTTACGTTCCAATCATCCTGTACAACTTTATGGGTAAAAATGGTATTAAACAAAAGAGTCTTTTTTGCTCCTTGTATTTTCCCCCTAGATCTATGTTAAACATTGCCAAAAACGTCAAGCTGTTGAATATAGGAAATTATCAAAAGAAAAAATGACAAAGTATCAATATGCTCTGTGTGCATTTACTGCACAGGTCGTGATCGTCTGCTTGTTGTGCCAGTTCAAAGTTGTTGCTCAATTCCGACGCCGGTCGCAGTGTCAGCCAACAGTGCTGCAACAGAAAAATACTCCCTCCAAATAGAACCACAACTCCAGTTTAAAACAACTAACAGAGGTCTATTTTTTTGGAGGTAACAATAGTACTCGTTTTTGAACAACAGATTGCAAATGAGAGAAATTAAAACACAAGTCCAAGGGCCCATCTTGCTTGGAGAGACACACAAAACCAACTGACTGCCAAACCCCAGAAAAACAAACTGACTGTATGACGCCCAGGGGGCCAACTCTGACTACCCTCCCCTGTAAATCTCCTCAATATATCTACTTTTGACCTGAAATCTTAGATGTCCGGTCTTTTTCTCAGTCACTCTCAGCTGGTCACCAGAACTGACTACATCCGTCTCTTCTCTCAGACCATCGTTATCCGACCACCCAGAAACTGACCACTTAAGATAATGGCTAGCTAGCATCCACTTGAAAAACATGAACATAAAAAAAACACTGTCTAGGGGGTCCTGTATCTAGCCGGCCATTATTTTCGCAAGTACCTTACTCTCAGCATGAACCCTGGTTTAAAGACACACTAACCTTTTTCAAAGATAAATCAAATTCTGTGTGGCCAAATCAAAAATCAGAGATATTTCCCATATATTGTGTGATTTTTCTTTTCTTAGTTAAATATCTCTCACTTTCAGTAAGTCTGTTATTCGCATGCACCACAAATATGCCACCCACTAAATATGCCACCTAGTGCATATTACAAAAGTCTATCTATACAAAATACTTAATTTTTATTGACAACTTTTTAAGACAACGCATAACAAAGTGTTTGTAAAGAATGAGAATTCAAAGAGTCCAAGAAAGTTCTGGTGGAAGAAAGGTGTTTTATCTGTAAGGAATAATTGAGTACATGTTTTCATTTTAGCTGGTGCAACCTGCATTTATGTGTATGCAAATGCAATAGGCATGGAGATGTACATGTATATTAGTGTAGCGTGCCTGTTTTGACAGTGAGAGAGTGTATGTATGAACTTGTGTCTCTGTGCATTCAGTGAGCAGCATGTATATGCTGTCGCTATGTTTAGTAGTTTGTGAAAGTCTCTTGTTACGTGTGTACTACTTTCTGAGGGCCTTTTGCCCCAAAGGAGCTAGGCAGGATTATGTTGTGTGCATGAATGTTGTCTCTGGAAGAAGAACAGGAAAGAGAAAGAAAACGCTGTTTTACGGTGTTTATACTACACACAAGATTTTGGCAGTGAATATCTCTTGCGGTTTGATTGGTTGGAGGAAACTACTGATTTAAGCTTTTGTTCAATCAGGAGTCGATACGTAAAAACAACATTCACTGCTGTTGCTCCCTTAACACTGTATTGTCATATTTGAAATTAATTTTTGCCATAAAGTATTTTTTTGATAATATCAGTAATTATTCTATTTTGCAGTCCTCTTTCTCAGAATATGTATGAAACAATATCCAATGAAACATTAGACTCCTTGCTTGAATGTTGCGAAAGTTTTGAAGATCTGCAGAATTGTCCAAAAGAATTTGACGCTACCTACGCAGTAAGTAAATTTGTTTTTGTTTTTTGTTTTTTTTAGTTTTGTGATATTTTATTACAGAGTTTGTTACATAATGAAAGCTGTGATTTGAATGGAAAAGTGTGAGTGACACCTAGGGATCACAGGTGACACCTCACTAAAATGGAAGTCGGTGAAATCACGTGACTCCTGGGGGCCAGAGAATTCTACTTCTTCCTGGCAAGACTTCAAGCAAAACGGATACTTAAAAGTCACTATCTCTGATGGACAGGGTGGTGGGGAGTGGCACAAAATGTAGCTAGGTATAATGAGACAAGCTATCTATCTATTTGTCCTTCTCTCTCTCTCTCTCTCTCTCTCTCTCTCTCTCTCTCTCTCTCTCTCTCTCTCTCTCTCGGGCCTGCACGCAAGTAACCTGTCACTTTAAAGTGTTAATTTCTCTCTCTGGTCTTCTCTGTTCCTTTCTGTTTAAAAAATTTATATATGTGTAAAATACACGAGAATGCTCATCGAACCTGGGTCGAAGACTGAATGACATTCTAACAGCAAAGAGAGACAACTCACGCTTTACGTATTCAAATATGACTGTCCTGCCGGTTGCACGATTCGAACCCCAGACCAAAGTGACCTTTAATTTTCCAGTCTGAACTTCTAACATGCGGCCAACCCAACAGCCATTATGTCTATACAAGCGGAAATATTTTAGCAGGCTGCCATAACAGTGTTCATCGATCCAAATGGACGGAACTTTGTATTACGCATTTAATTATTTAATTAATAGCCTATTATTAATTCTCTTAAAGTGCCCATCCTGTGTTAAAGGGGGCTATAAATGATATTATGATAAATATTTTTATTCAATTCTTATCCATATACACATGTGTTTCATCCTTTTTCAAGAATCATTAGTGCGGAGAATGACTGTTCCACCTGTCGCACGATTCGAACCCCAGATCCCAAAGTCACAGATAAACAGCTATTACTGTTAATAAATAATTTTCAAACCTAGCAAATAAATGTATATGTGCATATATATATATATATATATATATATATAAATATTAAATTATTTATAACCTACAGACGCTAGCGTTTCAAGCTTAGTGCTCTCATCAGTGCAGGAAAGTATCAATTTCAGACGGTCGGGAGGGGTGAACCCGGTTCACAGAGACAGCCTAGAATCTGCAAGCAGTCGCCCTATCATCGTGGCCACCGGAACTGTCATGTGATTAAGAGGAATTAAGATCTATATGTACCTAGAAGAAGGCAGAGACAGAAGACTAATTGAGAGGATTCGACGAACGTACATTGATTTGCTAGGTTTCAAAATTATTTATATATATATATACATATATGTGTGTACATACATATATGTATACACACAAATATTGGGGGAGGGGTAAAAGTTCCGCAAAGAGATTTAAAGATCTGATGAATTTCTTTTTGCCGGCATAAAGAAAGTTTACAACTGGCGATAGAGACAAACTCCAAAATTTTCAAATGCTTTTTAGAATTTGCTCTGTGCAAGACTTCAAAACGCTCCATTTTTATAGTTTTGGGCATAGCATGGATTGTCAAACAAGTGCTAAAGAATGTATATATATATATATATATATTTTTATTTTTTATTATTGTTATAATTAATGTTATTTGATATGCAAATTACTATATCATACGGTAGTCTTAAGGGTAATATATTATTATTATTATTTTATTATTATTATTAAATTTTTTTTATGTATATATTAGTGATATTTTAAGCTGAATTATTTCGACACTTGATTATTGGGGAAAATGGTCATATAATCAGTACCATTGGAGAGCCATGAATATTATAACTGTCCTGTTTTTAAATCTCCGAAACAGTTACATGGTAAACAGCTGATGATCCCCGTGTTAATATTAGACGCTTAAGGTCTCCTGTTTTTGTTTCACTCTTAGATAATTAACCCCCCCCTTTTTTTATTTTTTTATTTTTATTTTTTTTTATTTTACTTATATTTTTTCATTTATTAATTTTCCAACAAATATCTTGGATTTAGTTAGTTTGTCTGGGAATTTAAACTGCATTTTACATTTCTTTTTTTTTTTATTTTTTATTTTTTTATGACTCAAAGCTTCTTTAGACTATATATATATATATATATATGTATATATATATATATTTTTCACGCGCGCACGCAAGTAACCCATCTCTCTGTTTGTTCTTTGTGACTCTTCCTTTCTGATTAATAAACCTTCTTATAACCTAACATCAACGTCTGAGTGATTTTGTCTACAGACGATCAAGAAACCGACGGTTACCAGACTACAGTATATATATATAATGGTTTATACATCCCACGGACAACCGAAACTTGTACAAGAGTATGTAATGGTAATACATGATTGGCTGAACAAAACCACATGGTATTTACCTGAT
The DNA here is from genome assembly GCA_963556195.1 of Sepiola atlantica. Taxonomy (NCBI): domain Eukaryota; kingdom Metazoa; phylum Mollusca; class Cephalopoda; order Sepiida; family Sepiolidae; genus Sepiola; species Sepiola atlantica. Next base: position 24,790,951 of record OY744540.1, on the reverse strand, counting down.
TCCACCCATTTCCTTACTAAGGATCAGAGTGGATTGAAGGGTACGAAGACGAGTACTGTTTTGTGTGAGCTCCCATCTTCATGCACTTGTCCACATGGTTCTTGAAGCTGTTGATTGGTTTTGCATTCACTGCTTCTGCTATGTACACTAAGAAACTGTTTTTGTACTTCCAGTCTCGCATGAGGAATAAACATCTTCAACCTACAGCCCTTTGTTTGATTATAACAATGATGAATAACAAATTTCGTAGATCATGTTAGAGAAAAAGCGATTTGAAATGGTCAGTCAGTTAGTGAGACACAGAGTTTATGAAGTGGTCATGGGACTCAATTAGCTGGTCAAGCGGATCGAGTCCACAATATTAATATCAAAAAATCTTCTTGTGAACATCACGTTAGCATTACTGTCAGCAGCAATTTGCGTTGGACAAAACACCTGCTTAAAATTGTCATGAAGGTTGAGTGTGTCCTGGCATCACTTCACGACGTCTAGCAACAACAAAAAAGAAGAGGAGAGAAAACGAACAGCTGCTACATGTTATCAAAGCAACAAGACTCAAGCTGTCTATGTGTTGAGCTGCCATCCGGATGTTCTGCTGGAATTAAAGAATTTAGTCCCTGTAGTCATTCATTCATTTTGTATGAATCAGATGATTCTATTATTGGCATTGGTTTCCCCGATATCTTTGTAGTTAGAATTCTTTCTAGAAAGACATTGGGTACTTATGGGAGGGACCACGTGAAGGTTGCCAACATGCTAAGTGAAGGCGTTTCTGTGGAACGAACTGGATTCGAACTTGGCACACCCAGGTTGTCAGTCTGTGTCGTTAACCACACCCTGTCCTCATAGTGCTACATATCCATCTTATGTGTCCGGTAAGACAATCTAGGTAAATTTGTCGTCTACTTTTTGAGCGTTCTGATTGGCTAAGTGCTTCGGCATCCTTTTTCTGTTAACGTAAACTGCCGGAAGATGCCGAACAAAAAATTGGTTTTGTCTGGTTCAAAAGCTGTACCAGTACCAAAAATAGACTTGGTCCTAAAATATCTACGATAAAACATAAATAAGTTAATAATTGGCAGTTCACAGAGGAAGTTCAAGGAAAACCTGCGAGGAAATGATAAAAATAGACTTGAGAGAAAGAGGGATAAATAAGGACCTGGTCAGAGATAGGTTAGTTTGGAAGTCAATTTCTAAAAGCCATCCATTCAACACATGCCAGCATGTAAAACGGATGTCAAACTGAAATGATGATGTAAAATTATTTAACATGAGATATGTAGGTTATACAAAATGTAGGTTAGGATATGGAAGTTATGTGGCTGAGAAACGAATAGTGAGGTAGCAAACAGGAAGTTGCTTTCTGGAAGTGAACGCGAATAGTGGGATGTGGCAAAAAACAAAACAAAGAATAGACTCTCTCTCTCTCTGTCTTTGGTTCTGTCTGTGAGATGAGGCAGACATGTTTTCGAAGGACTTCTTCCCATCCCCCACTGGAAGGAACAGGCGTGTTGGAGAAGACTGATAGTGTGTAACTCTCTGAAGAAAAATATTAAAACTCCAAAGGATAATGGTTATTGTTATTATACATTGCTGATTACTACAAAGAGAGACATAGATGTTCTATACTCTCTGCTACTATGATCAACACCAACGTCACATCATGGAGACATTTATTGCTAACACTGCTACTAGTCGACATGCGTGGGCCATATTTGTTATGTGGCAAAAATTTGTTAACTGCGTTCCAGTATTCAGCGCAACCTTGTTTGTCACAAGGCCATTCAATATTTCACATGTTGCGCCTTACTTTGACTTGACTCTTGTCTGATTATGGCAATGATGCTGATTATTGCTCTCTGGTCGTCTAGTAGTTGTCTGATTTTTTTTCGGCCAGCCATTTTGAGTTAGGACCGAATGTGTGTCAACCTGGAACCAAAGTTTATCAAGAGACAATGACACTTTTTTATGGTTAAAGGGTTTATGCATATTCATGAAAACGAAAGTAGTGAACCGTGGTTGTTTAAAGTACCATAAACTGCCTCCCCCCTCCCCGACGAGGCTGAGAAGGGACATGCCTTTTAACCATCGAGACACGTCTGCTCCAGGTAAGATCCAGGAAAATGAAGGAGAGAGAGAGGAAGTGGAAGCAAACTCACGCCTCTTCCAGTTCTGACGGCATTCCCTACGACTCGGTTGCCCATGGCAGCCAGAGAAGAGAGAAGCGGTTGGATAACTCACCTTCTCCTCACCATATTGTGGTAGGCGTCGTCATAACGAACAAAATCCTCGTAATTATGCAACACACACACACACTTAACCACTATTTTTTCGTTAAATTTTTACCCCTTAAAAAAAGTTCAAATTCTACTTTTTTTGTGCAAATACATTTAAACAGCCTAAAATAAATATCCGCAAAGAAGGAATTTTTAAAAAAAAATTAAATATTTAAGATTTTAGAGTGGGGGATCACTTTCCTTTATAAATTTAACGTAAAATGAGCACCCTTTCCTGGCCACTTAGCATAAACCGAGACATGTAACCGACTTGAGTTTTTATTCGGGGGGGGGGGGGGGGATAAAAACACGTAAAATTTAGCCAATTTCGGTTTTTTTTTTTGGGGGGGGGGGTATTTATTTAATAAAAACGTAGAAATTTAGGCAATTTAGATTTTGTGGGGGGATTTTTTTTTTACTTAATAAAAATACGTAGAAATTTAGCCAATTTATTATTTGGGGGGGTTACTTATTTAATTAACACTAACCCTAACCTTAACCCTAACTACTATCCTAAACCTAAACCTTAACCCTAACCCTAACCCTAAAACTAACCCTGAACCCAAACCGTACCCCCCCCCCAAAAAAAAATTAAATTGGCTAAATTTTTACATGTTTTTATAAAAAAAAAAATCCCCCCTCATAAAATTATAAACTCAAGTCGGTTACATGTCACGTTTTACGCTAAGTGGTCATTTTATGTTAAATTTATAAAGGAAAGTGATCCCCCACTCTAAAATCTTCAATATTTAAAAAAAAATTTTAATTCCTTCTTTGCGGATATTTTTTTAAGTTGTTTAAATGTATTTGCACAAAAAAAGTAGAATTTGAACTTTTTTAGGGGGTAAACTGTGCCGGGTAAGATAGTAAAAAAAATAGCATTTTTTCTTTCTACATTGTGTTTTTTTGTGTGGCATTCTCTTTCCTTTTTCTATGTATCAACAATCACCTTCATGTGAATCCGGTGTGAACATTTTTTTCTGTTTCTTTTCTTAGAGTGGTGTATTAACCTTATTTTTCGGAGATCATGGTACTTACGTAATCAACAAACAATCCCCTAATCGACAAATCTGGCTCTCATCACCCTTCAGGTTGAGTATATTATTTTACTCATTTTCTCTCCCTATGAATCTATAAATTAATATTTTTTGTGTGTGTCTCCAGCTAAAAGTAAAAAACTACACAAGATACACTTCCAAAATTAAATCATCGGATTCAGTGCGGCTCCAACTTGTTTATTGTAAAAATAAATACTGCTGATATGCATTCCTTTTGGGGTCATCCGAACCAAGTTAGTGTATGAGGGAGGAGTAAGGTGGTGGTGGTGGTGGTGGTGAGATAAAATGACTTAATTTTTTTATTGGTAGTTGTTTCAAAAACAACACTGAGACTAGGTCAACCATCAGTCTTTTTCTTTATTGCTTTTTTTCTTTCTATTATTGGGTTGGTCAAAAAGTTTGTTCGTTTTTTTAAGAAGGAGGAACCCAAACATCAAGTTTAGAAACATAACCGAGTTTATGCAATTCATTTTCGATGATCGATTTAGTAATCTTGAGAATGCCTGCGATTTGTCTGGTTGTCAAACGGCAATCTTGTTCAACTACGGATTTCACTGAAAAATTTTCTTTTCGGAGTCGAGCAAACCATTTCTGGCACACCCATTCTGTAACAGCATTCTCCCCATACACATGGCATATCTTTATGTAGGTTTTAGTAGATTTGTTTCCTTTTCTTTAGTAAAAAAGCATCAGATGTTGGTAGTGCTCAGCTTGATCTTCCATTTCAAGGCCTGAAATACAAGCAAAAATGTAAGAACTCCTCTGCTCGGAGGCTTATTAAAGACTGATGTCAACATACTCACTACACCAAATACAGGATTTGAAGAATAGGAATATAAAACGATCTTTAGTAGGCCAGAAAGACGACATTCAAAAACAAACAAACTTTTTGGTCAACCCAATATATTGAACCAATTGTGAGAGGACAATTGGAGGTAGAGTTAAAGAGATGCGGGGGGGGGGGGGGGTAAAGAAGGATGTTACATTTTTAGCTCTTTAATTTTGTTATCCATATACCCAGACAACGCCGGGTATCCCTGTTAGTCTAAAGATAATTCTGCATAATAATTCGCCGAATGACATTGTTTGGGGGCTGTTCCCACCGGCTTTAATAATATTAGATAAAAGGAAAAAATATTTTTTAAATATTTATATATGAGAAAGAAAAAAGGTAAAAAATCGATATAAAATACAAAAAAATGTTAAAAGGAGTAAAAAAAAATATTTAAAAAAATGATGATTTTTAAAAAATATTATAATGAAATGAAAGATAAGAAATGTAAAAAAAATCTTTTTAAGAGGAAAATGATAGAAAAACAAATTTAAAATACTAAAAAAATAAAAAACAAATAAAGATAAAAAGATTTTTAAAAAAGGAAAAGTAAAAATATATTAAAAATACTAAAAAATGAAAATGGGAAAAATACTATATTAACCCTTTTTTATATTGGTTTGAAAAAAATGTTATCTAAGGTACTGATTATCTATTTAGCGGGTGTGCTGATGCAATATCATACTAATACCTACTCACACTTACCAATAGGCTCGTTGCAGATGTGAAACAAGTTGCAGTTTGACACATTTTCGTTAAATATTATATTAAATAAGCATTTTGTTGGAATGTGTCATATTTGAAACAAAAAGCATTTACGGGTTAAAAAAAGCAATCGAATTTGAAAAAATACTAAGAAAAAATAGATTTAAAAATATCAAAAATGCTAAAAAAAAATAGATGAAAATATTCAAGTAAAAAAAATTTTTTTTAAATAAATTTAAAATACAAAAAAAATTAAAAAGTATGTGCAAAATACTAGATTAAAAAGCAGTCAACTCTATAAAAATACTAAGAAAAATAGATTTTTAAAAATACTTCAAAAAGAAAAAATAAATAAAGGCATTTTAAAAATAAAGAAAGGAAAAAGAATAAAAATTGAATTTAAAATATTTAAAAATGGAGGAAAAAAGAGTTGAAAATAATTGATTAAAAAGTAACCAAATTTTGGAAAATGCTGAGAAAGATAAATTTGAATAATATTAAAAACTAACTGTACCTACCTGACTTTGCCTGGGAGCAAAAGAAAAAATGACTGACGTGTTTACGAAGACAAAATCACATGAAGAAACTTGATAATTCAGCTGTCACCAAACTAGTTTAGTTGAGTTGATGGCCAAAAGATGGCTTTGCATGTAGCGTGCCATCAATTTGTGTGTTTACACTGCACCTACTGGTGGTAATCTCCCTTTATTTTTAAATTTAACCCTGACCTTGATAAGTTCGATCATGGACAGAATTTCAACTTCAGATTTTTCATAGTTTTGATGTATGAATCTGATGCTCTTTGATAACACGAACCACGACCCTGCAAGATTTCAACCCGATTAGATAAATAGTGTTGGAATTATCAACGTTTCAAGTCATGACTTTTAGAATACTTCATAGAATATGGAGAAGTAAAGGCCCAGAGGAGACTTTGGCCCATCGTTACGTTGTCAGGCTGATGTATGCATTCTCACGACTGAATTGTTCTTATTTCTTTTTTTTAAAACTTTTATTCACCCCAAACAATGCACATTGCCACTGAGACAGACTATGAATTAGGGACCATACCTGTTCACATTAGATTTATGCAGATGACACAACCATCTATGGCAGCACTTAGAAGAGCATTAATGATCAAGATATTTCTGATTCTCTCTCCTTTAGACTAGAGCACGTTATCCAATGGGGAAGAAGGTGGCTGGTTACTTTTGATACGTCGAAATCCAAGCTTCTCTCCTTTCACCACCAACGCTCTGATTCTTACTTTGCCCTAATTGATATGAATGGCTTTCACCTTCAGGAAGTCCCCTGCTATGATAAGCTGGAAATCCAAATATGATCTAAGGTTAAGATCGGATTCTAACTCTGCCTGATGAGATCTCAGTTTATAATAGCTGTTGATCAATAACATCGACATCCCAGTGTCGGATTTTGTACATGTCTGTGTAAATAAAAATAATCATATATATATATATATAAATATATATATATATATATATATTTTTTTTATGAAAATCGCTCCAGACAAGGCATGAAACCACTTAATGTAAGGAGCTAAAAAAATACTACTTCAAGGTCAAAACCTAGCCAACAATAAGTGTTATATGGATAGATTCCGATACAGAAAACAGCAATTCTTCCCCCTTTGTCAGAAACATCACACATGGAATGTGAGGACTAAAACTCAAAATAAGTGAAGCGAGAGTTACTTATTTACATACATATATATATATATATTTACTTATTTACATATATATATATATATATATATATTTACTTATTTACATATATATATATATATTTACTTATTTACATATATATATATATATATATATTTACATATATATATATTTACTTATTTACATATATATATATATATATATTTACATATATATATATTCATTCATTTACATATATATTTACTTACTTATTTACATATATATATATATATTTACTTATTCACTTATATTTAATGCTTGTTTAAGTTTCTGGTTGTTTAGAAACCTGTTAGGTGTATAATTAGTTGGTTAGGGTGTGTTGATGAATTATTATTAAGATAAAATTGGAGCGTCTGGCAAAACGGTTAATCCGGCAAAGTTCTGGGACCAAGCGTTCCGGCGAATCAGTGTTGCACCAATATAAGTAAAAGCAACAGATCTGAAAACAATGGCTTTTCTAGGGCGTGTTCATATTTGATGGAGGGGTGCCAATAAGAAGAGTCGATTCTTTTGAACCCCCTCCCCCCCCCTACACACAAAGGTATATTTGTTGTTTTCCTCTCCAGTTTCAACCGAGACTCGACTATGCAGCATTACATAAACCAATATCGTTTCTAGTAATTTTTAATGGTTTAGAGAATGTTAGGTGTATAGTTAGTGGGTTGGGGGGGTGAGATTATGATTACAGTGAAATTGGATGATTCGGCAAAACGGTTAATCCGGCAAGCCTCTGGAACCAACGGTACCGGAAAATAATTTTTGCCATGTACTACAGCAAAGAAAAGAGAATTATCTTTTTCTGATTTTTCTTTCTCCCTCTCGTCTTACCTCCCTTTCCCCTCGCTCTGGAAATGTTAATTTTGCCATACTCAAAATGATTCATGATGGGTAGAAGACTTTTGTTTCATCAAAGAATGACTCCTTCACCCCAAATACGTATGCACTTGGGGTCTTTCTCTTGCTAACGACCCTGTTTTTTTTTGTTTTTTTATTGGACAAAACATATTTTTAATGTTCTAATATTTTTGACACACAAAATTAACTTTGAACATTCTTTTTACACAAAAAAAGCTCATTTTAATGAAATTTAATGAAAAGATATTGTAGATTAACACCTTTCATTAATTGCTCCCCTAAAAAAGTGAGATTCGGGAACACACTAAAAAACCTAGTGGAAAGAAGAAAAAAGAAAAAATTTATTTTAGAATTTAGAGTGAGGATCAGTTTCGCATATGAATTTAACATAGAATGATCCCCTATTTTATAGCGTTTTAGAGCAGTTAACCATTTTTTTTTTTTTACTATGGGAGATAAATTCTGTGAATTTATTGGGGGGGCTATTTTTATGCGATTATGTGTGGTTTTACAAGTTTTTTTTGTTGGGGAAGACGTTTGTTACTCAGACTCGGCTAGTAATAGGGTTAAAGGAGTTTTTGGGTTGCCACTCGAACTTAGAGTTAGTGGTAGGGTTAGTAATTTTTTTTTCTTTTTACTAACTTTTCAGCATGACAAATATATATTAACAGAATTTATCTTCCATAGCAAAAAATATTTTTTGGTTAGCTGCCCTAACAAGCTAGAATGGCTCGGAAATGGGGAATCATTTTGCGTTAAATTTCATGTGGGGTGGTGGTGAGAGCAGTTTAAGAAATTGGAGTGGGGAGCATGTCCCTCTCAGGATGAGAATTTAGTAAGGGCAGCATGACCCCTAGGTTGGGAAATTCATCTCGATTTCAAATTTTTTTGCCATTGGCCACAGACATTCTTGAATAATGTTATTTATTTCTCTCTCCCAGTGGTCCTAAACGTTATGACTTTGAAAATGGAAAATGGATCTACAAACACGATGGCGTCAGTTTACATCTTCTTCTGACGAAAGAGTTTTCCAAGATTTTCGGTGAAGAAATTTCCTTGCAAGATTGTTCTTATTGTTGATAGTTGAACCAACCCTAAATTGGGAATTTTTTTTATTTTAACGAAACAAGAAAAATAAAATGTAAATTATTTGTTTTTTGTTGTTGTTTTTGTTGGTTTTTTTGTTGGTTTTTATTTATTTATATCTTTTATATCTCCCTCGGCATCTTCGTTAAACAAACTGTGTGAAACTTTCTACCTTTTTCCCAACCCTATCAACTACTCAAACTCATCTCTCAAGCCCCCCACCCCCACTCCTAACCTTCCTTGATATGACACAAAACTGCATCCAACTTTGGGGAGTGTAGAGTCACCCCCCTTAGTTACCACTACTCCTAGGTTCAGTCTCACCTGGACTAGTAATACCTATCAGGATCCCGCCTGTGGTTTATATAGACTTTGTCTCGGGCATAACACTAGACTGTCTCGGACACCGTTGGGCAAGGTATTCACTCCCACACCACATCACCCAACCATACCGAAATTCATCTTTTCCAGCCCTTTCTACCTTTTTCATTTCTGCCTACCCTATTTCCCAACCCTAACCCTATTCTCCAACCATAACCCTAACCCCACACCACACCACCTCACCATTCTGAAATTCATCTTTTCCAGCCCTTTCTACCTTTTTCATTTCTGCCTACCCTATTTCCCAACCCTAACCCTATTCTCCAACCATAACCCTAACCCCACACCACACCACACCACCTCACCATTCTGAAATTCATCTTTTCCAGCCCTTTCTACCTTTTTCATTTCTGCCTACCCTATTTCCCAACCCTAACCCTATTCTCTAACCATAACCCTAACCCCACACCACCTCACCATACCGAAATTCATCTTTTCCAGCCCTTTCTACTTTTTTCATTTCTGCCTACCCTATTTCCCAACCCTATCAACTGCTCAAGCTGCCCCCAACCATTCTGAGTATGACACAAAACTACATCCAGTGCTGAGGTCTCAATTCGGGAGCTTCGGGGCGTGTGGTGTTACCTTCTAGTTGCTCTGGCCCAAAGTGGTAGTACCTGCCAGCGCTCCATCTATGGGTTAAATAGAAACTATCGTTTACAGAGTATGTGGTTCCAAATTATACACCTACAAATCAAATTAACAAACAAACCAATCATATACAAATCACGTTCGGTTTCGCCATAAAGTAACCCTCCTCATTCACAGCAAAAAACTCGTCTTCTTACCACAACTGCAAAGAACTTTCCTTTCTACCTTTTCGCACCTGACATTGAACAAAATTTCTTTTCAATAACTTCCAATCTGTGGAACACATTACCACGGGACTGCTTCCGTGAAGGCTACAGCATGGTCGTCTTCAAATGTCAACAAATGGGATCTGCCCTATTAAAATCGACTCAAGAAGCTTAACATTTTCTTCCTTGAGCGCCGACGATTACGCAGTGATCTTATTCTGGCCTACGATCTCCTCAATGGTCATTACGATATACCTCAGGACCTATTATTCACTCCTGCACTAAAAAGAGGTCTGCGTGGAGGGCCACTTTCTGTAAGAGCAACCTAACAAAACAAAATCAAGTTATTTCCCTTGGATAAAAAGTAAGAGTTATCGCCGAACAGTGAAAAAGTAAACAGAACGGTCTCACAATCAAACAAGCATCTCACATTCAGCGGTTTTCTACATTTCAATTTAATCAGTGTGTTTGTTAAATAAATCTGTTAATGGTTCTACTTCGTACTTCCTTCATTTTTTTGAGTTGTTTATTCAACCGAAATGTATAAACATCAAGACGTAACATTTTGGCGACGAGGATGAGATTTTTTTAAGAGTCACGGAAACACAAATTTACACTTTCAAAGATGGATTGCACCATACAGCAATTAATGCAACAACAATTACGTTTGATGGAATTATTTTCAAAGAGATTCTCAACACCTGCACCATCGCTTTCAGAAACAAAACTTACGACATCGGCAGAATCGGTTGCAACTACAATTACGGAATTCCATTACGACCAAATAAGTAGATTGACATTCTGTACGTGGTTTTCACGCTTTGAGGACCTTTTTCGTGTGGAATTCAAGGAACAAGCTGACGACTGGAAAGTCAGACTTTTGCTACGGAGGCTTTGGACGTCAGAACACGATCGGTATGCAAACTACATACTACCAAAACACCCACGTGACTACAACTTTGACGACACAGTGCAGACTCTGAGGCAGATTTTCGGTGAGCAGATTTTGTAATTTAATATGTGTTTCAATTGTCTCAGCAAAACGAAGTCTGATTCGACCGATTTCTCCACTTATGCAGGCATTGTGAACAGTGAATGTGAACGTTTTAAAATATCTTCCATCACGGACGCTCAATTCAAATGTTTAATTTTTGTGTGTGGTTTGAGATCGGCGGAGGAGGCAGACATTCGCACACGGATTTTGTCAAAAATAGAGCAAAATCCAGAAATTACATTGCAACAAGTTGCCGTGGAATGCCTGCGTCTCATGAATCTAAAGCATGATTCAACTATGGTGCAACAAATAACAGCATCCACGGTTAACACAGTCCAAAAACAACGTCGGTCCACCTCACCGACTTCAACATCTGTCAAGCCCCCAACCGCTTGCTGGAACTGTGGTAGCTGGCATTTTGTACAAAACTGTACATTCAAGACACTGCTGTCGCAGCTGCAATCGACTGGGGCATAAAGAGGGATTTTGCACCCCTCAAGGACAAAAACCAACCCATACTAGACAAACCTCACATAACAGGTACCGACATCATCACAAACACAAACACAAACAGTCTAGTAGCAGCTTTTCTTCCAAACCAAAAGTCAAACCGAAAATATGTTAGTACAATTGAATGGCCATCCTGTTCAGCTGCAGGTGGATACTGCTTCCGATATCACACTTGTATAAAAAAAACTATGGGAAACCATAGGCCAGCCTTCGTTGACACCAACAAGTCAGGTAGCACAAAGTGCTTCCGGTGACTGTGTTCACATCACGGGTCAATTACCCGCTACCATTAAAATGAAGGACAAAACGGTGTCAGGGTACCGTATACATAGCAAACTCATGCCATAATTTGCTAGGACTTGACTTTATCAAGTTACTAGGTCTTCTCGACATTCCACTCAATCAGATATGTGAGGTGGTATCCAGATCGTCACCTCAGAACAGCATTATTGACCAGACCAAAGACATCATGAAACAATTTTCTCTAGTGTTCACAAACAACTCGGGACGCTGCACTCAGGCAGAGGCCACACTGTCCTAAGCCTGTTTTCTGACCCAAACGCCCAGTGCCATATGCTGCATTGCCACTGGTGGACCAGGAACTTAAACGACTTGAGAAAATGAAGGTCATCATAATGGTGACATATTCACGGTGGGCAGCACCCATTGTGGTAGTAAAAAAAGCCGATGGTTCAATTCGGTTGCGTGCTGATTTTTCAACTGGCCTCAACGCAACAGGATCACCAATACCCATTGCCAATCCCAGATGATCTCTTCACTATACTTAATGGTGGCACTTGCTTTGCAAAATTGTATCTCACAGAGGCTTATCTGCAAGTCGAAGTGACAGAAACCTCCAGGGAGCTGCTTATTATTAACACACACCGTGGATTATTCCAATTCACTCGTTTATCTTTTGGGGTAAAAACAGCCCCTGCAATATTTCAGCAGATCACAGACACATTCAAACGGGCACTACTCAAAGCAAGGGGGGGGGAACAACAGAGGATATACTACATGCTTTCCTCCTTTCGTATCAAATAACACCAAATGGTGCTGTGAAGAATGGTCTGTCACCGGCAGAGGCACTCATGGGACGAAAACTCTATACCACACTGAACGCTTTATGGCCCCAGAGACAAAGGCAACAACCAATCCCCAACAAAACAAAAGCATTTTCAGTTGGCACACCAGTGATTGCTCGAAATTACAGACCTGGCAAGCCAAACTGGGTACCGGGCATCATTCGCAAAATAAATGGACAATTCCTGTATGATGTTCAAGTCGGGAGTCAATTCTGGGCACAGCACAAAAACCAGTTATGTCCTAGATACACTGGAAGCAACTTAGTTGACAACAGAACAACCATCCTGTTCGATCTGTTAATGGATACATTCGAACTGCCATCTCCATCACCTCCCAATCAGACAAATACAAATAGGAATTATGAAAGACCTAACAGGAGTTGGCCAATGCGCAGTCACACTCGAGTAAAGCACCTCCAAGTTAACCCTAAATGCACTCAGTAAACTTAAAGAATTAAATGGAGAGATGTTAGGGCAACCTAACAAAACAAAATCGAGTTATTTCCCTTGGATAAAAAGTAAGAGTTATCACTCTTGGATTAAAGGGTTGTCTGTCGAACAGTGAAAAAGTAAACAGAACGGTCTCATAATCAAACAAGCATCTCGCGTTCAGCGGTTTTTCTACATTTTAAATTAATTAGTGTGCTTGTTAAATAAATCTGTTAACGGTTCTACTTCGTACTTCCTTCATTTTTTTGAGTTGTAATTGAACCGAAACTTATAAGCATCAAGACGTAACACTTTCAAGAAAGATAATAAATGCGCCAACAAAGCAACAATTCAAGGTGAATTTGGACAGGTGCTAGGCCACTGTATCCTCTTCTGTGTAAATTTCTACCACCCTTTCTCTACATGGCAACTGAATCATGCTTGTTTTATTTTTTGCCAAATTAATTGAATTGAATTGAACTGAAAAAATACAACAGTCTTCAGAAGTAATCAAATTTTATTCATTCAATTCATCATTTTCAATCCTCTCATAATATTCTTTATCATTCAACTGTCACTCTATCTATCTATCTATCTCATTAGCCCTGTAGCAGTTGCATGAGAAAACTATTTCGTATCGATATACGTTAACTTTAACTGGGATGGTGATTCGGCTTTGAGCATGCGTAATCATTGACTCTTTACTGCGTAGGCGTATGACACGCCAATGTATAGCAAAATTCATACGCGTCAACATATTTGGCACCAAAGACATTATACGACGTCAAGTCAGTTCCAAGTTTTTCTCCATATCACTCTGCTTTAGCCAAAGGCAGACGAGGTGCTGAACTACAAGATATTACATTATCTAACCGACATGAGCAAGCCTAGATTTAATCTTCCTCTGAGGTCATCAGATTTAAGTCTAAGAATTATATTACACATCCATCGTATCATGCTCATATCATTTATCTCCATGCAACACGGATCCTCAACCCTAACTAATAAAAACAGTTGAAAAAAAAAAAACTGCATCCTAAGATCTTCTTTCAACTCGCATTCATCAGAGTAGTATGGTTAGAATTAAAATAAAATTCAACAGCCAAATTATACATTGATAAAATCCTTATAATGTTCATAAAGATTGAAATCTGCACCTTCCAATCATGTCACTTCAAGGGTCATGTTACACAGGGACTCTGAGAATGAACCCTCCATGGATTTGCGTTTCAGAGCCCGACACATCCTTGCTTGTCACAAACGCAGAAGCAGAGACGACCAGAGGACGACGGATCCTGATGTTGACTCCTCCTGAATTTTCAGGGTTGCAACTCTAATACTGCTGAGTGCCAGACCTTTTCACCATGGGTGGTCCTGCCAAGAACGGGAGTTCCAGACAGTATAGCTCTGACTAATAATAATAATAATGATGTTGTTGATATGAAATAGAAGATATTTCAAAATCAAATAATAAACACAATAATTAAAGAAAAGAAAAAATAAATAATAATAATAATAATAATAATAATAAAATTTTAAAAAGTAACAAAATTTTTTTTTTAAATAAATAGCAAAAGAGGAAATAAAAAAAGAAAATAATAAGGAAAAAGAAAAACTAATTAATAAAAAGAGAAAGGCAACAAAAAAGGAAATTCAAAAAAGAAATCAGCTAAGAAAACCAAATAATCTAATGAGTAAAGAAAAAGAAGATAATGGACAAAAAAAAAATTAACAGGAAAAAAAAAGGAAAAAATGTATTGAAAAAAGATAAAGAAGTAAAAAAGAAACAGAAGGAAAAAAAAGAAAAAGTGTAACTACATGGACTCTTCCTTCCCGATGCTACGAATAGTGATAATGGTGGTAACAGAGCAGACCACAACAAAAAGTAAGGAAGAGATGAACAAAAGAGGAAAAAGAAAATGTAATGATAAAAAAGAAAAGAAAAAGAACGACAAATCAGCAAAAAAAGAAAAAGAGAAAGGCAACAACAAAGAAAAAGAATGAAAGAAGGAAATGAGCTAAAAAAAAAAATGTAATGATCAAAGAAAAAAGGAAATGAAAGAAAATAATGAGAAAATAAAAAAAGCAATGAACAAAATGAAGGTAAAAAAAAAGAAAAGCAACAAACAAGAAATGAACAAAAAGAAAGAAAAAAAAGAAAATGAGCAAAAAAGTAAAAGAAAAAGAAAATGATGAATAACACAGGAAAAAAATTAATAATCAAAAAGAATTTTAAAAATGATCAGCAAAGCAAAAAGGGGAAAAGAAATTAATGATAAAAGAAAAAAGAAAAAAATTAAAAAATTAATGATCAAAAAAAAAGAAAAAAAAGAAAATGAGCAAAAAAGAAAAAGAAAATGATGAATAACACAGGAAAAATTAATAATCAAAAAGAAAAAAAGAAAAAAGGGAAAAAGAAGAAATTAATGATAAAAGAAAAAGGAAAAACATATAAACAATTAATGAACAAAAAAAAGAAAAAAAAAGAAAATGAGCAAAAAAGAAAAAGAAAAAGAAAATGATGAATAACACAGGAAAACAAATTAATAATCAAGAATAAAAATAAAAAATGATCAGCAAAGCAAAAAGAGAAAAAGAAGAAATTAATGATAAAAGAAAAAGGAAAAAAATTTAAAAAGTAATGAACAAAAAAGAAGAAAAAAAAAACAAAATGTGCAAAAAAGAAAAATAAAAGAAAATGGTGAATAACACAGGAAAATAAATTAATAATCACAAAGAAAAAAAGAAAAAGGGAAAAAGAAGAAATTAATGATAAAAGAAAAAGGAAAAAAATTAAAAAATTAATGAACAAAAAAAAGGAAAAAAAAAAGAAAATGAGTAAAAAAGAAAAAGGAAAAGAAAATGATGAATAACACAGGAAAACAAATTAATAATCAAAAAGAAAAAAGGGAATAAGAAGAAATTAATGATAAAAGAAAAAGGAAAAAAAATAAGAAGAAAGGAAAAAGATGCAAAAAGAAAAAGAGAAAAAGAAGAAATTAATGACAAAAGAAAAATGAAAAAGAAAACAGAAAAAAATAATGAGCAAGACGGAAAAATGGTGGAACATGGTCCGAATATATTTTGTTCCCAGTACATTCGAGATGCTTATCTTTTCTCTGTGATTGAACGCTGAAAAGAATTTTTGTTTTTTATTTATTAACGTTTTATTTATTAACATCAGTCAAGGTCGGAAAGTGGAAAGAGGGGAAAGGCAGCGCGAGTGCGGGAAGGGACAACGAAGGTAGGAATGGGCGAGGGTGCATGAGGGGGTTGATGAAGGTGACTCCGCGGTTACGGCGCCAACAGCCATGCAGATTACTTTTGCTTCCACCAATTTGCAAGAAATATTCATTTATTCAACAAAGACGCCGCCGCTTTTGGGGAAGAATGATTCTTCGTTTTCCAATCAGAAAATTCTTTGGAATCGTTTCTCCGTCTTTGAAGAATTTCGCACCATTTTTTCATGTGAAATCTGATTTGCATGTTGTCTTTTAAATATTCTTTTATTTTAAAAATATCCATTATATATATATATATATATATATATATATATATATATATATATATATATATATATATATATATATATAGCGTATTTATATACGGTTAAGAGTTATGATGACTATTGCATTGTCGCCCTTAATACTGTACTTAATAGGACGTGTTTCTATTTTATATACATATTTATTAATTTTTAAAGTATATAAAAGCAATCCATGGACACGTGTTTCTGGCTATCAGCCGTCATCAGCATGGCTAACTTTTTGTACCTACAGCTGATATCGTTTCGTTTTTTTTTTAACATCATCAGTGCAGGAGTGGCGGTTGCAGGCGGTGGCGGGCGGTTAAATGGGCGGCTACATCGTAGATTCCGCCTAGAATCACAAGCCTAACGTCCATGCCCACGCGGCTGCGAGAAATCGCCACAGACAGTTATTGAAATTAACGTACACTTACCCGAGAGGCGGGGGCAAGCGTCATTGCTGTCGAAAGTGTTCGACGCGCTCTCTCTCTCTCTCTCTCTATATATATATATATATATATATATATATATATATATATGAGACTAAAAGTATACTTTTAGAGAATTGAACCTATAGTGAAATGATTTAGGCTCAATATACGAGATTGAGCAATCATATATATATATATATATATATATATATATATATATATATATATATATATATATGCTAAAACATATATTTTCTCACTACTATATATATTATAGTTAAAATATATGTTTTAGAATACACTTTCATTACTTTATGTTTATCAACCTCTTCAAATTTCAGCTCGATGAATGTCAACCAGTAACAACAAAGCATATATAAATAAGCAATCTATCAGCTTTTGACTTCTAGACCTGAAACATATAGCGGGATAAATCACTAACCAATTTAATAGTATCTATGAACAACACATAATAATAGAGTGTTTTAGAGTGGTTGAGGTCCGGTAGTGTAAGTAGGAAAAGGGGGATATTGAATCCAAACTATTTTATCACACTTATGAATCACCTAGATATTCTCACCTACATAGCCCAAATCATTATCTCCAATAGTGATACATGAACTAATTGTTGAGCTCACAACGATGGGTATGGGTAAGTATTTTACTTAGATCATCTATTATATAAATATCAGTTGTATGTATGTATGTATGTATGTATGTATGTATGTATGTATGTATGTATGTATGTATGTATGTATGTATTTGAAGCTTAGATCATCTATTATATAAATCTCAGTTGTCTGTCTGTCTGTCTGTCTGTCTGTCTGTCTGTCTGTCTGTCTGTCTGTCTGTATGTATGTATGTACGTATGTATTTGAAGCTTAGATCATCTATTATATAAATCTCAGTTGTCTGTATGTATGTATGTATTATGTATTTGAAGCTTAGATCATCTATTATATAAATGTCAGTTGTTTGTATGTATGTATGTATGTATTTGAAGCTTAGATCATCTATTATATAAATGTCAGTTGTCTGTCTGTCTGTCTGTCTGTCTGTCTGTATGTATGTATGTATGTATGTGAAGCTTAGATCATCTATTATATAAATCTCAGTTGTCTGTATGTATATATGTATGTATGTATGTATTTGAAGCTTAGATCATCTATTATATAAATGTCAGTTGTCTGTATGTATGTATGTATGTATGTATGTATGTATGTATGTATGTATGTGAAGCTTAGATCATCTATTATATAAATGTCAGTTGTCTGTATGTATGTATGTATGTATGTATGTATGTATGTATGTATGTATGTATGTATGTGAAGCTTAGATCATCTATTATATAAATGAGGTAATTAAATAACTATTGGAGGTGACGGTGGTTAAGTGGATATCGACACGGACTGAAGACCTGGGTGTTCCAAGTTTGAATCCAGTCGGTTCCACAGTACCACTTTCACTTAGGGATGTTGGCAACCTTCTTGTGGTTCTTCCCGTAAGTACCCGATATCTTTTTCAGAAAAACATCGGGGAAACGAATGCCAACACCAGAATCATCTGATTCACACGAGAGAAGAAGATTGAAAAATATTCTTCCGACGCCTAAACGTTACCTATTAGTAGGTAACGACTTCCGACAGGGAAAATATCTAAAATAGATTCGTTTCGTTATAAATATCATATATACGTAAAAATGAGAAAATGTACCTTATTTGAAATAGTAACAGTAACCAATATGATATTATAACCAACATAAATGCTACGGAATAAAAATTCCATCTAAATGGAATACATAAGTTGTATTAACTCCGCACTTAGTTTCGTATTCAAGGGAAGTAAACATATACTCAGAATGTTCATGAAAAAAATTATCTTTGAGTTAATTTAAGTATTTTATAGATAACCAATAAGCATCACTTGCTAAAATAGAACTATTAAACTAAATCAAAATTTCTGGAATAGGTTGCGGAATTTATGTTGCTAACTCTGAATTGTCGTTTCAAGATAGCGGACCTCTGATGGTCGCGCATGAGTTCTAAGTTTTCTTTTTGAACGTTTTTGTCTATCATGTCACAATACGTTTTATAATTTTTCAAATTAAGAACATTTTATGTACTTTTCTGTCGAGCTTGAGTTGAACAGATCCAATATTGACATAATAATGTTGTTTGGTTCACTTTAAGCGAAACGATTCGTAAAATAATTTGCACTGAAATGTATCCGTTTTGAAAAATGCATTGTAAGAAAACTATTTAAAAATCTTGGCTGTTGGAATGTAAATAAACTTTGCTTACTTATATATATATATATATATATATATATATATATATATATATATATATATTGTTTTTGTTTATTATCTATGTACGTATACGTTTCGTCCTTTATAATTGGGACTTATCAGCATAGAGATATAACTATTTACTACTGGTCATGCGATTCGAAACCCCAGATTTCGAGTATTTTACAACTAAAATCCCGACATCTAGAACCACTGGGCCACCGCTGAATAGCGAATAAATAGTGATAATTTTAACACTTTATCCGGCGGCTTGACGACATAAGAGCGTTCAACTTAATGAAAGGAACGATGCATTTATAGCTAGCGACGTTATGCTGTGTTAATACTACACTTACAGTGCCCATCTAGAGGGGTTTCTAGGAGCTAAATATATATATAATAAATATTTGTTTTTGTTTATTATCTATGTAGGTATACGTTTCGTCCTTTATAATCGGGACTCATCAGCATAGAGATATAGCTATTTACTACTGGTTATGCGATTCGAAACCCCGGATTCCGAGTATTTTACCACTCTAGAACCACTGGGTCACCGCTGAATAGCAAATAAACAGTGATAATTTTAACACTTTATCCGGCGGTTAATCAATCAATCAATCAATCACGTACAAATATGTTGATAAAATGAACTTAAATCAATAGGGTTATTAATAAATAAATTATTAAATTTCTTACCAGATAGAAGCGATTTTTAAACTTAGATTATTTTTTTTTTTTGTTATTTGATTTTTTAAACCTTAAAACCTTCTGAGCAGATTATCTGAACAATAATTTTTGCTTTGATAACAACATTTGGCTGTTTTGTTACTGAATGTTTACCTTGTACTTGATCATGTTTCTAATAATCACCCATCTACTATTCCTCTGAGATTTTTGTAAGGATTTCTTGGGTTTTATTTACTCCTCCCCAGGAGTAAGGCACAAGGCCAGTTTTATCTTACTCCCACAAGTAAGATGTGACCCAAGATCGGGTCGAGAAAGTGGGGTTTGAAAAGCCAGCGCTAGAGAGGTGAACACTCTGGCCATTTAAAAATTGCCTGGGCAGCCCCGTCGGCATTCCCCGGTAGGGGCGCCTCAGACAGTAAGCAATAAACTTACTCCTCCCCAAAGAGGGGAGGCAAAGCCTGGGAGGGTGGACCTCCTAGAACTGCACAAGACAGGCGTGCAGTATCCATCGGAACAGATACTACACTTTGATCTTAGCCAAAAGGCCAAGCCTTGGGTTTTATTTACTCCTCCCCAGGAGTTAGGCACAAGGCCAGTTTTATCTTACTCCCACAAGTAAGATGTGACCCAAGATCGGGTCGAGAAAGTGGGGTTTGAAAAGCCAGCGCTCGAGAGGTGAGCACTCTGGCCATTTAAAAATTGCCTGGGTAGCCCCGTCGGCATTCCCCGGTAGGGGCGCCTCAGACAGTAAGCAATAAACTTACTCCTCCCCAAAGAGGGGAGGCAAAGCCTGGGAGGGTGGACCTCCTAGAACTGCACAGGACAGGCGTTCAGTATCCATCGGAACAGATACTACACTTTGATCTTAGCCAAAAGGCCAAGAAATCATGGAGTTGTCACCTTTCCGATGAATAAGTTATCACAGCCTGGATTGCTGCCGACTTCTCCAGAAACACGTATAAAATTATTTTGTTCTGAAATTGTCATTAAATCGTAGAATGATATCATCTTGATTTAATACTTTACACACAACATTAGCGTAAAAAAGGCAATGCTCATTAGGTAAACACTAATTCGAGCTCCGGCATTTGCAATGTTTACATTGAGATACAACTTACATTCAGTCAGTGTCGCATGATGGCGTAGGGGTTAACATCTCCGACTGTCAGCTCGACGGTTGCGTTTCGATCCCGGCTTGAGGCACTAACTGGTCTAGCCGCACTGATGAGCTGTGAAACAGCGAAACAGTCTGCATGTAGATGACTATATATATATATATATATATATATATATATATATATATATATATATATATAATGGTAATAATCCAGGTAAAAACATCCACAGAGTGGTAATCTAAAGAATTTCAACCGGGTTTATAAAGAGTGCTCAATATCAAAATAGAGCTTTATATATGATAATTTTTATTTACACAGACATGTACAAAATATGATCTGAGGTTAAGATCGGATTCTAACTCTGCCTGATGAGATCTCAGTTTATAGAAACTGTTGATCGATAACATCGACATGCCAGTGTCGCAGATTTTGTAAATGTCTGTGTAAATAAAAATGATCATATATATATATATATATATATTGGTTTTAAGTAGCACACTCTGTGAAGTGATAGCGAGCTGGTAGCAAAGCCAGCTAGTATATATATATATATATATAATTAACTTGTTACAAATATCCAGGGGGTATAAATCCGAAGGAAGTTGAAACCGGGTTTATGAGAGTGTTCAATGAAAATTCAGAGCAAAATATATTTTTTTGTTGGTGATTTTATTCCATTAATTGCGACAAAATATATGCTGTTTCATTAGCGCTCGTAAAGAACGTCAACTCTTCAAGCTATAATGGAATCAAAATTTTGATTCCATTATAGCTTGAAGAGTTGACGTTCTTTGCGAGCGTTAATGAAACAGCATATATTTTTGCGCAATTAATGGAATAAAATCACCAACAATATATATATATATATATATATATATATATATATATATATATATATATATATATATATATATATATATATATATATATATATATATATAAGAAGGAATAGGTAAAATAAATACCTTTTGAAGCATTAAGATGCGATATCAATTTTTTTTATAAAAAAGAAAAAAATAATAAATCGAAACCGATTTTTTTTTTCTTTCTTTTATTAAAACCGAGGATGCCAGGTTTTGGCGAAATATCTGTATCACTTTAAACTAACAAAAAAAAATGCTAGTTTTAATAAAAGAAAGAAAAAAAAATCGGTTTCGATTTATTATTTTTTTCTTTTTTATAAAAAAAATTGATATCGCATCTTAATGCTTCAAAAGGTATATATTTTACCTATTCCTTCTTAAATTTAACAATAGATGCTTTTTTTAAAAAAATATAAACCTTAAACACTTATATATATATATATATATATATATATATATATATATATATATATATATATATATATATATATATATATATATATATATATATATATATAACGGAAGAAGAAGGAAGCTGAAGAAGGAGATAAGGGAGAGAGACTTTCGTTGAGTGAGTCTAAAATAAGACATTTTATTGAATTTTATTCTATGTTTTTTTATTGTTTCTACTTTATTCAAGTAAGACTATTCTGTTTTTATTATTTATGGCGAAAGAGCAAAACAAGTTCTCGTTTTCTCCCCATTTTTCTTTATCTTCAAGGCGATAATATTTACAGAATTAACTATTTGTTATAAACTTTTATCGTTTGAAACGATATTAAATTTTTTTAAATTGTCTCGTACACAAAGACCAATCTTTTTTTCTATATGATAAAGTAAAGTCGATTTTTCCACTATTTCATTAGACATAAATATGCTTCCGTTTCGTTCGCTTTTAGTGATTTCTACATTTTTTCCGGCTTGCCTACCGCTCCTAAAATAGTCATACACTTAGTTCTACTTCCACCGCCACCACCTTACGCTAGGAAGTATTGTTCATAGGATATTTTCGCCGTCATTATTTAGTTTTTTCTAGTTCTTGCTATTGTCTTTTACCTATTATACCTTTACTAACTAAACACGTGACGCTCCCTTCAACCCACACTTTCTGATTATAGAGTGTGTTGATTAGCTGATTCCACAGACTTTCTTTTACATTCTAGCTTAACCGAATAGCCGATTACAAAAATGATCTGGTCGTCCATCACCGGTCACTTTCATTATTCTCACTTTTTACTGTTTTTTTTTTTGTTTTTTTTTTTTACTTCTGATACACTTTCTTTCTGCATTTCACATTTTATTTCTGATTTGACGACAATACTTTTCTTCTCCCTATTCTGCTGGGCACATTCACTTACTTATTTACATTTACCAGTCGTCATTTCCCCGTTAGATATTTTTAAGGCCATACATCGATTATTATTCTAGAATAACGGAATGCGATTTTTCGAACAGTCGACAAACAAACATTACAATTCAAACATGGCTGCTCATACTAACACTTACATATTCTTTATACTTTTTAAAGCAAACTATAAAATAGCTAGTTACACGTTTACATTTCTTTATTTCTATCTTTCTTTTTTTACTTTCCTACATTGGCACGTTTTCTTTTTTTTTTGTCTTTGACTTGCTTGCGTCGTGTTTTTCAGTGTCATCTTGTTCCTTCTTTCTTTTAAGAGGGGGGGGGGGTAAAAATAATACCACAAGGAAGCACCATTTAATAGTAGTTAAGAAAAGAGCGTAATAATTCGGGAATTTATATACTAAATTCTTATGATGTTATCTTTAGTATATTTATTTACCTCCTCTGCAGGAGGTAAGACACAAGGTCAAGTCAGCATTTACCGGTAGGGGTACGTTTCAGGCGATTAGCTATAAACTAACCCAAAAGAAGATAAAGCCTGGAAGACTGGACCTGTTGACCTCCTAAGACTGAACGAGGACTGAACGGAAACGAAGCCGCTGTCGACTGGTATGAACAACATTTTTAATACATTTTGATTTTATTATTTGTTTCTTACTGTTAGGGCAACCTAACAAAACAAAATCGAGTTATTTCCCTTGGATAAAAAGTAAGAGTTATCGCCCTTGGATTAAAGACTCGTCTGCCGAACAATGAAAAGTAAACAGAACGGTCTCACAATCAAACAAGCATCTGTATATAGTTTTTGCAGTTTAGCGGCCAGTGTACATACTTACCGGATTTGTTTTGTGTTGACTTAACTTCATTTTTTTATCAGTGGAGTGACTGTCAGTTTGTTGTGTGTCTATTTCGATGCAAGCCGGTTTTAATTTGTCGATCGAAACGGAATCTGTCTTTTCATTTTTCTTTATGACAAAATACAAAATTTCTCCACAGGACTTTGTAAGGACCGCCATAGCATGTTTGTAAAAGCTTTTAACCGTATCTCTACGGACGAACACGTATTTGCTTTTGTCTAAGTTGGGGACAAATATGTTTCACGTTGCTGTGTTCTGGTCGGTGTGAAAACTACTTTTGACATAATGCGTTTCAAACGTGGAGCGTAGTTTGCTTCTGCCAGAGTTTTTTTTTCTACGTGAAAAATTCGCCTGGGATAGGTGATCGTGCCGCATACCATTTCAGCTGATGTGGACTGGGTGTCTTCCTTGAAATTGGATCGTAATACTAGAAGAACGGAAGATAAATTTTCGCTCCGCACAGCAAGATCTGGTTGAGCTTCTAGTGAAGCTTTCAATTGCTGATGGAATCTCTCAAAATGGCCGTTTGAAGAAGGTTGATAGGCGGTTGTATTGATGTGATATACACCTAGTACTTGCTCTTTCAATAGGACTGATTGAAATTGCGAACTCTTTTCGGTTGTAATGTGCAGTGGCACTCCGAAATTTACAATCCATTCTTTTACAATGATTTTGGTAATATTTTCAGAAGAAATATCTTTTATAGAAAATATGTCTATCATCGTCAGTATATAGTTATTTTCGATGGACGAAGGTAAAGATCCGACTATGTCGATATGGATGTGAGAAAAACGTGAATCTAGAGGAGAAAATTTTCTCAGATTACTCTTAGTGTGTCTGTGTACTTTTGTCCGATACACATTTGCGTCCATTTTCATATGTCCGTATTCATTTTCGACCAGAAAAATCTGTTTGAGATTAGTTTTAAGTAGCACCTTTGCCTGGGTGTGTGATTCCATGAAAGTGTTTGAAAACTCTTTTTCGGCAAGGAACGGGTAGATATAATCTACCGTATCCCTTTGTATCATCGCAAAAAATACTTTTTTTTTTGCCGAGAGGAATAGGAACCACTTTTACTTCTATAGAATTGTCCTTAGACCAGTTCTGTAGGGAAGTATAATTTGCTTTTCTCGAGAGCAATGTTTTCAAAATCAAGAGGTTCGTCGATCGTTTGGATAGTAGCGAGTCGTGACAGTGTCGTTTCCTGAAGCATGACGGATATCTGGAGAAAACTGGGCTATATAGTCCATCTGGCGTATTTTCCTGGATGGATACTTGTCGTTTTTAACGCGAAAAGAAAAGGTTAGAGCTTTATTGTCCGTGAAGATTGTAAATTCTTTGCCTTCCAAAAGATGATGAAACTGTTTAATTGACAAATACACGGCCAAAAGTTATCTTCCAAAAGTGCTATACTTCTGTTGAGGACCACTTAGTATCGCCGAAAAAGAAATAAAGAAATATTATATACTGCTGCAAAACAGTAAACCTCGGTCCACTTTCTACTCTTGGTCTTTTGGCTAAGATCAAAGTGTAGTATCTGTTCCGATGGATACTGCACCCCATAGACTGGTATTGTCTTGGCCTTCGGGGCTTGATTTACGCCGGTGGGTCTGTCCTGTGCAGTTCTAAGAGGTCCACCCTCCCAGGCTTCGCCTCCCCTCTTTGGGGAGGAGTAAGTTTATTGCTTACTGCCTGAGGCGCCCCTACCGGGGAATGCCGACGGGGCTGCACAGGCAATTTTTAATGGCCAGAGAGCTCACCTCTCGGGCGCTGGCTTTTCAAACCCCTACTTTCCCGATCCGACCGTGGGTCACATCTTACTTGTGGGAGTAAGATAAAAACTTGTGCCTAACTCCTGGAGAGGAGTAAATAAATACTGCTGCAAAACAGCTTCAATCGCGCTGTCTGATTGGTCGGTTGCTAAAAAAAGTTGCGCTGATAGATCGTGGTCTATATACAACAGTTTAGTGCATTACGCTATTTTTTCTTTAGCTGTTTCAAAAGCTTTTACAGTTTCATTAGTAAATATCATTTTCTTTTTTGTCGTCTGTTAATTTTGATAAGATTTCGGAGCAGTTAGGGATGGACCTCCTATAGTAGTTTACAACCCCTATAAACCTCCGTAATTGTTTTCGTGCACAGGAATTATTCCCGAGCTTTCAATCTGATGTCCTAAAAAGTTCAGTGATTTTTCGCCAAATTCGCATTCTGTAAAGGTTATTTTTTAAACATAAAAATCCAATCGTCTCAGCACTTCCTTGGCGTGGTCTAAATGTTCGCTTGGCGAATTACTGGCAAATTAAAATTTCGTCGATGTACGCGAAAACGAAGGGCAATCCTCGCAATACCTCGTCAATAAATATTTGAAAAACATGTGCTGCGTTTCTCAAACCGAAGAGTAAATGTGTAAACGTTAAGAGACCGAACGGAGTACAAAATGGGTATGTCTTCTTCAGCGACGGGTATCTGGTGATAAGCTCCAATGAGATCTATTCTTGAGAACATACTAGCTCCAGATGGTGACGACGAGAAATCATGGATATGCGGTATTGGGTATCTGTCGGGTGTTGTAACCGCGTTTAGCGCGCGGTAGTCGTCGCACGGCCCCCAGTCATTTCCACATTTTTTGGGGGCCATGTGTAACGACGATAACGAAGGCGGTGGAAGGCGGGCGCTCCAAAGAAAAAGAGGGAGCCTAAGCTAAAGTCGGAAATGACGTCACTTCCGCTCGGGGATGATTATCTCTCTTCAGCCTGAGCCAGCCGACGAACGAGACGTGAGAACTGATCGTCTGGCCAACCCGACAGGGGGGGGGGAGGAAGCAGTGGACACAAGTGGCCAAAAGTCGTTATAGTATCTATCTCCACTTCACTCTAGACTCTCTCTCCCTCTCGTACACAATACAGTTAATTTCTGTCTCTTGTTTTATGTTGAATAAAACTGTTAAAAAACCAACAGGCGTCACCGTGGTTTTGTCAGCAGCCGGCCTTACAGCGATGATGATGGTTACAGCAACGACCACCACCACGGGGCAGACCAGCCCGCGTGCGTTGTCAACTTGGCGTACAACGAAAAGATATACCCGAAGGTAAGCAGTGATACAACACATAAACTGTTAGTTGTATGATGCTCAAATCTAGCATGTGTTGAAATTCCGCCTTTGCTATTTTAGTGTTTTTGGGGCTCATTCGTCTTGGTTTCGCGTGAACCGGTGCGCCGTTTTTCGTTATATGAGGTTTGACTTGATGCTTAATTTCATCAGTGTGGGAGAAAGGTTTAGTTAGTCCGGGAAATTCTCTTAATTGTGTATGCGTATTGAGCGTTTTGTGGCATCGCCGTTCTAATACCAGACGTCTGAATACCGAAAATATTTCATTTTACTAATATATGAGTTTGTTGGTCCGTTAAAAACTGTTCACCGTGATATTGTAGTGCGTTAAAAGATCTGCACCTATGATGGGCAGTTTAACGTCCGCTACTATGAAGATCCACTTAAAGTTTTTTGGGTTTTTTCATACCGAGGTCTAGCGTTAGTAAAGCCGAACCGCACGTTCCAAATACTGCTACCGTTTGCAGCCTGTAACGTATAATTTCGCGTGGCCGGTTTATGCTTTTTTTCTCGGGTGGAATTACGCTAATTGAAGCATCGTAGTTAATAGTGACCTTTTTTTTTTTAGTTTCTGTCTAACAGAAAAAGTAGGCGTCCGTTTGGTTTATGGCCGTCGAAATTCTGCGCCTCTACTCGCCGGTTTACTCGTTTAAATGAGTTTTTTTGTTGTTCAAACGAACAGGGTGGTTCATATTTATAAGATTTCTCTCGGAACTTCCTGTGATACCAGTACCACTTCCCGTTAGGACTTGATCTGCCTCTATCCGAGAATTGTCTCTGACGAGTTCTGCTCTTCGATGACGATCTTTCTCATCTTTCGTTAAGTACGTGATTAAGTCTTTTGGTTCGGCTTGCAACGACTGTTTTTAGCTCGGCAATTTCGACATTTTCTTTTACGTCAACCGTAAGATGATATTTTGCGCCTAATAAGTATCCACCATTTTGTCTGCAACTTCGGCTAGCTCTTGAAGTTATTTTTGCATCTGAGAAGGTAATGAGGAGTTGTGCTATGTTTACTAGTAATTTATACAACTAGAGCTGTCGTTAAATGCTCTCATCCATTTTGTTTCCGAAAAGACTTTTCATAAAGCGAAGTTTTTGAGAGGGATTTCTATCCCCTATTTCTATATTATTGAAAAGTTCTTTTAGGCGAGTAGTTTTCGACTCCACAATCCTCAGTAGAATCGTTTCTTTAAAGACTTGATAGGGTTTATCGTTTGGTGGATCTTCCAATAAGTCTTCCACATCCTCTACAATTTCCGCGACATAGACGAACATGCATTTCTGCGAAGTAATTTTTCACGTGTTGATAATGCTCCTTAGTTGATGAAGCCAAACTGTTTGAATTGAAGACCGGAATTTTTTAACTGGATGGAGTTTCCCGTCCCCCTAGTCGTAAAGATATCGTATGGATTAATTTCTTTTTAAATAAAATTATCCTGTAGGTTTTGGTTTTGGTTTGTGTTACGGCATATCAACCATATGTGGGTTATTTAATGCCAAATAAAGTTACCAAATATAATTCTATAGGTATGATAATTATTTATTTTCCTAGAATACATTAATCTTTAAAGACATTGTTCTTTGAAGATATTAATCTTTGAAGAGATTACTCTTTAATAGGTACGTGCAAAAATGGTCGTCGCTTGTACTGATTATAATTCTTAAAAGTGCCTTTTCTTAATTTTTAAAAGTAGTTTTCGTTTAACTTTAGATTGTGTTTGAAAGATAAAAGCATTAAGTTAATATATACAAAGAAAACAAATGTATATTTACGTGTGAAAAAAAAAATAGAATAAAAAATGTTATCAAAACGGCTAAAAAACGAAAAATCAGTTAAAACTGCAGATTCAATAAAACATGTTTAAAATTTGCTGCAAAGGTAAATATCAGTTTCTGAAACTGTTTCAAAGATAATCATATAATTAAAGTCTTAAGAGAATGAATTATAAAAGAATATACCTCTTTTTTTTTCAACTAAAAATTGCTTAATCATAAAAAAAGTGAAAGTTAGGTTCTGGACATCTTTTCGCTGTGTTGTAATTGTAAACAGAAAATATGGCTACAAAATTTCAAAGTATGGAAGACTCGAACTGCCGTAATAGTTACTTTTTTAATTTTTACGTTACGAACTGTGTCAATTTTATTATTTTTACATGATGATTGATTAAAATCTTGAACAATTACATTACTCGATTTATTCTTTATGAATTAATGTAATTTTAAATTACATTCATTCTTAAAGAATAAATAACTAATTTATTGTTACGACACATGTAAGAATTTCTTACATGTGTCGTTACGATAAATTTCATTATTTTAAAAAAAAATAAAGCTAAAAGAGTATTTTTTTATTTTAAGTGTGAAAAAGTAAATTAAAGTCAATGACTACACTGACAATATTCATTGAAAAAAAGTTAAAACATTAACAATTATTTAATAATAAGTAAATAGAATTCAATTTTGAAAGAAAATATCATTTGAATTCTATTTATTTATTAATAAATAATTGTTTTAAACTTTTAAAATAATATTTATTAATGAAAAAATGACAAAACAACAACAAACTTACGTTTTATCTTTCCAAATAACTGACGATGAATTGTGAAATTAACGAAATTGTTGAATCTCTGAAAATCAAATTTTGAGGACGATGTGGGAGGAGTGAGCTAATCCCGCCTGCTTATTACAGAACAGTGCTACCACACCTCTCCAAGTCAATCGTTAGTAGAAATTATCCAATTTTTAAAATTGTTTTTTTCGTTATGATCCTGATTTTCAAATTTTTCACTTTTTTGTTTATTTTCAGGATTATAAAAAAAATTTCTTACGCTGATGATGAAACGTTTATGTGTGAAAGGGAAATATAATTACATCGCATTTCATATTTTCCCAGAAACTCTAATCATTAAAATCACATGAAATATTTTTTGCAATTATATTATTTTTTTGTGAAAATATTGATTAAACAATGCTTCATTCAATAATAACATCACCAATTCAAGAAATTAATTTTTCTTTAAGTTATAGTTATTTTATTAACACGGAATTTAGAGCCCGTTTTCGTAATATATACGAAATAATTTTTTTAAATTCTAATTTTAAACATCTACAGTGCTTTATTTTCACTAAAAAATTAAAATATCATGCATTTTTTTTATTAATACATAAAAATGTAACTTTAGTAAAGGTGTATTTTGTCTTCAAAAATAATACATTTTCGCTAAGATTTAAAAAAAAAATAATGGTTTCATTATATTACGTGATCGTTGATTAATAAATACTGAAAATTTCATTACATTGGTTGATTTCCTGAATTTTGGTGAATTTTTAAGTGAAGGGAAGGTCAAAATGTTTTAACATTTTGGTGATCGGCATTGATTTTGCACATATTCACTCTTTAAAGACATTACTCTTTGAGGACATTACTCTTTGAGGAGACATTATTCTTTAAAGACATTACTCTTTGACGACATTAATCTTTAAAGACATTACACTTTAAATACATTACACTTTAAATACATTACTCTTTGAAGACATTACTCTTTGAAAAAATTCCCATTTGAGAATAACCACACCCAAGATGGAAAAGACTGACAATCCTACAAGCGACAGACCTATACCACTAGTTTTGTGTTGTTTGAAATATAGTTGTCAAATATAATTCCATAAGTAGGGTAATTATTTATATTCCTAGAATACATTGCTCTTAGATAACCAGAATATATTGCTTTTAAATAACCAGAATACATTGCTCTTAGAAAACCAGAATACATTGCTTTCAAAAGAAAATTTCACAGTGAAAGCGGAAACGATATTCTTAGACGAGAACCCTACTGAGAGAAAACAGCATTACTCCAAGAAAACACAATTCCAATAGAAACACCACTCCCAGAAAAAAACAAAACATTACTTCTTTAGAAACGTAACTCTTTGAAAGCATTACTCTTTGGCACTGATAATCTATTTTGCTCTCAACGTGATTGACCTTGAGCCACCACCTTCTAGTAGCTATTTGGAGGAAAATAAAAATAAAAATGAGAAATAACGTTGAGATTTTTTTAAGAATCAGATTGAATAATATGGTTGGGGATAAACTTATAGATACAAGGGCATGACATGACCATCTGATTGATTAGATTGGGCCTCTCCGACCGCCAAAGTAAGGACCAAAGTAAGGGCTGAAGTGGATGAATGCCTATTCACCAGGATACCGTCATACGGCATCACGGGTCGCCACCCACGGCCAACAGGTGGCTCCGTTTCGGAGGGGAGGTCTTACCCCTCTGCATGGGGTTGCAGTCGGCGAATTCTAAGCCCCGCCGACGGAGCAACATAGTTTTTTTGTCTGCAAAAGTCTTTTCGAATAACTAAGCGACAGTTTGTATTTTTTAAAATATTTTTTTCTATGTGCTCGACAAAAATGGCGTCATCTTCTCGAGTTTTCGTTTTTTTAAGGTGTTTCTTCTACGTTGGGGTCACAATAATTTGTAGAGGAAAAGCATTATCAAATAAAAGTGACAATACAAATTAAAAATCAAAATTTATTTACGAAACTCGGTTTGATAAACCAAGTACTGCGAAGAGACAAGAAAAAAATACTGCTTGTCATCGTTGTGTCCACGATGGAAAAGAAAGCTCACCAGTAGTAGCAGCAGTCGCAGTCACACCACGAGTGTTGCGGTTTCCGGCTCCTGCTGCTTCTCTTCTTTTTTCTGCTGTTGTGGTTGCCCCCTGCTGTTGCTGCTGCGACTTGGGGGTCGTAAGGGATTCCACAAAACTAATCACCTGGGAGGACAACGTTTTTGCATCGGAATCTTTGCGTTATATTTTACCAAAATGAACTTAAATGAAAAGAGACAATGGTGGAAGAACACCCACCCCCTTGAAAATAAATGTACCCATGGATTCAAAAACTGCTGGATATAGATTTTGATAAAATTGCAGTATAGTTAACAGCCGATGAATAATAATTTTAAAAAATATGCAACAAATAACTTTTACCAAACGCATTAAAATTTAATTTTCTACCGACCTGTATACTTTTAACGTTCTGAAACGGTTTTCTAGTTGTTTTTATTTTTTTATAATTTCAAACTTAGATTTCGTTGAAAGCTCTTTTTTGACACACGAGAAATAAAATGGCTGCTTGTCGCTCTGTTGTTTGTGGGACTTCATTCCTTAAGAAATAGTAAAAAAAAAACAAAAAAAAACGACTTACCCTACCGGAACCTTATGTCTGAATGGCAATTCCCCCCAGACTTCGGGTTAGTGGCAGGGTAAATCATTTTTGTTTACTATTTTTCATCCGAAGATAAGCGACCACCTCCCAAAAAATTGACCACCATTTTCTTTTTTTGTGTTTTGATAAGTAAACTTAACGATAACAAATTCAGAGATAATAAATCTTACAGCCAGTTTCAACAATTTCAAAGTATACGGATCGGTAGAAAATTTGATTTTAATGCGTTTCGTAAAAGTTATTTGTTGTATTTTATTTTCGATTCCTCGACCGTTAACTATACTGCAATTTGCCCTTTGAAAATAAATTTACCCTTTCAAAAGTTACCCCTTGGTACTTACTATACTGTTGCATGTGGTGCTATCCCCTTCTCGCAAACGCGGGCAACGCCGTGTAACTCTGCTAGTTTTTTTTTTGTTTTGTTTTGTTTTTTTAATATACCTCGAATCGTTGCGGAATTTTTTTTAGATGAGGATTGAAAATTTGGATTATTAGGATTATTCGGACTTCTGTTTAAATCATCTTGTCCGAGTTCGATAAGACGCACCTGAAAAAAGTTCGGATGTTATATCGGCCGAAACGTTGTGAGCATAACATCGAAGATGAAAACAGTCGTCCGAATAATCCAAATAATACATATCTCGAATCATTCAAGGACGAAATTAAAGTAAGACGGTGACGTCATTTATGGCGCAATATATTTATGACGTAATCAGTGCATTCACCTTTTTTTTTCTGCGACGCCTTAAAGGTCGATGAACAATTCGATATTGTGCATCTTCGATGCGGGGCTTGTAATTACATTCATGACAACACTTGAGAGCTGATGGACCGAAGGTTGTTCTTGTTTCGCCTTTTTTTTCACGTGTTATCTTTTATGATTGTCGGCTGTTTGTTGATGAAGGATGCGTCTGGCATATGGTCAGAGATCCGCTATCATTTTTTGTTTCTCACCTCCTGGAATCAATTCCTCGTGTCCGCATTCCTTCTTCTCAGCATTGCGTACGACGTCAGTTTGGCGACGAAGCGAAACTCACTGAGATTTCGCGCCATCCTGTCACACTTTTATAACGCAGTTGTCTTTCCTTTATCTCTGTACATGCTTGTTTCATTATGGACAATCACAACAATTGAGAAATCGTTTTCTTTTACCAACTTTGTCCTGACGACCATTCCCGCTATTACAATCTTCGAGAAATTCATTATTTTTCACCCTTATTTTAACATTAAAGCACACATGGTGAGCATATTTGCGCTGACAACAGTCTATCAGACGTACACCTATCATATGGGGTCCAAAAAGTGGACCTATTTCTATTTCCTTACAGATTCGTTCCTGATAAACACCCGGTGTTTGCTATTTATTGCAATGTGGCCAATCATAACATTACTCTACCTGGCCGGTGACAAAATGAACATCTACGTCTGGAGAAAAACTCTCAGAACAGTGAAACGAGGTCGAAAAGCGCAATATAAAATCTAGGCAATTACCTAGAATTTCTAACAGAGAAAAAAGTGTTAAAAACAACAACAAACAAACAAACAAACAAACAAATAGTTAACAAGTAACTGTTACCAAAGACAATAAAAATTACTTTTCTACTTAGCTTCCTATTTATTTTTTGTGTGTTTAAAGTATTTTAAAGCGATTTTATTTACATTTTTATTCTTGCATTCGGAACTTTGTAAACCCGGTGGATTAAAGATGGCGCCGTATTTTACTCGATGTGAAACCTCGATGTCATAGATTTTACGGCTCAAAATTGATAATTAAACAAAAATACAGCTAATAAAAACATACAGATTTCTTGAAAGATTAAATTTTCGACTGATTGGTAACAGTTATTAGCTGTATTTTTGTTTAATTTTTTATCTTTGTAATTTTTATTGCCTTTGGTAACAATTATTTGTTGACTATTTACTTTTTTATCCCTTTTTTCTCCGTTTGAAATTCTAGACAATCGCCTATATATATATATATATATATATATATATATATATATATATATATATATATATATATATATATATAATCAGGTAAAAGTAGAGAATAGTTAACAGTCGAGAAATCATAAACATACACACACTCACAAAAGTGACTCATACAAAACACAGGAGAATTTAATTATCTACCGACCTGTATACCTTTAACGTGCTGAAACTGTTTTTAATTTTTTTCAATTTCAAAATTTTATTTATTTTCATTTTGTTCAAAATTATCTTCCCCCACCCCCCAAGATAAGATGGCGACCTATCGCTTAACTGTTGAGATAGGTGTTCACGCCTGCAAAAAAAGTTTTAAAAATGACTTATGGTACCACTAACCCTTAGTACGAGCGGCAAGCCCAGTCCCATGAAAAGCAAGATCTCTTGTAAAACCACACTTAACTTCCTAAGTTTAGCGAAATTAACCGCAGTTAGACCATCACGCGAGCAACCATTTTGATTTTAATGTGACGATGAAACACCCGAACATCGAAAACAAATTCTGAAATAAAAATAATAAATCTTACAAACAGTTTTCACACGTCAAAAGTGTACAGGTCGGTAGAGAATTTAATTCTACTTGGTTTATTATAGATTATTTGTTGTTTTTTGTTTTTATTTTGGTTTACGATTTCTCGCCTGTTAACTATTCTGCACTTTTACCAAGAATCAACACATATCGACATCTTTCAAGCAAAAATCGACATGACTTTTGGAAATATTTCCGTATGGATTCCAAAAATGGATTACCTGAAACAGCAACATTTCTACATCGGAATCTCTTTACCAAAAATGATCACAGACGTTCAAATTTTCAGGAACTTTCCAAACTTTGAATAATAAGAACAGATAATCGTTTAATGCTGCATACTAATTTATAAAATTAGATGAATGGTGAAAAGCAAGCAAAATAACAAGCAAGCACCACAGACTTTTTGTAGTATACTAGACCACCCGTGACCCGTTGGGCCAGTATTTGTTATATAAATATTAAATGTATAATTTCGTAACTTTGTTATTTGTTGATAATCGTGTTTTTACAATAAAGCATTTACTTGAAAATGAAATACGGCATAAAGGATGAATGTTAGCTTTTAGCAACTTTTGAATTGAAGTTCATTTTGTGACGTCATATATTTTCAATATATATATATATATATATATATATATATATATATATATATATATATATATATATATATATATGTATGTATTTTTTCTTGCTAATCAGCATTCGTTTTTAGCTTTCTCGGCCTTTTGGCTAAGATCAAAGTGTAGTATCTGTTCCGATGGATACTGCACCCCATACTGGTATTGTCTGGATCTTCGGGTCTGGATTTACGCCGGTCAATGGGTCTGTCCTGTGCAGTTCTGGGAAGTGGCGCTCCCAGGCTTTGCCTCCCCTCTTTGGGGAGGATTGAGTTTAGTGCTTAATGTCTGAGGCACTCTGCCCAGGCAATTTTTTAAAAGCTCTAGCACTCCTCCTCTGGAGTGCATTCCCACTTTCCGACCTTGTGTCACATTCTACTGTGTGGGACGTAGATAAATAGGAGCATTCGTTTTTATCAGCTCTCACCCTTTGTTACCTTCTGTATCTCTTAACTCCCTTCTCTCTCTCCCCCTCTCTCTCTCCCTCTCTCTCTCTCTCCCCTCTCTCTCCCCTCTCTCTCCCCTTCTCTCCCCCCTCTCTCTCTCTCCCCTCTCTCTCTCTCTTATTATTTATTCACATATAAATAATTTATACACAAAATGAGGCACAAGGCCAACAAAAGGGACGGGGAAAGGTTCGGTCCATACTAACAAGAAACGAACTAACCTAGCTAGTTTCATTTAGGACCATCATTCACCAAAATACCACTTTTAGACTATACATCCTTCTTCACCAATTACCAAAAGAATTCATACTATGGCTATCCTACTTAAAACCCATATACAATAGGCGATTGTCTAGAATTTCAAACGGAGAAAAAAGGGATAAAAAAGTAAATAGTCAACAAATAATTGTTACCAAAGGCAATAAAAATTACAAAGTTTGGGCACTAAAAAATTTATATACAAAAAAAAGAATGATACATATGTACAATGGGAAGGAAAAAAAGAAAAAGAAAACTAACCCAAGTTAGTAAAAAGACCCCCACTACTAATCTGTGGCAGATATGCAGATTTACCAGTCAAAAACGAAACGAAAGTTGATGCAGGCCCCAACGCTTTATTAATAAATCCTCCTTCGAAAATATCGAAGGGTGACTTACATGTCTGGCAAATCACGCTATCTGTCACCTAAATAGGAGGGGGGGACCAAAAAAACCCGGTCTTTTAATTATTTACTTTTAATTAAATGGATGACATCATAAAGGATGAATGGTTGCTTTTAGCAACTTTTGAAAAATATAAAGCTCATTTTGTGACGTCAGGAGCTAAAACGAACGAAAGACGATTATCGCAAAGATAGGAAATGTCTATTGATCTTAGTCTTGAAAAGACCAAGGCTATAG
Organism: Sepiola atlantica; assembly: GCA_963556195.1. Lineage (NCBI taxonomy): Eukaryota > Metazoa > Mollusca > Cephalopoda > Sepiida > Sepiolidae > Sepiola > Sepiola atlantica. The sequence goes on along the minus strand of OY744540.1, from coordinate 24,754,255 downwards.
GTAGGAGGAAAACAGTCAGCAGGAAGAGAGTTCCACAAGCTAGCAGTTCTTGGAAATAAGCTACTAGAATAGGAAGATACATTATAACGAGGTATCAGAACAGCGAATTGATGGAGACCACTAGACCAAAGAGTTAAACGAGCTGGAACAAAGGAAGCAGAGAATAGATTATACAATTCTTAAAAACACACGTCATAATAGTATTTATAGAAAAGACATAGACTAGCAACATTAGGTCAAAGAGGGAGGAGGAGAGAGAAAGAGCAGAGAAGACGAAAGGGTGGGGTCAACCAAATTGCAAATACGCTTCTGACCCTTATCAAGGACCCTCAAATGGGACAGAGATTCATCAGACTAAAGATGATGACAGTACTCCATCCATACAAGGTCTGATAGTAGATTTGTAGAGATAGAGAACAGTCTCCAGTGTGAGACAGTGTTTGGAGCGATAGAGAGAACCGCACTATATGACAAAGCTGTCACTGTATATGTCTGCTGATTCGACATTATATAGAATTTAAATGCTCTTCTTTCCCATGTTAAGTGATGGTTGCCTAGGGGTTGAATACCAAGTTGGAGAGGCAAAGATGCCTTTGCAACTGGGTTCGAATCCTTCGACCGGCAGTAATTATCATCTCCTACACTGAAGATTGCGAACGCATGAAACATATTTGTCTGTAGGTAAAAATAATAAATATTTATATAAAAATATTGTATACAGGACCGGCGGGACAGTTATAAAAGTGGGGGGGTCTCCTAAAAAGTGGGGGGGGGCGGTTAAACACATGCATATATAACTTCATTATTGATGACCGTAAAGTGGGGGAGCCAAGTTAAAAAGTGGGGTTAGGGGGGCTTGATCCCCCCTGCCCCCCCCCGTGCCGCCGTCCATGATATATATATATACAAACACGTGTGTTTTATGCTTATGCGTGTGTGTGTCTATTTATTAATAGTCAAACCTTTAAAGTTAAAGCTCAATGGATGTAAATTTGTACTACCAGAGCATGTATTAATAAAGATAGAAAGTTAGATTCCAGTAAGCATTATTTACCTTTCACAAAAACAAATACTTGACGGGCCGTTTTGTCGAAACATGAACAACCATAATATAGGGCTATATATTCTGGATTTTTCGTAAGTGCGACTCTTCAGAAGGAAAGCTTTAAAAAAATAGTGTCCAGAAACTAAGAAAACAAAACATAACAACACTCACATAGTTAAATCATTAATAAATGTTGGTTAAAAACAAGAACATAACAACACTCACATAGTTAAATCATTAATAAATGTTGGTTAAAAACAAGAACATAACAACACTCACATAGTTAAATCATTAATAAATGTTGGTTAAAAACAAGAACATAACAACACTCACATAGTTAAATCATTAATAAATGTTGGTTAAAAACAAGAACATAACAACACTCACATAGTTAAATCATTAATAAATGTTGGTTAAAAACAAGAACATAAGGAATATGTGACACAAGGTCGGAAAGTGGGATTTGAAAAGCCAGCGCCCGAGAAGGTGAGCACTCTGGCCATTAAAAATTGCCTGGGCAGCCCCGTCGGCATTCCCCGGTAGGGGCGCCTCAGGCAGTAAGCAATAAACTTACTCCTCACCAAAGAGGGGAGGCAAAGCCTGGGAGGGTGGACCTCCTAGAACTGCACAGGACAGGTTCTGTTTACCCAATTTGACGTCATATTTTTTCTGTGATGACCCTGCTTTTTTAGGACTAAGAAGTTACAAAATCTGTTGGGAACATGTTTTCTAGTTGTTTTCTTGAATATGAACCTAACTTAAAGAAGAAAATTGAAATTTTGAAAGATTAGGACATTCTCGTGTACGCGGTCCTGTCAGATTTTGCCATATATATTTAATACTAATGAAGCCATTAAAAGATACGTATATTTAACTTAAACATCAGATCGTAAAAAAGCCGTAAGAGAATAAAGAGAATTAAAAAGAGAAAAAAATTCTTAAATGAAAATCAGAAAATATATAAATAAATGCATAAATAAAAAATAAAAAAGAGTGATAAAAAAGCAGAAAGAAAAGAAAAGAAATTTTAAAAAGTACGAAAAGCATACGGTATTTCGTACTTTTAAATTTCTTTTTGACAACTACCATTTCTCCTTTATGACGTTACACTGCTTTTGGAAACAATATTAAGCTTTTATGAGGTCATCCATTTTTAATATAAAAGATTAAAAAATTAAAATTCTTTATATGCTTTGAGAAGGGGTTAGTTTATTGCTAATCGTCTGAGGCGCCCTTACCGGGGAATGCCGACGGGGCTGCCCAGGCATTTTGTGACGGTCATAAATGCTCTTCCTCTAGAGTGCTGACTTATCTAACCCCACTTTCCGACCTTGTGTCACATTTTACCTTGTGGGAGGTAGATAAAAACCGACGTTTTATCTTTATTGTTCAACGACTTTCTCATGATGAATGATTTGAAGAAAAACATAAAAGTTACAATTTGAAATACATGATGCATCTATGAGATAGAAAGAATATTTTTTATTCCTTTTTTGAAAAAATCATAGACGCTAAAAATCGAAAATATGTGGTGTGTCTATAAAGTGGAATGAATGTTTGTTGTTGTTTTTTTTTAAATTTTAATATCGATGTTATGTACAAAGTTTTGTCGGGAATGTGGTGTAAAAACTAGCTAGTCTGAATCTAAAATTAAATTTTGTTGATTCAAGGAGATAAATTGTAGAAACCATTACGTTTTTTAATTGTGCCAGAGTTTATAATGAGTGATGATCCAAGACGTCTTCAGTGAGATTTTTTAAAAATGATCTTAACGAGGCTATCTTGTTTAAATTTAAAGGAATGCTCATCTTGTAATAAATGAGAAAATACTGCATTTAGATTATTGTTATTTTTTATCTGTTTTTATGCGCATAAGGCCTTTTCTGAAGTTCCAATTTAGTTTCACCAATATATATATATATATATATATATATATATATATATATATATATATATGATAATTTTATTTACACAGACATGTACAAAATCTGCGACACTGGCATGTCGATGTTATCGATCAACAGTTACTATAAACTGAGATCTCATCAGGCAGAGTTAGAATCCGATCTTAACCTCAGATCATATTTGGAATATATATATATATATATATATATATATATATATATATATATATATATAATTGAAATTGTTGCATTAGATAGTATACATTGCTGCTTTAGATGTAGAGGTTCTAGGAAAATGTTCTCAAGCTTTTAGTGCTTGCTTATGGTTTGTGATGTAGTTAGTGCTGTTGTTATATTGTTAGACCTTTAACTTTAAACAAGCTAGACTCGTTAAATTCATTTAAAATAAATCTCGCCGAAGACTTCTTGAATCAGCACGCATTATAAACTCACACAGACTCAAACAACGTAATAGCTTCTCTGTCCTTTATTTAAAAAAAAAAAATGGTACTTCTACACAATTTTAACCAAATTAAACCGACTCTTTTCAAAGCAGAGTTCTGGACCTAGCCGGAAACAAATGACGCGTTTTTCGAATCGGAAGTTGTGATAAGAATTTCTGGCAGACGACAATTAAAGACAACATCAAATGTAAAATGATCGAACCTAAAATGAATTTAAGCGCGTTAGCACAGGCTATTCAGTCTCACGAAGGAGTAATTGAATTTTGCCAAGGAAAAAAAAACCTTATAGCAAAAAAAATAATTTTTCAAACATGTCTGCAACCTAAGATAAAAGTATTTGTCTGCATGAAGGAAATATGTACAGAAGGACGACTGTTTTATAAGGAAAAACTGTACAGATGACGACTGTTATTTTTTTAACCCAAACCTAACCTTAAACTAACTAAGTTTTAAAATCTATTTTATTTATTTTTGTTTGCGTTCATATGTGGACGGGGATTTGGTGGCTATTAAGATACATTTGATGTTATAGGGTGTATGTTCTATGTGGTAGAAAGGGCACCCATCAAAAGTAATAACAAAGTTTATCCATACATAACATATCAAGTTTATTTTACATCTTCAGCCAACAAGTAATAGAAATTGGGGGGGGGGGGGTATGTGTGTAAACACAATAGTGAAATATGGCAGTTAAAAATAAAATAAAAGGAAAATTTAGGAAATACATATTGAAAAATATTAGCGTACATCGAAATTTACGGAAAATAATCGAGTGTTTTTATTTTTGTTCAGGAAATTCAACTACTATTCGGAGTCCAGAACCGCCGCCATTTTGTACTTATATAGAATATGAACCAGTTTCCGTGAACTTTGCGTCGGCAGCGTTCGACCATGTTATGTAAACACCCGAAAGATGAGGCGAATGGTGGCAGACGATAACTTCGATACGTTGCTGCGTCGTATTTTTTTTCAGTTTTATTTACAAGAAAGATAGCAAATAAAAAAGAAAAAAAAAGCGAAATTACTGTTATTAAATACATTTTTTTTACATTTTTAACAAAACAATGCTAAACAACTTAATAAATACATTTTTATTATTTATAATTTTTTTTTTTTTTGCAATTTTTTTGTATTCAGTCAACTGGTTAAAAAGTAGTTTTTTATGCGTTTCTTAAAACCGAAATTTTTTTTGTGTGTTTGTTTTGGGGGTGGGGGGTGTAGATAATTTTTTTATTATTGGTAGGAGGGTTTCGGCATTTCTGTTGGCCACCGTCGCAAGGAACCCCTCCTTCTCTGCAGGGTCGTATCACCCGAAGACCCAGAGCGGCTGGACAACCCTGCCAACGTTGTTTTTTCCTACCGTTAAACAGACTCGTCTATCTCCACCGTATGCCCTGGGCCTCCGATCTAACGAGGATTTCGTAAAAAAATGGTCTTCGCAATGTCTATTTTTGAGGAAATAAAATTGAACTGACTTTGATCAATTTCTTCTGGCTTTAATCAATTTCAATATTGGTTAGAAAATTTGTCGTCTGACAGTTGATTCGCTAATCGCCTCGGCATCTCTTGGGTGTTTACGTAACATGTCCGAACGCTGCCGACGCAAAGTTCACGGAAACTGGTTCATATTCGATATAAGTACTGCCATTTTTAACCATGACTTACTGATTGTCTCCCCTTGGCGCCATACCAACGTAAAATCGCTAATCTTATACATAACTTAATTTTATTTTTTGTTAAAATTCTACTCGACTATTTTCAGTAAATTTCGGTGTACGCTAATATTTATTGAATAATAAGTAAGTGTTGCCTAAATTTTTCCTGTTATTTGATTTTTAACGGCCATATTTCACTCGTGCGTTTACATAGATAAACACCAAAATGGGTTAGTAATTAAGTTATTAAATGTTCATGTGTCTTGACGGACAAAGTATTATGTTAAAAGTTCAAAAGTCAAGATGAAGAAAATTTACCTTTCTTAAATATCGACGTACATGTTCCCATATTGTTATTACCGTTAAGCACAAACAATTAATTCGGTCAACAAACAGTCATGTGTAAACGAGATTCTTCATAGCTGTAAAAAGTGCATATCGTCTGTAACAGCTTCATGAAGAAAGATCTATTTTCTCTTATATGTACACGCAGTCCCTTGCATAATAATAAGTTGTGATTCTGTTGGCGAAAACAGGCATCTACCAAATCGCGCATTGATACACAGGCGATTGGCACATCACTGCGCATGCGCACTCGCGGCTTTGTCTAATTTCCGCCCCAAACTGTATGCGCGCGAAATTCGACAGTTCGAGTCAAGACGTTAACGTAGACAAACGTGGCATTTCTTCTCGCCTCTCATCATGAAAGGTGGGAATATTGGAATTATCATTAAGCGCAGTGAATTCTAAGTGCCCTATGATTGGATGAAAATCACCCAATCACAGACCACTGCTTCAATCTCTGCAGAAAACCCAGGAGAGCGCCTATTTTGAAAATATCGGCTTCTTCTCTCCAGCCTTCGCTGCCGTCAACATCGCTTCTCCTCTGCTGCGGCAGGTGCAAGCGGGCACATGTTTTTTTGGAGTATATAATACGCGCGAAGCCATCTTGATGTTCTAAACTATTCTTCACAGCCTTGTTCCCAGAAGGAATCCTGTTACAAGACAACTGGCATTTTTGGTGAGTCCGCAAAGGCACTTCTTTTGCAAGCAACATTCTCTTTCTTTCTTCTATTTTTTATCCTTATAAATATCCTTTCGTTATCTACCCACATTGTTTGTTATCTCTGTTCTTGTCTAGTCACGTTTATATGCCACCAACTTTTCTTTCAACGGACTACAGTCTTCGTCCTTCATTCTAACGGGAAAAATCCCAACAGGAATAAACTCATAACCAACTTGGACTATATTACATTTCTACTATAATCCCTGCCGACCAAGCAACTCAACTTGCATGCTTACGTTACTGTATTCCCATGTTCCAGTTAGATAAAAATTGATTTATATTATTGTAGAGAAGATGTTGGTGTTTTCCTTCGAACTCTGGTGACCCTTTGTTTGTTTTTTTATTCAAGTCAGATACATACAGACACGGCCGACTTGACAAAATGGATGTCTCCTGTCCCAACACACTTAACCAATCAACACCTCCACTCTACGCGTATATGAAGTGAAATGAATGTTTGTTTTTATAGACACAGCACATATTTTAAATTTTAACGTTTGTTTTCTTCAAAAAACAAAACAACAATGAAAACATACTTTCCATTTCATAGACGTCTTAAATAAAACTTCTATGTTTTTATTCAAATTAATTATCGTGAGAAAGCCTTTGAACAATCAAGACGAAACATCGATAAACGTATAAGCAATTTTCGTTTTTCATTTTTTTATAACGTTGGATTATTAATTCAATAACTATGATATAAATATTCATTTAAATGAATGCGAAAGTTTTTTCCACCTATCCTAACGATATTAACATCAAAATAGTTTATGCTTATTTAATTCTATGATACGTACGACATAGCATTTTGAAAAACCGTACACATAGTAATCTTCAAAGACCCACAAACAGTTATAGATATCCTAATTTGCATACGTAGTTTATAAACAGTTTCTAATAAATTAATTGTAACGGAGAGCGGCCGATTGACGTAGGTGCAGACACTTGTCGGCACCGTTCAAAGAGGCAGCGTCTGGTATGCTGTGTGTGTGGGGCGAACCCGAAAACACTCGTTGCCGACATAAAAAGAAAGGAGTGGGAGGAGAAAGGCGTCAGAAAGTCAAATAAGGGTTTTATTTGAACATCCGGGCAGCTGTGTCGAGTGAGAGATTCATGCAAATTAAGTTGATTTGCATGCGTCGCATTTCTTTTCAATAAGAGAGCGAAAGTGAAGATTCAGTCAGTTTTCGTGGAGATCGTTCTGAACGTGGGATTGGAAAGTCAACGAAAGAAAAGAAGAGTGCTGGATTTTTTTAATGTTGAACTGAACGACGTTTTTTTTTATACAGTTGAGAGAGACGGTTTTTTTCCCTTCCATTTGGACTTGAGAAAAAAAATAACGAAATAATCTTTTAACAGAGATGTCGCCAAGACATCTCTGTTAAAAGATTATTTCGTTATTTTTTTCTACATTAATTTTCTGTAATACATATTTGTAATTTGCATTGTCATATTTTCTTATATATACGCTATAATTTCGTCGTTAGTAAAACGTCTGGTGTCGCTGGAATGCTAAGAAAAGACACTACACTTTGATTTAAGCCAAAAGGCCCAGGAACCATAAAATAATGTTTTTATGACAAAGCATTTTTAAATGAATTAAAAATAAAACTTGATTTAATCTATTATTGTATTATCTTTTAATAGAGGGTGGGTCGTATAGTATCGGTGCTGTTGTCATAAGATCGTTCTTAAGGAATTACCTCTTCTTTTTTAAGTGTTACATATGACAAGTAAGCAAGTTTTTTTTTATTAATTGAACCTCGAACGAGCAGAGAGCATTTTGTCATATTTTATCTTTTTTTGATCAGACAGTCTGTTAGGAAGGAGAAAGGAAACACTTCTTGAGAAGAGAAAAGGGCGCGTGCCATTTCCTATGAACTCTCTCCTCCTACTGTAAGTTCACCCCAGACGACATATGTTGTAACCTTAATTAAAAATACTTGTAACCATCAAAAACGCCCATGCTTCTATTTATCTTCCTCCCACAAGGTAAGATGTGACACAAGGTCGGGAAAGTGGGAAAGAACCAGCGCTCGAGAATTTGAGCGCTCTGGTCGTTTAAAAATTGCCTGGGAAGCCCCGTCGGCATTCCCCGGTAGGGGCGCCTCAGACAGTAAGCAATAAACTTACTCCTCCTCAAAGAGGGGAGGCAAAGCCTGGGAGGGTGCACCTCCTAGAACTGCACAGGACCGACAACCAATAGACCGGCGTAAATCCAGACCCGAAGGCCCGGACGATACCGGTTTATTAGGCGGGGTAAAAAACGCTGGTTGAATAAAAAACGCCCATGCTAACCGACTACGCAATTTGTTATGTGATGTCACGCATATAAGGTCTCGACGCAAATGAGGGGACAGAGAGTTTGCCAAAATCTGCTCAACAAACGGTCGAAAGGTGTGGCTGATGAAGACGAAAAGGAAGAAGAAAGAAAATACGAAGGCGACGAGAAGGAAAAGAAAGAAAAATGTCCTTATCCGTCATACGTCTAGTATTCGGGCGAGCATAAGTTATAAGGAAAAACGCTGCCAAATACGATTCTTGCATGCTACGACACTAACCCTAACCCTTATCTCTAGTGAGAATGATTGGATTTAAGTTGGGAAAACAAACTCTGTCCGACCAGCAGAAGCATATACTTCTCATGGACACTTTTATCCATTCACCGGAGAATATACCTTTGATACCCGATGTAGCGTTGCTACTTGTCGTTTGTTATTGTGATTCCAGTAGTATTCGGCTCGCGACGTAATGGTTCATGTACATAACAATGCAAGTAAGAACAGAAATAAATAAGAGAGACATGATGTGTGCGCTTCCGATCGTTTCCTTCGTAAGAGGACGAAATCCACGTAAGCATTTATTTATATAGCATGAGAAATATACAAAGGAGATAATTACAGATTGGCTACTGTAAGGGAGATAATTGGATATTGTTTGGATTCGCGTATCTCAGTGTAAACATTGTTGTCGTTTCCAAATGCACGACACTACACCCGATACGAGAATTGTATAGTGCAAACCGCTTATCCAAAACTTAAACACCCCGTGCTTGATACTTGCCGGATTTATTTTCTTACACTTACTGAGTCTCTTACATAAGGAATTTTGTGTTTTCCTGTTTGTTTTCCTGTTTGTTGAACTTTTGCACCTTGTTATGGAGTACTCCTTGTGCCACCATCAACGTTCTGTACGTTACCCCCATTTTCTTTCATAGACTGTCTTAACTTGATTGAATGCGATCTTTGCTTGTCGTAATATAATAGTAACAAGATCCCCTCTCCCATATAATATATTATCTTTATTTTTGTTGTTTGCATGTTACTTTTTATTTATTTGATGTAAATAAATATTTGTATTTAAATTGTAACTTGGTTATTTCGTGTTGTCTCACACTTGTTTGATTTGTTTCTTATCTCTATATCTGGTGTCTTGAACTAAGGAATCCCCTTCCCCCATGTTCTGGTTTGGTTTGGTAGTTTTGTTTTACGGCATATCAACCCTTTTTGGGTTATTTAATGCCGAATCTGGTCATTATAGTAAAAGATTTATGCTTCAAGTTCTAAAAATAAAATAAAAAAAGGGAAGGGAGAAAGGGAGAGGGGCTGTTGTTTTTGTTTTTGGTTTTGTAGAACATAATTAAGTTTTACAAAAAAAAAAAAAGAAAAACAAAAAACGTCAATGTAGGTGAATTTCGTCTCAGGGAGCCACAGGGCAGCCTGATCTGGTATCACCAGCCCCCATGTTCTGTTGCTGATATCGGACCCAGTGGCCAACGATTCACTTCCGGATTTTTTAAATATATATTTTTTATTATCATTGTTATGTGCAAGCTGGCGTAATCCCAACAAAGGCTGAGCATGACAGAGGTGATATGGTATTACACCCTTTTTTGGAGGCGAAGGAGTGAATGTGGTATATATTCTGTTGTCATGGGACCATCTTCCCAGTGACTACCTTCACCTTTATTTTGGGGGGTATCTGTTCTGTTGTCATGATATGACACCCACAGGCATTACTTTCTCCTTTTATGAAGAATCATCCCAGGTATTGGAGGGTAGTGTTGTATATGTTTGTTCATCATGATACCATTCTATCACACATTACCGTTTCCTTTGAGGATAATGTAATATATTTTCATTCGTCATGATACATTTCTCCCAGACATTATCTCCACTTTGGGGTGGTGGAGTATAGTATATGTTCGTTTCTTCATGATACCACATTCTCGGTATTATCTTCTTCCATTTTAGAGGGAGGGTAGTGTAGTATCTGTTCTGTTGTCATGATATCATCCTCACAGGCATTAACTCATTCTTTTGGGGGCGGCTACTGTTCGTTTTTTTATTATATCAACCTTATATATATATATATATATATGCAAAATAAAAATGGAACTCAAATTGTACAAGACGCGTCGAAAAATTTGACAGTTACGTCAAATACTGATACACATCTTTTCTTTCTTTCTTTTTTTCTACTGTTTCTGACTTGTTTGTTTACAGTTTTTTTTTCGACGCATCTTGTACAATTTGAATTTCTGTTCATTTTTTATAAGACCTTTTTATTTTTTCAATTTCCCGAATGGTCCACTTAGTGTTTTGGTGTATGTAAGTTCCGTGGGTTTCTTGTTCTATTTTCTTTCCTTTATCGCGAGTACTTTCGATTTGATTCGTCAAATCATATTCAGGCGGTGTTAGTCTTGGTGTCTTTAAAAATATGTATTTACTGTTGAGGCTTTTTTTAAATAATTATAACGGCTACTAATTTACAACTTAAAAGAGAACGGCTATAATATTGAGATGTTACATGAGAGCGTGATTACGTTCTAAGGGCGTGCAAGATTCAAAAGTTTGATTGCTTAACCGCTAAGAATTTGATTACGTTATAAGCGCGTTCAAGATTCAAACATATAATTGCTTAATGGCTAATGATTTGGTAACGTTTATTACTATGCTAGACACTTCAAAAATTTGGGACTAGTTTCGTAATTCACATTATTGATTTTTGGATGTTTAGTTTTTATGTAGAGGGCTTCAAGAATTGTTAATCTTTTGATGTTTGTATCGTGGTGTATTATTTTAGTATTGTTAACTAGTATGTGTCTATATTGAGAAGGGGGCCAGTCATATTTTTTTAGGTGTTGGCAAATGGAGCTAGTGTCGGAAAGATGTAAGGTGGGTCTTCAGGAAAGTGTTGTGGTTGTGAAACCGATGTAAGAATTAGTTTTATTATTATTGCCAGATATACATTCTCCCATGGAGCATTGAAACTGATATATTACATTGGTTCTTCCTAATGTATTTTGGGTCTGAGAAGTGTTATTTTTAACTACATGGTTCGGTGTTTTCATTTTTTATAATAAATGATGAATCTTATTTTATTATTAGAGTTGATGTGGGATATGTAGCGATGTATTATATTTTTAAGAGCTTTTTCATCCAAATTAATGTTCGGATGCATTTGGTTACAGTAGAATAGCTTTATGTAGTGGGAATTATTGAGCTAATTATTATTAGTATTGTCTAAGTTTCTAATCATCAATTTTATTTGTTCGTCTACAATATAATTGGGAAATTGATTATTAATTAGGACTTGCTTAATATTTTTTAATTTGTTACGGTAAAGTAAACATCCACAGGATAAAAATCCAAAGAATTTCAACCAGACTTATATAATAGTGCTCAATAGTAAAAAGAGCTATTTATATTAATATTTTTATTCATACAGACATGTACAAAAAGCCGCTACAGTAGCATGTTGATGTTATTGATCAATAGTTATTAGAAACTAAGATCTCATCAGGCGGAAAAATTATTAGAAACTTTATTAGAATGTTTCTAATAACTATTGATCGATAACATCGACATGCCAGTCTAGCGGCTTTTTGTACATGACAGTATAAATAAAAATATTAATATATATATATATGTGTGTGTGTGTGTGTGTGTGTGTGTATTTCCATAATAAAAAACCAGCTGATGATCCTCATGTAGACTGGAGTTACTGTCACTGAACTAATCTCTAAAAAAATGGATGTTATTCTCACAACGTTTCGGTCGATGTAACCTCCGAACATCTTCAGGTGCATCTTGTTGAACTTGGAAATCTTTCTGTCAAACTCCTGTCTGTTTATCCTTTTCATTTTACTTTTATTCACCCCAAACAAGGGGGCACATTGCAACTGAGACGTAAGGGGCTACTGTGAATTAGGGGCCATATGCATGGGGGCAGCCTAAGTGAGGAGTTGTGCAGCGAGATGTTTATTCACATTACATTTAAATTTCTGCATGTTGGTACAGTCAGGGAAACAAGGAGCAGGGAGATAATTTCAAAGGCTAGTGTTGCATAGCCGTCCCGGAATGGGCCTTGGCAGTTCTCGCTTTGTATACCCGTCCCGGAATGGGCCGTGACAGTTCTCGCTTAAACAACTGGTCATTTTTAACACCAAAAAGGTATATGTTGCATAACTGTTAATTTCTCGTACCTTCTCTCTTTCCTCTTCGCGTGAAGGGGTGTCGTCTAGTGGTTGTCTTCTTTCTTCTCTTCTGTACTGCCGTGAACATCGCCGCTACAACAAAAAGCGTCATACCACAATTCACGAGAAAAACAATATTTTAAACTTTGATTGGTTTATTTCAGGCTTCAGTCTACCGTGTCGATCTTGGAGATGTTTCACCAACGCTAAGGGAGAGACCAAATTACTACTCTATTGTAGTTAATTCCTAGCTTAAGTCCTAAGCCATTCGAGGAGGGGGAAGAAGGAATCTCATGCCTGTATTCTCTTAGGGAAATAAATTCCCATTTTTCATTTGAAGACTACATAGAGAAATCGTCTGTTTGGCTTGCTTCCAAAACCCAGACTGGCAAAATTCTGTTTCCCACACAAAAGTCTGTGACGTCACAGATTCACACATTGCGACACTGATGCACAAGCATTTATTACACTCATGTTTTCTGACCTCTTGACCCGGTGCTCGTCAACGTGGTGGCCCTGTCAACGTCTGTGAGCTCCGACTGTGAGAACAGCGCTATTTCGCACTAGATTGTACAGGTTTACCCGCACTAAATTGCACAAGCCAAACCAAACGATTTCCCACACATACGTCCACTTCAACATGCGTCCGGCCTCACAGGGCCATTATCCAACATTATTCAACACTAGCCGTTCGTGGAAAGAAGCTGTTAGAGTAGCAAAACGATTAGAGGAGATTGAGGAGTGTAGGTTAGTTTCACTTAGTGCTTGGATAGGTTAGTTATATTCGGGGAGTTTATTAGGAGAAAATATTCTATGTTATAAATGTTGGTTCTAAGCCCTCGGATATTTGTAAATGCAAGCCTCAAGGGAGGAGGCGAGTGAGTTGTTTTTAAGTAGGTATCTGGTTTGAACATGTTGCTTTTTTAGTGACAATTTTTAGTGTTTGTTTAGTGGGTTGGGAAAAATGAGTGTTTTTTTAATGCCAGTAAGCACACACACAATTAGACTATTAGCTGAGTTTTTATCTATAGGGTCGGGGAAATCCTACCAGAGATAAGTGCAGGGTCTCTTTCCATGCGCTACATGGCACTTCAGTTACCCCGATATTATACAACTATTGATAGAGCAGCTGCTCTTAGCGCTACCTAAGAGTTAGGGATCCTGTACTACCAGTCAGAAACAGAAGCCAGACAAGCTGTCAGACTTGTACCATTAACCTGTCAGAGCAACAGCAAACCAGACTAGTCATGTGAAACTAAGTGACAAGCAAGTGTCCCCAAGTTGCCCAGATAGAGAGAAAGAGAGACAACATTCATTGCCCTAGTCAGAGAACAATGCCAAGCACTGGGTGTATTTGAGATGTCCCTGTGATGGTACCTCTGCGCTTGGCTAATAGACAAAGCAGAAGTGCAAAGGCGGGGCGATGAGAAGAGTCTATCTACTCCTTAAGCAATTTTAGGTTTGCAAAGCGGAGATTTTGTTCAAGACTCCAGCTCTTTCCTTCTAGATGGATTACCTGACACCATTTACGGGTCCATCACACCAAGAGAGGTAATCCTGCACCTGGGTACTATGCCAGATATTTCTGCATCCCTACATGGATAAATAAGAAACATTAAATTACTACTTAGAATAGATTTACATGTCTTTTATAAAGATAAAAAAATTGGCGATAGGTTTCCCTCTAATAATAGGTAGAAGGGTCTGCTAATATTAAAATCTGTGGTGACTTTAGTGCTTACAATGTACAATAGATAACTTACACCAACGAGACTGATGAAAAAGGAAGGTTTTAGCATAACTTTCCTTTGATTATGAGCTGACTCAGATTGTTGACAAACCTACATGCATACATGATACCAACAGAGATTTTGCAAGCCTTCTTGATCTTTTCTTAACAATTTGCCCTGAACAGTGCATATCTACCATTCTATCTCCTCTGGAGTCTTCCGACTACTCAGTTGTCTCCACTAAGATCAAATCTAAGTTCAGGGAGACCTCAGATTCCCTTTCCATCATAGAATGCATCGGTACGCAAAGATGTAACCATCTGTTGGTTGTGAAGAAAAAAAGAGGTTGATGCTTCATACTGATGTTATCAATTTTATTCAATAACTGCCACATTTCAAGAGAAAAGTAAACACAGGAATGGAATTAACAAATATCGAGCAAGTTCTTAAAAAAGGGGGGGGGGAGTCATAATTACCGTGTTGCCTCTTTGAAAGCAGTAGTGAAAATGAAGATGGAACGCTATTTGTTCCTTGATCCCATCTCCATTTCCTGTTTGAGCCTTAAGGTTCACAGTAAATAAGGCAGAAGAAACTGATAGAAAAGGGAGTTAATTATGAAGTTATCTAAACTATTCCAATAACTAGCTATTGTGGTTAAAATGACGATAAAAGTATATAAAAATAATAATAAATAAAAAAAAATGCAAAATAAAAATAAAATAAAAAATGGTGCCAGCCTAGGCTGACACCACACAAAATATTTGCAGAGGGTCAAGGAGGATGAGAAGACCGAGGAGGGACAGCACAAACCAGACCTCCACTGGAAGTGCAGAGAATGCTGGGATCTTAGGGAGGCTTATTGCCAACCAAATCCCAGAGAAGACCAATAGTCCTTACCAGCGAGAAATCAATGGTAAACAGTTGTTGCGATACTAAAGATTATTTGCGGTGGCTATTGAAAAGAGGTGGAGAATACTGAAAATCTGGGGAGACTTGTTGTCACTCAGACTCCAGGGAATACCACCGGTTGTTGTCAGTGAGCAATCACTGATGATAATCTGTGTGAGAACTCCTAGTGAGTGCAAATAATAATAACAGTACATAACTCACTAAAAAGTTAATTTAATGATCGTTACAAAGGGCTGATTGAGATTGGTTTAGATCTCTTATCTCGTAAATTTCTCAGCACTCCATTTTTAAAAAAAGAAAGTATCCTGTGTCACCTCCGATATATCTGATTGGTTAACTGCTGGTATTGGGGTTTTTATACTCTTTAAAAAATTCTAAAAGAGACCAAACAACCAGCCATGGTACCCTGCTGAGTGTGCCGCTGCCATTGTTCACAGAAACCACTATTTCAGTTGCTATCAACGAAATAGAAACCCTGAAACGAAAGCCGCCTTTAAAACTGCTCGCGACCACTGCAAATGGGTCATAGGTAACGCAAAAGAGATCTACGCCCGATCCGTTAAATCACGAGTTGCTGAGCAGAGTTTTGATTCTCGAGAGTTTTAGAGAATTTCAAACCGGATACTCAACTGATTTAATAATAACTTGTTCTTGGCCTTTTGGCTAAGATCAAAGTGTAGTATCTGTTCCGATGGATACTGCACCCCATAGACTGGTATTGTTCTTGGCCTTCGGGGCTTGATTTACGCCGATCTATGGGTCTGTCCTGTGCAGTTCTAGGAGGTCCACCCTCCCAGGCTTCGCCTCCCCTCTTTGAGGAGGAGTAAGTTTATTGCTTACTGCCTGAGGCGCCCCTACCGGGGAATGCCGACGGGGCTGCCCAGTATTTTTAAACCCTACTTTCCCGACCTGACCTTGGGTCACATCTTACTTGTGGGAGTAAGATAAAAACTGGCCTCGTGCCTAACTCCTGGAGAGGAGTAAATCAATACTCAACTGATTTAATACTTCTATCCTAGCCATCATAAATGGACCAGAGGCAATTTTTTCAGCATCAGACAAAACCAATCTTTTTGCAAAGAACTTTGCTTCTAATTTCATCCTTTGTGATGAGAGCCGCCTACTTCCAGAATTTCCACCTATGACCGAGAACACTCGAAGTAACATCGATATATATATATCTGGAACATTGCTAAACTAATCGAAAACATTGGTTTAATATTAACTTTTTTTAAAGTTTCATTTTATTATCACTCGCTCTTTCTCTTATTCATTTATTCATTCGGTTACTAATTCTGTAAAACAAACACAGTTTCTTTAGAAAGTACTGCTAATCCACAACGGAACCACCGGCCCCTGGGTGGAAGCTTTGTTATCAATCATGTGGCGAAGCTCTCCGGAGAGTATACGTTTTTTGTTTATTTTTGTTTTATATTTTAACTTTTTAATGAATTTTTGGAGCTTTAAATCTAATCTAGTAAGGCTGCACCTCTCGACAAGATTAGAGTTAAAATGACAAAAATTCATACTAGAATTGTCCACATGGCCCCATGTAGCGCAGCGATTAAAAGCATTTATTAACAATCAGTTCTAAATGACAGTCTACTGGAGGTTGAAGGTTCAATCCTTACTACAGGCAATGCTAACTAAGAATGAGATAATAATTAACATTTTGAGACGGCTTATGACGGAATGAGAACAATCTAACCCCATGGGTTCAGTCCTGATAACATTTCAGCCATTGTGCTTAAGAATCTGCCGCAAGAACTTACTCCTATCCTTACAAAACTACTCACTCGCTGCTTAAAGAAGAAGTTCTTTCCATCTCATTATAAAATTTCTGTCTGCCCAGTATTTAAAAATACCGGTGAGTTTTCTGCATCTCAATGCAGAATAATTAGTTTCCCATTGCATCACCAGTAAATTGCTTGAATCTGTGATAAATTAAAAAGTTGTAAATCACGTCAACAAAAGCAGTCTACTTAGTGAAAAACAATATGGATGTCGTCCTGCAAGATCAACTGCTGACGTGCTGATTGTAATATCACAAAGGATCAGTAAATCTATCGATGGGGGCTTTGTTTCTAGGGGAATAGCTCTCGACATATCAAAGGCTTTTGATAGGATCTTGCACAAAGAGTTGTTTCACAAAGTTGCTAACGATAGAATATGTGGCAATGTCTTCTCAACCATCAAATCCTTTGTTTCTGATAGGTCTGTAAAAGTAGTTGATGATTGGCAGAAATCTGAAGCATATGGTATCAATGCTAGCATGCCTCATGGATCTGGGTCCAAACATTTTCCTGATCTTCATTAATGATCTTCTAAATCATATTCTGAGATAATTTGTTGGCATTTATGCAGACGACATAATTGTCTATGGCAGCACTTCAAAGAGCACTGGTGACAAATATCTTGTAACTTCTCTCTCTTCTGATCAAGAGCACGTGGTGCAATAGGGGAAAAAAGTGACTGGTTATTTTAACACCTCGAAAACTCAACTTCTCTCCTTTCACCACCAACGCTCGGATCCTTGTTTTACTCCAGTCGAAATGAATGCCCCCACCCCTTGAGGAATCCCCCTGTTTTGATAAATTCCTAGGACTTCCTTTTTAGATCTGGTGTGAAAGTAACATACAGTGGAACTCCTATATAGCAGACTTCCTCTATAGTGAAAACTCCTCTATAGTGGACATTTAAAAAAAAATTCTAACGACTTTCTAATTCCTTTCTATAGTATTGCATATCTAAAAAACAAGAATAAGTTTAAGGCTCCCAAAATTCATACTAGAATTGTCTTTAACAAGTAAAGTATAAAGTAAACATTCAGTTCTAAGTGACACTCTTCTACAATTGCGAATTACTTAGGACTTTTGCGAGGTCATGGCTGACGGAACAAGAGTATGTTACTCCTGTGGATTAAATAAGGAGTTCCGTTTGAATTTTTTGTGCAGGTTCCCAGGTTCCATGGAGGGATTCCAGAGTTCTGCAGGACGCACCTGAGGTGGGTCGGGGGCGTTGTGAAAATAACACTCAAGTTAACAGTAGTCCGAATAATCCAAAACATTCTAGGATTAAATTGTTTAAATTCTACTCCTCTGTAGTCGACTTTTGGTTTGGTTTGGTTGTTTTGTTTTACGGCATATCAACCCTTTTCAGGTTATTTAATGCCGAATGCAGTCATTTTGGTGAAAGTTTTTATGCTTCAAGTTCTTTATATATTCAAATATTTATTGATGGTGTTTGGTTTGGTTGTTAAAGTATATTTGTTTTCTTCTCTTTTTTGTTTCTTTCCCCTTTTAATATCTGTTTCTATTTAACCCATAGTTGGGACCCTAACAGGTACTACCACTCCGGGTCAGGGTGGACCTGGGAGCAATGGTAATTAAGAGGAGGCTCCACATTCCCCAAAGTCCGTAAGCCGGATCTCACCATCGGATGTAGTTTAAGGTCATATCCAGGACCGGGAGTAGGGTAGGAAAAATAAAATAAAAAAGGGGAGGGAGAAAGGGAGAAGGGCTGTTGTTTTTGTTTTTGGTTTTGTAGAACATAATTAAGTTTTACAAAAAAAAAAAAAAAAAAAAAAAAAAAACGTCAATGTAGGTGAATTTCGTCTCAGGGAGCTACAGGGCAGCCTGATCTGGTATCACCAGCGACTTTTGGTCACTATAGAGGAGTTCTACTGTATATCAAATCTGTTGTTTCAAAAATCATTGGATCATTCTACTGCTCCCAAAATACTTGAGTCTTAATGAAATCCTTTAGTTATATAAGAGTCAGATGCATTCTAAGATAGAGTACGACTGGCACATCTGGAGAGGTGCCCCTCAGAGAAATCTTTCTTGCTTTGACAGAGTACGAAATCGACTTTGCAATCTAGTAGGTGAAGATATCTTCTGTTCTTTACAGCCCCTTTCTCACAGAAAAGAAACTGCTAGTCTTTCTCTACTCATTATTGCCATGGAAAGTGCTCAACCGAGCTCTAATGTCGGGTTCCTCGACTTAAGACATTCACAACAAGGAATAGTCTTATTACCACAACTGAAAGGAACTTTCCCTTCTTCCTCCGTGTGCTTAGTGTCAGGCAGAATGTCCATGAACAGAGTTGCTTCCCGAGAATTTCCCCATTTGTAGAACACAGCATCATGGAACTGCTTCCCCTCAGACTACGACATGGGCGTCTTCAAATCTACTATCACCAAATACGTATCAAAAACCGTCTCTATAAGTAATCAAACTTTGTTTATTTCATTCATCATTTTCAATCCTCTCATGATATTCTTCATCGTTCAACTGAGAATCTATCCATTTCGTTAACCTTTATCCTCGAGTTATTTTTGGCCTTGATGAGTCATGACTCATTAATAAACAAAAAATAAACAAAAACTAATTTGGGCATGACATTTTATATGACATGAAAATTGTCAAAATACTTCAAATTTCATCACGGCCTATGAATTATTATTTGATTAAAAAAAAAAAATCCATTTTTAATCGAAGATCCTGCAAAACAAAACCATGCTAGCTTGTGGAAAATAAAAGATTTGTACAACTACTTTCTTCAAACTGAAAAGTTTGCTAAGTATTTTATATACTCCGACATACGTTGCCAGGTAAAAAGATTAACATAACCCCTCCCCGTCCCTTCATGACAACTTTCTTCCACGGAACCAAAGTGATGGCCAGAGGCTAAAAGTGCATTACGATATTCCCATTTGTCATGGGAAAGGTAGTGGTCTGTGACGACCCCCTGCAGTGGCACACTCTCCTAAAGGAAGCGTCACAGTGTGAATCCCAGATTATAGGCTAGACAGGCAGAAGTGAAAAAGCAGTTTTTTTTTTTTAGAATCACTCCTATCCCCCCCCCCCTGCCTCCTCTGGAAACGTTATGGGTCATCTGAGTCGAAGCGTCTGGCCTATGTCACAATAACACATCTCTTAACGCATCTAGTTCGCCATAATCCAAAGACATGCCATACATAGTCACACACATGGCGACTTTCGTGGTTGCGCTACTCGGATTCAGACGAATTCACTCGATTATCAAGTTTACATATTTCTATTATAATATACCATAAATATTGTAAAGTCAAAATGATATAAATTTAGAATGGAGATCAGTCTCACATAAAAATTTAATATAAAATGATCACCCACTTCCGGACCAAATAGCGTTTTTAAAAACATGTAACAATTTCTTAGAGATCAAGTGTGTGTGTATGTGTGTGTGTAGATTTTCTTTTCCCGGTGAAAATATATATTAAAACATACTATAAATAAAATAATGATTTACTTTTGTGGAGGAGGTGAAATTGACTTCTAACAGTCCCGTTACACCTATGTCGCACATACTTTTGCGTTCGTTACATTTTTTTTATTATTGATTTTTCGTATTGCCACCCGGGCTTAAGGTTAGTGGTAGTGTTAGTGTTGAGGAAGGGTATGTGTTTTTTATAACTTTCTGGATCATCGATGGACGGCCATGTACCAGTTTCCAATCGACTCTTAGTCGTCTCGACCTTCATGCCATTATACAATGAATAAACAAAATAGACTCCGTAATCTAGTGGAGATGATCTCTTCTCTTTCTTACAGCTCCTTTCTCATATAAGAGACGTTGCTAGTCTCTCTCTACTCTATCATTATTTCCATAGAAAATGTTCATCTAAGCTCTCATCTCTAGTTCCTCCTTGTAAGACATTCATAGCATGAACTCGGTTTGCTAGTTCAACGAAAACATTTTTTCTTTCTTCGTCTCCGTGCCTATTATTAGGCAAAACTGATCCCCAACTCTAACTTCTAAAAATAATTGATTTTATTTTTACCGCCATGTTTTTAAGGCTGTTTACATCATTTTTCCTAGTGGATGAAATTGAGTTTTCTTATCTAAATATAGATATGTAAATGGTCAATGTGTGTGTTCCCTATAGAAAGAAAGGTTAGCGGATCTACATAAAATCTAAGAATGTATTCATATGTAAAACTTTCTGGGGAAGGCAATGTAAGTGGTCCCGAATCTCTGAGAGCACCTCTTTAGGGGTTTGTGGTCAGAACCTCCTTAAAACTTGAAATATATTTTATTTTGATGAAATTGCAATCATGTATAACATTTTCTGAGGAAGACGATGGAAGCGGTCCCGAATCTCTACTTGCCCCCACCCTCACCTAAGGGAGGTATGGAGTCATAACCTCGTTAAACTTTAAATCCATCTATCCAATTTTATGGATTACCCGTGCATTTAAGACACTAATTTAGAGTTTTCCAAATTTCAGTTTCTGTTGACTATATTGGGGGGGGGGGGGGGGGGGGGGGGTTGCAATAAAAAGAAAAGTAATATGGTGTTATGAAAGGACAGTGTTTCTAATTAAATCCTGGGCAATATCGGGTCTTCCGGTTAGTTATTAAATATTCTTTAGGTTTTGGCAGTCAATTTGTCTGCTGTATCGTTGGCCCGGGGGAGATTATCTTGGTACCGGCACTAATGTAGCGCAATCGCTTTTTATTAGCTCCTTACATCAAGTGGCTTTACGCCTTGACTGGAGCGATCTCCATTAAAAAAATTTTTTAAAAGCCTTAAATTTGAGACATTTTCTAGAATCAAAATCATGTAATGGATTTTCGTCAAAATTGTAACATGGATTCTAGACATAAGGGTCAGTAGCATTATATCTTCGTAAAGGGACATACAAGTGATGCAAAACTATTCTGGAAATTCATTTTGCCCGTCCTGAGATTGGTATTCTTCTAGTTCTATATAACTTTTAACCACATTTACACATTTGGAGGAATTATGCAAATATCAGGTAACAAAGCTGTATACATCCCCAAGGACGTGTACAGAATGAGCGAGTATATGAAAGTGGACTTCGAATTTCCTTCTGACACATTTGCTACGATGTTTGACAAAGGAAGTCTAAAAGCCATGCGTTTTCTCACCGCTGTCGATATGATAGATTCAAGTTTTACAGAGAACATGAGCCGGATTTTATGGAGTCGGATGCATCGTAACGATGAAGATATAACAGAAGTTGCAAGTTTTGAATTGGCTGGTAAACAGGCGGGAATGGAACCGGAGATGTTAAACAAAGCCATTTCCATGATTACGGGCGCTACGGTTAAAAAAAGACTTTCCGACTACACTGATGAGGCACTGGAAAAAGGGGCTTTTGGTGCCCCAACAATCATGACTTACGTGAATGGAAAGCAGGAAATGATTTTCGGTTGTGATCGGTTTTCAATCCTGGCAAATATTTTAGGGGAAAAATGGCTCGGACCGGTTCCTGAAATCCCTCAAAGTTGTAATTTTAGTTTGCAGAATTTCCCCGTACATGTCTAGAGGATCATACCGTGTATTAATATCTCTAAGCTATACGTTACATCCAATTCTCATCACACACCTAATTGCCATGGCAAATAACACCCTACCTAAGAGTTCATCATTCAAACTCCTTGGCCTAACCTTCACAGGTAACATGAATTGGAACACATACATTGAAGACATTGCCAAGGCTGCCGCAAAGAAGGTTGGCTCCCTCTACCGTGCTAGTGGACTCCTTACACCTGACATTATCCTGTATCTCTACAAAGCCACCATTCGCCCATGCATGGAGTATTGTTGCCACATCTGGGCTGGTGCATCATCTACTAGTCTCTCCCTCCTTGACAAAGTCCAAAAAAGAGTAGTCAACCTAATAGGTCCCTCACTGTCAGCTAAGCTCCAGCCCCTGTCCCATCGCCGCAATGTAGCATCCTTGTGTTTGTTTTACAAATACTTCAATGGATTATGCTCCGATGAGTGTGCTGCTCTGGTGCCCCCTCGACGTAAATTCACTAGACTAACTCGACATTCTACTAAATCTCATTCATTCACTGTGGAGGTCCCCAGATGCCGGAGAGCATTCTACTCAAATAGCTTCTTTCCTCGTGCTGCTGGCCTCTGGAACTCCCTCCCTGCCTCCTGTTTCCCCGACAGTACTGACATGCAGAAATTTAAAACTAATGTAAACAGACATCTCGCTGCTCAGATCCCAATTTAAGCTGAACCACCAATCCTTCCCCCCTTTTCCTTTTTCTCAGTAGCCCCTTACGTTTACAGTGGCGTGCTGCCTTGTTTGGGGCGAACCATGTAAAAAAAAAAAAAAAAAAAAAAAAAAAAAATTTATCTGATGTCTATAAATTAGATTTAATCATAATAGTTCAAATTTTTATTTATAACAATTACTCTTCATTGTTATAGAGCATATAATTTAATGCTGTACTGGATTTTATTAAAACTTAGTTTAATTGTCTAATATTATTTTGTGTTGTTTTAATTTAAGATGAGGGCTTCTTAAATGTGCTTACCGATTCATCATGTAAATTTACTTCTGCATTGACATAGAGAGGCTACTTTGATTTAATATGTTCTGGTGTTCATACCTTGAAATTCTGATTTTCTCCTCCAGGCACAGGCTGCATCTCTGGTTGAAGCTTTTCAGGGTATTAGACTTATATAGAATCGACCAGGAGACCATAGGTGTAAGATTTTCTCCCCCTCCCAGTGACAAATTATTTTCCTGTTTGATTCTTTTTTTTATTTTTAAATCTAGTTTGGGGAAAGACTGTGGTTTAACAATCCCAAAAATTGGAAGAACAAAATGCAATTCCTCTAGTGAGCCATGAACCACCTCACGATGGGAAAACGCTCGAATTCCCTTCTAATCGAAGCCAGCACAGAAACTTAAAGTGTAGCAATATTGAATATGGAATGTGTTAGTTGACAGAGAAAGAGGAAATTTCCACTTCAAAGATTGGTTTAGGAAATGAAGTTGACGTGTTCAAGGAAGTGACGTCACGAACGAGAAGTTGGGAGTGAGACATGGCAAAAAGAGCAGAATGTGCTTTCTCTCTTGGATTTGGACCTGCCGAACAGAACAGAAGTGTTTTTTTTTTCAGACCCCTGTGATGAACTGGGGCGAATACTAAGAATGCGATATTAGTAAGTGAAATTTAAAAAAAATTGTTTTTAATAGTAAATATTAAAATGGATATGTGCTGTTATGAGACCACCTATTACAACCACCGCATTAAAAAAAAAAAAAAAAAAAAGGCAGACGATCTCTACACACTTTCATTACCACAAAACTATTACAGAAACTACTACAAAAAGATAGATGCAACTATTTCTGCTGCTACAATCTATATAGGTTACTACTACTACTACTACTACTACGTGTCAGCTGTTTACGCATATCAGTGATATTAACTGCTGCCCAAATAAAACGTATCCCAACCAACATGCAAACATAGTGACTTCAATGTTCACTAAATAACTCGTTGCAGACACAAATATTGTCAGCATCCAAAAAAAAAAAAATGTTTTGCCTTTTCATTTCCAATAATCGTTTGGTTTGTTTTATGGCATATCAACCATCTATGGGTTATTTAATGCTGAATAAAGTTGACAAATGGAATTCTATAGGTAGGATAATTCATTTTATATTCCTAGAATACATTGCTCTTAGAAGGAAAATTTACAGAGAGGGTAGCGGCATTACATCCAGAAAAAAATGTCATAGTGAGGGTGGGAACATAACTCTTGGCTGTGGTAATCTTTGTTCTCAACACGATTGACTCTCAGTCACCGCCTTCTAGTATCTATTCGGGAGGAAAAATAAGGTTTTTATTTTTAGAAGAATCTGATTGAATAGTACGGTTGGGAACGAACTGATAGATACTAGGGCATGATGTGACCAGCTGATTGGTCGGATCAGGCCTCTGTGACTTCCAGTCTACCTGAAGTAAAGGGCATGACAGGCCGCCACCAACAGGTGGCCGTTTACGTGTGCGGAGTAGCCCTCGGCCTGCAAATGCAACAATAAGATACTTTGATTTAGTGGGTTTAGGACACCACCAAGCTTTAGTCTCATACCCTCAAGAGTTTCAACAAGCAAAGTTTCTAGCATAGACCAATGACTATTGGATACTTGAGCTCTGGTTCGGGTTGACAAGAGAACCTTACCCATAACCATATTAAAAAGCAAGGGCAACAGAGGATCACCCTGATGGATGCCATGAGAACTGAATAAGCCAGTAACCAAGAACACTGGACGCTACGTCATAACTCTGATACAACACACTGGCCGACCTGGAGCTCCAAAGCCTCAAGTAACTTGGCAGATAGAATCATTCTTCAGTGTTGAAATGTCTTGGATACGTTGATTATCACCACACAAAGATCCCGTATCTCTTGATGCGAATGCTGAAGGATGGCATGTAATGACAACCATCCTGTTCCTGGAATGTGAACTAGCTAAGAGAGTTACAGACGTTGACCCCTTCACGATGCTAGAATTCTGTAAACATAATGCAGCAACGACAAAAAGACAGCAATCAGACAATGGTGGGGAGGCTCAGTGATGCTCTCAGATTTACAAACCAAAGAGACCCTGGACTGACATGGGACCGGAGGTTGAGCTTCACAAAGAAAAGAGAGATTTAAGGTGGTCACTGTTGTCCACTTCAGCAAGGCCTCATAGCCAAGAGACTGTCCAATCCAAGTGAGGAATCATACATGGCATGAACGGAACTCTAGACCTTTTTCCTCAGTGAGTGGAGCAACCACATACTATCATCACTCTCACCCTCCAGATTGCATCGCCAGGTGAAGACAGCACCCCCTCCATCTCCCAGAAAGCACTGTGGCAACATAATCCTTCTACTTGGTCTCATAAAATCTTTGAACAGTTCTAATGCTCTCTTATCAATAGCCACATACGAAAACCTAATCCCAGAGCCATCCTTTCAGGATAATCCTCCCGCTTACTTTCTTCAACAAGGAGGAAAGTAATGAAAGGAGGCCCGATTACCACCTTTGATCCATCGATACCTTGATGAATCAAACCTCATATCCACTGCAATTTGACATGCAACTGGTCCAAGGTGGAATCAGACCACAACCATTGTAAACCCAGGCCAATTCACTGAGTAGAGTTTTCCTGGCAACGTCATTGATAGTGGTTCTTACTAACCACTATCAATGAGGACCGGAAGTGCTGAAGGCTATGAAGTGCATGCGTGAGAGTGCATCTTTTTTTCAGCAAGTAACCAGGGCGGGCAGACTGCTCCCTAAAGATTATTCATTCACTTGGAAATCATTGTTAACTTGTTCGATTTTCAAGGCCTAAAAAAAAAAAAAAATTTCATTCAAAATGTGTGTGAAAATCAAACGAAATAAGCGAGATATTCAAATAATATATTTGTAAATAAACTGTTTAAAAAAAACAAAAAAAAAAAAAAAAACACAAATCCAAAGAAACTTCGTTTTCACAAATTTTAATGTTAAAAATATTGTCCGTTTGGAAAATACCCCCCCCCCCCCCGAACAACCATGACTGCTTTAATTTATTACAATGTTTCACTATATCGTAAATAAACTGTTCGTTTATCTTTTTTTCTTTCTTTTTTCAGTGTATCAGGTTGCTAGAGAATTCCGCGTTTAAAATTTTTATTTTTTTTATTTAAATATTTTAGAATGGGGGAGGGGGGGGGTATCAGTTTCCTATATAAATTGAACATAAACTGATCCCCCACTTTTTGGCCATCACAAATCTGTAAAATTCTTTTTTTCTGTGTACAATTACCTATTATGTCACTAGAGAATTTCGGGTTTCGTATAATAGAAATACAAAAGTAGTTTAATTGCTAGAAATTGAAGTTGCTACTCATTCAGCACTCTGGATTAATGAGAGAATCAAGAAACATTTATTTTTGGGGGGAAATGAGAGCAACTCTTATCAAATTATTCAGCTAAAACTAATGATAATGAAATGTTCATATAAAGAATAAAACTGCCTAAAAATAGAGATTTGTCTTCTTGAGATATTTCCATGCAGCATAACTGATACTCGTCTGTTCATTCGATGTAGACCAGATTGTCATAAACTCAAACATTAAAAATAATTCGGAAAGAATGAACTTATTTAAAGAATGAATATTAAATAAGACAATTTGTTGAATCAAAGAAAAACTTTTGTTTTAAAAATTTTGTTAAATGACATTTTATTATTAAGTATTAATTTAACGTTTGCTATGCAAATTACACGAAATACATTTACACTACTATTTCTAATAAAGTTATGGGTTAATTATATTCCGTGATCGTTAATAAATACTGAAAATTGCATTAAAATTGGTTGATTTCCTGAATTTTGAAATGAGGATTAATTTGGATTATTCGGACTACTGCTCTCACCTTGGATGTTATTCTCAACGTTTCGGTCGATGTAAGCACAAGAGCTCGTGGTGCAATGAATATAAGTGCTAAGTATAATCAGTTCTAAGTGACAGTCTTCTGGATATTAAAGGTTCAATCCTCAGTACGGGCGATACTAAGATTAAAATTACGAATTACTTAAGACTTTTACCCAGTCATGGCTGACATAATGAGAGCAAGTTTCTCCATTGGTTAAATAAAGGGTTCTGTTTGAAATTTCATGCATATTCTAGAGTCCCACAAGAAGGTCAGAGGTTACATCGGCTGAAATGCTGTAAGAATAACATCCAAGTTGAGAACAGTAGCAGATATCTAGTTACGAAAGTTACAAAAAATTCCACTCGCCCTATACGAATTTATTTATGAAAATCAGATATATTTGTTATAAGTCATTAAAGATTCTAATAATAATCATGTACATTTCTATAGCTCTCCTGAACATTAGTACCGTCTAATAATACAAATCCAGCAATGAAAATGGCATACTTATAAGGTCCTATCCCATTCTTTCCTTTCCGTGTAGTTTTCCTCGTCCTTCAGTTTTCTTTCTCTTGTACTTCTAATGTATTTACAGTTGCCGCACTCATTTTTTTTTCATTCAAGTTTTCCTCTTCATTCCTTCTGCTGTCTTTGATATGTTTTTCCTTTTGCTTTTCTATCTAACTTATTTATGGATTTCTGTCTTAGAATCACTTATTTGAGTCTTTTTTATATTCTACGTCCAACCTCCATTGTCACTGCCGATTTAGTATTGTTAGATGAAGAAAAAAAAAGTGTTATTTGAGTCATTCATAACTAAGTCTGATTTTCATAAATGCTTGTAGAAACCTGGATATACCCATAAGCGAAATTAATAGAAATAAACAAAAACTCAAATGTAATAAGATTAAATAGAAACAATAAAAAATGTTTACTTCCGAAAAAAAAAAAAAAAAAAGGAAAAAAAAAAGGGGTTTCTGTTCTATCAATATTTGCGAAATATTGACCCATCCTTTTAGGCTAAAATATTGAAATGTTAGATGACCCCTTTAAGCTAGAAAAATGCGAAATATCCCGGTTAGCAATTATTTTCATTAAAAAAAAAAAAAAAATTAAAACAATTGTATATGAAAACAAAAATGCGAAATCCCCACCCCACCCCAAAAAACATCATGAATAAACCTTTTATTACAGTACTAAATTAAGATATAATCCTTGATAAAGACAGTTAGATACTCATATTGCGTAGAAAAGTAATATTTCAAGTTTCATCGAAAAGGTTTCTTAAATTCTTACTTTCCTAACGATGGAACAAGTCTTACCACCATTTTATCAAGAAACTGCTAAGGATAATAACTCGTTTTAATTAAAAATCCTGATTTAGTCTGATAAACTTAACATCCTTGGCAGCTCAATAGCTAATGTGCTGAACAAAATTGGAATCATTTACTGTAGGTACCGAAGATTATTATCTAAAATGACTTATGACTTTAAACAATGGCCGCCATGAATATAAACTACATTTAATAATTTAATTATTTTGAAGATTTTTTTTCTTTTCCTTCAAAAATCAAACTTTTTTTTAATTACCAAAAATGCAGGTAACTGATTTTATTTTTAATTCGATGACTGTCTGGGTTTGCTTATCTGAATTTAAAAAACTTACTTTGAATTTATTAAATTCTGTAACCTTAAAATCCGTTGAATTACAAACAAAGCTGTAAACGCAAAAACCACCTCATCGTAAATAAATTTACCCTTCTATATAAATCTATAGAATCTGATTATGTTGAAAGAAAGACTTTGGAAAATATGGTTTTTATCAATTATTAAATTCTCATACTATTTTTTTTGTGTTAAAAAGGGCTAAACAATTATGGATTAGACTCAGACGGCAAAATCCAATGGTAGAATGTTCCTGTTTCAATGCTTCCTCTTTGAGGTTTGGGTTCAGAATACTTTCCCCATTAAATAACTCCAGGGAATAATATTACTACTTAATCAGATCCTCACGTAATAAAAATTTTGATTTAGAAAAAAAAAAAAAAAAAAAAAATCTTGTTTTGTTTGTGGGATTTTTTTTTTCTGAGGGGGAAAAAATAGAATAACGGATTTCAATATAAAAATAAAAATATAAAAATAACTATGTATTTTTTTTTTTTTTCTTTTTTAAATGTTGGGTCGGTTACCTCCCTTTGGCTCCGATTAATTTAAATACAATTAGGAAAGCTTCCTCGGTTTGACAGGGTTTTAAGAAATTTTATAATCATTACTGTATATGACTGACTATTAAACATAACATTTCTCTTTTTAAAGAAAAATTGGAAAAAGACACAGAGTCACAGATAAAAATAACCAATAAAAGAAAAAAAAAAAGTGTCTTATGGTTGGACAGCAATGATAGCAATTGGCTATTGAGTGGCCAGTTTTCTTAAAATTCAACAAAAACCCCGAACAATTAAATGTGGTCCATTTTTATGTAGATTTTGTGTACGTTAGAAAGCGCATCAACACTAATGTAGAAGCAACAGAAGCCTTGACGTATTTCTAAAAAGATGCACCAATAAATAAGAATGTTCAGTTGATGGAAAAATATGATAAAGCTATCAATATAAAATGTTTGGCTTTGAAAAATGATTATCTCTGTTTGTAAAGCCATTATAAGTATGATGAAGCTGTACTTCGGTTAGCCATTATCTTTATTTAAAAAAAATATGGTAATCACTATATTAGCACGCTGTCAGAGAAACATCGCATCTTCCGAGGAATAGATTTCTCTTGCTTCTTAATGACATCACTTATCGGTTTATACGAATAACAGTGATGCAATGTCACCTTATCGATACCGGGAAGGGGAATAGGAGGAGCGATTTTCCACCGATCTCCGTAGAAGTCGTAGATTATCACATTCAGCATACTAGGGGCGATATGAGACAAGCAGCAGATATTGTGCTCCATGAAACGGATGTTGTGCCGAGGAAACAGATCGTTCAGCTTGCCACGGTGTTTCAGCTGTGGAAAAGAGCTGATTATCTTCCAGGGAGGTGGGAGGGTCATCTGAGTGACGGAGCCATCTTGTAGGTTGACGGACACGCAGTGTGGCTGACAATGGACGTAATCGGCCTCCATTTCCGTAACAAACTGTAAAAAGTCTCCGATTAATATGACATTGCGCTTTGTGATAGACAATCCGAAATTGGCAGTGATTGGCTTTACTGAAGCCTTCGCGTTTTGATCAAGAATATAAAAAATAGAGCTCTCCTCAAAACCGTTAGTGTCGTTTTGCATTTGGCTATTGACGACCGTGACAATAATCACGACTTTTTCCTCGGCAAATGTGAGAGTATGAAGGCATTTAAACGTAGAATTATTTTCTAATGGTAAGCTTTGCACATAACTCCACGTCTCGGATACAGATGAAAATTTATACAAGACAATTTCAGGGGTTGATTTCTTATTTCTTCGATTAGATTCTACAGCTTGAGCCAAAAATAAATCCCCTCGACTAATAAAATACGAAGTAGCTTGTACATACGTCATCATATCATAACCGTCAATCTCGAGTTTTATGAATGGCGATGGTAATAACTTATGTTTTTCCTTTGCTAAATCATAAACACTACATTTAACATTTGAAAAAGTATAATCCGCAAAGATAAAGGAATCGTCATGTAAAACACCAATCAGGTTTCCCGCCATATTCGGATTCCTCATTGTCCTCCAAGAATTGGTTTTAACACAATAAAAGACAATTTCCTTAGAATTCCGTTCTTGCAGATAAAGCGTAACATTGTCTTCTGTAGTCTGGAAAGAGATTTGTAAATTTTCCTTTGGAAGGTTAGATCCAAGAAGCCGACTTAAAACCAGATTGACGTAACCCTTAGCCGTTGTCGTGGCTGGATTACTCGACTGTTGCAGTCGAGATGAGAGAACTGTGACCAGAGAATCCCGCTTGAAGATCTCTAGCAAATCTGAAACGCCATCACGTCTGGCAGCAAAATCGTCTTGCAACCATTGTTCTATTGCATTAACTACACAAGTATCATCCAGCTGACACTTCTGACTCCATTTTACGAAATTGCTCACAAACCACCTCGGCGTTCCAGTTAGGATGCCGTCGAAATACGAAGCATTACCACTGAGGGTTTCACGCGCGAAAAACCTGCAAATATTGGCCAGCATTTTTAGCTCGAATAATTCGGCCGCATACCAGACGGAACCCAGATTTTCTAGGCAGAGATTCTTGAAAAGGAAGTCTTCACATTGCTTCGTCAAATAGTAGAGGAAATGCTGGGTAGCAACGTCGAGTATAACATAGACATTGTTACTCGTTAAATGTACGGTTTCACCATAAAAATAGTTAACAAAACTAGCCAGGTTATTTGAAGTCTTTAAGGTCGCCGTTAGGTTAATAAAATAGGGAAGCTTGCCTTTGAATTCGTGCTCTAAGATACTCTTAAAGACAGAACTTCTTGCGGCAAGAACCACGGAATGACACAGTATCTGCTTATCGTTCACGCACAAAGCAACATCTTGATAGATTTTTTCCTGGATGTGCTGTAACTGAATTTGCCTTTCATGTGATTTGTATACGGTTGTCTTTTCAATTTTTGTCGTCGGCGTCGTCTGTATCCGTTGGAACAACCTAAAAAAAAAAAAATAAAAAAAAAAAAAAAATCAATCGATATATGCATAAACAAGTATTAGTTAACTACACATACTTCTGAAAGGAAGGGGCCATCAAGAGTAGAGAGGCACATCCTGGTGTATCTGCCTCCCAGGCACTAAGGACTCATAACCCCCAATATATGGTACAGAGCTCCTACCCAGGACATTACTCCTCTCTATATTAAAATGGTTACCAGTTCATGTGTCTATATTTCTCGCCTTAATGTAACTTACGTTTTTATTTTATTTTACTATTAATCACTTATTGAAAAAAAAAAAAAAAAAATGCAATAGCATAAAACAATTTCATAAATCCTATTTAAAAAAAAATAAAAAATAAAAAAAAGTAAATTATCCCACCACATAACATCTCGATTTTTTTTTTGTGAACAAGGCTACCATTTTTAGTAATAGTTTAAAAAAAGAAAAAAAACAAACATTGTGACCATTCGAAATATGAAAGGAATTTGGAAGCATTTAACCTATCGAATACAAAGTAATTGGAATCCGTTTCAAAATAACTAGCAAATCCTCATGTATTGATAGTTTTTTGAAGCTATTTAATCCAACAATTTTATAAATAGATATCAAAATATTACTTAACGAAATTATCCATAGTTTTATAACAATCGGTGTAATTGATAATTTAGTGATTAAACGATACTCAAGTTATAAAGTAATTTACTAATTTAGGGTTGGTCGCTTATTTATAGTGAAAGGAGTTTTAGCACTACTCCGAAACAACTCATCTTGTACTTAAATCATGACTTGTTTTTTTTTTACTCGAAAATAACGCATCACTTAAAAAATATTAGATGTTTTTAAAATTTTTTTAATGGAAATCGCTCCAGACAAGGCATGAAGCCACTTGATGTAAGGAGCTAAAGAAAAAAAAAAAAATACTTAAAGTTCAAAAACTACACAACGATAATTGTTATGTTGATAGATTCCGACTCAGAAAACAGCAATTCGTCCCCCTTTGTCAAAAACATCGCTCATAAAATATAAGGACTAAGGGACAAAATAAGAGAAGCAAGAATTACAAGGCTGTCAAAAGTAAACACAAGTTAGTCACTTTCTACTCTACTGTAAAAATACATTAGGAAATTTCCCTTGTTGTCTCGGTGGGGGGATTTGTTTTGCTTTTGAAAAGTCCAAAGATGGAAACCAATCGCATACAATGCAATTCCAGCATAGAGAACATGTAAGAGAGTCCTCGCTGCAACAACTGCAGGAAAAAAAAAAAAAAAAAAAAAAAGGCTGCGCATGCCGTCTTCAAATGTTGCGACCTTTAGAAATTCTGGGAGCATATCAACGAGGTTACGGCTCGCATAGGCGTCCTTTACCACTAAAATTTAGTTGACAACATTGGACAATCATGGAAGAGGAAGAGACAAATGGAGGTTTCTCATGATCCTGGTATAGGTATAATGGTGGTGTGGATGTATCATCCACACCACCATTATACCTATACCAGGATCATGAAAAACCCTCGAGATCTCCTCAGACATGGGTCTTTTTCTGATCAGGATCTGATTGCATTCTTCAGGCATCAGCTTAATTTAAAATCAAATGTGATAGCTTAAGATTACATTTCAAAGAATTCAACAAAAAGTTGTGAGCTGATGTGTATGAAAAGGAGTCAAGTATGAGTAACTGTTTCGTGCCTGAACATGGCGCATGCAATTCCTGGTCCTGTTGGACCCCAATCTAGGTAAGTTAGCCTCTTAGCTCGTCAAGTGAATAAGTCCTGTCCCGGTTTTTATTTTTTTGGTAATAGAGCTATCCTCCCCAAATTACATTCATCTTGGAAGGACACCATCACTCCATCCCTATTTCATTTCCTCCCACTTAGAGATCAACCTTCTGCTTGTTTCCGGTTCTAAACAAACCGGAAAACAGTGGGTGATCTTTAGAAAGGGTTGAGAGGGTTTTACTAACCATTTTTTTGTTGTCCCATTCCATTTTATTCCAATGAATTAGTACATATATATATTTATAAATAAAATTTCAACAATTTGGGACATTTTAAGCAGGATAGCCTCTAGGGCTGCAATGAGTCTAGCTAAGAGTATGATCACTGACCCACCCCTCAATTTTGATGGCCTTGTGTCTAATATGTAAATGAATACTAGTTCCAAATAAATAATTAAAAGTGTAGTATATGTTCTAAGAGATTCTTCTTGACTGGGGCAATTTTTATCCCAATAGTGCCACTTTTTTGGAGTACTGGATATTCATCACAAAGAAAACTGACCTTGTGTTTAACTTTGTTCTCATGGGGGAGGCAACTAAATAGGGACATACGTTATAGTACAACACAAGTTAGCAAACCAGAAAAGTACCCGACTCAAAGTCAGCAGCAAACGGTGTTCGGTTAAATTTGGTTCCTGATAATAAACTTCATCCGTAATATAACTTCCGGCGAGAGTTTCAGAAATTTATTTATTAAGTTGTTAGGTGAAAGTACAGAATAGTTAACAAAGCCATTCTTAACAGGGGGGGGGGGGGGGCTTTCTAAATAACACTTATTTCAGCACGCTCTGCAGATAAAGCTAAGTAAAAAAAAAAATTTAAAATTAAAAAAAAAAACTGAATGCTTTTTTGCTTAAGAAAAATTTATTTCGGACGAAGGTAAACAATGAAACAAGTTTTCTTTAAGATAAATTTTTTGGTAGTTTCGAAGAAAAACCAAAAATTTACAAGCGTGGTGTATGTACAACGAATGCTAAGAAAATGAACGAAAAAAGACGAAAGGTACGCCGTTCCGAAGGTTACCGAAGTACCCCCCCCCCCCAAATTTTTATATCAAGTTTAATTAGTTACCATACGACGTTAGCACCGGAAGTATCTCATATTAGAAACGTTTGCACCTCATGCCTGTATTATCTTGTTCCTCGTGCTTTTAAAATGAATCTGGTCGATGTTACATGAAATTTTACAATTAGTAGAAGGTTGCATATTTTTTGGCACATGTTCGTCTTTTACCACTGTCCGTTTTTCACAACTTTTTATTGACCATTTTTTTTTCTTCAAATATTTTACATTTTAGGAGGGGGGATCAGTTTCCAATGTAAATTCAACGTAGACTGATCCCCCACTTTTTGACCATCTCAATTTTAAAAAAAATCTTTTTCGGTGTACAATTACCTATCATGTCAATAGAGAATTCCGGGGTTTTTGGAAAGAAATTTTAAAAATTTGAAATTTTAAGACGGGGGATCAGTCTTGTTCGTCTTTTAACTTTTACCATAGTCCGTTTTTCACAACTTTTTACGTCTTAAAATCAATTTTTTGAAATTTCTTTCCAAAAACCCCGGAATTCTGACATGATAGGTAATTGTACACCGAAAAAGATCTTTTTTTTTTTAAATTGAGATGGTCAAAAAGAGGGTGATCAGTCTACGTTGAATTAACATTGGAAACTGACCCCCCCCCCTCCTAAAATGTAAAATATTTGAAAAAAATTTCCAAAAACCTTGGAATTCTCTAGCAGCCTGATAGATAAGTGTACACCGAAAAAAAAAAAAATGGTCAGTAAAAAGTTGTGAAAAACGGACAGTGGTAAAAGACGAACATGTGCCTATTTTTTTACAAGGAAAAAGGTCTAAGCCTAAAATTCGGAGCCCCCCCCCCCAAAAAAAAAAAATTGCTCTTTCGTTCTAATTGCGTGAAAAGGTCGTCGTTTCTAGTGTTAGTTTACAATTTTATAAAGTCGTCTGGTTCTAAAAAAAAATTAAAAAAGTAAGTTTCAGAAGTCATTCTTAACATCGGTAACATTCGGAACGGCGTACGTTCTTTTGGATTTTTCCGTTCGTTTTCATAGCATTCGTTGTACATACGTCACGCCTAAAATATT
Source organism: Sepiola atlantica (assembly GCA_963556195.1). Classification (NCBI taxonomy): domain Eukaryota; kingdom Metazoa; phylum Mollusca; class Cephalopoda; order Sepiida; family Sepiolidae; genus Sepiola; species Sepiola atlantica. The sequence goes on along the minus strand of OY744540.1, from coordinate 24,718,244 downwards.
TTGGTTGTATTTTCCGAAACAGTGCCAATTTCGTTAGTCATAAATTAAAAAAAAACAAAAAAAACATTTGTTCTTTTTTTTGGGGGGGGGGTGAAAGGATTTCAACGATCGTCAATTAGTACATAGGGTAGTGTTAAAAATAACAGTCAACCAATCGTTCTATCTACTTTTTTTTCTTTTTTTTTTTTTTTACTAAAAAGTTTTTGGCAGAATTCAATTATTCCTGCAGGAGACTAAATAGCCTGTCCTCACACACTTAAATTCAGTTTCAGTTTGATCCTTTTACGTTTGACGTCTTAAATTGTAATCTGCTAGAATCGTTTTTCGCGGCTTCAGATTCGACAAACGATTCATGGTTTCCGGAACTCTGCTTCAGCGTGGTTCAAATACTGAAGGAGCATCATTTTCAAGTGTAGTTAACAGAACAAAAAAAAAAAAAAAAAAAAAAAAAAAAGCAACAAATGTGCAACATGTTACCAAAGCCTAGATGAGTTACTCTTCTAGCTACCTGGATAAGTTTATTTGCGTTTTAAAGAGTTTTTTCTTTTGTAAAAACTAACAGGGTACTCGAGTTTTCAGTTAGAACGAAAAAAAAAAAAAAAAGAAACGTCGATAAGCAATGCACGTGGATCCCTGATAATCGCTTAAAAATCGAAGTAAACAATACTGGTAGAACCACATCCAATAAATGTCACCAATCGTGCGAAAATGTAATGTTCTAATAGTATTGTTTAATTTTCGATTTTTGAGCGATTATCAAGGGTACATGTACATTGCTTATCGACGCCATCTTTTTCGTTCTAACTGAACACTAATGGACACGTTTTTACCTCCCCCCCCCCAAAAAAAAAACCGTTTTGGTAACATTTGTATGTTTTCACCACTTTGTTGTTAGTTACAGTAAAACATACCCTCAAGATTTAGTAAAATTCTTTTAAAAATTAAGAATTTTAAGCTTGCAATTTGAAGATTGTGAAGCGCCATCTTAAGTACTGAACCAGTATTTAGTCCAATCAATTGAATTTTACTTACCTCATACAAACATTCACAATAGTCATTTGACATTTACGAAATCTTTTTCAGAAAAATTTTTTTTTTTTAAAATGACGCTTTTCACTAAAACTTGAAATATTACTTTATACATTAAGTCTGTATATCATCAAATTAGAATCGTATTTACAAACCTATTATCTCGAGACACGAATTCAACATTTCAACCAGTTTTTACTAAATAATGTTTAACAGATACAAATTTAAAACCTGCTTAGAAAAAATAAAAACATTAAAAAATAAAATTAACTTTTTGTTTTGAAAATTATCATTTACCTTTGTAGACCGCCAGCCATTATCTTTCGCTGTGGCTTCTTTTTCTTTGATAACCTGTTCAACTGTGTCCAGAAATATAGTAATGGCGCCGACTCAAAAATGCATTTCGCGCGCTATAAATAAACACTTGATCTGATTGGCCAATCACTATTATTTGGAGTTATCATATTTACGCTCAGATTCTTTTCTTTCTTAAACTGTTAATACGATTATTGATGGACCTACACCGATAAAATAAATAAAAAAGCTTAATTCTGACATTCATTTTTTCTTTTTCTGAAATCGTATTCATGAGTCGATCGACCCGAGCTCAAACTTAAATAGTACTAAACCGTGGCCGTCGAGAGTTTAAACTCTACTAAAATAAGATACGTCCATTCCATCTGACTGGCCAACGGACAAAGCTTCTCATACTGCCTTGAGGACATATCTAAACGCTTATAGTTTTATAGTTTTATCAACATTTTTTCTGTGAATCTCTGTATGAATAAAACTATCAGACAAGATCTCATGTGTCTGTGTTTCTCGCCTATACGTAATTTTTATAAATACACATTGACGAAAGTGTAGTCTAGTTAACAATGAAAAAAGAGGGGAAAAAACAAATATACAACAAATAACTGTTACCAAACAATAGAAAATTTAATTTTTTACCGACCTGTATAGTTTTAAACTTTTGTAACTGTTTGTAAGTTTTGTTATATCAAAATTTGCTTTGTTACTTTGACTTAGCCGAATTCGTCAATCAAAGAAGGCTGTCGTTTTTATTTTAGGTGATAACAGTTATTTGTTGTATTTGTTTACCCCCCTTTTTTCGTTGTTACCTATACTACACTTTTGCCGACTTACTTTTATTTAATATTTGAAATGAATGAGTAGAATAAGTTGCAAGAAATGAATAGAAGATTTCAGAGAATGGTTGTAGAAGCTTTATTTTGCTAAGATCTACACAGGGACCGAGTCTCTGCGAAAATAATGACTGCCTAGGAAAAAAATGAACAAATAGAAGTAATTCATTTCCAAAAAGGGAGATTGAAGAGTTCTTTTCCTTTTGATCACACTATTTTTTTAACGGAAATCGCTCCAGACAAAGCATAAAGCCACTTGATGTAAGGAGCTAAAAGAAATACAACTTCAAGGTCAAAAACTAGCCAACGATAAGTGTTGAATAGATTTCGATCCAGAAAACAGCAATTCTCCCCCCCCCTTTGTTAGAAACATTGCTCAATGAATATGAGGACTAAACGACAAAATAAGGGAAGCGAGAGTTACAAGGCTGCCAAAAGTAAAATCGAATATTTATTGAAATAAGAATAAAATAAGGGAAAAATTAAAACGAATTTTAAAAATCCTATTAAAAGAAATGTAAACATGACTAGCCTCTTATCACGTAAAATTGAAATTGTTTTTTTAAAAATGAATGCGAAGCCCATATCGATAGATTCACTCATCCTATGTGATATTACAGTCAGCATGTCAACTGCTGACATTGCAGGATGAAATCCATTTTGCTTGTTACTAAATAGATTACCTTTGCTGGGATGATTGAAAATGTCTTGATTGACCACAGATTCAAACACGACGCACAGAAGCTTGATCGAAAATTTCCAAGGAAATGGAAAGCATTTTCCCTTTAAGCAACAATTGAATAGTTTCTGCAAAGATAGGGGCAAGTTCTGGCAGCAGACGAGGGGTAAACAACTTGATTTTATTTTACACCAGATTCCAAAAGATTCTAAATGATTTCAGAAGATTGGACTATAAATCGACTTTTAACGGTCATTTGGATTATAAATTGACTTTTAACGGTCATTTAGATTATAAATTGACTTTTAACGGTAACTTGGGCTATAAATTGACCTTTAACAGTGTATTATCAAAGGTAATTGATGCGCGTCTCACCCCCTTGATTAATGATGGAATGTTCTACATTCGTGTGTATATTAAGAGTGAATATTGAATACTATTTGTCTCAGTAAGCAACGAATAGTTAAATAAAACTTATCCTTAAGTTATGTTCGGCTTCCAGTTTTTACTACAATTTATTTAACTTCGTTATAGAACGTTACTTGAAACCCGATCGTCTAGACCTTGATACGGCCGACTCGGAATCTACTGAAAAATGGCGGCACTGGAGAAAAATGTTCAAAGGATTTCTTACAGCTCTACAGTTATCTTCAAACACAGCTTTAACAGGTACTGAGAAATATACCCTTCTCTTACATCATGTCTCTACTGCTATTTATAGAAATTTATCTGAATGTGAGAATTACGAAACTGCGGTGGACATTTTAGAAGCCATGTTTGTCAAGAAAAAAAATACTATTTTTGCTAGACATTTACTTGCTACCTGGCATTAACAACCAGAAGAAAGCCTTGAACAATACCTTCAGATTCTAAAGACATTAAGTCGCGAGTGTGAATTTACAGCCTTAACTGCGAACCAATTTATTTATTAATGGAATACAGTCCAACCCAATAAGACAAAGACTACTAGAGAATAAAGCCCTAGACTTGCCAACAGCTTACGAACAAGCTCTAACGTTGGACATGGCACAGAAGCAGTCTGTCTTCTATTTACAACCCGATATTTTGGGAGCTGCTATCGTAGCCCCTCTGTTAGATAATGCCCTGTGAGAGTTGGACGCATCTATTCGAGATGGGTTTGACTTGCGCGATTTGTAGCGAAGTCATCTCGTGCAAGTTCGGTCCGATGCGTTCCCACGGCTCGCGGTGACAACTGATCTAACCTTAAGGTTAAGGCTCAGGGCACACCTGGCGGATCACGAGGTTTGTGACGTCAGAGTTGTCCGTCATGAGAGAATTAAATCGAGATTGAATCAGTTACTGATTTGGGAGCTAAGAGTCAACAAGACATCATGTAGCGGTTACGAGAAAGATTCCGAATGACGGAAAAATATAAGAGCCTTTAGGAAATCTAGTAGAATCTTTCATGTTCCTTCCTCTGTAAGTAATTAAGAATTACAGACTAACGTAAGAATATTAACTAGTGAATTTAGTTAGCGTAACCTCTCTCTCGATCGCAACGAACTCGTTCAAATCGGCTGATTAAAATAGTCAAATAAAAGCGGCGCTTTGAAACATAAAAGGACTTTGTTGTACTGTTAAGAAATTGATTTCAGAGCGAAGACAACAGCCCGAAAATGTTAACAAGCGGGGAGACGACGAGAAAGAAAAGAGAGAAGAAAACAAAGGTTAATGTTAATAGTTCCCTGCAATCGACACACGGAGAAACGAAGAACAGCAAAAGGCAGTACGAACAGGGCGGCGACGGGGAAAGCGTGCATGAGTAGCAGTATAGCGACAACAGTGAATGAAGAACGCGGATCGGTAGCTACGGTATATCAGCCCGTTCGTACGAATCAACAGCGAAGTTCTACGACGACCAAAGAGTTATTGGGAAGTCAATAACCAGTAATGTAACACCCTCCTCTGCATGTTCAAAATTCTTCCATTGTTCAAGATGCTCCCACACCCCCTTCTAACGATCACGAACAACTTATCACTGCCGCCTCAGCTGGATCCACATACTACTTTTGTGGCCTTCGTATACATGCTCGTTCGTCCTGCCCAGCTCGAGACGATAGATGCCACAAGTGTGATAAGCAGGGACATTTTTCGAAAGTTTGCCGGTCAGCTTCTTCAAAAAAACATTCTCCTACTCTTGCTACTGTAGCACCAATTACAATATCAGCTGCATTCCCCGGCTGCCTCTCAAAAACAATTGTGAGGGTTAAAATCAATGGATTGACTATTCATGCTCTTATTGATACAGGCAGTACCGAAAGTTTTATTAATGCCAGTATCGTAAAAGCAAATAAATGGGAAATATTTCCCTGTTCCAACCAAATATTAATGGCAAATTCATCTTTATCATCCCATGTATAGGTTGAATGGTTAATCTGAAACTAAAAGGAAACTCCTATCAAGGGATCAAATTATCGGTAATACAAAACCTCTGCTGCGAAGTGATTTTGGGTCACAATTTTCTAAAACAACATTCATGTGTTGAAATCCCTTTTGGTGGCTCGAAGCTGGTCCTAAGCGTATGTGGACTAGCAGCTGTCAAAGTGCGGCACCCGTCACTTTTTACAAACTTAACTCCTGACTGCAAACCAGTAGCAGTAAAATCAAGACGCTATTCACAAGAGGACAAACAGTTCATAGCAGCAGAAGTAACAAAACAGCTTAAGGAAGGAATTATAGAGCCAAGTAAATCTCCATGGAGAGTCCAGATCCTCGTAACAGCCACCGAAAATCACAAGAAAAGGATGGTCATTGACTATTCCCAGACCGTCAACAGATACACATTACTTGATGCCTATCCACTGCCTCGTATTGACGAAATGATTTCTAATATTGCAAAATATCACATTTTCAGTACTTTGGATTTCATAAGTGCCTACCATCAGGTACCTATCAAGCCAGAAGATAAGCCCTACACGGCATTCGAGGCCTGCAATCGCCTATACCAGTTCTGCCGAATTCCTTTTAGGATAACAAATGGTGTGGCTAGCTTCCAGAGGGTAATAGATGAAATAATCTCCAATGAAAAATTGAAGGGTACTGTTGCATATATAGACAATGTCGCAGTATGCGGACATAACCAAGCTGAACATGACCACAACCTTAAACGATTCATGACTGCCGTCAAAAAATATAATCTGACTTTGAATAGTGAAAAATGTTCCTACAACTTGAAAAGCATCAAGCTATTGGAATACATTGTAAAAAATGGCACCATGACCCCGGATCCCGAGCGACTGAAACCCCTAATGGAATTACCAATCCCTGGAAACATGCCCTCTTTACGACGAGCCCTCGGTATGTTTGCCCACTACTCCCAATGGATTGCGTCTTTTTCAGAAAAAATACACCCATTGACACAAGGATCTACTTTTCCTTTGTGCTGTTCCGCCATCAAAGCATGAAAAGGAACATTGCTCAGTCTGCCATTTCTGCTGTGGATCCTTTTATCCCTCTATGAGTTGAGACGGATGCCTCCGACTGTGCGATAGCTGTCTCACTGAGACAATCCGTATATTTTATATACGGTATACTGAAGCGGATTATATAAAGACAGACATTCTTTAGAGAGACTAAGGTTCATCAATTATGCATGTTAACCTTATCATAAAAGACTGTATCATATTTTGTTTATAAGAATTTTGACAAACTTTTATTTACTTTAAATATCATTTGTATATTATATTTTTTAATTTTTTAGATGAGGATTGATAATTTGCATAATTTTGGTTATTCGGACTACATTTCTCATCTTTAGTGTTATCATCACAACGTTTCGGCCTTCTTCAGGTGTATCTCTTCGAACTCGGGAATATTTCTGTCGAACTCAGGAATCTGGACGGAATTTCGAACAGAACCCTTTATTTAAGCCATGGGGGTAACATGCTCTTGTTCCATCTGCCATGACTGGGAGAAGTCTTCAGTAATCGCCCGCACCGAGGATTGAACCATCAATCTTCAGATGATTATCACTTAGAACTGAATTAAACCTAGTACTATATCCACTGCGCCACGGGTCCTTGCGGACAGTTCTAGTATGGCTGACGGAACAAGAGCATGCTACCCCCATGGATTAAATAAAGGGTTCCGTTCAAAATTCCGTCCAGATTCCCGAGTTCGACAGAAATATTCCTGAGTTCCAAGAGATACACCTGAAGAAGGCCGGAGGTTACAGCAGCCGAAACGTTGTGATGATAACACTCAAGATGAGAAATGTAGTCCGAAAAAAAAAATTATACAAAACATTTGTATAGGATTTTCCGTCTTTAAAAATACCCATTGAATAGATTTCTGTCTAGCACTCTAAATAAATAAACGAACAAGTGAAAGTGAATTTATAAATGAACTCTTGAACCTGTAATTGTCGTCTGCTTAAACACGCTAGTGTCTTCGGGTTTAATGAATCCAGAAGATTCATGATGATTCAATATTATTCCAGAAGATTCCGAATGATTCCAGATGATTCTGTAAGATTCCACGAGATTCCAAAAGATTCCTAGAGTCTCGTTATCTACTTGGTACGATGAAGATAATTTCGCTCTGTTCATTGTTTGTACAGTAAACTGACATCAGTGAAAGGTGTGTTAAAAGAGATGGACATTGAATTCTTGTCCTGGAATCCGGTCAGATCAAGAGACCACAAGAAAAATATACTATAATATAGTCAATTGGTCAATTGGGGGGAGGAAAATTAATGTTCTTCACTTCTTTAATGACTCAACGTTTGACAGGTAAAGGAACATTTTAGTTGAACACTTCGGGTTTAATTATAGTCGATAAAGGATGTCTGTCACTCTAACACAAAAGATGCTAAAAGACTTTTCCAAACACGTAGTCTGGAATCGAAGTATCACGTTATTTGTGACTTTGTTTACTCAAGAGATGAGATTAAAGGAAATAGAAAAAAAAATTAGAGAAAAGACTGTGATAGTTTTGTGATTGATTTTTTGGTCCCCCGATTTATAAAATCGGGGGACTTATGTTTTGAGGCATGTCCGTCCGTCCGTTCGGATTTTTCTCCGCAACCATCCATTGAATTTCTCTGAAATTTTGCATGAAGTTGTAACTTTGGTCAGGTTAGAAAGTGACATTCTTCAATTTTTGAAAACAAATCTGGTTAGCCCCACAGGGTGTCAAAAGGCCCCGAAATGGCAGAAAATGACATTTTTTGCCCCATAACTTTTCATCCATTCATTCAATTTTTCTGAAAGTTGGCCAAAATGTAGAGGCAATTGTTCTGGATATAAAATGAGCATCCTTGACATCAGAAAAATTTTGGTTCGCGCCCCCAGGGGGTCAAAGGGGGGGGGGGGTTGAAAAAATGCCCCAAATTGCCCAAATTTATTGCATTTTACACTCGCCACATCGAGTCACATACAGAGGGGGACTACACACGCGCGGCTTGTCTCATTTGGAATCAAAGAGAATTCACTCTCTTTTTCAATAAGATCATTAAATTCCGAAAAATTTTTTAAATCTCAAAAGATTCTGAGAGATTTCAGAAGATTCTGAAAGATTCTGAAGGAATGCAGAAGATTCATGATGATTCAATATTATTCCAGAAGATTCCGAATGATTCCAGATGATTCTGTGAGATTCCACGAGATTCCAAAAGATTCCTAGAGTCTTGTTATCTACTTGGTACGATGAAGATAATTTCGCTCTGTTCATTGTTTGTACAGTAAACTGACATCAGTGAAAGGTGTGTTAAAAGAGATGGACATTGAATTCTTGTCCTGGAATCCGGTCAGATCAAGAGACCACAAGAAAAATATACTATAATATAGTCAATTGGTCAATTGGGGGGAGGAAAATTAATGTTCTTCACTTCTTTAATGACTCAACGTTTGACAGGTAAAGGAACATTTTAGTTGAACACTCGAATATCTATGTATCTCATATAGCCCCATGATTTCTGAGAACTTCAACTGAAGTAAAATGAAACAAAACAAAAAAAAAACAGAAGGCAAACATGTATATATGTGTAAGGAGATGATGTGAGGGGTGAAAGGGGTTATCCTTTTATGTTGCATCTAGTAACAGCACTCCACCAGACTAGATGAATTCTTGTCCTGGAATCCGGTAAGATCAAGAGACCACAAGAAAGATATACTATAATATAGTCAATTGGTCAATTGGGGGGAGGAAAATTAATGTTCTTCACTTCTTTAATGACTCAACGTTTGACAGGTAAAGGAACATTTTAGTTGAACACTTCGGGTTTAATTATAGTCGATAAAGGATGTCTGTCACTCTAACACAAAAGATGCTAAAAGACTTTTCCAAACACGTAGTCTGGAATCGAAGTATCACGTTATTTGTGACTTTGTTTACTGTAGACCTTAAGAGATGAGATTAAAGGAAATAGAAAAAAAATTAGAGAAAAGACTGTGATAGTTTTGTGATTGATTTTTTGGTCCCCCGATTTATAAAATCGGGGGACTTATGTTTTGAGGCATGTCCGTCCGTCCGTCCGTCCGGATTTTTCTCCGCAACCATCCATTGAATTTCTCTGAAATTTTGCATGAAGTTGTAACTTTGGTCAGGTTAGAAAGTGACATTCTCCGATTTTTGAAAAAAAATCTGGTTAGCCCCCCCAGGGTGTCAAAAGGCCCCGAAATGGCAGAAAATGACATTTTTTGCCCCATAACTTTTCGTCCATCCATTCAATTTCATTGGAACTTGGCCAAAATGTAGAGGCAATTGTTCTGGATATAAAATGAGCATCCTTGACCTCAGAAAAATTCTGGTTCGCGTCCCCAGGGGGTCAAAGGGGGGGGGGGTCAAAAATGCCCCAAAATGCCCAAATTTATTGCATTTTACACTCGCCACCTCGAGTCACATACAGAGAGGGACCACACACGCGCGTCTTGTCTCATTTGGAATCAAAGAGAATTCACTCTCTTTTTCAATAAGATCATTACATTCCGAAATTTTTTTTTAAATCTTAAAAGATTCTGAGAGATTTCAGAAGATTCTGAAAGATTCTGAATGAATCCAGAAGATTCATGAGGATTCAATATTATTCCAGAAGATTCCGAATGATTCCATATGATTCTGTGAGATTCCACGAGATTCTAAAAGATTTCTAGAGTCTTGTTATCTACTTGGTACGATGAAGATAATTTCGCTCTGTTCATTGTTTGTACAGTAAACTGACATCAGTGAAAGGTGTGTTAAAAGGGATGGACATTGTTTTGCTAGGAGACGTTTTGCTCTCTGCAGCCGTTGACCGGTGCATCTCAGCAGGAAACGTCATTGACCACTTCTATCTTAGAATTAACTGTAAGACAAACTCCTATAATATTTTGTAACAACACGGCCGTTAAATGAAATGAAAATGAAGCCCTTTTTAAATTTTTTTTTTAAAACATAGTTCACCCCAAACAAGGCAAGACGCCACTATAGACGTAAGGGGCTACTGATAAAAAAGGAAGGTTTGGGGGGTCAACCTAAGTTGGGAGCTGCGCAGTGAGATGTCTGTTTACATTAGTTTTAAATTTCTGCATGTCAGTACCGTCGGAAAAACAGGGGCAGAGAGGGAGTTCCAGAGACAGCAGCACGAGGAAAGAAGCTATTGGAGTAGAAAGCTCTCCGGCATCTGGGGACCTCCACAGTGAATGGATGGGATTTAGCTGATTGTCGAGTTGGTCTAGTAAATTTACGTCGAGGGGGCACCAGAGTATCCAGTTCATCTTTTATAAACATCAAGATATATTTATTTGAATGACCTGCACCCGTGGGTGTAGGTAGCAGAAAGTTAAGACTGTCAGAGTGAAGAAAGGAATTAAGTAAGAAAGGAAAGTTAGTGGGATGTCGCTTTTCTTCAAGCTGTATTTCTTCCAGTGGAGAATGGCCTTGCTTAGTGGACAGACAGGAGAGAGGAGAGAGGACGTCTTTGTTCGTTGGTTCCAGGAAACTCTCTGGCTGCTGTCTATAATTTCCAAAAAGGCTGGAAGTAGTCCTTCAAGGGTTCGGTTGAAATTAATGCACCCTGGAAGCTGATTGGTTATCGTGTAACCCAACGACCTAACACAGGTTGCTCTCCGCATGAAGAAAGAGATTTAAATGTTTATAACTGCTACAATAGGTCTCGGTAGGAGATGTATTGATGAATAGCTGGAATAGTGCAAGAGAGATACAAACAATTGCACTTAAAGGGACGGTTAGAATCTTAAAAAGATCTCTCGGTTAGAGTGTCTGAAGTAGCAGGTGAACGTCTGGCATCCGGTAGGATGCCCCATCCTCAGCAAAAAACAAAAAGAAAGAAAATTGAAAAAAAAAGAAAAGGAGTTTGATTTACCTACTAGACACCATCTTCGAGTGTCTTCGGTCTTTCTGTATAAGGGTTTGTCAGGACAACCTGACATGAGCATACTTCCCCCTACAAGTAAACCCTGACCAAATATTAAAAATAACATAGTATTCGAAGCCCAAATAAGATGACCTCGGTATGGCTATATACTGGCTCATACGACGAATGGTCCATCTTCTCCAAGTGATGTTGCATCTAGTAACAGCACTCCACCAGACTAGATGAATTCTTGTCCTGGAATCCGGTAAGATCAAGAGACCACAAGAAAGATATACTATAATATAGTCAATTGGTCAATTGGGGAGAGGAAAATTAATGTTCTTCACTTCTTTAATGACTCAATGTTTGACAGGTAAAGGAACATTTTAGTTGAACACTCGAATATCTATGTATCTCATATAGCCCCATGATTTCTGAGAACTTCAACTGAAGTAAAATGAAACAAAACAAAAAAAAACAGAAGGCAAACATGTATATATGTGTAAGGAGATGATGTGAGGGGTGAAAGGGGTTATCCTTTTATCCTCTCGTAAAGAAACGGAACAACGAAAAGTATTTCTGTAACTATAACAAAAAGGGGTTTTATTAACTCAAGGTTACCTATACCGTTTGGTATAAGTAGAAGAGAGTGGGACAGTGTCCGTCTGAGGAAGAGGAAGAATAAAAGAGTTCTTAGGGCCGCCCGTGGATTTCTTCAGGTGAAGATGGTAGTAGTCGTCAAGTGGTGACGGCGGCGGGGAGAGAGCGTTTCCTCATTCCTTGTTCCTCGCTGGTGCTCTCTGCGATGTGTCCAAGCTGGTGCCAGGAGGTCGTCTGATCTTTTTCCTCGAACCCTAAGGGGACATAAGTAGTCCCTTAAGGAACTAACGATATTACTGCGCCCTGTGATTTGATTGGACAAGCCAGCTCACAGGGACAGTGATTACGCATTCAAAAGTAGTCCCTATTGGTGACTGCTACATATGTACACACTTGTTAAACGGGCCAATTTAGTCTTCTCATTTCAAACCTTCTACAAACAAAAAACATTTAACACAGACACAAACAATTCTCTCACACAAAATATCTTTCTGCCTCTGTAAATTTGTAGATATATAAATATGTTTTGTTCTATAGGCCAAAAATAAGGGTCCTATCTTTAAATTTGAATAACTTGAATTTGAATAACTTCCACAAAATAAAAGTTAAACTCACCAAACTTTATGTGTGTGTAGACTGACCCTTCCGAGATTTTTTGAAATAAACAAAACAAATTTTAGCCGAAAAACACTTCTTAAAACTTACAAAAACTAAAGTATTGTTTTTTACACTGTTTTGAGTTTTTTAAGCAAAAATAATGTTTTCTAAATGAGGGTACGTTCCTTAGGGCTAATACGGCTCATGCTTGCTTCGGAAGGGGTCCTTTACTTATTCTAAAAAAAAATTTTTTTAAAACTCAATAAATAAAAAAGTTATGAATTTTAAAAAATAGGACCCTTATTTTTGCCCACCCTGTATAAGCATTTCTTTTCCTTCATTAAAAACAACCATTTCAATTTCAACATTATAACAATTTTATTTGTAGAATGGTTGGTATTATGAAATGCTTGCCGCCGGAGACTGGAGATAACCATTTTGTAGAAGTGGCTGTGTCTGTAGTTTTCACTACCGATTTTGATTGAACCGGAAGAGAGACACTTTCTCAATCAGGATCCCTGGACCTTGGAATAGTCTCCCAGGAGAGGTAATAAATGCATCAACAATGCAGCAATTCAAGGTGAATTTGGACAGGTGCTGGGCTACTGTATCCTCTTATGTGTAAATTTCTACCGCCCTTTCCCTACATGGCAACTGAAGCATGCTTGTTTTTATTTTTTGCCAAATTAATTGAATTGAATTGAAACTGACTTGAAATGAAGAAAAAAATAGGGTCACCAGGGTTCCATATAAAAATACTAACATTCTATTCTACAATTACATCAACTTGATTTAACAGCTCCATTAACATAGGGACACAAGCATGTAAGGCAAGTTGGTTCGAGAGGCAGGTTTTAGCTATAGAAAAAGAATCGAGTTCCAGAGATCCGTCTTGTCTTGCCAGGCAATGGCAAGGGATGAGAAGATGCTTTTAGCGTCAGGTTTTCTTCCACGGCATGTGCTCAGGAACTATTTGTATTTTAGCGCCAAACTCAGGCTGGGAAGAATAAGAGGAAAGGCACTCATGCGCAGGAGTGTTCTATCGCCCACGCTGGTACACAAGTCCGGGCATAACAACACACAGAAAATGACCTTCAGTCTGTAGTGGATTGGGGTAAAAAATGGACGGTAACTTTTAATGCCACAAAGACAACACTACTTTCCTTCAATAACTACAAGAAACCTCTTCAACCACCGATTGCCATGGCAAATAACACCCTACCTGAGAGTTCATCATTCAAACTCCTCGGCCTAACTTTCACAGATAACATGAATTGGAACAAATACATTGAAGACATTGCCAGGACTGCTGCAAAGAAGGTGGGCTCCCTCTACCGTGCTAGTAAATTTCTCACACCTGACATTATCCTATATCTCTACAAAGGCGCCATCCGCCCATGCATGGAGTATTGTTGACACATATGGGCTGGTGCATCATCCACTAGTCTCTCCCTCTTAGACAAGGTCCAAAAAAGAGTCGCCAACTTAATAGATCCCTCACTATCCACCAAGCTCCAGCCCCTATCCCACCGCCACAATGCTGCTTCCTTGTGCCTGTTTTACAAGTACTTCAATGGACTGTGCTCTGATGAACTTGCTTCTCTGGTGCCCCCACGATGCAAATTCACTAGATCAACCTGACAATCTGACAAATCCCATCCATTCACTGTAGAGGTCCCCAGATGCCGAAGAGCTTTCTACTCCAAAAGCTTCTTTCCCCGTGCTGCTGGACTCTGAAACTCCCTCCATGCTCCCTGTTTTCCTGATGGTACTGACATGCAGAAATTTAAAACTAATGTAAACAGACATCTCGTTGCACATCTCCAATTTTAGGTTGACCCCCCCCCCCCCCTAAAAAACAAAAAACAAAAACAAACTCACACCCTTTTTCTCAGTAGCCCCTTACGTCTACAGTGGCGGTCTGCCTTGTTTGGGTTGAACTATGTTACAAAAACAAAAACAAAAAAAACACATGCACGAGAGATTACATGTAAATAAAACAGGAAATAGATTTCAATCATGTTATTTCCACAAATTGTTAGCGTGGCTCTCGGTACATCTTAACGACATGACTATCGTCGTCTATGTCTAATTCAAGCCAGGATCCACACCACAATGTCTAGGGATGGGCAATAAAAATGAACATAATTTGTTTTTGACCAAAAAATTACTACCCTACCCCAGATTGAAAAAAAAATCAGAGAATTATCCGATTATAATGAAATTTTCAAAAACAAATAACTTTCATTTTCACTGCTTGTCCCTTGCTATATATGTTAAGAAATTCTTCTTGCATAACTAAAAATAAATATGTTTACTTCTACATAATGTGGACAAAGTATATCTGTATGGCGAATCTATTGAGGTTGTCAAGAAAGTATATCTGGATGACAAAGCTATTGAGGGTGTCGAGAAAGTATATTTGGATGACAAAGCTATTGAGGGTGTCGAGAAAGTATATTTGGATGACAAAGCTATTGAGGGTGTCGAGAAAGTATATCTGGATGACAAAGCTATTGAGGGTGTCGAGAAAGTATATCTGGATGACAAAGCTATTGAGGGTGTCGAGAAAGTATATTTGGATGACAAAGCTATTGAGGGTGTCGAGAAAGTATATCTGGATGACAAAGCTATTGAGGGTGTCGAGAAAGTATATCTGGATGACAAAGCTATTGAGGGTGTCGAGAAAGTATATTTGGATGACAAAGCTATTGAGGGTGTCGAGAAAGTATATCTGGATGACAAAGCTATTGAGGGTGTCGAAGTTTTGTAACTTTGGTGATACCATTAGAGCACAGGGTGGAGCAGATGCTAATATGATTGCAAGAATTAGGAGTGAATGGAGTATTGATTTACTCCTCTCCAGGAGTTAGGCACAAGGCCAGTTTTTATCTTACTCCCACAAGTAAGATGTGACCCAAGGTCGGGTCGGGAAAGTGGGGTTTAAAAAGCCAGCGCCCGAGAGGTGAGCACTCTAGCCATTAAAAATTGCCTGGGCAGACCGGTCGGCATTCCCCGGTAGGGGCGCCTCAGGCAGTAAGCAATAAACTTACTCCTCTCCAAAGAGGGGAGGCGAAGCCTGGGAGGGTGGACCTCCTAGAACTGCACAGGACAAACCCATAGATGGCGTAAATCAAGCCCCGAAGGCCAAGACAATACCAGTCTATGGAACAGCAGAGTGTTACCACTGTTGACCAAGTCTATCGGGCATGTGTATGCAGTGTGATGATGTAAGGAAGTGAAACCTGACAAGTAAGGGTTGAGGACATGCGTTGCATGAAGAGAAATGATATGAGAATGATATGTAATGTGAGTGTTAAAGACAGGCTTAGTTCTGATAACCTCAGAGAAAGATTAACTCTGGACAGTATAGGGAGATATGTGCAGAAGAGTAGACTTCTATGGTATAGCCATGTTGAAAGAATGGAGAGTTCTTGGGTTCGTAGATGTATAACAGTTGAGGTAGCAGGTTCAGTTCACAGGGGAAGGCCAAAGAAAACATGGGAAGAAGTGATAAAAATGGACCTGAGAGAAAGAGGAATAAACAAAGACCTGGCCAAAGATAGGTTAGTTTGGAAGTCAATTTTTTAAAGCCGTCCAATGCAGGCCAGCATGTAAAACGAACGTTGAACCGAATATGATGATGATTATCCTTACGGATAATGTAAAAGTACAGAATTCTTTTATTTTGTAACAGTAATCCCTATTACTACTACTACGACGACAACGATGACGACGAAGAGAAACGATCTGTAAACCATTTGATATTTGCTTGATTTAAATGCTTAGTACTGATTGGATTAAGTACTCAATTTTGATTGGTTCCTTATATGTAACTTTAGCCAATCAGAAACAGTCTCTGTGGAAGCCAAGCATTTGTTCCTGAATCTTGTTTAAAGAATCGCATTCGCGCTTTCCACACAGTGAGAAGGCGAAGTAGCCTAACGAACCCTCGTCACTTTAAACAACTAACACACTTCTTATTGGAGTGAAAACAAAACCTGTCATAGCCTCCAGCGTATGGCACATAGACTTAATTTCTTAAGATGGCGACATCGCTTATTGCCTAATAATAATACGAACTTTGCCAGTCTCGTAAACTTCTTACTTCAACCTACATACATGCAGTCATAATAACATTTTTCTTTTATGGACTCCTAATAGAATTAAATTGTATCAGTTGCCTGACAGATCTCTGTTGTTTGTATGTATGTGCAATATCTTGCGTTATGTTAAGTTGTGGTTAGGCTTGGCATATGCGCGATGATGTCCAGACTTATATAACTGTGTAGGCGTGAGGACACCTCTGCACGGACGCAACTTCAATTTCCACTCTAAGAGTTGGCGCCAAGGATGATTCAGTTTCCGAGTAGATTTAATCATGGCAAGACGTCTTATCCTATTCTCCTTCTTTTGCCAAAAGCGGCCAGATGAGATGGAACTCCAGGATACCACATTCTGTTTTCAGTAAAACCAAGCCTACCGAACAACTCCTTTTATATTTCAGTGTTCCCTTTGAATTGAGTTGATTTATATTGTAGTAAAGATGTTGGTGTTTTCCATGGAAGATGGTGACCCATTTTCTTATTCAATATTAAATTCCAGTCAGATATGTCCAGACACGGCTAACGCTACTAAGCAGCTTTCTTTATTCTGACTTTCTTCCAGATCAACCAACACTTAACCCACAAAAAACATTTTCCCCTGTCTTGACTTTTGGACTTTCATCATAACACCTTCTCCGTCAAGACACACGGACATTCAATAATTTAATTATTAACTCATTTCTATTATTTGTTGAGCGAAGATGTGAAATAAAGTTGATAAAAATGTTAGAATAAAACTTTGTCATTTTAATTCACGTGTGACTAAAAAATCTTTTTTCTACAGAATCATTTAGAATATTATTTTTGCAATCCACTTCTTAAAACCTTTGTACTCTGTTATCTTTTCTTTCTTTTCTTGACAATATTCCAGAGATGTGAGCTTTGTCCTCAGAAAGAAGGTGCCCTGAAACGAACTGACACAGGAGGTAAGCATATCTCTCTTGTATATCGTACCGAATTAGTTCCATGTTTTTATTGTTCTTCTCCATCGTGGAAGATGTTCCTTTGATGCTTTTCTTGTTATTGGTTTCTTGAAGACGATATTTTAAAAGTTAAGTAGATTTTGAGCAAAAGTGTCGTATAGTTAACAACGAAAAAAAGGGTTGAAAAGAAAAACACAAATATACAACTAATAACTGTTACCAAACGATAGAAAATAAAATTTTCTGTTAACCTGCATAGTTTTAAACTTTTGAAACTAAGTTTTGTTATTTCAAAATTTGTTTTTTTTATTTTCACTTAACCGATTTTGTCAAAGATGGAGGTAGTTTTTTTTTTTTAGGCTTAAAGGCTTAAAAATTTTTTTCTGATTTGAAACCATCCTCGGGCTTAGGGTTTGTGGTACCGTAAGGCTATTATTTCATTTTTTTAAATTTATATATTTTAAGCCACCTCCCAAAAAATTGACGGCCATGTTTGATTGACAAAATCAGTTAAGTGAAAGTCATAATAACATTCTCCTTTTATGAACTAATAACCTTTTCCTCATCAAGACTTATGGGCTTTTTCTCCGTCAAGACACACGAACATTCAATAACTTGATTACTAACTGTAGCGGAGAGCAGGAGAGGCAGCCGACTGCTGTGAGCCAGGACGCTTGTCCGCGGCGGTTGAAGAGAAGACGTTTGGTTTGCTGCTTGTGCGGAGGAGAGCTGCGGGTGCGAACCCAGAAACGCCCATTCACGAAAAGTTTAATTTAAGTTTTTTTTAAAGAGGAAACGGCGGCGGGCAGCGGGCAGCTTTGGTGTGCTCATTAGCATATGTGAGATGTCGCTATTATAAGAAGCACGAGAAAACGTGATCTGGTCAGATGCATTGGGAGGTAGATGCAAATGGAAGAAGAAGAAAGTGCCGCATTTATTTTGGTGAAACGCTGTGTTGACTCGTTCAAGGAAGCGAACAGAAGAAAAAAGTGCCGCATTATTTTTGGCTAACCGTTGCATTGACTCGTTCACTAACCCATTTCTATTACTTGTTGAATAGAGTTGTGAAATAAAGTTGATAAAACTGTTAGAATAAAACTTTGTCATTTTAATTCACCTGTGACTGAATCACTTGTCACTATAATTTTGCTATCTAATTTACATACATGTTTATGGTGTGTATGAATTAGATGAAAAAAAAAAGGAGTCACTAAATGCTCAGACATTAAAATCTATTAGAGAGTGGTTGAATCAGCACATAGTGAGAGAGGATGAGAGAAATACATAGATAGCTGAGACAGATATGATTGACTTGTTCAGTTAATTACAAATTACAGATAATTAGAAGAATTAAAACAGAATTTTTTTCAAACATAACTCAATCCCAGAACTAAAGTATATTTTAGCATGTGTCGTGTGTTATTAAAGTATATAAGAAAAAAAAAGCTGTAGTAAACAAACGTTAATTAACTGACATGTAGTATAATAATCAAGGGAGGCGCGAGAGCGCTCTATCCCTTAATAGACTCACGAATGGCCTATGCTGGAAATCTCATTTCTTTGATCAATCATAACTCAAAAACCAATAAACCAAATTAGTTAAAACTTTGCACAAAATTTTTATTTGATAGGTTCTATAAGTGTGTCAAATTTCAGCATCATTAGTCAAGGCAACCCAGAAATCCAGAAAGTTCAATCATGAAATCATGTTATCTGTGTGTACGTACGTATGTACGTACGTATGTGCCACCCTGTATCTCATCAACTATTTGATGGATTCAGCTGATTTTTGGCAGAGATAGAGGTTCTAGGGTCTAGTTGATGGCATTTTAATTTCAGTTTACCATATACCTTAGTTTTACAGAAAATTCCAAAAAATCTTATGAGAAGGAATTGTATTGAGGCATAGCCTTTACAAAAATAGTGACATTCCATGAAAAATGCCAGTATACTGAAATTATATGCCCATAATGGGGTTAAGATTAAAATTCATATACACTAAATGTACAAAAACAAGGAAATTCCCAAACTTTTACACTTTTATTGTCATTAAGGGTATGACTGCATATCAACTAAGCCATTTCATTATCACATCACTACAGTATAAATCTCTATGCATGAGTGGATGAAGTGTGTGAGGTGCGCTGAAGGAAAATTCCTACCAGTAAAATACATAGCCCTGTTGTGCTCGCATACCCTTAATGACAATAAAAGTGTAAAAATTTGGGAATTTCCTTGCTTTTGTACATTTAGTGTATATGAATTTTCATCTTAACCCTATTAAGGGCATATGATTTCAGTATACTGGCATTTTTCATGGGATAGATTTATGATTCCTTAGAATTGAAATCTCTAAGTGAATTCCTTCTGAGAAAATTAAAAGTATTCGCCAAAATTTGGTTTACAAATACGCGAAATAGGTGAGATATTCCAACGATTCTTATAATTATTACAAGTGAATCAATCATTTCCCTGTATTATTGCAGATTAACACACTCAGCTTAAAACTAATGTGAACAAGCATCTCGCTGCACAGCTCTCAATTTGGGATGACCCCCTAAACTTTCACACTAATTCTCAGTAGCCCCCCTTATGTCTACAGTGGAAATTTGCCTTGTTTGGAGTGAACTAAGCTAAAATAAAAGAAAGAAATCCCCCCCCATATGATTCTACTTATTTTAAACAATTACGTGTGAAAACCCTGAAAAACTTAGCGGAAAGAAAACAAAAAACAATTATTTTTAGAATTTAGAATGGGGGGATCAATTTCGCATATAAATTTTATGTAAAACGATCCCACATTTCTGGGCCATTCTAACGTTTTTAGAGCATTAACCAATTTATTTTGCTATGGGAGATAAATTTTGTGCGTTTTTATTTGGGGGGGGGGGAAGAGGGTCTACTTTTTCTACACGTGGTTTTATAACCTTGCCACTCCGACTTACGGTTTGTGGCAATTTTTTTTTAATTAACTGCCCTAAAAAGTTAGAATCACCCGAGAATTGGGGATCATTTGACGTTAAATTTATATGCGAAACAAGTAATTATGTTAGAGTGGGGGGCACTCTAACATAATTACTTGTTTTTTCTTCTTTCCATCAGATTTTACTGTTCACACTTAATCGCCTAAAAAAGTAGAATCTCACTTTTTTGGGGGGGGAGAGGGTGTGTGTGATTTAGCTGAGGTTGTTGATGTACAAATTTACCAATTTTCCACTTATTATTTTTTTTCTCTGTGAACTTTTGTAATTTTTAATTATGTAAGTTTTCTTGTTCTTCATTTAAAAAAAAAATAAACAAATATGATTAATTCAAATAAATAAATAAACAAACGCGAAAAATAAATAGCACGTATAACATGAAGGAAAGATGAAAACACCAAACAAAGAGGCAATGTTGATTATTTTTATTGGTACTTCAGCTCATAGTAGTAATCATTCATACATATTTTTTTTTTTTACATAAAGGAAATATTTTTAGGGATATTTTAAGGATTAAAAAAAAAAATTAAATAAGTTGTTTCATGTTAAATTAAGCATCGATCTTAAATTACGGCGCACCTTTAAAATTAAAATATGTCGATAATCATTTAATTTCGTTAATGATTTTTCCTCCCCCTTTGGGTGCAAAGCACTAGATTGCTACTTTAAAATCATCAACCCCCCTCGACTCTGCGTGGTTTGGGTAGAGTAGGAGATGAATGCCCGAGGGAAGGAGTCTGAGAGTCTGCGAGAGAATGGTTCCTGGAGGAACTGTAACTCTTCTCTTTCTGGCAAGAAGAAAAAGAAGAGGAACCGTAAAGGGAGATAACTCATAAGAAAAACGAAATAAATAATAATGATAATAAAAGAAGAACGGTCAAGGGAGATAACTGCTAAAAAAAAAGAAAAAACGGTAAAGAAGAAAACTATCAATGTTAAAAAAAACAAAAAATAGGTAAAAAAAAAAAGGTAAGAGATAACTTCTACAAAAATTAAATTAAGAAAAACGGAAAAAGAAGGATATAATTTCTAAAAAAGAAAGAAAGGAAAAACGGTAAAGGGAGAGAACTGCTCCGAAATAAAAAAGAAAGAAAAAAAAAACAAAAAACGGTGACTGAAGTGAACTGCTCCGAAAAAAAAAGAGGGATAAAAAATAAAAATGTGATTGGAGAGAACAGTCGAATAGAAGGGAAAAAAGGATTAACAAAGGGGGAAAGACGATAAACAGAAATAACTGCTTTAAAAAAAAGTTTTAAAAAATAAATAAATAAAAATAATGGTCAAGGGAGAGAACTGTTCCCCCCCCCCAAAAAAAAAGAAAGAAAAGAAAAAACAACAACGTAAAAAGGATTTTGAAAAAAGTTAAATAAATAAATAAATAAATAAATAAATAAATAAAAAAATGATAAAGGGAGATAACCGCGATTAAAAAAGTGCGTTCCAGAGAGATAGCGCGATCCGATGCGCATGCGTAATGACCTATGCAAATTAGACGAGGTCGTCGGAATCACCAGCAGCAGCTCCTCCTTCCATCACGGAGCTAAACATACAGATCTAAGCATGGCGTAGATTTCCCCCCTTTGATATTTTTGTTAGTCGTCGCGACTTTACTTTATCGTCGAATATATTCCAGAATGAAGGAGATGGTTGGTGGTTGCTGTGTTTGTTCGGACGAGCGAGGCTGGGCGGAAAACCCTTTAGTTTACTGTGACGGTCATGGCTGCAATGTAGCCGTGCATCAGGGTAGGTCCTATTATTATTATTATTAATAAAGAAAAAAGGTGAACACCTTCTCTTGTTCCGATCGCCCTTTTTAATGGCGTCTTTCTATCGTCACCGATGCTTTCTAGTCTTCTAGAGAAAGTCTATTCTCTTGTCTTCTCTCTGTAGCTTGCTATGGTATCGTCCAGGTGCCGACAGGCCCGTGGTTCTGCAGGAAATGTGAATCTCAGGAAAGAGCAGCCCGAGTGGTAAGGCCGCCATTTTCTCAATTTCTCCTAGGAGGGAGGAGGGGGGTGTCGTCGTCGTCACGCATTTTAAAATAAAAACATCGGGTTTCGATTCTGACTCCCGCGTCTACCGCGATCATAAAACTATCACGCCCCCTCTGGAACCGTAACGACTACACCCCCCACCCCATCGATCGCTTCTTCCCAAGACTTAAAATGTTTATTTATAAATTTAGATCGACAAGATAGACGTTTTTTTTTCTTTTTTTTATTATTTAAATTTTTAAAATTCGAAAATCTATTTCTTTTTAAGAAGAAAGAAAGAAAGTCCGTTGTAAAAGCGTCGGACGGCATTTTTATTTTGAATGTTGTGGTCCACACGTGGTAAGTAAGGTCCACTTTTAGTTTGTATGTGTTTATTATTTATTGTGAGTTTATTTTAACATATATATTTTTATTTTAAAATATTTTTTTATTTAAAAATGTATCTATTAATTCATTTAAGTAAAACAAAAACAAAGAAATCAACAACAGATCGTTGGATTTTAAATATATATAATTTAACGTTTACCTTTTGGAAGGTTTTATAGGTCCTTTCTCTCTCTCTCTCTCTGACATATATATATATATATATATATATATATATATATGATAAATAATGGAAAAATGTTCCGACGTAATGGAAAATGAAA
Source organism: Sepiola atlantica (assembly GCA_963556195.1). Taxonomy (NCBI): domain Eukaryota; kingdom Metazoa; phylum Mollusca; class Cephalopoda; order Sepiida; family Sepiolidae; genus Sepiola; species Sepiola atlantica. Next base: position 24,695,229 of record OY744540.1, on the reverse strand, counting down.
TAAGGAAAACCAAAATATTAATTAAATATCCAGGTGAAACGTAGATGGATATTTAATTAATATTTTGGTTTTTCTTATTTCATTTTCCATATATATATATATATATATATATATATATATATATAATGAGAGAGTTGGAGAGAATCTCAGAGTGCTCGATTATGAAAATTCAAAATTAACAGCATAATATTAAACCGACGGTACCGATGTTGTTCTGATCATCTGTAATAATATATTTGTTGAAAATTCGACAATATTTACCAGTACCGACAATCATATATGAACATTTACTTAAAATCTGAGCCAATAAACGTAATGAAGACGTTACACACACAACTGGCCCAATATCAGAACTTGAACCTATTTTTTTTTTTTTTTTTTTTACTCTAACCCAGGTTTTCGGTTTATGTTCGGCAAAAAGCGGTTTAGTTCGGTTCAAATTCTGTAGAAGCACCCCTAAATATTGAGGCCTATATATTTTTTGTTTCAGTATTTACTTCAACACGAGTAGAACTTAGTGGTATATATATCTACTTATGTAGCTGACTTGCTATATTTTAATCATATATATGGAACTTGTAAGGAATGGGTATCCAAAGGATTTCAGTATTTACCGAGTCAGTCCCGGAAATGGCAAAAGCAGTGTACGATTTGAAAGCCGCGAAAACAACATAAAAAGGATGACAATAACAAGCATGCGAATGGGTTAGAATAAAAAAAAATGGTATTATTGTAGATTACCATCCTCAGCTAAATCACCCCTTCCCAAAAAATGAGATTCTACTTTTTAGGCGGTTACACGTAAACGCCCTGAAAACTTGTCTGAAAGAAAAAAAATTAAAAAACAATTATTTTAGAAGTGATTTCGCATATAAACTTAACGTAAAATGATCCCCCATTTCCGGGTCATTCTAGCGTTTTAGGGCAGTGTATCCACCCCACAAAATTTTACACTGAGAGATAAATTCTATGCGTTTATTTTTTGAGGGGGTGGGGTCTACTTTATTAGGCTATTACGATCTTGCCAGTCGGTAGTGGTAAAAATTTAGTTTTTAAAATTTAAAAAAAGTTACAAAGGCCCAGAAATGGGATAATTTTACGTTAAATTTATATACGAAACTGATCCCTCACGCTAAATTCTAAAATATATATCTTTCTTTCCACCAAGTTTTTCAGGGTGTTCACAGGTAATCGTCTAAAAAAAGGTAGAATCTCATCATGTTGGGGGAAGGGGGCTTGCTGACGGTTTTTATCTACAAATTTACTAACAAATTTTTAGCCTCTCAAAAAGAAAAAGTTGAAAAATCTTCCTTAAAAGAAAAGGTGGTTTTCAAATCGTACACTACTAAGGCCATTTCCGAAACTGACTCGGGATTCTTTATCGATACTCAGGACTGACTCGGTAATTTACCGAAATCCTCTGGATACTCATTATTTACAAATACCATATATATATATATATATATATATATATATATATATATATATATATATTGTAAAGTCTCTTATTTGGGTCTTAAATTTGAGTTTAAGTATTTGAATTATTATTTATTATTATTGGTAATTGCCCCCCCCCCACCTTCGTCTTAAAGAAGTAGGTGACATGATTGCGCACGCACAACTGTAGTCGCCGTCGTCGTGAGGCAATAACCCCCCCCCTCCTTCCTCATCTGTTTGTGTCATTCTTTTCTAAGTTTCATTCATACATTTGTTTTTTTCTTTTATAATGACTACAGAAACACGACTTAGTCCCGGTTTATCTCTTTTCTTTACAATCGCCATTTATTTAAGGGTTTTTTTTTTCGTTAAAGGGCGGGTAGATTCATTTATTTTACTTTCGACCCTCTCATCCTCCGTTCCCTGAACGTCTCGACGTGAATGAGTTCGGGGAGGGGAGTAGAAAGGAAGAGGAAATCTGAATGAATGGCTTAAAAAAAAAAGAATTATATCAAGTTGTAGAATTAAAAAAAAAAAATTAAACGGAAAAAATAGGACGAAGAAACCTGAAATAAATTATTGCTTTTCTTTTTTATACACTTCTATTGTTGTATCATTTGAATAAAAATAAATAAAACACAATTGTAAATATTTATTTTCCCATCATGCATACATTATTAATGAATACCATTAAACATTTTTAATCGATTTTAAATACTAGCTTTTTATTTTGACTCGTTAAATTAATTACGTAGTAATTTTAAAAGCCGCTTGTGTGTATATAATATATATATATATATATATATATATATATATGTATAAGAAACAATTTTTACTTGTTTACTTTAGAACATTTAAATTATTTATATTTTGTAAACTTCAAAAACAATTATATTTGTTTTATTATTAGGTTTTATTTTTATTTTAGCGTAGTGTTTTTGTAAACAGAGATATCCACATGGAGACATATTCGCTGTACCTATTCGGCGTTGTCCGGAAGTCTTTTTACTTTCATTTTTATTTTTCATTTAATAAAATGAAAGTAAAAATAGCTTAATTAATATTTTATTTAATATATATTTTAAATGACATTTATAATTTTTTTTTTTTTTTTTTTACCAATCACACTTATTTATATTTCTATACATACACGATATTTGATCAGAAAAAAAAATATATATATATATATATATATAATTTATTTAAAATTAACCGGATAGTTAAAATAATGCGCGTTTTACGACGGAATCTAATCACGTGACCAAACACGCTCCCGTGTCCATTTTTAATGATGATTTTTAAAATTTTTAAATAATTAAACCTTTGAAGCTTAATTTTAAAAAGTATATAAAATTAGTTTATTTTCATAGCTAAGAAGTAAATACTGTCTTAATCACATTTCCAAATTTAAAAAAAAACTTTGAAGTTTAAATTTTTTTTTTTTTTTACGATTTAATTTCACCGTAGTATATTTTTTCGCAAATTATTTAACCCCAACTCTAAATAAACTGTGAACTTGTAAATTGCATGAATTAATGAAAGAAATCCATTAATGTTGTTCTTAGTTCTGTCTCCAACAATGTCTGTACACAACTACTACGACTACTACTGAAAATATTCGTACCAATATTTCTCATTTTCCCCCCTTTTTTTTCTCTCTTCCTTCTTCCTAATAACTCTCTCTCATATTATTATTTAGAGAAAAACGGACAAGAAGAAGCCATTTCCATTGTTAATACTTTCGGATTTTACCATTCTTTTACTTGGAACGGAATGGAAATAAATTTTAGTTTGTTTACTAACGTAAACGGGGTTTATCGTTTTTAATTTTGGGCTAATTTTATTACTTTTTTTTTTAGCTTATTTATTCTTTTAGAAATATATATATATATATATATGGTAAAATGTTATTCGCCCCCCCCCCCCGCTCTCAACGGTAAAATAAAAATGAGATTCTATTTTTTCCGTACGATTAAACGTCAACACTGGAAAAATAAAAAATATTTTAGAGTGGAGGTTCACTTTCCTATATAAATTTAATGTAAAATGATCACCCAGTTCTTGGCCGCCTAGCGTAGGACATAACGAGGAACACTTTTAAAATTGCATTTTCTGTGCTTTTTCAGAATAGGACCCGAGCTAACTTTTGACCCCATCGTTAGGGTCAGGGTTGGGGTCAAATTTAGCTCGGGTTCTAATCTGAAGTACCGTATTTTCAAAGTAGTGGTAATTTTGGAAATACCAAAAAATGGTTACCCATTCTGTTATATGCTATGTGGCCAAGAATTGGGTGATCATTTTACATTAAATTCATATAAGAAAGTGAACCTCCACTCTAAAATATTTTATTTATTTTTCCCGTGTTGACAACCTCACGAAAAGAATAGGATCTTTTTATTTTCCTTTTAACGACGTTGGACAAAAAGTACAATTTTACAAAAAAAATAAATAATAAAAAGCAAAATACATTTTACAAAAAATATTTAAATTTTAATATTTTGTACGAATGTACGTAAGAGATTGTACCCCCCCTCATAAATAAATAAAAAAAGAATTCCATCATGACATCGTTTTTATGGCATGTTCGAGTCGTCTCATTTTGTTGGTTTCATTTTTTCATTTTTACATTACTTGGAGTTGGGAATCCCTAATCAGTAATTTGAAATAGATTAGCCAGCCTATAACTATATTTTCGACTTTTTTCTGAACAAGGCGTAGATTTTTGATTTTTGAATCGTACCTGCTTCAAATTGTAAACAAAACAGTTGCCCACCCACTCGGAACTTATTTTTTGTTACTTCGTGATTACTTTAATTTTTTATTCAGAATGTTTCGTTTTATAATGAATTGAGTGATATTTTCCTTTATTTCTAAATAAAATACAGCCATCTGAAGAAAAAGAGGATGCGTTAATCACGTTGTCGTTTTCTATCGAAAGAAACCGACATCTTCAATTCATTTCCATGCCATCAAAATTGGGTCATTTTTGCTTATGTCTCTATTTCTCTATTAATAAAATGATCGCATCAAATCGTGTGTGATTACGAATAAGCGTGATTTGTAATATATAAAAAATAATAATTAAAATAGTCAATTAAAAAAAATAGCTACTTCTATCGGAGAGGACCATATCGAACCGAATGTTCCCGATTGCGACTTATGGAACGGATCGAAAATGGCCGAGCCATCACCGAACAGTCAATTAGTACCGGCATAAATGAAATTATGAATTTTTTTTTACCCTGACCAAGGATCAATTACCCTCCTCATCCATGTTAATGGATCTAATAATTTTCTTAAAGTGAATCAACTTTATATATTTAATTTTTTGAAAGGAAGGGGTTACAATTTTATTTTGGGGGTATGGGTGCTAGAGATGGTTTAAAACTTTGTTTTGCATTCGAATGCTTTAGTGTTGTCTGCCTTTTTACATTTTTCGCGGTTTTCAAATCGTAAACTGCTTCGGCGATTTCCGGTTTGTTCCGTAAATCGCGATCGGAAACATTCGGGTTGCTGTGTGTCCTCTTCTGTAGAAGCACCGAACAATCTAATGAATAAAAATGTAAGATTTCAAAATTCCTTTTGGAAAAAATAATTTGGTTAAAAAAAAGAAATCACTTAGTTTAAATTTCTAAATAATAATGCTAATTAAAAAAAACATTACTTCATTGGATTATCGGCTAAATAGAAAGAGTTTTCCAGTTTTTAAATCGGAAATTGATAAGCAGTGTTTAGTAAAAAAAATATTATAGGTAGGATGTTTTTTTTTTTGGGGGGGGGGGGGTCAATTAATAATTTGTTTTCACCATTTTTTTTTATTAATACATACGAAAATCAAATTGGTTTTTAGCATTGGAAATTTTTTTTTTTACAAATTTTGATTATTTGTTGAAAAAAAAACTTTTTTGGGGGGGGCGGAGGGTTTACTTTTTTAGGCGATTACGTGTGGTTTTACGACCTTGCCACTCGGACTTAGGGTTAGGGGTAGAAATTTCGTTAACTCCCTTAACGAAATGTTTACAAACTAATGAAATGAAAAATTCCGCCACAATCTTTGTTCAGCTGTGTACCGATTCTGAGGAGTTGATTTTTCATGTTATATATACAATTTCATAAATATATACGAATATAGATCAAATTCTCTTAAATATTTCATCAGATAGAACCCAACAATGTCTTTGTAAATTCATTCTTTTGCCATTATTTCTGATAAGTGAACAGAAAAATATATTCCATAAAATTAAAAAAATACTAAAATACCCGTCCCAGGACAAGTAAGAGTAATTTCACGAAAAGAACAGTTTTGTATCGCTTTTATGTCCCCTTACAAAGATTAAAATCAATATATAATTGTTGTGAAGTAGTCCAACAGTAAAAAGAAGAAGTCAAGTCGAGGTTGGGTTAAGATAACAAGTGTATTAACATAAAAGGTACAAAGGTAAGGAAACTGACTGGCACTCGGCTAGACAGTTACAATACTGTCCTTTTTCCCCCTGGTGATTGTCTACTTGCACTATTCATAGTGAGAACCGGTGTAGTTTTTGTTAGAACGGCCGGTGTAACAATAATGATACTAAACCTTATGTCTAGAATCCTTATTCCAATTTTGATCAAAATCCTTTACATAATTTTGATTTAAAAAAAAAAAATATCTAAAATTTAAGCCTAAGAAAATTGAAATGCAAGGAATCTTGTTTAATTCATGTCTAATGACTATGGATTAAATTCAATATAAATCTGATTTTTTTGAATTTTCAAATGGGAGGTTGTGTCCATATGCCCCCTAAAAACTCTTTAAAATACTCGAAAGAAATTTGAAGAATATTTATTGATTGATGTCTAATACCTATTGTTTAAATTTCACAAAAATCGGTATCCTGTCAGCAGGGACAAAAATTCGCCAACTGCAACCCCATGCAGATGGGTAAAACCCGTCTCAAAACGGGCCACCTGTAGGCTGTGCATAGCAACCCGTGATGCCTTAAGAACGGGATCCTGGTAACTGAGCAGTCTATGGTGATTCGCAACAATTCACTTTGGCCCTTACTTCTGGTTGTCCGGTGCAAACACACCCCACAATGAATGTAAAACTTTTTTTCGAGGGAGGGAGTCACTCGGACTTATGGTGGAAGTTTAATAGGCAACCTGTTTTTTTTTTTTTTTTTTTTTTTTTTTTTTTTTGCTTAAAAAAGGTGCATGACCTTTAGGAGAAAAGGCTTCCCCCCCCCCCCCCCCCAAAAATAAGAATCAAAGAAAGAGCATGCCTAACAAAAACGAATAATAATAAATAAAAGGAAATACATTAAAAGTCTGATTTAATAGGAGTGATTCTATAAAAATACTGTGTTTTTTCGTTATCCGTTTCTGGAACTGGGTTTTATTTTGTAGCTGTAACTCGTTACCGGATTTTACCGGGCCAATATGGGCAGTCATGAGGGTTGATCTAAAGAAGTACCGATCATGAAATTAAACCGTATGCAAGAGAAGAAAAAAAACACTGGGAAACATTTAAAATCAAAGAAAATCTCAAGTTAGCAAAAAATGCTTGTGTATTAGTAATTAACATAATTATGAAAAACCAATGTCATTTCACTTTGTTGTAAACTTTTACATACAACTTGATGACAATGTTATTTATCGAGTTTCAAAAGCAAAAAAAAACATCTCGATATGTTGACATAGGTCAGTGATGAAGAAATCCTTGTAGACAGAGGCAATTGTTATCATGAAGCTAATTCGAGAAACAATTTAAAAAATGAGTGATTGTTCGAACGCAAGAAAGTTACTTACTTGCGAAGGCTTCACGTAGATGTTGGTATTTGCAAGCGGCCATGTGTTCGGTAATTCTTATACCGGTAAACCGGAATAGTTACAGAAACTATAAGAAATAGTTATTTAGAATGGCCGAATGTTTGAATCCCATTATTCCTTTATTCTGTGAAAGGGAGCAATTTTTATTTGAAAGCTTGTATATTATGTAGAAGAGGTCAAAATGAAATAATTTCGGTGTTTTAACAGAAATTCTCTTATGTTAAGTAAGGACCTGGTGAATCTGGAGGTGGTGAAAGTAGATAAATAGTAGGAGATAAATGAGGTTGCCACTTTCTCTTTGGAAGGTTTTTTGGGGGAGAGTCTGGTAAGCCGGAGAAAATGTAGGAAATATGTAAAGAAAAAGGTGAATGCATAATGTTTGGAAACACACATAAGGGGAAAAACGACTTTACTTTATTATAGAGATTAAGTAACCCATAGATCATTGATGTGCCGTAAACCAAACCAAACAAAAATCGGAGGTATCTGGATTTTCACAAAGGAGTTCCACCCCTTTTTTACTCCTTTGCATAAAACTAAATTCCACCCCATCCCCTCCCCCCCTTCTGCCTCGCAGCTGTGTTCCAAAATTCATAATGATCTGTTAATTAGTTTAGGAGTGAATGCTGTACGTATACTTAACTTTATAAAGATATAGATATATACATACAGTCACTGACCAAATAGATGACTTCTGACTCTTTTGGTTATGGGCCGTCTAAAATGAATAATGTACTCCCTTGTTAACGTCATAAAAGATTTCCAACACGTCTATTTAAGTGGAGGATGTCATTCCTTTATGACATCATCTTTCCGTGAAGTGATAAAGGATTTGTCTCACAACTCTGTTTAAGTTGAGACAAAGAAACAAAATTCATAATTTTAGTACTAAAACAGTGGTGGCTCTAAACCACAAAACTTGGCATGGCTGCAGTTTCGAAATTTACCTAATTGCGTCAATTATTGTTTACCAGAACTTATATTTATTTTTGTCACGTTACAAATATGTAAATTAGTTTAGAATCTTATTTTTTGGTTTGAACAGAAAGCGTTGAGAGGTATTATTTGTGATTTGTGTTGGGCAGGGAGGTGTCTGCAGCTTTTATCCCTTGAATTATAAAATACAATGTTCCCTCACCTATCGTTGTAATGTTAGGTGAAAAATACACGGAATAGAAATCACGTATCTATTGCTAATGGAGCTTTTGTATCTGTCTGTCTGTCTGTCTGAAGATGAAACTATATTATTTCAGACTATTGTACATGGAAGTTCTATTTAGCTCCAGGTACGTGGAGGAAGAAAGGAAAGTTATTTACAGTGGTTGTAGCTAGACAAGTGTTTGCTGTGAATGTTTTACCAGAGATTGGAGCTCAGTCGAACACCTACCATGAAAATAACGATAGTAGAGAAAGGCTATCAACGTCTCATCATTGTTCACAGAAACCACTGTTTCAATTGCTATCAACGTAATAATGCCCTGAACACAAGGACGCTTTTAAAATTGCCCGCAATCCCTGCAAATGGGTTATAGGAAATGTAAAAGAGTCTTGTGCCCAATCTGTTAAATCCAGAGTTGCTGAGCAGAGGCTTGGTTCTCAAATTTTGGAGAATAACAAACAAATGTGTCATTTATATTCCAACTGTCATTAATGGATTAGACATGACTTCCTTCACATCTGACAAAGCTAAATGTTTTCTAAAGAACTTTGCATCAGCATTCTACCCTTTGTGATCAGGTTCGCCCTATAACTGAAAATACTCTAAATTATATATGTATATCTGTCTATAATGTTGCCAAACTTATCAAGAACCTTGATGCCAGCAAAGCAACTGGTCCTGACGACATTTCAGCCATGGTGCTTAAGAATCTGCTACCGGAACTTGCTCCTATCCTTACAAAGCTATTTAATTGTTGCTTCAAGGAAAGATGTTTTCTATTTTCCTGGAAAATTTTGTTTGTCTGCCCAGTATTTAAAAATACAACTGGAGGCTAAAGGTTTAAGGGTGAATTTACCTAAAACCAAAATGATGGTGTGTGGCTCTAGGCTACAATCCCTAATGGACCCTGGTCGGTATCGTTGTTCTGTGCCAGAATGGTGTTGAATGCAATGCAATACAGTGTAACGTGACTATTGTGGGTCCACAAAAAGTGTAGACTTGAAAGGTAAGTTAGCTTTGAATTCCAACATAGGACATGCCCTGGACAGGGTCACAAAGAGATGGTACGAGATGACAACATCCATGAGTTAGTAGACTTTTTGCGTTATATAGGGGATATGCTGAGTGCAAGTGATGGATGTGAACCTTTATCTATTCTGTCCCCATCTACATTCAGGTTAAGTTGTATAGCAGCGATGTTAGCAGATGCTGGGCCATTTGTAATGTGAAATCTGACCAAGTTCAATACATTAGGGCGGAGGATTTTTTGAAAGCACTGCATTTTCCCGTGTTAGGTGAAAATGCTACATTTGGCCAGTATAGAGGTTATCCTAAGAAGGAATCTGTTATGCTGATCATGTGATCATGTGGAGAGTTCATCCCCCTGGATAAACTGTTGCAAAAGCATGGATGTCTTGAATCGTAGGAAGTTTGGCTGACCAAGGAATGCTTGAAAGCAAGTGATTGGACAGAACCGTGCAGAGTGGAATTTGGAGATAGTTGTACTGTGAGGACTGTACATGGGAAAGTGATGTTAAGAGAACGAAAACACTACGCTGATTGAAAGAATGTACATTTTTATTAGCTACTATTTTTCTTACGAATTTTGTCAATGTTTTAGCTGAAGCTTATGAGGGGGTTAATTAGGTGGTGGTGAAGTAGATAGATGTGGATTGATGACCGGGGTGTGCCAAGTTTGAATCCAGGCATTTCCATCGCATCACTTTGACTTACGGATGTTGGCAACCTTCACGTGTCCTCCTCCTGTAAGTACCCGATTCTAGAAAGGATTGGGGAAAACCAGTGACAGCAACAGAATTGAACCGGTCCAAAACGTTGTACCATGCTGATTAATACAAATTTATTTATTTAATCATAAATACAACTTAATGTAGTTAATTTGATGACACACTGATTAACTTGGATACATTCTTGTTTTAGACATAGATTTATGGTAGATGATATAATTATGCGTGGTTGTCATTTATTTTATAAAAGAAAGCAGCGTGTGCCCTTACACCTTCTCCCGTCCGTCCGGTTAAAACTACACAAGACTTTTACTTCATCTGAATCAGTGTGACTCGATCTGGTTATGGTAAAAAAATATATGCTGTAATAATCGTTCCTTTGGGATCATCAGGAATCAAATTAAAGGGAGGGGGGAGCAGAACATTTAAAAACAAAATTCTTACTGATACTTGTTTCAAAAACAACACTGAAATTAGGTTAGTCAGCTTTCTTTTATCTTATTATAGTGAACCAGTTGCCAAAGACAAAACGTTTTAAAATAAAGATGATGTTACACATTTTATTTCAAACTTTTCTATTTTGTTATCCACGCTCCCGGGCAATTCCAGGTAGCCCTGCTAGTATATGATGAATCTATGAAAAGAGCATTTTGGCAAATTTTAATCTATTTTTTATCTGCCAGAACATTTTTTTTTTTTTTTTTTGTTGTCAGGTAGATTGAGCATCTTCTTTATGATCATATCACCATAAAAAAAAGTGCCTTATTTTTTAAAATACAAGTGCAACACTGATTTTCTGGCACCTCTTACAAGACGGAACTTGACAATCATCTGCCACATGACTAGTTTACTGGACGGACAACAGATGGCTGTGTGTGTGTGTAGTGCATCATCAATTTATTTGTTTACACTGCACCTGGTGGTGGTAGTCACCCTTTATTTTTAAGTACTATTGGATGAAATATTTAACAGAATTTAATCTATTGCTATTATAAGTGATGGTGTCAAAGTTCTGGGCATAAAAAATAATAATCCAAATTAAAATACACTTGATTTAAACATTTTTCATTGTCATATTCGGTTTAATGTCCGTTTTACAAACTGGCATGTGTTTGACGGCTTTACGAAATTGATTATCTCTAGCCAGGTCTTCATCCTTCTTTCCCTCAGGTACGTTTTTATCACTTCCTCCCATGTTTTCCATGGCCTTTCTCTGGGAACTGAACCTGCTACCTCAACTGTTCTACATCGACTAACCCAAGAACTCTCATTCATTCTTTCAACATGGCCATACAATCGAAGTCTACTCTTCTGCCCACATCCTCCTACACTGTCCAAATTTATTCTTCCTCTAAAATCATCAGATCTAAGTCTGTCTTTAAGACTCAGATTACGCATCCATCGTATCATTCTCATATCATTTCTCTCCATGCAACACATGTCTTCAATCCTCACTGACCAGGTTTGTTTTTATATTTATGATTTTATTAACAGAAAGACCCAGTGTTTCCCGCGATTGAATGAGAAATCTCTTTCTTTAGCTCATAATACCATATTACCTTTTATTATTTTTATTTTACATTTTATAAATTAAATTTTCAGCGTTGGGTATGAAGGGTGTATTCAGCGTTGATTGGGTTGAAGAGGGAGCATAAGTACATTAACATTAATTAAAATAATCTTTGGTAAATTTATAGTTTTTTAATCCCATCGAAGCACACCCAGTGCTTTCCAGGAATCAATGAGGACTCCTGTGTAATCTTGCTCCAAGCCGTGAACCTCTTATTCACATTTCTATTATTTTTCAATTTCTATCATTTTGAATTTATAAAATAAAGTATTTCCTTTTTATGGTTGTCAAGCATGAACGTAGACCCACAATGTTGTATCTCTTTTAATTAAGATGAGATACACTTATCTAAGTACTTTAAATAATGCAGTTTCAGAATATATATATATATATATTAGGGTAGGTCGATTTTACACTTTTTTTTAAATATTAAAAAAAGGCACGTTCCGAAAGTTGTATATAGACCTATTAAATACTCATGCAAAAAATTAGATCAAAAACTTCAGCGGTTTTTTGAGCGTTTGGTATCAAAGATCGTAGACAAGAATATACTGAAAATTCCTCGTTTTTGCAAGATTTGCTTGAATATTGGGTGTGAAAACCAAATAATTTTAGCATTTAAAAGCAGGGAATGTCCTTTTATTTTATAAAAATGATATGAATTAAAGAAATCTTCAAATTGAAAATTTGCCCCCCCCCCCCCCTCATTTTCAGTATCTGCTTTTGTAAACTACCTTTTAACGTTATGAATTAAACAGTAATATTTGAATACCTAAAAAAATGATTTTTTCTGTTATTAGTGAAAATATAACAAGCAAAGAAATAAGGAAAAACCTAACACTATTTTAATGAAGCTTAATATAGAGAGTCAAATTGCTCCATATAAGACCCCTTAGACAAAAATGCTGGTCTCAATTTCTGACTCAAAACTTTGGCTGTAATGTGTTGATGCCTTGCTTCAAAACCATATACAGTTTGTGAAACTTCTGTTATTAACTTAACTGCCCGTTCCACACCCTGAGAATGTGAGGGCAAATCTGGCAAGTCAAGCTTGGTTCCATTCATCAACGATTCTCGAAGTTCAGATTCAGTAAAATCTTCCGTCATTGGTGGTTCAAAAATGCCGCATAATTTTAAATCTATTAATTGTGTCCAATGTGTGGCATTAAAATTAATAGGTAGTATTCTTTTTAATCTTTTTCTGGTTGACTCCTCACTCCTGAAAGAACAAATTAATTAATTGAATTATTAAAAAATTCCAATCTGTACTGCTTTAATAATTATGGTGAAATTAGATAAAATCTTTAAAAATCATTCTATAAATTGGAATAAATAATTGAGTCAGAGATATATGAATAAATATTACTTACCTAATGGCCAAAATTCTTTTTAAAGTTTCTTCTCTTACTTCAATCTCCTCAGATTTAACCATGGAATATAGAAAGTTTTCAGGCAGTAAACAAAATGTATTACCTTGTATATTTCTAAATGTGATATCTTGGATTTCCTGAGGCTGCTCCTTAATCCTCTGGATCATATTAAAAATGTGCACTTACTGATTGTGGAATTTACTATTTCTTTTAATTTCAAACCAAGAAGTGGCATACACATTTACAATAAAATTTACTACATAGTGTAGTTTTGTTGTGTGCCTTTGTGGGTATGCACCACGAGTCCATAAACACATAAGCCTGATGGCCAAAGTTAACCATCTTGCTTGGTTTAAAGGACCAATTTTCCAGGAGGCATATCTAGAGTCAACCTTACCTCTAGAAATACCTACTGTGTATTCATAAAGGAGTCTTTGGTCAGAACTAAGATCATGTATTTCATCAATTTTAAAAATTGACTCTAGAGGATTGCTAATAGTGGAAAATGATATTTGGGGTAAATCATATCAATCATTTGAGCATAATTTCCCCAGAGGGCTACTGAATGTTGTAGGGCCCTTTGCGCAACCATCTATGTTTTTAAAAAGGGCTCTGAAAGGTAGTTCATTATGATGCAAAGAGCAATCAATTGTGTGAAGAGTTTTAAAAAGTTTTTTTTCTAAAATTGCAACCATTCCACCATCGCAACTTGTGTTGGTATTAGTGTTGTCAACAAGTATAGCCTTGATACTGTTCTCACTGTGGAATTCATGCAAAACATCCACCACTTGATCTGCATGAACAGCACCTGTTGCACCACTATTCGGAAGAACTCTATGTGTCAGATATTTACTTTCACATGGTGTTTCTTTTGTAAAAGTTAAATGGTGTTCTGGTCCCTTAGTTTTTTTATAATTCTCTGTCTATTTTCATCCACAATTTCCTTATACATCAATGTGTCCTTATCCATTCTCCCATCAACTCCAATACATATATTTTAGGTGGGGTAAAAACTCCTGGCTGAAATAGTTTTATTTATCTACCTCCAACAAGGTAAGATGTGACACAAGGTCAGGAAAGTGGGATTAGATAACCCTGCGCTATAGAGGTGAGCACTCTGGCCATTAAAAAATTGACTGGGCAGCCCCGTCGGCATTCCCCTGTAGGGGCGCCTCAGACAGTTAGCAAAAAACTTACTCCTCCCCAAAGAGGAAAGGCAAAGCCTGGGAGGATGCACCTCCTAGAATTGCACAGGACGGACAAGCCCCAATAGACGGGCGTAAATCCAGACCCAAAGGCCCGGACGATACCGGTTTATTTGGTGGGGTAAAAACCCCTGGCTGAACTAGATTTTATTTATCTACCCCCAACAAGGTAAGATTGACAAAAGGTCAGGAAAGTGGGATGAGAAAGCCAGTGCTCGAGAGGTGAGCACTCTGGCCATTTAAAAATTGCCTGGGCAGCTTCGTCGGCATTCCCCGGTAGGGCCGCCTCAGACAGTAAGCAATAAACTTACTCCTCCCCAAAGAGGGAAGGCAAAACCTGGGAGATGCACCTCCTAGAACTGCACAGGACGGACAAGCCCCAATAGACGGGCGTGAATCCAGACCCAAAGGCCCGGACGATACCGGTTTATTTGGTGGGGTAAAACCCCCTGGCTGAACTAGTTTTTATTTATCTAACTCCCACAAGGTAAGGTGTGACAAAAGGTCGGGAAAGTGGGATTAGATAAGCCAGCACTCGACAATTCAATATATATGTGTGATAATTAAACAGAATCAACACGGGAACTCAAATTCGCCCGATGAATTTTCAACCGGTGAATACCATAAAAAATATCCAATAAATAAAACGCCTATGTAAACAAATAATTATTTATATATAACATTAAATATCATAGTGTTTTATTCCTTTTTAATTTGAATATGTACATTTAATTTCTTAAGAAAAATAATAATAAACTTTAAAATATTTATTATTAAGTAATGTATTACTTTTTTTTGTTAAAACCCGGGTTTAATTTAAGGCGACACATCTGCCGGTGAAATCTCGGCAGTGATAAAAAATCTCGATTTATTTGATCTTAAAGTTGCAATGCTCAAATAAATACAAAATTTTGAAGAAAAATATTTCTTGTAACTTTTGACATTATTTGGCAACTTTCTTCGAGTGCGATAATTTACAGTTTCAAAATCGACCTCCCCTAATATATATATATATCTGGTTATGGGAATATATCTTTAAGAACCCTAGAAATTTGTGAACAAACGAACAGGAATTATAATTTTATATATATATATATACATATACATATACTAGATCTCTAACCAGTGTACCCAGGGGTGGAAAAAAATAAACTATTTTCAACTTTTAAAATTTGATTTCATACTTAGTTTTTTTTTTTTTTTTTTTTTTCTTCTTCAGAGAAAGATCTCATTAATATGCCTCTAACAAGCTATAAAAGAAGTAAAAATCTTATTTCAAACCTAAGTTATATTAATTTCTGTGTTTTCAGCCAATTATGCCCGAATATGGAAATTCATTACCAGGCTTAAAATTTAGGAAAATTTCCAGATCGGCCTCCTCAATACGCTTCCAACGAGTCCTCAACCACTTTCTAAAAATGAAGGAAAGGCATATTCTTCTCTGGGTTTAGACGGTTCATTTAGTGTGTGTGTGTATATATATATACATATAGTCACTACCCACATAGATGACCTGTGATCATTCGGATCATGAGTTGTCTATGTTCTCTGTTCTAATGGATGATGTCTGTTTTTATCTACCTCCCACAAGGTAAAATGTGACACGATAAGTCAGCACTCTAGAGGAAAAGAACTTATGACTGTCAAAAAATCCTGGGCAGCCCCGTCATATTCCCCGGTAGAGGCGCCTCAGGCGATTAGCAATAAACTAACCCCTTCTCAAAGAGTGAGAAGGCAAAGCCTGGGAGGGTTGACCTCCTAGAACTGCACAGGACAGACCCATAGACCGGCGTAAATCAAGCCCCGAAGGCCAAGACAATACCGATCTATGGAGTGCAGTATCCATCGAAACAGATACTACACTTTGATCCTGGCCAAAAGGCCGTGATGTCATTGTTTCTATTTATCTTCCTCCCACAAGGTAAGATGTGACACAAGGTCGGGAAAGTGGGAAAAAAAACAGCGCTCGAGAGTTTGAGCACTCTGGCTGTTTAAGCATTCCCCGGTAGGGGCGCCTCAGGCGATTAGCAATAAACTAACCCCTTCTCAAAGAGTGAGAAGGTAAAGCCTGGGAGGGTGCACCTCCTAGAACTGCACAGGACGGACAACCGATAGACCGGCATAAATCAAGCCCCAAAGGCCAAGATAATACCGGTCTATGGAGTACAGTATTCATCGAAACAGATACTACACTTTGATCTTGGCCAAAAGGCCGTGATGTTATTGTTTTGTTACTTCATAATTTATGACATCATAAAGGATCTGTCCAATGTCTTACTACACCTGTTTTAGTAGATGTGACATTCCTTTTGTGACACCATAAAGCATCTCACTCCATGTCTTTCACCTGTTTTAGTGGATGATGTCATCTAATGTGCACTGAGACAAACAAGCATACAAGTTAACAAGATGCAGTTTTAATAGTATAAGATAAATATAATGATGAATTAACTAAAACTAAATAAACTATTATCTCTATATAAAGGTGTCTCGCTCTCTCTCTCATATATATGTATATATAAAAAGTTAGATTAAATTGATACAAATAAATTTATAACATTGTATCAGTTCCAAGAATTCAAGTTCAACAATGATTAGGCGTACGATTGTTTCTAAGACGATTAGGAATTTTTTAATTTTCTTATTTATTTCTATGTACAGGAAAATCTAAACTAATGAACGGATCATTACAAATTTTGACATATATATTTTAGGCAACACAGTGAGTAACATTTAGGAGGTGCATATATGTAAAGTTAGGTAATATATTTTATTGGGTGCTTGTATAATAAAAAGCCAAAAAAATTTTTTTTTGTCTTTTAGTGTTGGAGAGGTAAATAAGAGGCAGGTAACTCTTCACAACAGCTCTAGCTTTCGAACAATATTTTTCTAACCCTAACCCTTTTATGTCTAATCGACGTACTCCTTGCACAGTAGCCACATGTGTAACGCCAATTAAAGCCATCAGTTTTGATTACTGGAAAATCTTGCTTAAAATTCGTGGTAAGAGTTACCTGCCCCTTATTTACCTCTCCAACACTAAAACACAAACCTTTTTTTTGGCTTTTTATTATACAAGCACCTTTTATTGTACAGGATAACTAATGAACCGATCATTATGGATTTTTTAATATATATTCTTGGCAACCCAGTGAGTAATATAGTCACATTATTTCTTTTTTAAACTTTGCCATTTAGGGGATGCGGCCACCCAAACTCGTACTAACCTCCAAAAAAAATATTTGAATAAGTTAGATACAAACAATTTCATTTTTCTTTTTTTTTTTTTTTAATTTAAAAAAAATTTTTTTTTTTTAATAATTATTTTATTCTAAAGAAGGAATATTGTTTGAAGAAAATTTGAATTTAAAAAAAAAATTAAATAAGTTAGATACAAAAAATTTCATAGAAAAACAAAACTTGCTCTACATCAAATTTTGTATTAAGTAATGCATTTTTAAAAAGATCAGTGTGAGCGTCAATAGTATGTATGCGCTTGGTAAAGTCCCAAATTATTGAACTTATTATAGAATCTGTATTCTAGGCAACAGGGTGAGTAAGGTGGGCACATTATTTATCTTTTTGTAAACTTTACCATTACGGGGGTTTTCACCGAAACCATACCAATACCTGCTAAAGAAAGAAAAAAACATTAAAATAAAAAATTAATGCTGTATTTATTGCTTCTACCTTTCCTGGGACGGGTACTCTACTAGTTTAAAATAAAATCCTTTTGCTATCGGTCTCTATTCAGTCAGTAATGTCTCGTCTTGTCTAGTCTTTACTTGAAACGGCGTCTCTTCTGATTAAGTTTCATTTTCAGTGTGTATCATTCTGTCTTTTTCGAGATCATTTAGCTGTGAAATAGGAAAATAAGTTGTATGTCAATCAACCTCTCTGCCGTTACTTTCCTTTTTAAAGTAGTTGCCCACTATTGAACTCCTTCCAATTTACTGTCATAAAGAATTCTCTGGTTATGTAATTTAGAAGTGACTTGGCCAAGTGTTGTCCATTGTCGAACCTAAAAATTGAATTTATTCAGTTGCGAATAGTTTCTCAAGACATTTTTTAAACTTAGTTCACCCCCAAACAAGGCAAGTTGCCACTGTAGACGTAAGGGGCTACTGAGAATTAGGGTGAAAGTTTTGGGGATCATCCTAAATTGGGAGCTGTGCAGCGAGATGCTTGTTCACATTAGTTTTAAATTTCTGCATGTCGGTACAGTCGAGGGGAAACAGGGAGCAGGGAGGGAGTTCCAAAGATGTTTCTTTTTGTTTTACATTTCTCTCAAAACATGACAAAGCATTAAAATATCAACTCAAGACTAATTTTTGTGTATAAAATTTCCATTTTCTTTTCTTTTTTTTTTTCTTTTTTTTTTAAATAATTATTTTGTTCTAAAGAATGAATATTGTCTGGTGAAGAAAATTTGAATTAAAAAAAAATACTTCTAACATAAAGTTATGTTGTCGGATTTTCAAAGTCGGACCCAAATAGCGTTTTAGCTGACAAATCAAACTTGCTTCTGACTAGCCAATTTTCATTTGTTATTGTATCGTCTTATTGGTAATATAATAACATACTTAACTACAATTTATTTTAAAAATTACTTAGTCCGGCCCAGACAATGGCTAATATAAAACATTTAAAATAATCACATAAAAATCAGTAAGAGGATAACTCATTTTAAATTGAAGAATATAATAGTTGTCTGCTTAAGTTTAAAAGTGTGCAAACAAATAAAAATTAAAAACTAAACTGACTTCATTGCATCCTGGGCAACGCTGGATAGGTACAGATAGTTAAATATATTTTTTATTTGTTGTGCCTCTTTGGGGACCTTTCTTTTTTCTTTTTTTTTTCTTTTTTTTTTCTTTTTTTTTTTTTTACCTATCTTAATTCAATCTTTAAGAGAAAATAAACTACACAGAACATTTACACTATACACCATCAATATACACATCAAATCCTGTTCAATATTTCATCCGATAGTTCTCAAAAATGTCCTTGAGGGAAGTGTGGATGGGCTTCTTTTACCATTATTTCTGAATTAATTGAATTTCATCTAAAAATATTCTGTTATTGCTGTTCTTAATCTGATCTCACAACTTGCTCCGAAAATATATTTATTAGCAAAAGAAATTAAGAATGAAACAGACGGCCTGCATCAGTTGTTGGCTGCTGAGACACTGCACCTTTTAAAACCCTCACGCTTCCCCAAATTTACCTAATGTACACCTGATGCCCCCCCCTCCATATGCATGCACACATGTGCATATATCATTTCCCTGACAATTGTACATTATGCATTCATTTTTGACGCGTTGTAGTGCACCTCAGTACTGTGCACAATGATTTTATTTTTATTACGAACTGGCTTAGCCAGCTTGCTATCGCTTCGCAAAGTTCGCTACTTGAAAAACTTGAAACCAAAATTTCAAATAATAAACATTTCATTCATTAGTTTCTTGTAAACATGAGAGAAAACTTTTGCATTAATTCATTTAAACTTTGGTAATTTTGATACATTAAACAAATTGAAAAGAAAGAATAAATCAATTTGCCTGAGTGATGGTGTGTGTGGGGAGGGGTTAAACTTAGAATTTAAAAATGGATGGCAAGTTGTTAAAAATCAAGTCAGTCCCCCCTAAAGGCCCGGAAAGGAACATTTAAGCACAAATGCAAAACGTTTGTCTACGGGGTCAGAACACTCATTGAATTTAAAAACAATAAAAAAAGAAAATGGGTTAACTCGAATTCCATCTTAAAATCTTCTGTCATTGCTCTTGTTAATCTGATCACTCGGTTTGTTCCAAAAATATAGTGGCCACAAAGTCTGGGTACATGGTTAAAAACACATACTTTTAAAAAGAAAAATTTTATTCAATTCTAATGTCAATAATATTTTCAACGGGGTTTGTTCAAGACACTGCCTGTTTCTTTAAACTTTGAAACCAATTTCCCTACGTACCCAGACTTTACGGACACCCCATATTACTCGATTAGCACCACATAATCATTCAGATTTTTCATTTTAGCTTTACTATCTATGTAACAATTGCATGATCAAAATAATTAAGACTAACAGGATCAGTGTTCCGGCGTTGCCCAGGAAAATTGATGAAACCAATAATTGCAACCCTCAGAAGTAAATTGATTCCATTCATCCAAAATTTCGTAATAAATTTTTTTTTTTTTTTAAATAGGATTTTGAAAAGGTTATTTGTTGAGATTCGCATGACTTTGTTTTCTTTGCTTGTCCATGAAATGTGTGTTCTTTTTTTGGGGGGGGGGGGGGCTGACTTTTAAAAAATTTTATGATTATAAACTCTTTTTCACACAAAATGTTAACCCTGTATCCATGATATAGAAATGTGGTGGCAGAGGTTTATCCTTTGGGGCACAAAATAAAAGTGCTCAAACTCTCACATTGTTTCATGAAATATTAACTGAAAACAAATGTAGAAACACCTTTTATTTTTAACGCTCAAAACTTTTCTCACTTTAAACTTTCTACTATGAAATCTATGTATCAAATGAACATTAACTCTTACAAATAAATTTCAATCAAATGTAATTTTTGTAGTTGAGTGGGGAATTTTTAATTACAACTTTGCTGACCTGTGGATAATTCGCAGTCCTTAATTTGTCGACGCGGGCTTCTTCATTAGCTCAACTTATGAATCCCTTTTGTTCTGCAAGGACTCTCAAACTATGAACAAACATTCTTTGTTTTCCTATCTATGTAAATCTTCACTTTTAAATATATATAAAATATCTCGTTTATGAACTTGTGCTTTTGTACTCAATATTTTGCCAGTATTTACCACATAACATTTCTCCCGCTCTCTCATACTTGTATATCCTTTAAAACTGTTTTCCTAAAACCGGCTCTCCCAAAAGTGGTTCCCTAAAAAGGGGTTTACTAAAGAAACTGTAAAGCGAACCGTGGGTAATACTGAAATGAAACTAATCATCAAATAAAAAAACAAAGAAAATGAATAGTTAATTAATGAGAGTTCGTTTTGCAAAGAAAAGGGGTAAGGGGGCGACCGAGGAAGAGAGAGATTGTTACACTTTTGCCTCGGGCAACGCCGGATAACCCCTGCTAGTATAATATAAAATATTCCAAATCGTTTTAGAAACGATCGTACGTCAAATATTTGTTTGAATTCTTGGAACTGATATAAATAATGTGCTAATTTTATTTATCTCAACCTACTATATATATATATATATATATATATATATAACATTAAAAAACTTAGAGTCCCGGAATAAGTTTTAAGAGTACCAACTGTCAGAATACACCGGTTAATGACACGTGCTCGAGTTATATTTCAAACAACAACAAATGAGAGAGAGTAAGTGTAAGTAAATTGCTAATGTTGTAACCCGGTTTAAATAATACCTAAGTAACTCGTCTTTAGCCTCTGGCTATTGGCATCTGCACGTGGTCATAACTTCATAAGATGGTGATATCTCTGAACATGGACTTGCTTCCTAATAATAATGATGATGATAATACGAAGCCTGCCAGTCTCACAAACCTCCTACTCCAACCTGCGTGCGTACGGTCAAACATTCGCCGTTTATGAATTCCTAATAACCTTTTCCTCATCCAGACTTACGGACTTATAACATTTTCCCCTGTCTTGACTTTTGGACTTTCATCATAACACCTTCTCCGTCAAGAGACACGGACATTCAATAATTTAATTATTAACTCATTTCTATTATTTGTTGAGCGAAGATGTGAAATAAAGTTGATAAAAATGTTAGAATAAAACTTTGTCATTTCAATTCACGTGTGACTAAAAAATCTTTTTTCTACAGAATCATTTAGAATATTATTTTTGCAATCCACTTCTTAAAACCTTTGTACTCTGTTATCTTTTCTTTCTTTTCTTGACAATATTCCAGAGATGTGAGCTTTGTCCTCAGAAAGAAGGTGCCCTGAAACGAACTGACACAGGAGGTAAGCATATCTCTATTGTATATCGTACCGAATTAGTTCCATGTCTTTATTGTTCTTCTCCATCGTGGAAGATGTTCTTTTGATGCTTTTCTCGTTATTGGTTTCTTGAAGACAATATTTTCAAAGTTAACTAAATTTTGAGCAAAAGTGTCGTATAGTTAACAACGAAAAAAAGGGTTGAAAAGAAAAACACAAATATACAACTAATAACTGTTACCAAACAATAGTGAATACAATTTTCGGTGCTTATGCACATCAGCCCTGACATTGAAATATTTAAAGAATGTATAAACTTTATTATGTGCTTACGTGTTAGCTGAAAATAAGATTGTGCAGAAAAAATTATGCAAATTCATCCAGTAGTTATTTAATTATAAATAAAAAACGATTTTATCACTCGGTAGATATTTCCACCATTTTGTATCTTAGATTTTCCAGTGGTCAAGGACGATAACTCATTTTCACGATTTCGGGGTTTGGGGTCTCCATTGTTTACAAAAATGTCAAAATGTACGTAAACTCATTTTCTTTCTTTTTATTATAATTAAATAAATACTGGATGAATTTGCGTAATTTTTTCTAACACGTAAGTACATAATAAAGTTTATACATTCTTTAAATATTTCATTGTCAGGGCTGATATGCATAAGCACCCAATTTTCTGTTAACCCTGCATAGTTTTAAACTTTTGAAACTAAGTTTTGCTTACTTTCACTTGACCGATTTTGTCAAAGATGGAGGTTGATTTTTAAATGATTTTTTTTTTTTTAGGTTGTTGCTAATTTCAGGCTTAAAAGCTTAAAAAAAACAAAATTTTATCCTATTCTGATTGGAAACCACCCTCGGACTTAGGGTTAGTGGTACCGTAAACCTATTTAAAAAAAAAATTTGTTTATATATTTTAGGCCACCTCCCAAAAAATCGACGGTCATGTTTTATTGACAAAATCAGTTAAGTGAACGTAACAAAACAAATTTTAAAATAACAAAACTTCCAGTTTCAAAAGTTTAAAACTATGCAGGTCGATAGAAAATTAAATTTTCTATCATTTGGTAAGTTATTTGTTGTATATTTGTTTCTTTCCCCCTTTTTTGTTATAACTATACTACACTTTCGCCAAATTTTGTTTAACTTAACTAATGGATCTCCAATTCCTTAACAAGGAGTTGCTTCTGACTGGATCATCCCCATAGGGAGTGATAGGTCTTAGTGACCTTGTTGATATTCTGGCAGGAACTGAAACTAACTTTAAATCTATCTCGCGTCACATAGTTAAGCTAAACAATCAACTCTCTACTTTTCATATGGTGTTCTTGTTGACCCTACCTCATCAGTCATCTTTTACATGGGATCTATTTTTTACACTCAATTTCAAAATATTACGGCCAAGAAATGTGAAAAATCCTTTTTTTTTTCTCTAAGTGAAATCTTTTCATGTTTCGGAATTTTTTAGATCAGGATTGACAATTTGGATTATATCGATTATTCGAAGTACTATTCTCATCTTGTTTCTTATTTTCACGTTTTGTCTGATAAAACTTAGACCATCGTCAGATGTGTCTTTTTGAACTCTGGAATCTTTGTACAAATTTATATGGAATTTCGAACTGAACCCTTTTTTATCTAAGGGGGTAGATTGTCTTCCTTCCGTCAGCCGTGACTGGGTAGAAATGATGTTAAATAATTAACCTTAGTTATTTGTGCCCGCAGTGAGAATTGACTCTTCAACCTCCAGAAGACTGTCACTCCAAGTTGATTCATAATACGCCCCTAGTCGTTTACCCCAGTCGCATGTTTGCCAGGCCTGTATTATGGATCGCCTTGACTCAACCCCTTTATCCGTTGCGCCACAGATCCAATTTAATCCCGTGGATTAAATAAAGGGTGCAGTTTGAAATTCTCTATAGATTCCTGAGTTTTACATAAAGATTCCGAAGTTCAAAAAAGAACACTTGAAGGTCTGAGATTACATTGGCCAAAAGTCGTAAAAATAAAAACCAAGATGAGAATAATAGTTCGAATAATCCATATAATACAAATTAAATCCTTCTAGAAAAGAAATTCATTTTCATTCATTCGTAACTCGCACTTTAAATTTTTCTTTAAAATTTCATTGAATGATTGCTGTGGTTTTGTTATGTTTGAAAAAAATTGGTTTTGTCATTATTCTCCAAAAATGTATTTTTTTTTTTTTAATAGAACTCATTAAGTGGCCTCTTTTTGTTTTGGGATTTATTAATTTAATTAAAAAGAAACCCCAAAACTTTGTCAAATTTTTAAAAAGAGCGTGTCAATTCAAGTAATTTGATACAATTTAAATAATTAAAAAAAAAAAAAAATGATTTAATAAAGTAAATTAGGTTGGTTACTCAAATTTGGTCGAGATCAAAGTGTAGTATCTGTTCCGATGGATACTGCACCCCATAGACAGGTATCATCTTGGCCTTCGGGGCTTGATTTACGCCGGTCTATGGGACAGTCCTGTGCAGTTCTAGGAGGTCCACCCTCCCAGGCTTTGCCTCCTCTCTTTGAAGAGGAGTAAGTTTATTGCTTACTGCCTGAGGCGCCCCTACCTGGGAATACCGACGAGCTGCCTAGGCAATTTTTAATGGCCAGAGTGCGCTGGCTTTTCAAGTCCCACTTTCCCAACCCGACCTTGGGTCACATCTTACCTTGTGGGAGTAAGATAAAACTGGCCTTGTGCCTAACCTCCTGGAGAGGAGGTAAATAAATACTCAAATCTTTGTGGTTAATGGATTTTTTTTTACTACAAAGTCAATATTGGATTCTGATTTGACAGTTTTTAATTGTTTTCTTTTTTTTGTGGAACATTGGTCCATGTTCCTAATTGTTTTTGATTTAATTTCTTTCAAAATATAATTTATCTACCTCGGAATATTTTTAAAATGGGCACTATCTTAAATAAAGACCTCGATAACAGCTGTAGCAGTTACTATGAACCTATGACTGAAAAAGAAGAAAAGGAAGTCTTCATGTCATTTTCACTTTCTTTCCCTTTTTTCTTTTGTTGCCTTAGCGAGAGAGTAAGAAAAGAAGGAAACAAAAGAATCTGTTTTTTGTATTGAATTAATAGCGTCACCATATTTTATTTGACCTGTGAGTCACTTAGCGAGACAATCTGTGAATTTGAAGCATAATTATTTTTACTCTGATCTCGTCCCATTTGAGGGTTCTTGATAAGGTTCGGAAGTGTATTTGTAATTTGGTTGGTCCCACCCTTTATTCCTTTTTGCACCCTCTTTCTTACAGACATGATGTTGCTAGTCTCAGTCTCTTCTATAAGTACTATTATGTCATGTGTTCTTCAGAATTGTCTGATTTATTCCCTGCTTTCTTTGTTCCAGCTTGTTTAACTCATTGTTCAGATACCTTGTTATAATACAGTTTCCGATTCCAGTAACTTAAGAACTGCAGGCTTGTGGAAGTCTCTTCCTGCTTACTGTTTTCCTCCTACCTATAGCACTGGTCTTTTTAAAACGAAGGTCAATAGGCATCTCCTGTCTTTGGGATAATCATCATTCATTCTTTTTAACTCCTTACATCAAGTGGCTTCATGTCTTGTCTGGAGCGACTTCCATAAAAGATTTTTTTTAATTTAGACATTTCAAATTACAATATTGAGCAGACTGCTTAGGTTTACTTTCTTTTTGTGAAATTAACAGAAATTAGGATCCCGGGCGATGCTGGGTAGGCCTGCTAGTTTAGTAATAATGTTTATTTGAGACCCGCTGAAATCACCATCTGCTGGTCCCAGAACTCACTACATTAAAAATCTATTAGCATCTATAAAATATTACATTTTTTTTTTTTTCAGAAATAAAATGTTTCTCAAGTATTTTTTTTCTAACAATTTTAATTCTTGTTTCTATTATTTTACATTTGTTAGTAGCTGTACCCACCCGACGTTGCCCGGGATGCAGCAAAGTTATTTTAGTTTTTAATTTTTATTTGTTTGCAGATTTTAAAACTTTAGATGGACAGTTATTATATTCTTCAATCTAAAATATGAGATATTCGCCTTGCTGATTGAAAAAGATTTTCGGTGATTATGTAAAAATGTTTCATGTTAGCAGTTGTCTGAGCTAGATCAAATAATTTAAAAATAAATTGTAGCTAAGTATGTTATTATATTGCCAATAACATGGTACAACAATAACAAATGAAAATTGGTTAGTCAAAAGCAACGTTTGATTTGTCAGCTTAAATGTTATTTGTGTCCAATTTTGAAAATCCGACAAGATAACTTTATATGTTAGATTTAAACATTTACACGTTCTCTCAAATAATGACCAAATCATTATTTAGTTTGAGAGAGGATAACCAGTTTATGTGCAAAATGCGTATGCCAATGGAGATTGAACTCGGATGTGGACAAAGTATATCTGGATGGCGAAGCTATTGATGTTGTCGGGAAGTTTTGTTACCTTGGTGATACCATTAGAGCACAGGGTGGAGCAGGTGCTAGTGTGATAGGAGTGGTTGGAATAAGTTCAGGGAACTTCTGCCATTATTAACCAGCAGTGTCACCACTGTCGATCAGATGAAACTTCGCCAGTGAGGGTTGAGGACATGTGTTGCATGGAGAGAAATTATATGAGAATGGACATGTAATGTGAGTCTTAAAAACAGGCTTAGTTCTGATGACCCCTGTTATGATGTAAGCTGATCTACTTATTTCAGGAATAAATGGACTTACCCAGGCACAATAAATACAGTTATGACTACACACCGTGGCAGCATTTGGTGGCAGTTATGGCCTCAGAATCATGGCGTGTACTTCTATAACATACTTTTGTTAATTATACAACTGTGTTTGTCTTGATTATTACCGGCCCTACAAGGTCACAATAACCTCAGAGAAAGATTAAATCTGGACAGTATAGGGAGATGTGTGCAGAACAGGAGATTTTGATAATATGACCACGGTAAAAGAATGTATGAGAGTTCTAGAATCAGTAGACGTAGAACAGTTAAGGTAGCAGGTCCAGTTCACAGGGGAAGGCAAAAAAGAATGCATGAAAGTGATAAAAATCGACTTGAGAATAAAGGATAAATAAAGACTTGACCAGAACTAGGTTAGTTTGAAAGTTGAGTTCTTAAAGCTATCCACCACATGCCAGCATGTAAAAATTTAACAGAAATAAGGCGAGGTAAATAACAAAAAAAGAGAACAAATGTTTAATTTGTATTCACTGTCTTCTCTCCTTGCACATAAGACAATAAATATATGGCTAGTTTCCCCCTCCCTGCATTGTCATGTAATCAGCCATCCCCTCTCGGCCTGCTTGCTGATTTACCTATGGCTCTTAGCCTCTCTTTATTTAATTTAATAATTAAAATAAATAACAAAAACTCTGTGTTTATGTTATTTTAAAAAGAAAAAGAAGCAAAACAAAAAAATGAAAGTAAAGACTCCCGGGCAACACTGGATTGGTCTAACTAGTTTTATATAATTGTTGTTGGCCTCTTCTGTCGCTAGAGGCAATGGATACCTCCATGAAAGTGTGTAATGAGGAATTTATAGTTAAACAAAGGTTGTCCAATCACTAACAGCCACGTGTATAACGATGCCGGCTCCCTCACCAACTGCTGAAACGCACATGTGCTGTGGTTTTGATTCTAGAATTGGTGATGACTGAGTGGGTGTGAAGCACAGTTTAGAATTTGCATTAAAACTAACAATGCAGACACAGATATATACATTGTGTAAACTTATCTTGTTGAACACTGGTGTGTCTGTGTGTTTTGTTGGGGGCCCCGTCGTTGGTGTCACTATTTCTGAACTCTATTTTCACCTTTCAAGTTCAGGAGATCAGCTAAGCCTTAACTGAGGTCTCTCGTCAATCTGCCTGTTGTGATCATTCGCTGTCGTCCACTTTGACTCTTCTCCTGTTGAGACTATTCGCCGCAGACCTGCCCATCATTTTCCTTGAACCTGTCTGCCCATAACAGTCTGTCCCCCAAATATATCAACTTTCTACCGGAAGTCCGATACATCTGGCCCCCCCCCCCCCGTTACTCTCAGCTTGCCTCAATCGGAAATAAGTATTTTCTTATGAATTCTCTATCTCTATCCCCCCCCCCCCCGGGTAATTGTTCATGGCGTCACTTCATCTGTACAACACAATGGATCTGTTGCTCCCATATTGTAGTTTAACTTCCGCACTACTTTCGTATTCGGGCCAGCTGTAGCGGGTGGAGGGGAGATGTCCATAGTATCACGCATGTTTCTTCTCCATAATTGCTTAAAAGTCCAATAGCAAGGAGAAATCCAAGACTATCGGAAAAAATTTTTATTTTGGAGTTTTCTTTCTAGACTAGTTGCCTTACCAAGACTTGAGTCTTGTCTACCCTACTATTACACCCATATGTAATAGGAAAATATGGATATATACCTGTGCAAAGGAGAGAAGATGACTTTTTTTACAACCACTACGACTTCCTAAGTTACGGGCCCTGGTCACCCATCTAAATACTGACCAAGCTCAACATGGCTTAACTGATGTTTCAGCAGTAACAAAACTGTTTCCTTTTTGTCTATTTATCTGTAGATGTTTGATAATTTAGACTTTGACGTGCCCATTTTTAATATCTATTATACTAGATATCAACGTTTGTTTCCCTCAGGCTTTTGTTCCTATATATTTTAGCGACACAAAATACATGCTAAAAGATTCCTTAGTTCTGGGATGGAGTTATGTTTGAAAAAAAAAATCCTTTAATTCTTCTAATTAGCTGTAATTTATAATTAATTGAACAAGATGCTCATCTCTCAGTTAGCTGTCTATGTATTTCTCTCGTGCTCCCTCAACTGTATGTTGATTCACACCACGATGACACCACAAATGACATGGAAGCGCAACTTTGACTGTTCATATAAGTTTTATTCAATAGCTAACACATTGAATCTTCTTAATATGATTCATAGTACATTAGTGATCAAGCGATACAGAACTCCGATTTGGACCATGTCAAAACAGATAACACAATTTGATAATAGGGCAAACATTTCTTCAGTATTTTATTCACTTATTTCAACTTAAAACCCTAATTAAGCCTCCCATATTGACAAGTGGTCCTTTTTCTTTAATATAGGACCATCTTTATATCCATAGATACACACCAGAACGCAAACACCACATTTGAAAAACACCAATTTTTTTTTTTTTGGGTGCTTGTCCAGTGCAAAGGCCGTACGAAAAAAAATATTTATTTATGAAAATAATATTATGTACTTACTCAGTGGTATTTTATTCAATGTTGAAAAAAGTAGAAAAAATTATCCACTAGAACTTTAATTACGAGTATTTTCCCATTTTTTTGTATCATAGCAATCACTTCGATGAGTATGCCTCCATAATTCAAGGGCAGATAATCACGCAATTTAAAAGAAAAAAAAAGATGGAGGCATACTCATCGAAGCGATTGCTATGATATAAAAAATGGGAAAATACTTGTAATTCAAGTTCTAGTGGATAATTTTTTTCTACTTGTTTCAACATTGAACAATAAAATACCACTGAGTATTGATTTACTCCTCTCCAGGAGTTAGGCACAAGGCCAGTTTTTACTCAAGGTTGGGTCGGGAAAGTGGGGTTTGAACAGCCACCAGGAGGTGAGCACTCTGGCCATTTAAAAATTGCCTGGGCAGTCCTGTCGGCATTCTCCGATAGGGGCGCCTCAGACAGTAAGCAATAAACTTACTCCTTCCCAAAGAGGGGAGGCAAAGCCTGGGAGGGTGGACCTCCTAGAACTGCACAGGACAGACCCATTGACCGGCGTAAGTCAAGCCCCGAAGGCCAAGACAATACCAGTATGGGGTGCAGTACCACAAAGTACATAATATTGTTTTCATAAATAAATATTTTTTTCGTACGACCTTTGCACTGGACAAGCACCTTTTTTTTTTGTGTATAAAATAAATCGCCCATTTTCTTTTTCTGTCTACTTCAAGTAGCCAGAAAAAAACTATTAACACAAGAGAAATAATTGTACATTTATAAAGAGAAATGTTAAATTTTGTTTACGTCCAAATTTATCAAAATAAACGATCTATTGGGAATTTTCATTTTCGTATGCTAAACAAGAATATAAGTCAGTCATAAGACAGCATACCTCCGCTTGACAACATAAGAATGGGCCAAAGTCATATTTGGACCAAGCTTCTACATATTATATGAAGTATTCCGAAAGTTATATCATGAGAACGTTGATAAGTCAAAATTATTTATCAGATCAGGCTGAAATTTTGCATGGTGGTTACTGTCATTATCAAGCATCAGATCCATAATCAAATTTTGAAAAATCAAAAGTTAAAATTCCGACAAAATTCCGACAAAATTCCGACCCTATCCAAACTTTTCGAGGTCAAAATGGTTTGTGATATCTATTAAGAACAAGTTATTAAAATAAAATTGTATCAGATTTCTCTGTGCTTATCTACAATGATGCTGTCATGAACAAAGCATCTAACTTTAAATAAATCAGTTTTGCGGTGAGCTCTCTAGTAGTCATAAATGTT
Source organism: Sepiola atlantica (assembly GCA_963556195.1). Lineage (NCBI taxonomy): Eukaryota > Metazoa > Mollusca > Cephalopoda > Sepiida > Sepiolidae > Sepiola > Sepiola atlantica. The sequence continues at coordinate 24,664,409 of OY744540.1, read as the reverse complement.
AGGAATCTTTGTGCAAATGTGAAAAATAGGTTCACAGACCACCCCCAGGACTAAAAATAGGTTCACAGACCACCCCCAGGACTAAAAATAGGTTCACAGACCACCCCCAGGACTAAAAATAGGTTCACAGACCACCCCCAGGACTAAAAATAGGTTCACAGACCACCCCCAGGACTAAAAATAGGTTCACAGACCACCCCCAGGACTAAAAATAGGTTCACAGACCACCCCCAGGACTAAAAATAGGTTCACAGACCACCCCCAGGACTAAAAATAGGTTCACAGACCACCCCCAGGATTAAAAATAGGTTCACAGACCACCCCCAGGACTAAAAATAGGTTCACAGACCACCCACATGTGACAAATTAGTTCACAGAGCATCCCAGTACAAAAAATGTATTCACTGAGCATCCTGGCATGAAAAATGGGTCCACAGAGCACCTTGGTGTGAGAAATTTGTCCACAGATCACTTACGTGCGAAAAAATGAGTTCCCGGAGCATCCCGGTGCGAAAAAATGGGTTCTCAGTGCAAAATAATGTATAGATATAGTAATAATTTGTAAGACTACACATTTGAGACAAAAATAAGTTTAAAGCTCCTAAAATTTATACTAGAATTTTTTTGTAAGGACTTGTGGCACAACGGATAGTCTTCTGGAGGGTGACGGTTCAATCAGTACGGCCAATACTAAAAATACAATTATGAATTATTTATTAAACATTGTGAGAATAACATTCAAGATGAGAACGGTAGTCTGAATAATCCAAATAATACGAAGGGTTTTGTAGTGAAGCAAGGTGTGTTCAATCTCCAACCCCACTTCTGACTCAGCATTGCGTAAGTAGTGGCAAGAAGAAATCCAAAGTGACCAGAAACTGCTGGGATTGGCGGAAAAGGACCAGCGTTATTTTGGACTTTTCCTTCTAGACTAGTGCCTCTTCTAAGGCTTAAGTCCAGTCTACCTTACTATTTCATTTTTACTAGGTAAGAAGAGAAATGGATTAATATCATGGCGTTCTTTACTAGAAGCCACTTCATGGCGCAGTTGAGAAGCATGACTGGAAATGTTTGATTTTCAGATATTTTTTAAGGAAATTAAGTCCACTATATTTTAAAATATATAGAATAACATTCTGACCTATATCTGAAGATAAGATGTGTTGAACCATAAATAAATGAAAATATATATATTTTTGGTGCTATATTTGTGTTATACTTACCTGGTACAGGTAAATATTGTTTGTACCGGTCAAGGATTAGGGTTAGTGTTTGTACCAGTCAAGGGTTAGGGTTAGTACCAGTCAAGGATACATTCTTGACAATCAGTCCGAGAGTGGCTTTGCTGCTGTCGGGCTGAGCTATAGTTCTGTTCAGTCCTAGGAGGTCTACCCTCCCAGGCTTTACCTTCTATCTGAGAAGGGATTAGTTTATTGCTAATCATCTGAGGTGTCCGTACCGAGGAATGCCGATAGGATTGCTCAGGCATTTTTTGTAGGCCTGAATGCACTTCACCTAGTACACTGGCTTTTCAAAACTCACCTGACCTTGTGTCTAACCCTAACCTGCAGAGGTGGTAAATAAACATCCATATTTTTATGGTGGAAACTGATAAGTGTTAAACGAAACAAAGAGTTAATTAAGATGTCTAGTAAAAGATATGATGCGCATATTTTCATTTATCTTTCAACACCTATAAAGGAGATTTATAACCAGACGATGATGAGTATATTTTGAAATCTGTTTAAAACATCTATTTTAGTAAAATTGAGACAACTTCATGTGTGTGTTTTTCTCGCCTCAGCATTATACATGAATATTTATTGAAATCAAAGATGCAATAACGTAAATTTAAAAGACATTAAAAAAAAAATTCATTTTGTAAAAATCGATTAGGATGCACTAAGTTAAAAAAAAACAAAAAACAAATGTTTAGATTCTATTTTAAAATCTTTGCAATTTCATGAATTCTCTGAAGTCACACAGTTCACACCATATCAATTAAAATTATTTTCAAAATTTGAGATTTTTAGTTTCTTTTTTTTTTTTTTCTTTTTTTTATTACTTGACCTCATATTTCAAATGTTATTTTAACTTTTCTTTAAAGGCAAAAATTGTAAACATGATTATATTTAAAAAAAATATTTCCGACCAGCAGTATATATTCACATGGACAATGCCGAGTGAATACTGATAAAATGATATAGATTAAGAACATTTTATCAAACATTAAATTTAGAACGTAGGCATTTTTTTTTTGTTTGCTAATAGGGCATCTCAAATATCATAGTCCAGTTGATTACAATTTGTTGGGGTGGTGGGTTCACATAATCATGAAAGATTTCCGGTCATTTGTTCCTGGAATTGCTGCCATCTTATCACAGAACTTGCACCTGATATTATTCTGCATGAACGGTGTATGCTGAGACTTTGAACTTGTTTGTGATGCCCATTTCTGCGAGTGTAAATGACCTCCTCCTCCGCCTCCTCCTCAGCCATTCTCTTTGATGTCTGTGCCTTTACTGAAGATGCTTACTTGCTTTCCAGCATGGGCTAGTTAGGTACAAGGCTAGTTTAATTTCAGGTCCCGAACATTGTTATGACTGAGATTAAGTTCTATGGCATTGCATTGGTATTAGAGATTGACCTCTGACCTGCCCCCTTCATTGCAAAGGCAGAGGTTCAGCCTCCTGCAGCTGATTCTAAGAATGCTTCTGTATTTTCTTGACTATGGATGACATATCAAAGATATAATACTACAGCTTCTTCCTGGCCTTTAATATTATAAAGACTTGGCTCCAAAATGGATAACTATATATATATATTTATGTGATTATTTATAAATAATATTTTTTTAAATTATATACACGTTTCATGCCAAAACAAAATGTCTTGCACCCCTCCCCTCTTAATGAGGACGCATTACGTTGAAAATTTGGGACTACTTTTAAAGAAATTAATATTTATTTAAAAAAAAATGCATTGTTAGGCTTCCAACCGCTTTCTTACGTTTAAATATTCAATGCTTTCTAATGGGAGACCACCATATCTTATCTTTTACGCGTGTCTGCACGTATTTCCCTAAAAGACTTGGACATTTGAACTATTACCGAATCCACATCTTACAAATTCTACCTTCTACTAGCGATAATCATGTCGCTATGAAAGAAAAAAAAAATATCTCCAACCCCCCCCCCCCCCCCCCCCTCCTCCCAACAAGGACGTATTACGTCGAAAATTTCGAACTTTTAAATACATTAATATTTCTTTAAAAAGAAAAATGCATTGTTAGGTTTCCAACTGCTATATTTTTTAAATTTATACAAAAATTATTGATTACATATGTGCATACATGTTTCAACTGTGACTTCATTCAAAATCCAGCTTCTTCAACTTAACTTTAAAAAAGCCACGTGGATCTTGTTTGTTGCTACACTGCTGGATGAGGTCACAAAGGGATGACATCATCCCCTTAGAGGCACGTATAAGACACAGAGAAAATTCTTTATGGCGTCACGTAGAAATGACGTCATCCATTAAAATAGACCATCTAGTGTACTACCAAAACTCTGGGGGTTGTTTGTCTCCGTGCACAAAAGATGACGTCATCCATTAAAACAGAACGTAAACTACTTATTATCCTTCATGTCAAAACTTCGGGGTTATTATTTCATACCAAAATCATCTGAGGCGCCCCTACCAAGGTATGCCAATGAGGTTGGCCAGGCATCTTTGGGTCGGCCAGAATGCTCTTCCTCTAGGGTGCTGGCTTTTCAAATCCCACTTTCCTAACCTTATGTCACATCTTCCCGCCGTGGGAGGGAGATAAATAAACCTTTATGTCGCGGGTCGTCTATGTGGACAGTGACGATCTGTCTAAATCTCTATCTTTATAAGGTTAAGTATGAAGTGAAAACATTTTTTTAAATCCAAAATTTTCGATGCTTCTTATGTAGTTCTATTGCATTTAATATTCATATACACATGCCGACGTTCTCTCACTACTCATCCGGACAGTCTCTCCACCAACATCGGAGAAATTGAGTATTTTCAGCGGCAACATCATTAGATCTTGACAATAACAAAAAAAAAAACACGAAATTGTCTGTATATCACCGAAGAAAGCTTGTAAACTGAAAATTTTGGATTTGAATAAATGTTTACATTTATTTGCAAAAAAAAAAAAAGAAAGAAACTATTGCAGCGTGTTATCTTGTTCCTAACTGATTGTCAGATACTTCATTAACCGATGCTTCTAATATAGTTCTAGTGTTTTTGTTTTTTTATGACTAGGCAATGTTTTATGACTAGGCATTTTTAAATTAATTAAAAACAAACTGATTTAATATATTATTGTATTACCTTTTAATGGAGGTATATAGTGTAGTATCGGTTTTGTTGTCATAAGACAGTCTTCCCAGGAATTACCTCCTTTTTTAAGGAGAGGGATAATCCTCCCAACTATTGCATCCTCCTTTGGTAGAGGGTGTAATGTATCTGTTCTGTTGTCATGAGACAATCTTCCCAGGGATAACCATCTCCTTTTTTTTGGGAAGGGTAGTGTAGTATCTGTTCTGTTGCCATGCTATCATTACACTCTCCTTTTATGTGTTTGATCCTCCCAGGTATTACCTCCTAATTTTGAGGGCAGCATAGTATATGTTCATTCCTCATGATACCATCCTTCCATGATTATCGTCCCAGGCATTACCTATCCCTTTTTGGGGGGAGGTGGCGTTCGTCATGATACCATCCTCTGTCATTACCTCCTGCTTTGGGAGTCAGTGTAGTATATGTTCATTCACCATGATATCCTCTCAGGCTAGCAAAAATATTCAATCGAAGAGAGCATATTTTTGCTGGTATATATATATATATATATGTGTAATATATAATTACAATATAGAAATTTTAGGGAACCAATTAACAATATTTTTTTTTGTTTCTTTAAAATAAATTATTTATTTTCCTTTAAGACATGAATACGCTTTTGACTTAATAAGTCCTTTTCAAGTACTGACATTTTCTTTTTTATAAAAATCTCTCGTGGATAGTAGTCCGTTGAGATGTTAAACACGGTTGTTCTGAATGTCCGTGTGCCACACTTGGCTACGTAATATGTGTTAATGAAACAAAATATTGGCATTTTAGAAATATTGTTTCGTATTTGAATAACAATATAGAAATTTTAGAAAGCCAAATAGCGATGTGTTTTGTTGAAATCAAGTCGAAAGTTTGTCCATGTCTTTAAGGTAAATAAATAATTTATTTAAAGAAAAAATACACATTATTTTACTTCCTAAAATGTCTATATTGTAATTCAAATATGAAATGTTGTTTCTAAAGTATCAATAGTTTATTTCAGTGTGTGTGTACACACGCACAGACATCCGTTTCGTCATATCACAACTCTTCAGTGCAAATGAGGCCACATTAAGATTCGAAACCCGAATGCCAGGTCAAATCCAACCATGACCAACAGTATCTGCTGTCTAACCTCAATACTAACAAACTTGCTGACAGTCAAAATAATGAATTTATAATGCTATGTATTTAGTCTTTACATATCTTTTGCGTCACTTGATAACCTTTATAGAAGGGTATTGCTTTACACTAAGAAAGATTTAATTTTTAAAAAATCCAATGGGGGGTGAAGTCCAGCCTGTGATTACTTTTGTTTGGTGTGTATATATATATATATATATATATATATATATACCTAAATAAACTGACACAACACGTGCGAAAAAAAAAAACAAAAAAAAAGGATAACAAAATAAAAGAAGGAAAATAATAACTAAAAAAACTAAAGAAATAAGAAAATAACTGGACGAAAATAACAAAGACGGTCAGTAAAAATATATACTTTAATTTTATGAATAGTTAAATAAATAATAGCCGATGATGAATGATTAGAAATATAAAAAGATAGGATACGTACATGTTATTTAAAGAGATGTAAAAGGGACCATAATTCCAGGTATATATAATAATAATAAAAATAAAAAAATAATAATAATAAATATTGACTGTAATTCGGGCTATAATCGCCAAGTTTTTAAAAGTTTTTTTAAATTTGTTTTTGTACAATTTGCACTGAAGATAGCCACACCAAAAAATAAATAAATGCATAGGAGCATTTTACAAATATCTTTGTTAGCCGAAACAATTGTCTGCGAAATATTTAAAAAAAAAAACAAGTTGGAAAAAATGAAGTGAATCTGTCCTCTGTGATAATGATGTGGTATTGAACTACATAAAAATACTAAATATAGCATAGCTCTAGCTTTAAACTATTGAGCTATTAATAAGTACTTTGTGTTACAAAAATATGACTGAATAAATGCAAATTTTTTTTCGATTCATCACTCCTATATTAACATCAAAATGGTTTACTCTTATTTCAATCAATAATACAGCATAGTATTTTGAAATACTTTATATATAGTACAGACAAATGATCCAAAGACTGTCGTTTGAATGCCTAATTTTTATAACTATTTTTTAAACAGTTCATAATAAATGGTTTACTCTTATTTAAATCAATAATACAGCATAGTATTTTGAAATACTTTATATATAGTACAGACAAATGATCCAAAGACTGTCGTTTGAATGCCTAATTTTTATAACTATTTTTTAAACAGTTCATAATAAATGGTTTACTCTTATTTAAATCAATAATACAGCATAGTATTTTGAAATACTTTATATATAGTACAGACAAATGATCCAAAGACTGTCGTTTGAATGCCTAATTTTTATAACTATTTTTTTAAACAGTTCATAATAAATTAATGTCATTTGTTATTTTATTGTCATATTTCCTCTCTCTCTCTATATATATATATATATACATAGTTTTGTTGATATTAACAGTAACTAATTAAAGTGATTTAATTTTTAAAAAAAAATGTATAACTTACTAAAACCGTTAAATTAAACTATCATCACTCACTAGAATTCTTACGTACAGGCATAAGCGAGAAAAGAGTGGAAGAAGGTGACTGTCTTGTTCGCTTTCTCTCTCTCTCCCCCTCTCTTGTTAACGACGCCATTTTTACATTTTCTTTTTTATTGTTTTTAAATTCAATGATTGTTTTGATCCTGTAGACAAAACGTTTTTCATTTGTGTTTAGAAGTTCCTTTTCAGACTTTAGGGGGACTGACTTAATTTTCAGTAATTAAGTTGTATGTTAGGCGAATTGATTTCTTTCTTTTGATTTCATTACGGTTTTATTTAAAAGATAAATAAATTTGTATCAAAATTTGAATGTTTATTTATACAAATAAATGCAAAAGTTTTAGTCTCATGTTTGTAAGAAACTTATGAATGAAATGTTTATTATTTAAAATTTTGATTTCAAGTAGCTAACTTTGCGAAGCGATAGCAAAGCTTTTGGTGCTTATGCTGTTCAGCAGCCGTATGAACAAATTATTTTTTTATTAAAACAATATCATATACTTATTCAGCGTTATATTCTTACTGTACAAAAAAGTAGAAAAAATTATCCACTAGAACTTTAATTACAAGTAATTTTCCATTCTGCATATAACAGTGATTCGTTTACTAAGCCTCCATCTTCTTTCTTAAGAAGATTTCGAATTATCTGCCCTTGAAATTTTCTTAAGAAAGAAGATGGAGGCTTAGTAAACGAATCGCTGTTATGATATGCAGAATGGAAAATTACTTGTAATTAAAGTTCTAGTGGATAATTTTTTCTACTTTTTTGTACAGTGAGTAAGAATATAACGCTGAATAAGTATATAATATTGTTTTTATAAAAAAATAATTTGTTCATACGGCCGCTGAACAGCATAAGCATCAAGCTTTTTGTATTTGTCTTGCTTGTAATGCTTTCGCAATGTTTTGTCCAATTTTCTCTATGCCTTTGTTTCGATCATTTGACCATATTTTCCAAAGACGTCACTTTTACAACAGTGCGAACATGGAAATTGTTTACTTTGTCATTTGCATGACCAGAAAAAGCGACTTCTCTTTAAAAAATGTTTGGAACGTGGCCCCTTATTTTTTTCCTAAAAGAGTTCCATATAAGTTTGTAATGTAGACATACCATTTACTCTTCGTAGTGTTACCTCGAGTCAGATCATTGTGACGTTGCTTCTCATGGATATGTCACGTAACCATTATCTTTATTAAAGAGATTCACTTTTAACCGTCAAAATGTCATGTATAAAAAAAGAACTGCAAAGCTGCATTCACTTTGTATTTTTCGGCAGTCGATCGTCTAGTCATTTTGGGCAACATTTTCTCTAGCAGGTTAGAACACAAAGAAATGAAAGGATTTTACATTTTTTTTTGACCATTATTGCTTACTCATTTCTCTGTTTAGTGGGCTCCCCTAACGGATGCCCCACTGGAGGAGCGCAGCACAAAATGTCCTCTCTTTTCAAAATCAAGTAAGTCTCGCCATAGTTTTCCGATCAGCTCACCATATTTATCAAAACCGGTTTTTACACAGTATTTTCTAAATAACAAAACAAATGTTTATTTTAATAATCTACCTACCGAATTTCCTAAATCACAACCTATCAAAACAACCTGGCCTTGAATTCCAGATACGACCAAATCTTACCCCCACACATTCAATTTATGAACCTAATTTTGTGTAACCTACTGATTATCATATTCAATATTGTTACCATGTTATGACTTTAAAGTCAGCTTGTGTCGTATATAAGGGATGGAAAGCCAATTGGTTAGCTTGATAATGTGACATAAAGATTCTAAGTTGGGATTTAAGTTATAACAGAAATCTTGATGAAGAAACAGGTAACGTAAGGTCTTCGTAGACAGGATCACTTAAAACTCCCTTATGCAGGCCGGCCGCCTAATTTTTTTTTTTATTACTTAGCCTAATACTGCAATGTCTATTCATAGAAGGAATTTTATTTTCTGAAGATTTGTCCTTCATCTTCCGTGTCAAGCAATAGAAGTCTCATTAAATGAGACGTTCTGATCCATGTGGCTAGCTCATACTGCATTGATGACACAGCTGTCTGATTATATTGCACAAATTTCTTACCTTGTATGTTGGACGTCACAAAATATCCAGACTGATTTCTCACCATTCTGTTTTTAATGCAGTCATTGATTTCCATACATAAGTGGTCCTTGAATGGTTTATTTATTCATTGCAATATCAAGTCTGCAGACATGTAGTAATTCTTGTGGGAATCATAATTTGGCCTATTGGGTCAGTCCAGCCAATCTCAGTGAGGGCTTGGAATTGATGTTCTCCAAATCTCCTGAAACTTTCAGATTCTTTTAGTACCATTGAAAGGAGTAAATCCTGAAAATTTCAGCTCAATTCCTTTTTCCGTTCAAATTTTATGGCCTTTTGAAAATTTTCATATCGCTGAAATTTTTTCGACACTGAGGATTTTCTCAATTTTGGAAGCCAATTTTCAGAAATTGTTATATTTAAAAAGGTCTGGATGAACTGCTTTCAATTATGTCCATAGAATACTATAAGAATCAGTTTAATTCATCCAGACCTTTTTAAATATAACAATTTCTGAAAATTGGCTTCCAAAATTGAGAAAATCCTCAGTGTCGAAAAAATTTCAGCGATATGAAAATTTTCAAAAGGCCATAAAATTTGAACGGAAAAAGGAATTGAGCTGAAATTTTCAGGATTTACTCCTTTCAATGGTACTAAAAGAATCTGAAAGTTTCAGGAGATTTGGAGAACATCAATTCCAAGCCCTCACTGAAATTGGCTGGACTGACCCTATTCTTATTTCTCTAAGGAAATTCTTCATCTCTTTTGTGCATTCTGGCTGAATTTTTCACTATTAGACCTCTTAAGCTTTACATCTATCGAGACAATCGCTCTTGTCGGGGTTACTTGTAAGCTGTTGGTGGCCACCCGTGGTGCCTTAGGACGAGATCCTGGTGGCTGAGTTATTCTTCCACTTCGGCCCTTATGGGAGATCGGAGAGGCCCGATCTGATCAATCGGTTGGTCATATCCTGCCCCAACCGTATTATTCAATCTGATTCTTCAAAAAATCAAAAACTTATTTCTCCTTTTTATTTTCTCCCAAATAGATACTAGAAGACAGTGAGGGTCAATCATGTCAAGAACAAAGAAGATTACCAATGCCAAGGAGTAATTTTTTTCTAAGAGTAGTGTCACTGGTGGGGTGCTTTCGTGGGGTGCTCTGCTTTCCTGTTCTTAAATAATGATGGAACCTTCTAAGAGAAATGTTTTACAAGAGTAGAGCAATGTATTCTAGGAATATAAATAATTATCTTAACCTATAGAATTATATTTGACAACTTTATTCGGTATAAGTAACCCGTAGATGGTTGATATGCTGTAAAACAAACCAAACCATCGAGGCAAATTCCTGCTGAGATACATGTAATGACACATGAACCAGGGTAACTAACAAAGTAAATGTAGATTGACGATGCCCCCCCCCCTTTGATCAATTGTTGATTGAGATCATTGGCCCATGCAAGATCGTATTAAAAAAAGTTTATTGCATTAACAAGACTTAAATATGAGTGAACGTTTAATGATCTATGTATCTTCAATTTTGAACCATATAGTCAACCTCATCAGGGAAAGTTCATGTCGCTTAAGGAAACGATGCAAGCAGTGTTTTGATGCTTTAAATTCTCCCGAAAATATACCAAACCGTTGTACGAACAACCCAAGCTTTTGCTCCCCTTTCAGCAATCCATTCAAGGAAGAAGTTTCTCGGGGATATTGAATTCACAAACTGTTCCCAGTTGCATGCATGGTCAGCGGAGATGATTTTGACTCCGTTAGGTTTTGCAAGGTGTTGCTGTCCTCCCATGTACACCACCTGGTTCTATTTATCTTCTTCCCACAAGGTAATATGTGACACAAGGTCGGGAAAGTGGGAAAAAACCAGCGCTCGAGAATTTGAGCACTCTGGCCATTAAAAATTGCCTGGGCAGCCCCGTCGGCATTCCCCGGTAGGGGCGCCTCAGGCAGTAAGCAATAAACTTACTCCTTCCCAAAGAGGGGAGGCAAAGCCTGGGAGGGTGCACCCTCTAGAACTGCACAGGACAGACCCACAGACCGGCGTAAATCCAGACCCGAAGGCCCGGACGATACCGGTTTATTAGGCGGGGTAAAAACCCCTGTATAGCACCTGGTATTCCCAGACGGTCACCTATCTGATATTGACTTGGAACTTATGTGATCTAATGAGAACCAGTGTGTTGAAATGCCTCCTTGAAGGAGGAAGCCAGCTCAACCCGCTCAAGGTTAATGCTGTACAGGGCATTTGCGGATGGTGTTTTTCAGCTCAGAAATTAGTGGTTGTCGAACTGAACCACACTTGTGTTTCTTTGCATTTCCTTCATCCACTTGTTGACTGAGTTTATTGTAGCCGACTCGATTTTTTTTTTTTTTTTTTTTCAAACCATTCAGAGATTCAAATATTTTGTTTACCGAAAACAGTCCGATTTTTGCACTGAGATTCCTTCACGATTCTTTTCTTGTACTCAATTGAATAAATATTTCTGATATTCATAGCAAGCTATGTATTTATTTTATTTTTTAAAGAGCCGGTATTTAATTTAAACTTAATCATTGAATTAATTTTTTTTATCTTCTAATTTGCAACGTATATCAAGAAAGTAATGATGCAGTGTCCATTGATAATTTTGTATTCGTTTTCAATTTGTAAATAAAAACCGAAAGCAATCCATTTACATTTTTATATAAACATTTTTGTAAAATTAAATTGGTTTTATTTTGTCAGAAAAAATAGTGACAAAATTAAAATAAAGGAAAAGAATGTTACTTTCTTATGAGAAATAATTCTTATTATTCTGATAAGGTTGTAGTTTGCTTAAAGCATTGTGCGTAGTGTGTAAGAAGTTGAATTTTTCTGAAGGCGGTGACAAGCACTAACTAAAGTCAAGTTTTAAGCATGATTAAAATTCACTTTTTTCTCTTAATTCAGTCGTTCCCTCTATTACTCTTTTATTTTTAACAGAATCCTCTTTATGATTACAAAATTTTTTTTCATAATTTCTTCATAATCATTTTATTATTTTAAACTGTAATCTTTAGTAATCAAAATAATTTTTTTAAATCTTAAAAATTAGATTTCATAGGGAAATCCCTCTGTATACAATAGCTTTGTGTTTTTACGAATAGTTTGTAATTTTTTGTTATTTTACAAATAGTTTGTAATTTTTTGTTATTTTACAAATAGTTTGTAATTTTTTGTGTTTTTACGAATAGTTTGTAATTTTTTATTATTTTACAAATAGTTTGTAATTTTTTGTTATTTTACAAATAGTTTGTCATTTTTTGTTATTTTACAAATAGTTTGTCATTTTTTGTTATTTTACAAATAGTTTGTCATTTTTTGTTATTTTACAAATAGTTTGTAATTTTTTGTTATTTTACAAATAGTTTGTAATTTTTTTGTTATTTTACAAATAGTTTGTAATTTTTTGTTATTTTACAAATAGTTTGTAATTTTTTGTTATTTTACAAATAGTTTGTCATTTTTTGTTATTTTACAAATAGTTTGTCATTTTTTGTTATTTTACAAATAGTTTGTCATTTTTTGTTATTTTACAAATAGTTTGTCATTTTTTGTTATTTTACAAATAGTTTGTCATTTTTTGTTATTTTACAAATAGTTTGTCATTTTTTGTTATTTTACAAATAGTTTGTCATTTTTTGTTATTTTACAAATAGTTTGTCATTTTTTGTTATTTTACAAATAGTTTGTCATTTTTTGTTATTTTACAAATAGTTTGTCATTTTTTGTTATTTTACAAATAGTTTGTCATTTTTTGTTATTTTACAAATAGTTTGTCATTTTTTGTTATTTTACAAATAGTTTGTCATTTTTTGTTATTTTACAAATAGTTTGTCATTTTTTGTTATTTTACAAATAGTTTGTCATTTTTTGTTATTTTACAAATAGTTTGTCATTTTTTGTTATTTTACAAATAGTTTGTCATTTTTTGTTATTTTACAAATAGTTTGTCATTTTTTGTTATTTTACAAATAGTTTGTCATTTTTTGTTATTTTACAAATAGTTTGTCATTTTTTGTTATTTTACAAAAAGTTTCTAATTTTTAGTTTTAACAAATTTTACGAAATCTACAAAACTTATTTCAAAATTATTTTAAGATTTTCAATATAAATACTTAAAGGAATTTTAAAATTTAATTATTCTTCATGGTTCAGTTGTATTTGAGTGTCTCTTTAGAATTGTTAATGTTAAATATTTTCTACAAAAAGATTGATATTGGAATTAGTTAAATGGTTATTATGCAAATTCAAACAATGCCAATACAAATAAACGAAAGGTTTATTCTTTAAAATCATTCAATCGTAGCATGATGTCTTAATACACTGTTAAATTTTAATTATTGTTGTTAAAAAATATTGAATAAAGTTCAGTAGTATAATTCGAACGCTGTTTCTTTTTTTTTTCATTTTATAGTTTTTAAAAACTTTTCTAATACTTAGAGAAAAAAAGTCGATTAATTATTGTTGTTAAAAAATATTGAATGAAGTTCAGTAGTATAATTCGAACACTGTTTCTTTTTTCTTTCATTTTATAGTTTTTAAAAACTTTTCTAATACTTAGAGAAAAAAAGTCGACTGTGATTATTATTCGTTACCACAGCTGTGACTGCCGCTAAATCTATTTTGTGACGTCACATTCAGTCATGCAGGCCTTTATATGTAATCTCAGTGGTCACAGTTCTGATCCTGACAAGTGGAAGGTTTCACGTGACTCGTTGTGCGTGAAATCGAAATTGTGTATTATATCAAGTGACCTCATTTGCCTTGACCAGACAAACTAGTTTGCAATTGTTGCGTGGGCGTAAATACGTGTGACCATGGAAATTAAGGTTGAAAAAGGTGCCGTGTCTGCTGTTCTCAACTTGAGCTTGGGGGGGGGGGGGCTTATATTAAATTTTTCCTGAAAAATCATGCTAGTTCTTTATTTTGGAGAAAACGTGGTATTGTATTAGCATGTTTTTTTTGGGGGGGGGGGGGCATTAGGAAAATCATTATTTATATTTATGTTATGTATTGTTTTTTGTTTTTATTTTTTTTTTCCAATTAAAAAATGAAAACCTCATTTTTTTTTTTTTTTGTTAGAAATAAAATTTGAATAAAAATTACCATTAAAATAAGTATAACACAAATATTGCATGAGAAATATGTATCAGTTAATGATTTGAAATTAGTAATGTTGAAATAAAAACAATACATAACAATTATATCATATTTTAAAAAAAATGCTTTTCTCTACCTAATGTTTTCAGACACAATTTGACTGAGATCAAAGTGTAGTATCTGTTTTGTCAGAGGACAGATCCTTCTCGGCTAAGATAATTTTTATTTTTGTCCCATCCAGAGTATACCTTTTTTAGGAGCTGGATACCACCCACATAAAAAAAAACTATCTTGTGTCTCATTTTACCCTAGTGGGGAGATGAGCAGGTAGGGACACAAAAATGTATATATATATTAATCGTTTATGCAAGTATTTTACCATGTATGTAAATCATATTTATTTACAATTAACAATTTATTTGAAAGTTTCATGATTCAACTTTAATCAAAATCATGAAATATTATGGTAGAACTTCAAATACCTAAAAGTGGCAGATATTTGAAAAGACAACACAGGAAAGTAAAAAAAAAAAAAAAAAAAAAAAAAAAAAAAAAAGTAAATGTTTATTTTACAGGACAGAAAAGTCTGCCCTGTAAATGTCATATTTGCAAACAAAATTTTTTTTTTTCTAATTTCATTTGAAATTTTTTAATTTTTAATTTTTATTCATCTCAAAGAGTCCGGTTTATAAAACAAAGGACAAAACAAAACCGAGATGTCTGCTGAAATATTAATTTCAGGATTTTAAAAGTCTATCACAACCAAATATTAAACGAACCTATTTCTCTAATAGTGTGTACGCTCTTTTCATAGGCCTATATTTCAAAAATAATTTTATTACATTTTTTTAATTTTTGGTACAATCCGCTTAAATAAAATACAAATAAGAAGCGAGACAACATAAATGAATGTAAACTTGTGCAATATAATTTTCTTTGAACCTTTTTAAATATTTAAATAAACTAAAAATTTAGAACAAAGTTTATTTTAAACTTATTTACAAACTGCAGCATTTAGCTTTGCTTTATTCAATTAAAAAAAAATTATTAAAATCTTAGTTTTTTAATTTCATTTTAAAGTTATTTTTTTTATATAGTGGCCCACACTATATAAAAAAAATAACAATTATTTTGCAAAAAAAAAAAAGCATATTAAGATTGCATGGTTAATTTACTTCATAGTCTGAACCTTTCGGCAATTGCTTTCATTTTCCATACAGATAACAGAGTTCGACAAGATGCACCCGAAGGTGGTCAGAGGTTACATCAGCTGAAATGTGAGAATAACATCCAAGATGAGACAGTAGTTCGAATAAATTATCATTCCTCATCTAAAAAATTCCGGAACAATTAACTCTTTCTTTTACTGATCCCAAAATGCGAAAGATGTTTGGAGACGTCTTTTCCTTCAGCAAATAAAGAATCGAAACCAGAGATTTTTCATAACTTACATTTTATTGTGGTGGAATGCCGACGTTCTCTTGGCACACTCAGCTTTACATATACAATCAGCTCCCCAGCCCCTGCTGGAGAGAGCAAAAAGGCGGAACGTCCACTTAACCTCGCTCTGTTGTTTTTCTCCTGATTCTCTTTATCAGTGACCGTAATTCTCTAAATTGTTTTTCTTCACATATTCCTCAACCTATCATAACTCCCGCAACAAACAATGAATCTTTATATTTCCATTTTCGTTACTGTTTTGGAAAAGGCAACCAAAAATTTACAGGCATGACATATGTACTATGAATGTGAATGGAGAAAAACAAAGCAAATTAAGCCGTTTTAAATCTTACCATGTTAAGAATGGCTTCTAAACCTCCTCCTGTAAATCTGTTTACATTATCCGAAACCGTTCCTTTTTTTAATTTTTTTTTTTTTTTATAGACAGACGACTTTAATTAATGAAAATTTCTTAAATAACTTGAAACATTGTTCATTATTAAATTGTGGATATGAGACAACCTTTTTAAGCAATTAGAATGAAAGAAAGAGCAATTTTTGTTTTGTTGTCGAAAATTGATCTTTATTTCATTAAAGTCGTCTGGTCTTACAAACTTGTATTTTTCCGTTCGATTTTGTAGCCTTCGTTGTACATACGTTGCTAGTAAATTTTTGGTTGGCTTTTTCTGAAATTTTACCCCATTTACTCCCAATCTTTAAATTGTCAAAATAACCATAGTCGCATTTCAAACGTAACCTCTACCCACACATCCCTCTCGACTTGTATCTCATTACCGTCTTGATTATACTACGTTTCGGTCGATGTAATCTCTGACCTTCTTCAGGTGCATATTGTTGACACTGGGAATCTGTACGAAATTTCAAACAGAATTGAATCTGCAAGGACCCTTGACACAACGGATAAAATTGTTAAGTAACAATCAGTTCTAAGTGACAATCTTCTGGGGGTTGACGGTTTCAATCTTCAATACGGTCGATACTAAGAATACTATTACGAATTACTTAAGACTTCTACCCGATCATCGTGAATTAAATAAAGGGTTCTGTTTGAAATTCCATACAGATTCCCGAGTTCTACAAGACGCAACAGTAGTCCGAAAAATATTGAATAATTTTGTTAAAAGAAAACTTTAAAAAAAAAAAAAATTCTTTGTAAAATTAAAACCGTGTTTATAAACAACTACATGAATACCTTTCCCAGGTCGGGTAAAATTAATTCCCCAGACAGAACAGTTTTGCACCACTTTTATGTCCCCTTACAAAGATTAAAATCAAGATATAATGATACTTAACCTTATGTCTGGAATCCTTATTCTAATTTTAGTCAAAATCTATTACATGATTTTTACTCTAGAAAATGTCTAAAATTTAAGTCTTAAGCTTAAGGGAGTCTTAAGTAGAAATTGAAATTCAGGAATCTTGCTTCATTGGTGCCTAATGACTATGGATCAAATTCACTGCAAATCTGATATATTTGAATTTTCAAATGTTTTCATATTATACTCCCCTGAAAACCCTTTAAAAATACTTCAAAGAAATTGATATTCAGGGAATATTTATTGTTAAAATTTTCCCCCGAAAATCGGAGGAATCTTAATGTTCACAAAGGGCTTCCGCCCTCTTTTTACTTCCTTTGCATAAAACTAAATATAGCTCACATTTGAACCCCTTACACCTAACCGCTGTGTTTCAAAATTCATAATTATCGGTTAATTAGTCTAGGAGTGAATCCTGTACATACAAATATATAAACATATTTAACTTTATAAAAATAGAGATAAAATGGTATATACAGGTAAACCTCCTAATTGAAACACCTACCGTTCTCAACTTGTATCCCAATTAGTAGAGCTGTTCCAAGTAAATGCCTACCCTTCAATATGAATTGACAAAATTCTATTATGGTGTTTAAAGAAAATTGATGAACGTTGCTTACAACGGTTACTAATAAAAACAAGCTTAGAAGTTATAAATCTGCAAAAAAGTACAAAGAAAAACGTGTTCTAATGTTAAAACGCCATTTTGAATTATAAGGATTGTTAAATAACACAATTATAGATAATGAAAAAGATCAAATAAAATATCACATCTTTTTCTCTGTTCAAGATGAAACGATATTACCATATCTGTAAAATCAAAACAATAATTGTATAATTAGTGTTAAACAATATTAGTGAAAAACAATTTAAAGAAAATTTATTAATCCGGCAACTATTACACGTATATATTTTATATATGATTTATTTTAAAAATCCTATTTGTCGCTTTATACATGCAAATTTATATTAAAAAGAAATAAATTATTAGGTACTATTGTAATTTGATTGTTCTTGTGTATTTGGGAAGGGTTTAATACAGTTTTCGGTAGGTGTACCGAATATGTCCCATTTATGAAGTGTGGTATTAAAAATGGGTCCCAATTTCAAATTGTTCCAATTAGAGTTGTATCAATTAGAACGTTTACATGTATATAATTTTTCCATTTACGTTACTGTTAACACGGTTGAAGAGTTAGAAGGTATAATGTTCGACTACTAGGATTCCCCAAATTTTGATTGCTAGAATTCCAAAATATCTAACCCTGACTCCTTACTTTTTAAAGTCTTACAATATTTAGACATCTGATTCTTATAAGATTAAAAAATCCAAATCCGACTTTTAGCATTCTTACGTGTCCGACTTCCTCCAACACCGTAATCAATTTAACAATTAAAAAAATTTTTTTTATTCATTTTTATTTTTTACTTTGTTGATCCATTGGCTGACATTGAAGAGGTAACAAGTTTTTGTTGCTTATTTTTGCAAATTGGTCAAGGGAGAAAGTAGTTTGCCAATTAGAGGGGGAGTCAACTGAAAAAAATCTGACTTCGGAGATGATCTCACTCCTGCAATAATTTCTAACTTTTCTCTATTGCCAATGTACTCTTTCATTCTTTGATTCATCATCATCATCATGAGATATTTTCTGATGCCGAGAACAAGAAGTAATGGATTCATGCCTTTCTCAGAATTATCAGTATAAAATTAAATTTTGCTCACTGCTTTTGTTTTACATAGATATATACTGAAGGAGATAGTATTTAGTTGTACTTGAAACAGTATTCACCTGGGATGCGTTGAGCCGGATCCATCCATCCTCGCCACTGCATCCTTCCTCACGAAGGCTGACCAAACCTGACGATTTGAAGTCAACGATTGGGTGATCTCTAGCCACTCATTGTTCCAACGATGAACTCTGTAGACACTTGTACCCAGGTTGGGTTCAAGGTCAGCTTTAACCATTATCAGCCAGGTTTTTTGTTGTTCACCGCATCGCTTTTTCCAACTATGTAGGGGAGCTGGTACAATTGCTTTGTAGATGAACTCTCCCGATTGACAGCTGAGAGCATGACCCAGCCAGCACAGCCGTTTCGTGAGGATAACTTGTCGGGGGAGGGGGGTAATTTTGCAACGGAAACGAAGATATTAATATTCGTTTTTTCCTTCAACTAATTTTGTCTCGGATAAACGTAAACTTATTTTTAACTTTCTTTCCTTTTTTCCATAGGTTGGTGTCATGTTGTGTGTGCACTGTTTATACCAGAAGCATGGTTTGCTAATGTGCAAACTATGGAACCCATTGTACTAAAGAATGTACCACAAGAACGGTTCAATAAGGTAAGGAAATGACCATCAATTATTTCAAATGTGTGAATCTCTTTGAGTGGCGTGGAGAAGTGGATACTGGTGTGGACCGATGACTTGGCATGCTGTGTTCAGATCCATGGCACCACTTTCACTATGGATGTTGGCAACTTTTATGTGGTCCCTCCTGTTAATACCTGATTTTAAAAAGGAAGTGGGGGGCAATGCCATAAACATAATCAAGCAGGTTAAAAAATAAAAAAAACAAAAAAATGCTGATTCCTACTGAAAGATTTCAGACTTGGTGAAATGATGTAACAGGAACTTCTTTAAGAATGAATAATGACGATGATTTGCAAAAAAAATATTGGGTGTTCTAACTTAATTTGGGGCGGCTGATTTCAAGTAGGATATCCGTTTTCATTCATCGCCTAATTTTTTGGATATACGTGGAGAGGAACAAATTTTATCGAATGGAAAAAGAATATCATTTTCAATAATAAATTTTTTACATTTATTTTGATTTGTAGGAAAAGGGTGTCTGTTGATCATAGAATCCCCTTCCTTGGTTGTTTGTTTTTAAAAAAATTATTTCTGTGTCTGCATTTGATTCTGATACAGGTCCTTTTTTTTTTTTTTTTTCTTTTTTTTTTTTTTTTTTCTTTTTTCTTTTTCTTTTTTTTCTTTTTTTTTTTTGTTTAAATGTCCTCACATGTCGACTGCACAAATTATTTTACCTGCAAAAATTTTCTTCACCCAGCATATTTATCAATGATCTGGGATTTGTTTAAGAGGTGAAGAGAAATTATAGAGTGACCGTTTTGAAGCATTAACGATGGACAATGTATCAACCGGACTCTTCGTATTCTTGCTTGCTGATCCACATTTGCTGGAAGATGCAGGGAGAAGACAAGATGGAATCTCTGATCCAGACAGAGAATCACGCGTTGTCTTTAGTTTAGAAAGTTGCTATGGTGTGTTGAAACAAAAAAGAAAAGAAAATAGCAGTTCCGTCTGCTTCTATAGGATATATCGGTCAAAATGTAATGGAGACATTTTTGACTTGAATTATTATCAGTAGTTAAAATTACCGTCCTTCATGTCTTGTTTTTATTTGGAAAATTGTTCAAGAAGTTAGGGAGAAAAGCAGTTTAGCACAATTAGGCACACAACGCCTATAAATACAGATACGGGTGCAGTTCTATTATCAATATACACCCCTTGCTATAAATTCTTTAGAAACTTAATAAATTACTGACTCTGCAATATTAAGCATTTGAACGACATAGTTAAAAAAAAATTGGATCAGAGTATTGTTTGTATCCTGATTCCAATGGGACAAAGAATAGAACCTACAGAAAGCCAAAGGTAGATCAGCTTTTAACTGACTTAAACTTTGACAGAAAAAGGGACCAACGACTACAACTCTTCAACAAACACCAGTTATTGAAGTGAAGTGTGAGCTTATAATGAAAACCAACTAGAACTGAGTGGGAGGCTCATCACCGAACTGACTGAAGAATAGGCAAAATACGCCTGCTTATATCGGGACCAACATGTTATTGATTGGGCAGCAAAACGAGTCATTTGCATAACCAGACACAGCTCACTTCATTGTCCCAGATGTTTGTCTAGAACCCCTTGTTTTGGAATAACCACTGTCCCTTTTCCACCGCAGACACAACACACAAGCCTGCAGCACTTCGATTGTCGTGGGAGGCTGTTATCACCAGGGACAGTGAACAATTCATTGTTCGGATAAGCTCCACTACAAACAATTAAAGTTACTTTCTTTAAACGTAAATTTCTTTTTTGTTTATGAATATCTTTTATCTTTCCTTTAAGACATGAAAAAAAAAAAAAGTTAAAGTATGTAGTCGGTTATTTACTATTTTTAAAAAATTTTTTAAGAAACTATCAGACCAAATGGGGAACAGGTTTCTGGGGACATGCGAGGAAAGAAAGTATGGACGTAGAAATTGGGAAGCGGCGAGGGTGTGAAGATCAAAGCATTTGTGTTGAAGATATGAAATATTTCTAAAAAGAATTTAAACGTTTTTTTATATTTGAAGCTTATTTTCGTTAAATGATCGAAACAGTTTTGACTTGTCGGCTCCAGGGATAAATGTTCAGTAATTATTAAACTATAAATGACCGGATTTGTAGTTTAATGTCAGATGACGCACAATTCCTGTTTTTAAAAAAAAAAAAAAATAATGATGATCCTAATAATTTCTAACTCTTCTCTATTTCCAATGTACTCTTTCATTCTTTGATTCATCATCATCATCATGATGAGATATTTTCTGATGCCGAGAACAGGAAGTAATGGATTCATGCCTTCCTCAGAATATCAGTATAAAATTAAATTTTGCTCACTGCTTTTGTTTTACATAGATATATACTGAAGGAGATAGTATTTAGTTGTATTTGAAACAGCAAATGTATTTAAATCTATTATTATACTAAATGTGAGTTTATCAACGTTTGTTTCCTGAAGGCTTTTTCCTATATATTTTATCAGGTTGGAAAGAAAGTAATGCCGTAATTTTTATTTCATCACTTTGCAGCCTCCTAAATTGTACACAGTTCTAGATTTTTTGGTGAATTGGTGTCTTAATATCTTGCTTTGCCTTTTAGATATAGTAATTAGTTGGAAGATATTGAGTTTAACAGTTTAGCCGTAAAAAATGGATATTAGTGAGGAGCATCTGAGACATTGCATGCTCTATGGATTCAAAAATGGAAACTCAGCTGTAAAAGCTACAAGGAATATTGGAACTGTCTATGGGATAAATGTTCTGAATGATCGAAAATGTCAATGGTAGTTTGCAAAATTTTCTTCTGGAGACTTTAACCTGTCAGATCGGCGACGTTCGGGAAGGCCAAAATGAATTGTTAAAGACGCTGTGGAGGCCAATCTAAAGTTAACCAGCAGGGAATTAGCTCAACAATTCAATACAAAAATACCAAAATTATTTCATGCCTTTACGAGTTAGGAAAAGTTTCAAAACTTGGACTCTGGGTTCCCCACGATTTGACCGATGCTCAACGAAATCAAAGATTGTTTGCACATCTTTGCTTTCCAGGAATCATCGATAACCATTTTTGCAAGGAATTGTGGCTGGAGATGAACAATGGGTTCTTTACAAGAATACCCAATGCAAAAGATGATGGTTAGACCGAAACCAAGGACTGCACCCAAAGAAGGTTATGCTCTCTTTATGGTGGGACTGATTCATTATGAATTACTAGAGCCTAATCAAACAATCACAACAGTAAAATATTGTTCGCAGCTGGATGATCTAAGAAATGCTCTATCAAAAAAAACGACCAGCATTACTCAATAGGAAGGGTGTAGTGCTTCAGCATGATAACACGAAACCTCACACAGCAAAACTCACTCAGGGAAAGGTTATGAGTTTCAATTGGGAAGTTTTGCCTCATCCACCTTATTCATCTGATATTCCACCATCCGACTACCATCTTTTCCGGGCGTTGCAGCATCGCTTAAACAATAAAATTTATGAAAATGACGACCAACTCAAAAATGACCTAAATTTGTTTTTCTCTCAATAATCAGAATTTTTTTGAAAAAAAGCATCAAGAAGCTAGTTGATCGTTGGACAAGTCATAGAAAATGAGGGAAATTATTGTAAAGATTAAAAATGCCCTAATGTGTATGTTTCAGATGAAATAAATGTGTTGGACAAAAACGACATTACTTTCTTTCCAACCTGATAATAACACAAAATTCATGCTTAAATTACTTTAGTTCTGGGATTGAGTTATGTTTGATAAAAAATTCTGTTTTAATTGTTCTAATTAGCCATAGTTTATTATTAACTGAACTTCTCTTAGATATCTATGCATGTCTCTTGCCCATGTAACTCTGTTGATTCAACCACTCTAATATTTCTTAATGTCTCTAATAACATTTAGAGAAAGAGTAACGTTTTTTTCAACACTACCATCTAGTTTACATATGTCTGTACACGCCATAACACATGTAAATTAGATGGCAAAATAATGAATCTCTTTACTTCGATAAGAATACCAAAGAATGATAATACTTCTGTATTATTTGGATTACTATTCTTATCTTTTATAATAACCGTGAGAATTACATCCAACATGAGAACAGTAGTCTGAATAATACAAATTATCAATCCTCATCTCAAAAAATCTAAAACATAATACTTTTATATAATAATGATAATAATAATAATAATAATAATAATAATACTATAGAAATAAAGATTCATTATTTTTAGTTATGCAAGATGAATGTGGTAAAAGATGTCATAGTTTATGAATTTTCAAATAAAATCAAAGTAGAATAAATAATGGTTATGACCCAACGGGTCGCAGGTACGTCTAGTACTTTTTATATTTCTTAGAAATTGTATTTAGATATGGGGGGGGAAAAAAAAAACTTATTAAAAACAGAAACTGAGCCATTGATTTTAAAAAAAAATGTTTTGTCATAATTTTAAGCATTCAACATAACATCTAATCTAAATATAAAATTGGATTAACTGAGTGATCCATTAAATAAATACATTTAAATATAAAAATTATTAAATTTATTTAAAAAATAAATATTTTCTGTAAAAATTCTATTTTGTACAATTTATTATAAATAATAATTTCTATTTGTTTATAACCTCCTCCTCCTCCGCTCTGCCATTTTCATTATATCAAATGCCACTCTTTTATTCTGCACACTAATAGAAGATTCTTTATAATGGGGGAGGAGGAGGAGAGCAAAAGAAAGCAAAATCATGAATAACATTATTTCCTGTGTTATCTTTGTTATTGTGTTGAACAAGGATGAGTCATCATCCAAGAGCGCATAACTCTTGCCACCTTGTGTGAATGGCTGCTGGCAGAGTTCAGATTTATGATCCTTTATAGGCAGTGGGAGTTCGATGGCTTTTTTTTCTTTCTTTTTCGTTGATTGGAGAAATGGAATTGTGTGAGAATTGAATGGCTTACGGGGATTAAATAATAATTCTTTGTAGAATGTAAATTTCTTCTTATCCTGATAATATTTGATTTTTTGCAAATAAATTTTTGTAGGATTAGAGTTGTGATCTTTAAATTTAGGCAAACAAGGGACTTCTGATTTTCACTTCCAATCATGTTTTACCACAGGTTTGGGGAGGGCGGGGGTCTGCTAAAAGACATCCAAAGTCTGACTTGTTTTAAAAAAAAAACAAAAAAACTGCTATAAAAAAAGATTTCACAATTCACTCTTAGTTTTCTTATGTATCCCCCCCCCCACACACACACAAAAATGCAACGGTAGAAGGGTTTAAAATATTTGATTTTTGATTGTACTTTTTTTTACTTTTTACTTCAGTGGAAAAGCTTGCCTTTTTTTCTTTCCTGTTTTTAAAATATTTTTTTCAAAATTGTGTGAAAAGAATAAAATATTGTGACATTGTTTTGTGAGTTTTATTTACTTTTTATTGTAAACTAGCCATGCTTACTCGGCATTGTCTGGGAGTTTTTATTATTTTTTTGTTTAGCTTTTTATTTTATTTTTATTTTTTACCAAATTTTTTTTAAAATAGGATTTTTCAAAATTACATTTAATTATTATGGTATCGTTTGGTGACTAAATTATTAATTGAACCAAATTGTTATAAAATTTTAAGTTAATTTTTATTCATAAAATTATTGGATGTATATAATTTGTAAAACTTTAAATTTTGTAATACATTAAGATTTGCTAGAATTGTCAGAATAACTTTCTATTCGACAGTTTAAATGCTTTCAAATTTCTAAGTGTCACATTTTTTTAAAAATTATTAACAAAAACATAAAATGGCTGACTTGTTTACAAAGAAATGAAAAGTGATTTAATTTCGTAATTAAATTGTTTTTAAATAGGATTTTGAAAAAAAAAGAAGCTAATTTTAGTAATTTACACCATTGCATTTTGATTTCAATAAATAATCAATTAATAGTAAATTTAGGAGAGTAGAAAGTGGACCTTCGATTTACTTTCCGCAGCCTCGTAACTCTCGCTTCCCTTTATTTTGTCCTTTAGTCTTCACATTCTATGAGCGATGTTTCTGACAAAGGAGGAAGAATTGCTGTTTTCTATCCCTCTAACACTTATCATTAGCTAGTTTTTGACTTTGAAGTAGTATTTTTTTTTTTTAGCTCCTTACATCAAGTGGCTTCATGCCTTGTTTGGCGCAGTTGCCATAAAAAAAATGTAAGTCACATAGCTGCGAGAAATAAATGCCTGCATGAAGATACGCGAGAATTGCTCACATGATTTTAATAATATAGAGATATTTATTGCTTATAGCCAGACGTGGGGAATCAGCAATTTTTGCAAGACTCAAGAATTTTTTTGATTTTTTTAATCTGACTCAGGAATGGGGGACAGGGAGGTAGTTTATATATTTATTTACTATGTTTTTAATTACAAAGAAACGGACATATTTCTTTTTATTGTAAACTAGAGAAGAGGGGGTAATTTTTTTTTTACAATTGTTATTTATTTATTTTTTGTTTTATATATTAAGTTCTTCACTGATGGGCAATGATTTTGTTCTATATATAATATTGATTGTTAGTAATTTGGACAATTATTTTTTATTCTACAACTTTTTAATTTTTTTATTACTTAAACTGGGGTTAAATAGAAAAGCAAGTATTTGTGTCTGCATTTAGCTATAAATTCTTGATTTTTAATAAATTGATTTGTTTTTTTTAGTTTATAATTTGATATTTATCCTCTGAGAATAATTTATAGTTTCTACTGTTTGTATTATAAGGAGGCACTAATTCTAAGATTTCCCAATTGATATTAGAGCTAATATTTTCTTATTTTCCAGAGATATGACTCTTTAGAAATAAATCTTTGTATTTGACTATATTTTATAGGTGAACTATTATTTCTCGATTTAAGATGGTATTTTTTTTCTTGGTTGTTGCTATTCTCACAACATTTCGTTCCTACCTTCTTCAGATGCCTTGAAAGAGCAGATTTGGAAGTCTATCAGGGAAGAGTTTCCACTCAGACTCCAAAGGGGACCGTTAAAAGTAAATGTCACAGAATTAACTAAAATTAATTCCACTTGTTGCCTCAGTAAAAGAAAGAAAAAAAGAAAACGGCTCACCGCTCGCTCAACATTTTCTCGCCTTTCTCCTCTTGTCTTTTCTTTCTCTCCGTTCTGCTCTTCACAACCTCAAGTTTAGAAATTAATTTCCAAAGACAAATGCGCTTCCTGCTCCTCCTTTTATTGAGTTAAATCAGACACATGAAAACCAACTCGATCTGCATAACTACACATGGATTTGCTGTCCCGGATGTTAAAATAAAAATAACTAAAATTAAACCGGTATCCGTAATCCATCGGGCAGTGTTTGAATCTTCACTCGACCTACAATTCAAACATTTAACTTTTAAATTGCACGCCAGACAAAGAAGGGCTCTTTTATGGCAGCGATTAGGCAAGTCGGGTCCACTTCCACCGCTCGATCATCACGTTCGTCACATGACTTTTGTTGTAGTCAGTAACTTTGATTTAATATACTAGGTTTGATTGGTCTCCTTCCATGCCTTTTACATATCTTGTAAACATGCATAATGCTGCGTGTTTAGTGGAAGTGCATAGATGCATGCAACAAACGGCAGACCTGCAATGGGAGAAATAACTAGCTAGAAGAGAGACCACCCAAGTGATTGGCTAGCCTCTTTGAAAAAAATAATGGCTTCTTAAAAATTAGGGTTCATGTTGAGAAAGCAGACCACTTGAAATTCTACAGAATAAATGTTTATTCGAGATAATAGATACTCTGGTGAGTCGGTTTTTATGTCCATAGATTAAACAGCTGATAATTCGCTAGTGGTTTTGCAGTGTAGCCTACCCCGAATGACGAGATATCTATGTATTCCAGCAAAGCGAGCAGGTTAGTTGGTCTAAAAGATGGATAGATCTTTCGGCCTTAAACTGACCAGTCTGTTTTGTGTTCAGTTGGAAGTGACTGTCGTTCTGACTGCAAGTCTGTCATTCTATACAGAAACCAACTGTCATTGTATTTTCACAAAATAAAGTATTGTTACTTGTTTTAAAACTCTGAGTTGTAATTTTGTTTGGAAAGAAAATCCCTTATAGTATTGACTGAGATCGCATGATTGACATTAAGGCTAGTGTTGAAATCGAGCGCCGAATTTTGGCAAAGACAATAAGTGGACGATCACAGCATGTGCAGTGAAGGCACACAACACACAAGTTGGAACCAAACCCTTGGATCTATCATACATCAACACTTAGCCGCAAAAGCATATCACGGCTAAATAATAAGCAACTGAATCGGCTGTTTGTCCCTCAACTCATTTGACTTCTTTTGAAACATCTGTTATTTGGGTCAGTTCAGTCAGGCACAAGATCGTTTATATTTTACGTCAGTATTACTACTTTCCACATAGACCTGTGTTGAGTAACAATCAGTTCTAAGTGACAGTCTTTTGCAGGTTTAAGGTTCAATCCTCACTACAGGTGATACTAATTAAGAATAAAATAAATTCTACCCGCTCATTGCTGACGGAATGGTGGATCAAATAAAGGGTTTAGTTTGAAATTCTGTATAGATTTCAACGTTCGACATAAAGATTCCTAAGTTCAAGGGGATGCACCTGAAGAGGATCAGAGGTTACATCGGACGAAACGTTGTGAAAATTACAATCAAGATGAGAATAGTAGTCCGAATAATCACTTTTAATCTTAGTACTTGTCAGTCTTTCGAAAGTATTTGCTAAGTAATTTTTTTACCAGTACTCATGTCCAAGTTCAAAGTGTAGTATCTGTACCAATATTTTTGTTCTCATTTTTTCTGGTGCTACCAGATCAGGCTGTCTGAAAATACCGGCTTCCTGACCAAACCAAACACCATGAATAAATACTTGAACATATAAAGAACTTGAAGCATAACATTTTTATCAAAATGACCGGATTCGGTATTAAATAATCCGAAAAGGGTTGATATGCCATAGCACAAAACAACCAAACAATCTGGCGCCTACCAATTACGAGGAATGCTGAAAAAAAAGGTGGTTGACTCATCCTGGGTGTTGAAAGGTGCTTCGTACCCTATACTAAACCATCCTGTGATACACCCTGCTTTTAAATTACTAGCCGTACCTACCCGACATTGCCCAGTAGTGTTTTTACTCACAAATTATTTTTTTTGTTCTGACTTTTGTGCGTGTCTTTTTTTTTATAAACTATACCGTTTTTTTGTTCTAAACAAAGGAAAATAACTCTGTATTGACAAATTCAGAGTTACACCCTGCCCCTTTTTAACCCTTAAATGCTTTTTTGTTTCAAATACGACACATTCCAACAAAATGTTTATTTAATATGATATTCAACGAAAATGTGTCAAACTGCAACTAGTTTCACATCAAGCTTGGTGGCAAGTGTGAATAGATATTAGTATGCTGTTGCATCAGCACACCCGCTAAATAAGTAATCCGTATTATCGATGTCAAACCAATATAAAAAGTAAAGCATTTAAGGGTTAATGGTGTTTGCCTGAAAATAATTCCGACCCGGTCAAAGTATTTTTCGGAAGGAATAAATCAAATTTGTTTTTAGAGAAAACTAAGAGAATTGACTAATCAGAATCAAATATTGATTTTGTAGGAAGAAAACTATTGATGACAAAAATCTAGAAAGAGACCAACTTTACTTTATATATTAAATTTTTTCTTATTCATTTATTTGTTGTCTTTTTCCCCCCCAGGTGTGCTACATTTGTGAGGAGCAAAGTCGTGAAAGTAAAGCTGCCACCGGAGCATGCATGCAATGTAATAAGAACGGATGCAAACAGAACTTCCATGTTACTTGGTAAGTCGACTCTTCTTTCTACAAAGAAAACTGATTTCTTTCTTATATGGGCCTCGTAAATTCCTGCTCAATTTTCATCTTTTGATAACTTTGATTTATTTATTAGCTGTAACTATCTGCTGTTGTCCGGGAGTCTTTAATTTAAATTGAATTTGAATAACACATCTCATAAGCATTTCCTGTTTTAAACTTATATATGTGTTGTAATGTATTATGTTACTGTCTGTGTACTAATACACATGGAACTACTTAGTCGTCTCCTGTCTCAAACATCACTGAATAAACGTACATAAATTCACTCCTCATCAAAGTCTTTGTTATCCATTACCAAATAACACTTCCTAGTGAAAGCGGTGGAATCAATAAATTGTTCTGCATCCTCTTTAAGTAAGAATACTTGGCGTTGGATAATTCCATTGAGTTAAAAAAAAAAAAAAACAGAATAACTTGAAAAAATAGTTGTTAAAGTTTTAATTTTTTCTTCAGATTCTTTGAAAAAATAATACTGAACATGCTAAAGAGCATGTAGAAGGTCTCATTGACTTTAATTTCTTCCAAAAAATACTTTGTCCAAGTCGGATTTATTTTGAAATGGCCACCATCTTCATAAATAATACTTTTTTACTTATTCATAAATTGGCTTACACTACCAAACATGCTGAAAAGCATGATGAAGTACTCATTGACCTAAATGGCAGTTATCTGAGCAAATAAAAACATTTTACCAATTAAAAAAAAATCTATTTTTACCATTGACTACTCCCGTCCCTGAACGTGTGCATTCTAAAGCACAATCTAACTCCCCATTCATTCAGGAAGTCCTTAAAATGTTTGCTGCAAAATGCTGTCGTTGGTATTTGTCCAATCGTCACTGATCGAATTAAATCACTTGATTCTGTAAATTTTGGGTGGATTTCCAGAAGTTGTAACTATTTTTTTTTTTTGTATTAAAATTTTATAAACATTTTTTATTTGCATTATTCAGACGACTATTCTTATCTTGGTTGTTTTATCTTTTATCTTCTTTTTCTAATAAATAAAATAAAGTCAGTCTCTTTATTGTTTCATTGTCATCGATAGCTTTCTTCCTACAAAATTAATATTTGATTCTGGTTCATAAGATTTCCTTGTGGATCGTTGCAGCATGTTGTTAAGAAATATGTATTATGTATAACTATAGTTTCGTACTTATTACATAATTCCCGCCAATACCATCTATAATACTAACACATAGTCTGTACATGATTATCCTCATTCCCCTGAAGATGGACCCGGATGGGTCTGAAAGTACTTGGGACACAAATCAAAACTATGGCAAATTCATCAACCAATTCCCCTCCAAAACTAAGATCCTGATTTGGACTATTGAAAGGATCTACCAAAGGATATCCAGACATAAGTTGTCGCTTATATTCAACAATATAGATATATATATATATATAAGTCAGTTCATATTATATTCCAATAACCATGGTTTTATTTTATTATTTTTATTTTTTCACATTTCCAAGAAACATAACATTTCTGTGAGATATATTTTTTACGTTCCGTTTCATTTGTTTTGTGCCAAACAACATTTTTATGTCAATATCGTCTCTGCAACACTACAAAATCATCAGAAAAAATTCACTATATATATATATATAATTTTTTTCTTCTTTTCATTAAAATGACAAACATTTCCGTTTTTCTTTCTTTTAACTTTCAGTGCCCAGGCGCAGGGTTTGCTGTGTGAAGAAGCTGGAAATTATGGTGATAATGTAAAATATTGTGGCTACTGTATGTATCACTACAAGAAATTGGTGAGTTGTTAGTGTTGAGAAGTCTAACCTTTTGGATCAACCAATTTTTTGTTAGCCTGCTGAGGTGGTGGCATTTCCAAAGTTTATTTTATCATTCATATGAACTGGGTCTTTTACCTATAATTGTTTATGGTGCTTCTTTTCAATCACCACGGGGGAGGAAAATGCCTTCTATCATATTTGAAATAGTGTTGCATGATCCTTGTAGACTCTCCTTGGCCTTTTGGCTAGGAGCAAAGTATAGTATCTGTTCTAATATTGAACTTCATCTTTTCTGTCCTTTGTCGGTGAAGGAGAAATTTTTTTATTTTTGTCTGAATCCAGAATGCTCTTTTTGGCAAGCTGGATTTTCCCCACATTAAAAATCGACCTTGTGTCTAACTCTGCCCTTGTGGGAAGACAAGTAAACCATGATATTGATATCGATAAGCACAGGAAGACAATCGTATAAAAATAGGGTTTGAGTTTTTAAAATTGTTATTTCATACGTTGTTCTTCACTGTGTCTCCTGAGGAGATAGAGCTTAAACTTCCGGTAATGCTATTTCTCTTGCATAGTGGCTAACACTTGTAAACGCTACATAGTGTTACTTCGTTCAAGTCTTAACTGACTTGACAATGCTACTTTTACATTCGTTTTACTTTTGACATTTTGACCTTGGTGTGTTATGTTCAACAGCAGTTATCTCGTCGGCAAATTTAAGTTTAAAGTCTGGCACAACATCTAGCTATAACGTAAACATGGCTTTCATTAACCCCAACACTAATCCTCAGTACAGAGTGATGGTTGAGAATGCCAGAATCGAGGAGGAGACCCTAAATTCGGATTTGTCTCATAATTCGGTGGCAGTCGAGACCCTGAAATCGGTACTGCCTCATAATTCAGTGGCGGTCGAAACCCTAAATTCAGCTCTGCCTCATAATTCAGTGGCGGTTGAGACCCTGAAATCAGCTCTTCCTCATAATTCAGTGGCAGTCGAGACCCTGAAATCGGTACTGCCTCATAATTCAGTGGCAGTCGAGACCCTGAAATCGGCTCTTCCTCATAATTCAGTGGCAGTCGAGACCCTGAAATCGGTACTGCCTCATAATTCAGTGGCGGTCGAAACCCTGAAATCGGCTCTGCCTCATAATTCAGTGGCGGTCGAGACCCTGAAATCGGCTCTTCCTCATAATTCAGTGGCAGTCGAGACCCTGAAATCGGTACTGCCTCATAATTCAGTGGCAGTCGAGACCCTGAAATCGGTACTGCCTCATAATTCAGTGGCAGTCGAGACCCTGAAATCGGTACTGCCTCATAATTCAGTGGCAGTCGAGACCCTGAAATCAACTCTGCCTCATAATTCAGTGGTGGTCGAAACCCTAAATTCAGCTCTGTCTCATAATTCAGTGGTGGTCGAGACCCTGAAATCGGCTCTGCCTGATAATTCAGTGGCGGTCGAGACCCTGAAATCGGCTCTTCCTCATAATTCAGTGGCAGTCGAGACCCTGAAATCGGTACTGCCTCATAATTCAGTGGTGGTCGAAACCCTGAAATCGGCTCTGCCTCATAATTCAGTGGCGGTTGAGACCCTGAAATCGGCTCTGCCTCATAATTCAGTGGCAGTCGAGACCCTGAAATCGGTACTGCCTCATAATTCAGTGACAGTCGAGACCCTGAAATCGGCTCTGCCTCATAATTCAGTGGTGGTCGAGACCCTAAATTCAGCTCTGTCTCATAATTCAGTGGTGGTCGAGACCCTGAAATCAGCTCTGTCTCATAATTCAGTGGTGGTCGAGACCCTGAAATCGGCTCTGCCTCATAATTCAGTGGCAGTCGAGACCCTGAAATCGGTACTGCCTCATAATTCAGTGGCGGTCGAGACCCTGAAATCGGCTCTGCCTCATAATTCAGTGGCGGTCGAGACCCTGAAATCGGCTCTGCCTCATAATTCAGTGGCAGTCGAGACCCTGAAATCGGTACTGCCTCATAATTCAGTGGTGGTCGAAACCCTGAAATCGGCTCTGCCTCATAATTCAGTGGCGGTTGAGACCCTGAAATCGGCTCTGCCTCATAATTCAGTGGCAGTCGAGACCCTGAAATCGGTACTGCCTCATAATTCAGTGACAGTCGAGACCCTGAAATCGGCTCTGCCTCATAATTCAGTGGTGGTCGAGACCCTAAATTCAGCTCTGTCTCATAATTCAGTGGTGGTCGAGACCCTGAAATCAGCTCTGTCTCATAATTCAGTGGTGGTCGAGACCCTGAAATCGGCTCTGCCTCATAATTCAGTGGCAGTCGAGACCCTGAAATCGGTACTGCCTCATAATTCAGTGGCGGTCGAGACCCTGAAATCGGCTCTGCCTCATAATTCAGTGGCGGTCGAGACCCTGAAATCGGCTCTGCCTCATAATTCAGTGGCAGTCGAGACCCTGAAATCGGTACTGCCTCATAATTCAGTGGCAGTCGAGACCCTGAAATCGGTACTGCCTCATAATTCAGTGGCAGTCGAGACCCTGAAATCGGTACTGCCTCATAATTCAGTGGTGGTCGAAACCCTAAATTCAGCTCTGTCTCATAATTCAGTGGTGGTCGAGACCCTGAAATCGGCTCTGCCTGATAATTCAGTGGCGGTCGAGACCCTGAAATCGGCTCTTCCTCATAATTCAGTGGCAGTCGAGACCCTGAAATCGGTACTGCCTCATAATTCAGTGGTGGTCGAAACCCTGAAATCGGCTCTGCCTCATAATTCAGTGGCGGTTGAGACCCTGAAATCGGCTCTGCCTCATAATTCAGTGGCAGTCGAGACCCTGAAATCGGTACTGCCTCATAATTCAGTGGTGGTCGAAACCCTAAATTCAGCTCTGTCTCATAATTCAGTGGTGGTCGAGACCCTGAAATCGGTACTGCCTCATAATTCAGTGGCAGTCGAGACCCTGAAATCGGCTCTGCCTCATAATTCAGTGGTGGTCGAGACCCTAAATTCGGCTCTGTCTCATAATTCAGTGGTGGTCGAGACCCTGAAATCAGCTCTGTCTCATAATTCAGTGGCGGTCGAGACCCTGAAATCGGCTCTTCCTCATAATTCAGTGGCAGTCGAGACCCTGAAATCGGCTCTGCCTCATAATTCAGTGGCGGTCGAGACCCTGAAATCGGCTCTGCCTTATAATTCAGTGGCGGTCGAGACCCTGAAATCGGCTCTGCCTCATAATTCAGTGGCGGTCGAGACCCTGAAATCGGCTCTGCCTCATAATTCAGTGGCAGTCGAGACCCTGAAATCGGTACTGCCTCATAATTCAGTGGTGGTCGAAACCCTGAAATCAGCTCTGCCTCATAATTCAGTTGTGGCTAAGACTCTGCCCTCTTCCCTCCTTTCATCCCCATATTATGTAGATATACTTCAGATTATTTTGAACATTATAAAGTGATATTTTTAAATGTGTTTATAATGTCTGGACAAAAAGAAAAGGCAACAGTGTTTAGGTATTTTTTTATGAATCAATGAGAAAGATTCTAGGAGGTTATGACTATTGAAGTATCCACTCCAAAGATTCATTATTTGGCCGCAGTTTGTCTTAAATGTGATGGTCCACATGCGCCAAATCTCTTCCCTTCAGCAAGCTCTTCTTGTGAGGCATCTTAGTTAGTTTCGTCGTTCTCTTAGTTGTCAAAGAGACAAATTAATCAGAAAAGCCAACAATTGATTCCGCTTCTGGGCTGAAAGAAACGGCGTGGTGACCCATTTAAAACGTGGTCACGAATGGTGAAGTAGGATGCAGAACTGATCATTGGTCCGTGTATCTACGGTGTTCATTGATGGAATCAAAACTTGTCTTAACCTCAGTAATGGTCTTCCGAGCTTGGTTGGCAGTCATTCGGTATTCAGTGAATTCATTGGAAGGAGCCGGCTCAACCAACCCAAGGTGAATGCTGTCACAAGTCAAGTAATGATAAAAATGAGACTATTTAAAAAAATAAATAAATAAACATATAATAATAATAATGAAGCGTTTTTCTCCTCTGGTGGTCTGGTTGTAAAGAAGCACTTGTTTGTGTTCTTGATATGGAAACGGAAAGGTCCAAGCTTAAAATAATTTTTTAAAAAAAGTAAACAGTGGGCAAATGCCTAATCTTTTTTCTCTTATCTATAAATATCATATGAAAAGCGTGAGTAGGTATTTATTCATCTTCTCACGCTGGCGAGATTGTCAGTTTTATGTGATGGCCCGACAGAATTGTTTCATTTTTTTTTCGTGCTGAGTGCAGATGAAAAAAAAAAAATGCCTTGCTATCTTGGCATTTTCCCACTTATGGGGGATTCCACAAACAGCACCATGAATTGAACCTGAACTTGATTAAAGTTTTACGAAGCAAATCACTATTTTTTTTTAGAATGAGGAGTTAAAATTATTTACATTAATTTTCTTCAGACGATTTTTCTCATTAATGCTGAGATTTTTACTACGTTTGAACCGATGTGCCTTCCGTGTATGGTCCATTTACGAATGATGATGTTTCTTCCGTATTCAGATCCGTTAAACGATTTTGACATGTTTAAAAAAAAAATTTTTTTTTTAATTAATGAACACTTGTGTGTAGCATTACGTAAGCACTCGTGTGGAGCACAACAATGAACTTTCTTATAAACAATTATCTGCAGACGTATGTTATCAGCTTCCACACCCATTTTAAAAAATGAGACTGTCCGATTGCCAAAGATGAAGTTGGTCTCACTAAGGTAAAAAAAATTCTGACTTTACCTATTTCAAAATGGATTGTTCCAAAATCGAATTCTGCCATCTTGTTTAGATTTAAAGACCTACTCGTTGCATTCTTTTGGAGATAGACCCCATAATCATATATTCTGAAACTACATCATTACACATGATACTTGGATAAGTATATTTTATTTTGATCGGGGGAGGGGGGGGGTATGATATTATCGTGAAGTCTGAGTTTGCGCTTGTCATCCATAAAAAGGAAATACAGTATTTTATTTATAGAAATTAAAAATAGAAGTGTTAACATGGGGTTCGGGGCTTGGAGTAGGAGTGCACAGGCGTTTTCATTGATTCCAGGCAAATGCCTGGGTGCCTCGAGGGTGGGGTTAAAGGGTAAAACTCTACTGAAATTTACTTCAATTAATGTCACCTTACTTAGACTCCTTTCCCACCCAATCAATGCAGAGTACATTCTTTGACTGTACCCTAAAAATTGAATAGTTGTTCGAAAACGGAATCTTATTTTCCCATTAAAATTAATGTAAAAGAGATTAATTTGTTGATTCTTATATATAGATTATTTTTTAGATATTTAATGCAGCTATTTTAAAATATAGTTCTTAAGAAAAAAACACAGGTTGATTTTAAAAGCCCCCCCCCCCCTTTTTAAAATCAACCTGTGATCAGATCTTGATTTAAAAGCCGAAGAGTAGCAACCCTGCACAGAACTGTTAAAGTTTCATCAGACTTTATGCTTTGGTTGCCGTCGGCGTGGTTCAGGAATCAAAATTTTGTTAGAAAACCAAGGCATTTCTGCTTTGAATTTTTTGTTCTAAATCAGAATTGTTACGGTTCCAAGATGTTCATGAACCAAAATTTTACTGTATTATAAAATATAATAATAAAAAAAAGTAAAATGTTATTATTGGTTGAGAACAAAAGAACACAGGCTTCCTCATTCAATCCCGGGCATGGCCGGGTCTTCCTGCTACTAGTAACTAATAGAACTTTGGAAAAATATGAATCTCCTCATTTTTTTCGATTTATTGGTTAAATCATACAACTACTGTTCTTCGAACAATTTGTCTATAAAATAAAAACATTTCTTTAGAAAACTGTTTCCCCAGCATTAAGTGACCGTAAAGGTTGATATGCCGTTCAACAAAATAACCCTATCGCTTTATTATACATTATTATAATAGGATAAAAAAAAAAAAAACTTTTAATCATTTAAAACGTTTGCAGGAACTTTTTAATTCCAAATCTGCCAGTAGTTATACTTAGATTATCAATCATCGATAACTGATGCATGGACATTTTTACTTTATATATATATATATATATAGATATATATATATATATATATATATATAATATAAGTGTTACTACAGTTTTAGAAGCGTCGTTAACTGTAGTAACACTTATATTATTCACCTCGGCCAACCAGGGCCTTCACTACAATATCGGACATATAAAAAAAAGAAACTCCCCAAAAAGATCGGAGGAGATCGTAAATCTTCGGCCACGCCGTCAGATTTTTACCAGGAAAAAAAAAAAAGAAGAAATACAATGTCTGTTTACCATGATTATGGTTTGATAAAACCGAAAATTTGGGATTATAAGAAAAGAAAAAAAAAAATGATTAAATAAATTTTCATTTATTGATATGAATTCACACGTCTGTTTACTGGTTTCTCAAAGAAATTTTCAAATATATCTACTACCGACGCTTCTAAAACTGTAGTAACACTTATATTATATATATATATATATATATATATTAGTCTCGGAAGTTTCTCAACCATTAAAACTATATTTTAAAAAAAAAATTTTAAAAAGACCTTAAGTCCGAAGTCGTTCAGTGGAAAATCACTCATGTAAGTCAATTTAATTTTTACAGTTATTATATTAGTTTGCTTCTAACATTATTTAAGGGATCATCAGTTGTTTACCATGAAAAACTGTTTCGGGAATTTAAAAACAAGACAGTATTTAATTTCATGGCTTCCCAGCAGAGTTGATCAGACCCCACTTCCCTTAAAAGACAAAAATATAAACGTTCCGTATACTAAACCTAAGTTTTGTTCCGTATAAATGTTTTGCTAACTAATATTAGTTATTAAAAAAAAAAAAAAAAAAGAAAGTCCTCCTTACCTGTGTTGTTCGTCTGTCTAATAAAATTCATCCGTTACTTAAAAAAATGTTGCATTTTAAAGTGTGTAGATGAATCCATTATATTACTTTTTAGGTGATTAATGTAGTTTTAGTTTTATATTAAAAATATCAAAAATATCAACATATCCAAATATTAAAAAAAAAAAATTTTTTGAATTATATATATATATACATATATATATACTTTTAGTCCTTTTTTCTCCCCCTCCTTCTTCTCCGCCTCCTTATAGAGAGAGAGATAAAGATTTAAAAGCAAACATCAGTGAACATAAATGAACCATACATTCGAAAAAGGTTACAGCATTGCAGCACATCGTTTGAAACGTAATCTAAATATCAACGTTGATGATGGTTTGTAGAAAAACAATGTAAACAGATTAAGATTTCTGTGAAATTTTATGTAATTTTCAAGTTTTTTTTGTTTTTTTTGTTTTTTCTTTCCAAGGTTCACATAGACTTCTAGAATGAAGGTTTAATGTTTGTACAAGTCTGTTTCGAAATAATCAAAATCTACGGAAGGAAGTTGGTTGAAGCAGAATGTTGTATTGACTTCCTTGCTTGGTCTCTATTTTAGTAGTTGGGTTTACAGTTGTTTCACTAGGACTAAATGATATAAAAAAAAAAACCCTAAAAATGTACACAATTTTATTTTCTTTCCTCTCTCCCAAAAAATTATTTTGCAGCAACATGATTTTGATACATATGTGTCGATTATTCTATATTCACTTTCCAAACTAAGTGAATCTAAATTTTTAAAAAAGCACATTCAGTAAAAGTGAGCTTTATCTTATTCTATAATGAGATGATTTGTCTTTAGATAGGCCTAATTTGTAGCCATCATTGTCATTTTTTGAAGGAAAACCATCGTATTTAAATAATATTAAAAAAAAAACACATCTGTGATAAATTATAATTTTGTATTTATAGATTTAAGAAAATATCCATAATTTCTCAAAAGATGTGAAATCTTTTTATGAAATTGGAAATTTTAATTTCCTTCAAATTTTGATCTAATTTTTTATGCTTGTTCAAATTGTCATGAGAAAAAAAATTTTAACAAGTTTTATTTTGAAGTATTATGTGGCAATGATGCAAAATAAGCCCAAAAATGCATCTGCTTGAACTTTGGTTGTTGCAAAATGGTTTCTAATTTTTATTTTCTAATTTTTATTAATTTGCAAGAAGAAATTAAAACAATCTGAAGGTTAGTAAAAAGAAAAAAGTTTAATGCATTCCACCTAATTTTATGTCAAAAATTTAACTTTATGAAAATAAAAAAGAAGTTGTTTTTGTAAATAGATTAATTAAAATATTTAATGAAATTCCTATTTATAAAATGATAGAATATTCATGGCCCATAACAATGATCAATTTCGATCTTTTATAAAACGTTTTGTTTAAAATAAGAAATTATTTAATCTAGAAATATTATTTTCCCTATAAAAATTTCAGATTTTAAATTTAGAATCTCTACAGTCCCTATTAAAAAAAACAATTAAACTCTGATGTGAAGACATTTTATTAATTATAAATAATCTAAATACTTTGTTTTCATAGTCTCCGTATCATTTCATCTCCATTATAAAAGAATTATTACAAGTACAGGGTAACCCGGAAAAAAAAATGCAACCCATGGAATCATTAATAAAATTAATAATCCTTTTTGTAATCCAATCATATTTGTTAAAATTAAACTTTAGTCTATGCCTGATTTGTCCAAGTTTCATTCGTGAATGCCCAAAATGCTCTGCTGAACTGGTCCATGTCCTCTCCAAACTTTACAACAAATGCCTTGCTGAATCTTGCTTCCCTGATAGCTGGAAAATTGCCTCTGTGGTACCAGTCTTCAAGAATTCTGGTGATAGAACTTATTCCCAAAACTACCGCCCAATCAGTCTACTTCCGATCTTTGCTAAAATCTTTGAATCCTTAATCAATCTAGTGATAATCTGGCACCTAGTTAATGCTAAACTTCTATCTGACCATCAGTATGGATTTAGACAAGCACGATCTACTGCGGATATCCTAACGGTCATTTCTGAATGCATATATCATACACTGTACAAGGCAGGTGAAGCTAGTGTGGTAGCACTTGATATATCCAAGGCTTTTGACAAGGTCTGGCATGAAGGGCTTCTCATAAAAATTCACTCATATGACATTACTGGACAAATATTTAATATAATTAAATCCTTCCTAACCAAAAGAAAGATCCAGGTTGTCCTTGATGACCGTTCATCTAAGCAACATAACATAAATGCTGGTGTACTCCAGGGATCTATCCTTGGACCTTGACTGTTCCTGATTTTTATAAACGACCTCTCTGATGACATTTGAGTCTGAGATGGGTATATTTGCTGATGACACCACGCTCTATTCTCGTCATCTGGACAAACCGGAGGCGTATACATCCAAGGCAATGGCTAAATCCTTAGAAAGTGACCTCCAGGCTGTAGTGGAATGGGGTCATAAATGGATGGTAACTTTTAATGCTGCAAAGACAAAGCTACTTTCCTTCAATAACTACAAGAAACCTCTTCAACCACCGATTGCCATGGCAAATAACACCCTACCTGAGAGTTCAACTGTCAAACTACTCGGCCTTACAATCACAGGTAACATGAATTGGAACAAATACATTGAAGACATTGCCAAGGCTGCTGCAAAGAAGGTGGGCTCCCTCTACCGTGCTAGTAAACTCCTTGCACCTGACATTATCCTGTATCTCTACAAAACCACCATCTGCCCATGCATGGAGTATTGTTGCCACATTTGGGCTGGTGCATCATTTTACAAGTACTTCAATGGATTGTGCTCCGATGAACTTGCTGCTCTAGTGCCCCCTCTACATAAATACACTAGACCAACCCAACAATCAGCTAAATCCCATCAATTCACTGTGGAGGTCCCCAGATGCCGGAGAGCCTTCTACTCCAATAGCTTCTTTCCTCGTGTGGTCGGCCGTTGGACCCCCTCCCCTACTCCCTGTTTCTCCGACTGTACCGGCATGCAGAAATTTTAAACTAATGTAAACAAACATCTTGCTGCAGAGCTCCCAACTTAGGGTGACCCCCCCCCCCCCCCACATAACTTACATTCTAATTCTCAGTAGCCCCTTACGTCTACAGTGGCAACCTGCCTTGTTTGGGGTGAACTGTTAAAAAAAAAAAAGTCTTTGTTTAACGCAGTTCAATGATATGCGCACCTGGATACAACGTGCAAAATTATCAATTACTCTGTCAGAATCCTCTCTTAGCACTGCCCGGAGTTGAGCTATGATGCCTCTCTTCAGTTCAGGAATAGTATGG
The DNA here is from genome assembly GCA_963556195.1 of Sepiola atlantica. Taxonomy (NCBI): domain Eukaryota; kingdom Metazoa; phylum Mollusca; class Cephalopoda; order Sepiida; family Sepiolidae; genus Sepiola; species Sepiola atlantica. The sequence goes on along the minus strand of OY744540.1, from coordinate 24,623,299 downwards.
GGATTGTTTTGATAGATAATATCTTTGAAATAACTCCACATAAACATTTAAGGGATTAAGAATTGGTGAGTGTGAAGTCCATTCAGGATCAGACTTCCTACCGATGAAACGATCACCAAAGTGTTCCTGCATATATTTGAATGACAATAAAACAAAGACTGTTGGATATTCATAACTGAAACTTGGTGGACTAGTCAGGCATAGACTAATGTTTATTTGTACTAAATATGGTATAATTGCAGAAAGGATTATGAATTTTTTTAATTGTTTCATGGGTGGCATTTTTTTGGAGGTCATTCTCTACATTGAAATGATTTAGCATTTGATAAGAAACCATTTCCTTTTTTTTTTCATCACACTTGACATTATTTTAATCATCCAACTGTTCAAACTCAACAAGCTATTTCTTTCTCATCGTTGTTACTTTATTTGTGCTCATGATTGTGAACTGTAACATGGAAGCGAATGAGTCATTTTTCATTTAAAAAATTAATTGGATAGGAGTCAAAGCTAGAGACTGAATGACAATAGAAGTTGTTTCTTGTTCAAAGTTATTGACATGTTGTATTTTTCTTATCTTTTACTTATGTTTTTGAGTTTTTTAGATGACGATTAATAATTTGGATTATTCGGACTACTGTTCTCATCTTGGTTGTTGTATTCACAATCTTTTGGCTGATGTAACCTCCGACTTTCTACAGACGCATCTGTTTTTAACCTGTATGCAATTTCAAACTGAACCCGTTATTAAATTCATGGGAGTGGATTGTTCTCATTCTGTTAGCCATGACCAGGTAAAAGTGTTAATTATTATGTTATTCTTAGTAATTATCGCTTGTCATAAGGATTGAACCTTCAACTTCCATAAGACCAAGTTCTAAGTGACAGTTCTCTGGTTGAAGGTTCAATCCTTGCTACTGGCGATAATAAGTAAGAATAACATAAAATTTACACTTCTATCCGGTAATGGCTGACGGAATGAAAAAATCTACTCCCGTGAATTAAATAACTAGTTTCGTTTGAAATTCTGTACAGATTCCCAAGTTTGACCAGATGAACCTGAAGAAGGTCGCAGTTACATTGTGCATTGAAATGTGCATCTAACTTGCAGCAGATTTTTTTGGTTCTGTTTTTCTCTGAACATTTTTGCATTTAGTTTTAGGTTTTATTTTCTTCATTTTATTTTGGTTTTCTTGATTTTTAATTAAATCAAGTTTCTTTTCATAGTACTTTTAAATAGAAATGCACATACGTTCTTAGATGTTAAATATCTTGGTTGTTTTATATGAACGGGTCATGTGAAAACATTACCGTTTTTTTTCTTTGTACAAATGAACTGTAATACTTCACTTTTATCTTTAAGCTTTAATTAAGCTTAAAGACTTCAAAATCGCTTTCAATTTTTTTTTTAGTTTTTATTAAGGAACCACCATTTATCAAGACATGAAAATAAGGGCTAATGAGATAGAGCGACAGTTGAGTGATGATGAATGTTATGAGAAGATTGAAAATAATGAATTGAATGAATAAAATTTTATGACCTATTAGGACAGTTTATGACAAGTGTTTATTGATATTAGATTTGAAGATGATCATATTGTAGCCCTCAGGAAGCAATCTTGTGGCAACGTGTTCCACAGATTGCAAGTTCTTGGAAAGAAACTGTTCATGGAAATGCCATTTGATGTTTGGTACATGGAGGAAGAAAGGAAAGTTCTTTGCAGTGGCAGTAGGAAGAGGAGTTCTTGCTGTGAATGTTTTACAAGGAGGAACCAGAGATTGAAGCTCAGTCGAGCACCTTTCATGGAAAAATGATGAAATAGATAAAGACTAGCAATATCTCTTCTGTGAGAAAGGGCCTTTAGAGAACAGAAGAGATCATCCGCCACTAGATTGCAAAATCAATTTTGAATTCTTTCAAGGCAAGAAAGATTGCTCTGAGCGGCACCTTCCCAGATGTGGCAGTGGTACTCAATCTTTGGACGTATCTGGTTCTCGTAGCACCTGACTTTCATAGGGTCTTGAAGTGAACACATGCCAGATAATTTTTTGATTTATTAACTCTTCAAAATTTCTTACTAAATTTTAAGCCTTGAAAAATGGCAAAAATTTCTGACTTGAATTAAAGTTTAATTGTAAAAGTCAAGTATTATGGTTCATTTCTGCTTATCAACCGAAGAAAAACAATTTTCTCACGTGTCCTTGTTGTATGAAAGAATCAATATCTTCATCACCTCCTCTTATCAAAAAATTTGTCGTGGTGGATTATCAGACATTTTGGTTACTATATTTAGTCACCAATGTGGAATTTCAGTATTTTCTTTAAAAGAATATTTCTCTTAATAAATATAATCTCTTCCAGAATATAAACAGCGTAAATTTTAATGTCTTTCTGATAAGTTCAAGTTTAGGATATTTTCACTTGGAAATTTTAGATCCTTTAATGCATGAATATTTTAGAAAATAGCAAAAGTATTTTCAATGTTTGTTCTCTTTTTATTTCTTTGCTTCATCTCAAATTATAACCATTTTGGTAAATCGATAATTTTAAAGAATAATTTTTATTGTTAGAATGAACAAATTACTGTGAACATTTACTATTTAATTGTTTTTGTATTTATTAGGTTTCCTTATTTATTAGGTTTCCTTATTTGGACACGTTTCTAGGCTCGGTTTTTATGTGTTTTTATAATTAACTATAATTACTTCATTCTTGTTTTGGTAAAAAAAAAAAAAATTTTTCAATTGAAATGTCACCTTTTAATTTGTGTTGTTGATTCCAACTGATTCAGTTAGTAGAATCAGAAACAAAGAAAGTGGCAGATGTTTTATGGCTGGTTGAAAAATTAATCATTATTTTATCCAAAGTGAATACGACCATTCTGACGAAGTTAAGTAAGCCATTCGGTGCCAGGCACTATCGGTACCATTCCGAAAGGGTATGGTTGATTGGTTGGTGCCCTTAAACATTAATGAATCAGAATCGAACCTTTTGTTTTTTAAATCTAAGTTTGTTTTACCCATGAAAGACCACAGATGCTGTCCATTTTACTGCCGTGTTATCATTTGCCCGCACCGTGTTAAAAACACCAGGGTTTTTACCTCTAGCATAGTAAGTACCCTGCTCTGTTGGTGCTGTGTTTTTTTTTTTTTTTTTTTTTTTTTTTTTTTTTTTTTTTTTTTTTGTTTTGCTTTTTGTTTTTATTTGAAGCTTCTTTACAATCACATCAACATAAAAAAAAGGGTTTTTTTTTTTTTTTTTTTTTTTTTTTTTTTGTACGTTGACTCGTTTACACTATAGGAGTCTAAAATATGGGACCACATGGTTTTTGCTCGAATTAACCGTAACCTTAAATTAACAACTTTTAAGCATTTTTATTGGCTAATTAAAGGAAATCTGCATTAAAAAAATGTATGTTTTCTTTCTCGTGTTGCCACCTAGGACTTAGGGTTAGTGTTGGGGTTAAGGAATGAAGGGCATGTTAATTTATAAAAAAAAAAAATTAAAAAATGGTGAATAATTTTCCCTACCTGTTTTAAAACCAAAAACAAGAAAACATCCCTTTCATTAGTCTGTAGTAGTAGTAGTTCTAAAAAAAAAAAAACTTCTATTAGCAGGGGCTGTTATTCTGCATTTTACCAGTTTTTAATCATTATTTCTATATCATACGGGTATCCCCACTCCTTTAATTTGGGATCCTATATTTTAGACCCCTAAAGTTAAAAAAAAAAAAAAAAAAAAAAAAAAGCCGGTACTCCACTAGTAATAAATATTTTGAATCTTGTATTTCAATAGCAAATAAGTAGTGTTTTGTTTTGCTTTTTAATTAAAATTTTATTTAATACATGATAACATTACGGGTTTCAGCCATGTTGTTTGTGTCTGTATTTGCCTGCAGCTGCTGCACACAAAATAAGTTAACTTTTTTACATTTTTCTAATTATTAAATCTATTTATCAGTTTTTGGTAAAATTTAATTATTCAATTTTATTTCTAAAATTCTGTAATTTATTAAAATAAAAATAATTTTTAAATAACTCATTTTTAATTTTTAACCTTTCTCACTTTTATGACCATTTTATTCACCTACTTTTAAAAATAAATTATTTAAAACTTTGTTTATTTTTTCATCTCTATTAAATTTAATAAAATTATGAGACAACTTTGTGTTTTTCTTGCGTCAACATACCTTTTATAATTACATATTGAATTATGTTTTTTATAATTACATATTGAATTATGTTTTTTATTTACTATTAATCGAATATTTATTGAAATCAAAGCTGCAATAATGTAAAATAAAACAAATTAAAAAAAAATAATCCTATTTAAAAAAAAAAAAAAAAATTAATCCTTATCTTCAAGTAGTTTTTAGGCCTTGTCAAGTGGTGACCCTTTAGTAAAAATCGAAAATTAAAAAAAAAAGAATACAAAATTAAATCCATCAAAATGCACTTTGGTTTCTTCGTAAACAAGTCAGCCACTTTAATCCTTTAAAATAGTTGGAAAAAAAAAGAATGACTTATTTTCTGAAAGGAACTTGAAAACATTTAAACAGTCTAATAGAATGTCATTCAAACTGGCTTAAAAATCCTCAGCAAATCCTCATGTATGAAAAAATTGAAAATTTTGGAAGCTGTTTGCATCCAATAATTTGATAGAAATTCCAACAAGTAACAATTAATTATATTTGTTTAACAATTTTGATTTAATTAATAATTTAATGACCAAATTGATCTAATTCAACTTAACTTTAAAGAATCCTGTTTTAGAAATTGGTAAAAAAAAAGCATATTAAAAAAAAAATTTTTTTTCTTTTTCTTTTAAAAATAAAATATGAGAGTAAATACTCCCGGGCAACACTGGGTAGTTTCCCAAATTAAAGGAGCTCTAAAAATAGAGGAGCAAAGTGTAGTATCTGTTCTGATACTGCACTTCATCTTTTCTGTCCTCAGTCAGTGAAGGAGAAATCCTAGACGGAAGCAATTTTTATTTTTGTCCCAATCCAAAGTGACCTTTGTTAAGGAGCTGAATTTTCCCCACATTAAAACCGACCTTGTGTTTAACTCTACCTTCATGGGGAAGCAAGTAAATAGGGACTGAAGAAGCACCCCAAAATCAAAATATGACACAAACATGGCTAAAACCTGTTATGCTATCATATATTAGGTAAAGATTTTGATTTAAAAACCCTTATGTTCGTTATGGAAATGCATGAAGATTCTAGGAGTTTTTGACAATTGGAGGACTCACCTAAAAAAAATTAGCCTATTTAAGAAATAACAAGATGCATTTTGTGGAGTTGTGATTGTAAGGAATCCTCCCCTTCTTTTTTTTTTTTAAATTATAAATTATAAATACTTTATTCAATTATTAGTCACATATAAACTAGGCCCATAACCTCACAGACAGATGTTAGCAAATATTGGCTTGGATTCACTGGTTTTTCTTTTCCTTTTAATTGATTGACTTTTTCTTGACAGCTGACTTGATCAATCTTGTTTGTGTTTATTATATATATATATTATTATTATAATTATATATTGCTAATAAGTTTAGTCATTTTTAGAATTAACATTTTTTTTTACTTAAATTTTTAAATAATGTTTGATCATTTAGCAAGCAACAAATACATTATCTTACATTTTCATTAAAAACTATAAAATGTTACTAGAATTTGAAAACATTTCTTAAGAAACTGTAGATAATGTTTTTTTTTTTCTTAAATCAGTAATTTTAAAATCGGCATCATTATTTTTGTTATCTCATTTTTATTCCTATCTTTGTGGTGTTTAACAACTTATAAATGATCTAATGATATATATATATATAATATATATATATATATATATATATATATATATATATATTTTAGTGTAAATGTTTTTATTTTTACACAATTTGGGCTACATATGTGCAGGCATGTTTTGGCTATCGCCTCATTCAAGGCCAAATTACCTCACCACTGTTGGACTGGCCTGAGGAGGTTTGAATATATATATGTATATATATTATATAAAAAGATAAGCTGTTTTTTTATACCGTTACCATGGTTTCATGCGTGTGTGATCATCGAATAGTCTAGTCTTCAGGGTTGGGTCCCAATTGACTATTTGTTACCATTCCATGGATCTTTATAATCTATTGATAGTGAATTCGACCCTAACCTCGAAGATGAGACCGTCTGATGATCGCGTCTGCACGTGAAACCATGGTAATGATATATATAAAAAACAACTTTTTTATGTAATATTAATCTATCTGAGAAGGCATCAAGCAGTGTATACAAGTGCAACTTAAAACTCTGAACTAGTAAAAAAAAGACGATTCTATCAGTGTGTGTATGTATGTATGTGTTTTAGTGTTTGTATATATATTTATATAATGAGAGAGAAAGAATGTAAATTCTCTTTTATAAAAAGAAAAATTGATCAGCGTGCTCACTTACAGGAGTAAGAGTCCAACAGATTTAAATAGATAAGAGATGGCACTAGATGACAATACCCTGGAGGTAGTAGACTTTTTCTGCTCTCTGAGTGCAGGTGGTGGATGTGAACTCAGTATGGCCACAAGGGTGAAGGCAGTTTGGCAAAATTTAATGAGTTGCTGCCTCTTATAACCTGTTTCTTGGCCTTTTGGCCAAGATCAAAGTGTAGTATCTGTTCCGATGGATACTGCGCACCCCATAGACTGGTATTGTCTTGGCCTTCAGGGCTTGATTTACGCTGGTCTACGGGACAGGACAGTCCTGTGCAGTTCTAGGAGGTCCACCCTCCCAGGCTTTGCCTCCCCTCTTTGGGAAGGAGTAAGTTTATTGCTTACTGCCTGAGGCGCCCCTACCGGGGAATGCCGACGGAGCTGCCCAGTCAATTTTTAAATGGCCAGCTGTCTCTCTTCACATCCATAGTAAGTTGTATATAGCAGGCTTATCGGGCGCGTCATGATATATGGCAGTGAAGGCTGTGCCCTCACCCAGTCGTCTCTCACTCGATTGCAGCGCAATAACATGCATAATTGGATGGATCTGCAACGTGAAATCTGACCAAACCCATCACATCAGGATTTGCTGAAGTGCTGCATTTGCCCGGCATATTGATTATCCTTAGGATGAATCAATTACGCTGGTATGGTCATGTGAAATGTTCATCCTCCTGGATAAACCGTTGCAGAAGCATGGATGGCTTAAATCGCAGGAAGATTGTCCAGCCAAAGGAAACTTGGAAGCAAGTGATTCGACAAGCCCACACAAAATAGAATTTGGAGACAGTTGACCCGCTGAACCATAAAAACTGGAGAGTGGGTCTGCGTAATATCAGAAAACTTCTGACCCTTAGAACACGGGGAAAAGTAACGTTAAATAAATGGAAGATATAGACTGTACCATTGGTTTCATAGTCGGTCCTCCAATAGATTTTTATGAATCTAATCAAAGAGGGTCGCTAATCCTCAGCGTTAGGCTAGAATTCTATCTATCTATATCTCTATCTCTTTCTATATCTCTATCTCTTTCTATATCTCTATCTCTTTCTATATCTCTATCTCTTTCTATCTCTCTCTATCTCTTTCTATATCTCTATCTCTTTCTATATCTCTATCTCTTTCTATCTCTCTCTCTCTCTTTCTATCTCTCTCTCTTTCTATCTCTTTCTATATCTCTCTATCTCTTTCTATATCTCTCTATCTCTTTCTATATCTCTCTATCTCTTTCTATATCTCTCTATCTCTTTCTATATCTCTCTCTCTCTTTCTATATCTCTCTCTCTCTTTCTATATCTCTCTCTCTCTTTCTATATCTCTCTCTCTCTTTCTATATCTCTCTCTCTCTTTCTATATCTCTCTCTCTCTTTCTATATCTCTCTCTCTCTCTTTCTATATCTCTCTCTCTCTCTTTCTATATCTCTCTCTCTCTCTTTCTATATCTCTCTCTCTCTCTTTCTATATCTCTCTCTCTCTTTCTATATATATATATATAAGCTAGGAAAATATATTTATGGCAACTAAGCTACACAGAGGCTCCTGCGTTTCATCCCCGGGGGGAATCTTCAGACTAAAATGCATTTTAGCCTGAAGATTCCCCCCGGGGATGAAACGCGGAAGCCTTTGTGTAGCTTAATTGCCATAACTTACTACCTAGCTCTACTTACATATCGAGTACTGTTAAAGTAAATACTGAAAATTGATACATAAAAAAATTATATCTCCTTATAAAATTTTATGTGGATACATGAAATAGTAATATATATATATATATATATATATATATATATTAATTTTATCTCTTGTTCGGTATACTTAAAGCTGAGATTTCTTGCTCTGGCTAAGGATTTATCCTCTCCATGTATTGAATTGATTAGTGAACTCTTTAACCAGAAATGCAAATCTATTTTGTTTATTTCAAACAGAACCTATAATAACGGCCTTTTCATATTAAGTTGTTCAATATCTACCATTTTTTATTTTATGTGAATCATAAGTTACTTGCTGCAAAGCTTGACCATTCTTTAAAACAAAATGGTTCTTAAAAAGAGTAGCAAAAATGTTGATGCTGACTATAATAAATTACTGATTAATTAGAAGATGATTTATTTTTCACCAAACTCTCGGCCATTTTGTGTCGATTCATCTCCTTCGGGTTATATGTCTTAATTCCACATGCATTCTGATTTCTGGCAATGAAGAGTTTGCTTGCTACGTAGTTGACCTTTGAAAATTTTTGATTAATTTTTTTTATGATTTTGAGATTATGGCAATATGAGTTTTAATAATCCTTTACAAATCAACAAAGGGGGAAAAGCACTTGACCTCGCTGAAGCAGGAAAGAAAAAAAAAGGCAAGTTGAGTGTTTTACTTTACTTTTTGCTTGTGCCTTTTTTTTCTTTCCATCGGTTGTTTTCTTTTTTTTCTCTCTTTTTTTTACTATTTTTCTTTCTTTTTTCTTTTGTAAACTTTTTCTTTTTCCCCTTTTTATTTTCTTTTTCTCTTTTTTATTTTCTTTTTCTCTTTTTTGTTTCCTTTTCTCTTTTTTGTTTCCATTTCTTTTTTTTGTTTCCATTTCTCTTTTTTTTTTCCATTTTTTTTTTTTTTTTTTTTTTGTTTTTTTTTGTTTTGTTTTGTTTCCTTTTCTCTTTTTTTTTTGTTTTATTTCCTTTTTCCCTTTGTTTCTTTTTTTGTTTTTGTTTTCTTTTTTACCTTGTTTTTTTTTTTTAAATAATTGTTTTATATATATTTAAGGGTGTGGTTGGTGGCCATTGTCATTTCTTTTTTTTTTTCTTTTCTTTTTCTTAAATGATTCCTTGCTTAACATAGATTCTAAAAAAACATCTTCATACATCCATAACCCTTGCTTGAATATTAAAAACAATTTATTTTTCAAATTAACAACGGTCTGAAGAAATATCTAGCTTTTCTAGAAGAATAAGAATGATCGCTTAAGTTGTTTCTTAGGCTTTCCTTTTTAAATCAAAGTATCTTCATAGATCTCCTAGGTTAATCCGGAAAAAAGAAATCCACACAGAAATTGACAGAATTAAATTTAAAAAGAAAATCACATCCATTTTTAGAACTGATTACATAATAGATCAAAACAAAATGGTGTGCGTAAGCCACCGTTTATAAATCTATAAAGCCAGCATTCACCGTGCATGAATCATTGTTGCCACATCAACCACTAGCCTCTCCCTTTTGGACAGGGTGCAAAAAAGAGTTTCTAACCTAATAGGTCCCACCCTGTCTGCCAAACTCTACCCTCTGTCACATCGCCACAGTGTTGCATCCCTGTGCTTGTTCTACAAGTACTTCCATGGAATGTGCTCCGATGAACTACTGCACTTGTACCCCCTCAACGTAAATACCCACAACCCACTCGACTAGCAGCAAACTCCTACCCATTCACTTTAAAGGTCTCTAGATGTTGGAAAATGTTCTACTCTAATAGCTTCTTTCCTCGAACTGCTTGCCTTTTGGAATTTCTTTTCTGCTCCCTGTTTCCCCAACTGTACCAACATGCAGAAATTTAAATGTAACAAACATCTTGCTGCTCAACTCTCCACTCAGGTTGATCCCTTATAAATTTGGCTCCTATCATCGTGGCTGATTACACTTCAGTGGCAATACACCTTGTTTTGAGGGAACAAAAGTAAAAATATATATATATATATATATATATATATTTTTTATTTTGGTACAGAAAAATTAGTACAACATTCGTACCGTCGGTTTCAAACACGGAAGGACTTAGCCATCCGGCTCTCTTCAGCTTCTGTTGTCATCTGTTTCGGAAATGTGAAGTCACGTGTCACTCTCGTTTGGACGCGTTATTTGCTTAGAGTGTTGTGTATGTTTGTTTAAATTTAGTGTAAGGAAGGTTTTGAAAAAAAGGGGGAAGGTGAAAAGTAACAGTTGAAATTTAAACCGGAGGAGAGATATAAAAAAAAAAATAAAAAAAATGTTTCTATATAATTCCCGTGAATCAATATTATGAGTATCGTATATTTGGCCGTTACTGTTTTGGGGTTTAATGATGTGTGTTCTAAAAGAATTAGGGAGAGAAAATGGGTTTAAGGATTAAAGAGGTTAAAAGTAACTCCATTAATTAATTTCGTGTTTAAATCCTGGATTAAAGGACTTTAAATCAATCCCGAAGGAATTTAAATAAAGGTATCATCCGGGCAGTCTAAGGGCAGTAACTCTGTAGGGTTTTTAAATGGTTTGAAACCGTTTAATTGGATCTGTTTGAGAGATATGGGAGATTAGTATTATGACCGAGAAATGGTGGAGATTTTTATATATATATATATATATATATATATAAAGGTTTATAATCTAATTGCTTGTGCAAGTTGGGATGTTATTAATGAAATCTCCAATGGTTCCAAGATTCATCCCAGTAGATTTTTCTTAAAAAATATTAAAGAAATTGTATGATTTTTTTTTAATACAATTTTTACAAAATTCAGAGATCTATGAAGTAACTTAATTTCTCTAAGGCGCCTTAGTTTAGTTTGATTTCTTTTAATATAGAACTAACATTATAGGGAGGAAAAGACTAACCTAAACCCCCTTTTTTTTCTCTCTCCAGACTCTACATTCATCGTTTGTGTCTATAGGTTTATGATTCAATCAGTAAATTCTCTGACCATCATCATACGGTGGCACAGTTTTATGCATTCTTGCATTAATAACAAAGATTATATTGTTACGCTTGTAGCATTTGACTCAAACTTTGAACACAAAACAATGAATATAAAGTCAAATAAAACAAACACTTTTTCACCAGATCACTCATCAGTGAAGGTTTCTTGCTGCATTTCATGTTTTCTTAAATTATGTCTCTCATCATCCTTATAAAGAAAAGTGAAATATTTACTTTAAAAAGATGTTATGGGGAAAATCGTGTACCCTGATAGTCTGTTGAACAGTGAATGTATGCGGGTCATGCCTCGTTCTTTGCCTTTTAAGAACACAAAACACTTGATGTTCAGTATTTGACGATATTTCTGGAATGAGTTGCTGTTTTGTTTCGGAATTTTTGAAAAGAAGATTGATAATTTGTATTTGGGATATCTGGACTACTGTTCTCGCCTTGGTTATTATATTCACAGCGTTTTGGCCGATGTAACCTCTCTCCCCCCCCCCCCCCCCGACTTTTTCCAGGTGAATTTTTTTGTATTTGGGAAGCGTCTAGATGAACATGAGATTATTTATGTCGAATTGGAAAAACCTGTACAGGATTTTGAACTGAACATTTCATTTAATCTACATTGTTCTCGTCCGTTAACCATGACTGGGTTGAAGTGTTAATTGGTCCCCTGATTTATAAAATTGGGGGACTTATGTTTTGAGGCATGTCCGTCCGTCCATCCGTCCATCCTGATTTTTCTCCGCAACCATCCATTGAATTTCTCTGAAATTTTGCATGAAGTTGTAAATTTGGTCAGGTTAGAAAGTGATATTCTCCGATTTTTGAAAAAAAATCTGGTTAGCCCCCCCCCCCCCCCCCCCCCCCGGGGGGGTCAAAAGGCCCCGAAATGGCAAAAAAATGACATTTTTTTGTCCCATAACTTTTCATCCATCCATTCAATTTCTCTGAAACTTGGCCAAAACGTAGAGGCAATTGTTCCTAATAGAAAATAAGTATCGCTGACCTTGGAAAAAATCTGGTTCACGCCCCCAGGGGAGCAAAATCCCCCAAAATGGCAAAAAATGACCCTTTTCTCCCATAACGTTTGATCCATCCATTCAATTTTTCTGAAACTTGGCCAAAATGTAGAGGCAATTGTTCTGGATATAAAATGAGCATCCTTGACCTCAGAAAAATTCTGGTTCGCGCCCCCAGGGGGTCAAAGGGGGGTCAAAAATGCCCCAAATTGCCCAAATTTATTGCATTTTACACTCGCCACATCGAGTCACATACAGAGGGGGACCACGCACGTGCGGCTTGTTATTATGTGATTCTTAGTTATTATCGCCTGTAGTAAGGATTGAACCTTCAACTTCCATAAGAATTAAATACAATATTGGAACCAATAATTATAAATAATAGATTAAAAACATCAGTAAGAAAATTGTAATATGAGTAACGGTAAAAAAAAAGTAAAATAAAATAATTCTAGAGTAATAAGTAATAATAATACATGTATAGATATATGGCCTAATCATTGGTTAACACTTAGGTCGAAGTGGCAGTCTTCTGAATATTGAAGGTTCAATCCTTACAACGATAATAACTAAGAATAACATAAAAATTGACACTTCTGCCCGGTCGTGGCTGATGGAATGAGAACAATCTACCCTCTGGATTAAATAAAGGATTCCATTCGAAATTCCGTACAGGTGTCCGTGTTAGACATAAAGATTCCCATGTTTGAAAAGATACACCCAAAGAAAGTTAGAGGTTACATCGTCTGAAACGTGAAAATTAGTGTTGGGTCGATTCATCGGAATTGGGGAATCAGAAAGATCAGAACTTTTTTGGGATATCAGAATCGGAAAAATTTGTGCCTGATTTCCAATGCAAAAAACGATTTTTTTATTTTTTTATTTTTTATTTTATTTTATTTTTTAAATTTTTGTTTAAAACTTAATTTACTATTGCTGGTACTAATGATATTGATTTTAAATTACCAGTAAAACTAAAATATAGAAATCCCCCCCCCCTCCCTCCTCTACACACACAAGTGTTTTTTTTTTTTTTGCACTTGCGAAAATATATGCACATAAGGCGATGAGTTTTAACGGTAATCGGGAGGGGGGGGTCAAAACAAAACAACTCTATAGCAAAATATTTAGATTTAAAAAGAATCAGAATCGGGAATTTAAAACGAAATCAGGGGGAAAATATTGGAATCGTCCTATCACTGGTGAAAATACCAACCAAGATGAGAATGCAAATTATCAATCCTCATCTCAAAATTTCCAAAACATGGCAGCAACGAAGAAGAAAACATTTTTAATCTTAAAAAAGTTTAATTTTTATGAAGCGTTTTGTTTTGTAAACTTTGAAGATTTATAAATAAATACATAGTTTTATTTATAAAACTTTTTTTATTTAAGTAAAATGTATTAACAAATATTAAAAAACATTTAGATAAAAAGATGTACAGATATGGTGTACCACAATTTGAAAAAGGTATTTAAAAAAAAAAATATTGGATATTATATTAAAAAATTTTTTTTTAAATATTGAATTTTTTTGCTATGAAACCGGAGGTTAAAAGTAAAAGATTGGTGTTAAGACAAAATGTGTCGTTTTGGTTATTACTCATTCGGGAGTACCTCAAATCCATTTGATCCAACTTTATCGTTGTGTCACACTCGGAATTTCACTTTTATTGTAATGCATGGTGAGAAACATAATTATCATTTATAAATTGCCCAACTTTTTCCATCACGTATTGTAAACTTTTTAAAATGATTTTGTTTAACAGAAAAGCATTTAATCTTTATATTAATAAAATTATGAGACGACTTCATGTGTGTATGCGTATGTGTGTGTCTTACATCAACATAACTTTCATCATTACTCACCGAATTATTTTTTTGTTTACTATTAATCTAATATGTATTGAAATCAAAAATTAAATAGCGTTAGAAAAAATAAGATTTAAAAAATCCTATAAAATGTAATTATGAAATTAAATCCATCAGAATGCATTTCAGTTTCTTTGTAAACAGATCACTCATTTTAATCGTTTGCTAATAGTTGAAAAACAAAGTTAATTATTTAGGTAATGTAAGCTTTTAGTCAATGTTCTCGTGTTTTCTAATGACTGCATCAGAAAATTGGAGTTCCCCAAAGATTTTCTTAACGTCTCGTTGAAATTCTAAATTCAGAGCCCCATTCCTGAAGAAATTATCAAAAAATGGTTAAATGTTTTTTGTTTTTTTTTTGTCATTTAAATATTTTTACCTTTACTTTTGGTCAGATTGTTAGGAAATTTGACTGTACAACTGGAAAAACATTGTGTATTAATGACTAAATATATATAAATAATTAAAAAAAATAGGTATACTTGCTAATACTTGTATAAAGCCATTAGTGCCCAAGTTTTATTCTTTATTTTTCAATCTTTTGTAAATGCAATATTATTTGATATTAAAATTACTTTCAAAGATTTACTTGGCTTTATAGTATAGGTAGAGCATTCATTTATACTATACTAGCAAGACCTGTGTGCTAGCGTTGCCCGGGGTGGATAGGTAGAGAATTCATTTATACTATATATAAATGTGAGTTGGTTATAAATATTGCATACCAAGGAAAGTTTGATTTAATAGCATATGAGACTGATTATATCCTTCCACTCTAGATTTTTACAGTATATTGAAAACCGAGACATCAGTGTTGTCAATATACATCAGACAATAGGTGTAAGATTTGAAAGAGAATCCAATCTTTATGACTAACTATAGATATCTCTGGAAAAATACAGATGTTGCTGAAATAGGGTTAATTATTCTTCTGATCCTAAGGAAAAGGACCATGTGCGCTAATTGGTTAATTATAATTAACCCAAAAGAAAATGGAATGTTTGTGATTTTTTAAAGCACTTTAACAGCATCGATCCTTTTCAGTATACCAAATAATTTTAATCTATTTGTGATTGACAACGAAATTAAGAGAAAAGTAAAAAAAAAAATTAAAAAAAAAAGTGGTAGGTGGGGCAGTCAATGATCAAAACACAGATGAAAAAAAAAAAAGATTGGTGGACAAAGCTAGTTTGGTTCAGAATAAAACAAAATATGATTGGATAAAATTGGAATCGTTTGTTACATATTCTTGGTCTTTTGTGTTGTTTTATTGTCTTTGTTGTTGTTTATTGGTTGCTTTTTGCTTTCTAGAATCTGTAATTAAAGCAACATAAGATAATTTTAAAGTCTTTTCCGATTTGTTTTTGATAAATGTTTTTAAAAATTAGATGATCAGAATACGATAATCTCAGTAAAAATAAAATAAAAAAAGGATGGCTGTACTATGAGGTACAATGGTATAATTTATTCCGGCCTTTTTAGCCCTCAGAAACATGGCATCATATTGAAGACAAGAAAATATGGTAATAGCCATCAATGTTTTTGTTCTTTTTAAATAGCAGAACCTTATTAGCAAAGTTTGTTCGTTCATTCTTTAATACATCTATTTAGAAGGAAGGGTAAAGTTTATTTTATTCTATTTTTCTTGGTTTTTCCAAGTAAAATTTGGATGAGATTTGAATAAATGCTGCCTTATTATATTTTCGTAATGTAGATGTATGCGTTTGTTATTCTTGTGCATAAGTCTCTGTTGTCTTTCTTATAAAATGGTGGCCATTACTTTTAATTGGAAAATTAATTGTGATATATTTTATTCATCTATTTAATAATCCCAGTTGGAATGGACATCTATCATTTTTTGTTTTTTTCCTCAAGCGACGCTAAAAACACATTGCAAAATATTCATAGTACGAAAATACTACGCCTCTTTGCTAAATGTCATGTCATTAAAACAGTTTCTGCTTCATTGTATTTTAGATGTAGGTTTGTTTATGAAGTTAGTCATGCATTTCATATACATTTCATATTAAAGTTACACATTTCATATTAAAGTCACACATTTCATATTAAAGTCACACATTTCATATTCAATTATGACTAACCAGCTGTATCTACCACCCAGTGTTGCCCAGGATGCAGTGAAGTCATTTTAGTTTTTATTTGTTTGCACATTTTTAAACTTAAGGTTGACAATTCCTATTATATTCTTCAATTTAAAATTAGTTATACCCCATCCTGATTTTTATTTTTAGGTGATTATTTAAAAAGGTTTTGTATTAGCAGTTGTCTGGGTTGGACTAAATAATTTTAAAAATAAATTCGAGCCAAGTAAGTTATTATACAACAATAACAAATAAAAACTTGTTAGAAACAAAGTTTGATTTGTTAGATTAAATGCTGTTTGGGTTTCACTTTGAAAGTCTTAGTCCCCTTTTCGTCTCGGATGCCATAAAGATCCCCTTTTCATCTTGGATGTCATAAGCCCCCCCCCCCCTCATCTCGAATGCCATAAGCCCCTCCCCCATCTCTTTCATCTCGAATGCCATAAGCACCCCCCCCCCTCCCTTTTCTATCTCGGATGCCATAAGCCCCCCTTTTTACCTGAGACAAGTAAATATATGCTCCCTCCGGTAGCATATTTTTGCTAGCCTTAGAGGATGGTATCATGGTAAAAGAACATATACTACTACACTACCCTCTAAAGGAGGAGGTAATGCCTAGTAAGATGGTATCATGACAACAGAACAAATACTACACTACCCTCCAAAGGAGGAAGTAATGCCTGGAAGAATGGTCTCATGACAACAGAACAGATACTACACTACCTATCTCCATTGAAAATATTACAGTAGATTTCCGATTGAATCAAGCTCTCTTTTTTTTTTCTTCTTCATTCATTCATTCATTCATTCATTTAAAAATGTCGAGTCATAAAATTTTTTTATGGTTCCTTGGCCTTTTATCTAATCTCAAAGTGTAGTATCCACCCTGTTGGCTGGGCCTGTAGAGTTCGCCAACTGCATCTCTGCAGAGGGGTAAGATTCCCCCAATGGGGCCACCTGTGTGCAGTGGGTGGCGATCCGTGATGTCTGAGGATGGGATCCTAGTGGCTGAGCAGCCTACTGATTATAGAACAAAAGGTCATTGGCTGCAACACTCCACTTTGACCCTTACCAGACTCGACGGGCCGTCGGAGAGGCCCGATCCGACCAATCGGCTGGTCACAAAAAGCCCTAACAAAAAAAACAAAAAAACTTGTGTCTAAATAAAACTGCCAATATAAACCTTTTATATAAATGGACTTACCAAAAAGTAAAATAAACAAAATAATAAACTAAATATATGAGTGTTAGGCGGCAGTGGCTCAGGGTCAATCGATTCTGGGTAAGAAAGCAACAACATGGCTGCATACACCTGAGAGGAATCCCTGTACTTGGCCAGTGAAGCTTACTGATTGCAGGTGCTTGTGGCTTCCCCAGATGAAAGTATACTCTTCCTGTAGCCCTGAGGTGACCATATAAATGGTTGAAAGGTCGTTAAACACGAACAAAGTGTAGTATCTGTTCTCAGCAACATCAGCCATTTTTATTAATGCCGTAAATTTCAACTGGATGTTTTTATGTAAATTACCTCCCTTAAAAATGAAATTCTAAGAAAGTTTTTAAACCGTTATCCTTTTTTATATTAAATCGCATTAATTACTATTATTAATAATTACAATATTACTCTCGACAAAACTATTCCGTATATATAAGAAAATGACAATATAAATTAGAAATGTATATTACAGAATATTAATTTATTAGAAAGTGTTTATAAAATAAATATGCAAATTAAGAACACCTATAGATGTTTGTGTTTTCAGATTACTGTATATATATATATATATGATTATTTATATATATATATATATATACTAATGATAATAGAATTAACGATAAATGAAGTATCGTAAAGTGATCTATCGCGATAAAGTAAAGCTCAATACGTTGAGTAGAGCAATCAATTTTAAAGGAAAGATGAAGATAAAAAATTGCATAAAATTAGTACAAATTTTATTACATCGATGGTTTTTCAAAGATAAAACTCTTTTCAGCGGAGGATAAAATTTGGTAATGTGGTATTTATAATAAATAAATGTTACCTAGTTCCATTTCACTTTGAAAAATTGAAGAATAAAAATAAAAAGGTTGGGGATAAAGAAATAAATGGCCGAGAGGGAAAAAAGTTAGCAGTATTGAGTAGCCATTTTCGAAGACAAAAGGGGACGCTATGGTGCAGATAGCAAAATAGCAAAAGTTTGTAGATTTGGAAAAAGTTTTATAACAATTTTTACAGGGTTTCAAGTAAAATGTAGAGGGTTAAAAAATATCTCACTTGGTCCGTAGGGATTCGTACTCTGTTATGTGTGTGTGTGTGTGTGTATATATATATATATATATATATATATATACACACACACACACAGTATTTCAAAATGTTGTGTTGTCATAGAATTTTTATTGATACCAGTCGAAAAATACTCCCTCGAGGATCAGTCTGACAGAGGGTGGGCCATTGTGGTTTCTTCTCGCCCTTTTCTGTTGGGCTGAGGTATTTGTTCGAGGTAGTCATAGGAGGTCCATCCTTCAAGGCTTTACTTTCTCTATGGTTTATGGCCAATCACTTGAAGCGCCCCTACCGGGGGGAATGCCGACGAAGCTGCTCAGGCATTTTTTACGGGGCCAGAGTGTGCTGCCTCTTGTGCGCTGGCCTACCATCCCCACCTTCCAATCTTGTGCCACATTTTTCCGCGGTAAGAGGGAGGTAGATACTTGTATCATAAAATTATAATACAAAGACAATCAGTCCGACACTTACTGTTAGGCTGAGGTGTATGGGTCTGTAAAATCCTGGGAGCTTTACCTCCTCTCTGAGAAGGGTTTTATTTATTGCTAATCGCTTGAGGCACCCCTACTGTGAAATGCTGACTGGGCTGCTGAGGCATTTTTTTGTAGGCCAGGGTGCGCTTATTCCTGTCCGCTAGCTTATCAAAAGCAAACCTGACGGTGTGTCTTTGCTCCTTGCAAGGAGGTAAATAATTGTTTTGTCATAGAATGAAATAAGCATAATCCATTTTGATGTTAATATAGTAAGGATAGATGAAATAAAAACTTTTGCATTTATTCATTTAGATATTTCCTATTAACAATGCCACCTACTGGTAACTTTCTGAATCAATTTAACAACCTCATCTTAACCATTAATTTATTTTCTGTAATGAAAATACATTTTTAAGGCTTGATTTATATTTTAAAACCAAAGCAGTTTTAGTTTCCTGTAAAATGCCAGATATTATTGCACATTTAATATCATTTTAACATTGTGATTACTAACATGTTATTTTTTATTCGTCTTCATATATAATAGAATTTCTTTGTATGTTCACCAGTTATTGTATAAGAGGTTGGGTATCTTAAATGCCACCTTCTGCATGGTTGAATACTAATCCAAACCTTTTATTGCGAACCTCAAAAGATTACAAGTCATTTTTTGGCGATGAGGAGTTGTCATTATTTTGTTTATCTTTGGACTTATTGTTCTAGAGAACCCGTGTTAATATTTCTATATCTACTACATTTCTTCCGAGGTGACCTCCAGCCTCCTTTCAAAAGTAGGGTTCATTTTAAGGTGATGGTTTTTCTTGTAATGTAAATATGATTGTTATTCCACTCTAACCCAGAGTGATAGTTACCTGTCAGGGTCCCATCAATGAGTTAAATAGAATTTGCCTCGGACATGACACTAAACTGCCTCGGACATACTTCGTGTTTTCCTCTACCTCACTCTTAAATCCCTATCCCCCCCCTCTTTTTTTATTTTGCCTTTCATATTTCTCAACCCTGCCAACTACTCAAGCGTCCCCTCCCCCTCACTGTCTTGGAAGATGAGCCCCCAAATTGGGAGCTTTGGGGAGTGAAGTCACCCTAATTACTGCTACTCTTATGTCCGTTCTGACCCAAAGTCGTAGTACCTATCTAGTCACCAGCTCTAGGTTAGAAATAGAAATTATCGTTTACAGCCGATTTGTTTACAAAATATACAGCAACAAATCAATTGTATAGAAAACCAGGTATGGTTTTGTCATAAAATGACCCACATGATGGTTGACATGCCGTAAAACTCAGCAATCTATCATATAGTAAGTAATTGTCTGTTATATGTTGGTGTTTTAGTACTTAAATCTTATAAACTGATGATTTTCGTGCTTAAACACTCAATCGCGTATAGCGTGACATAAGCAGTTATATGGAGGGAGATAGGAATGTTTTTATGAAGGTTTTTTTTTTTTTTTTTAAATCAATATTCCCACATTGAATTCATATTTGTACCATGTTGATGGATAATTCAATATGAGTACATTGTTGTTGTTATGATGATCATGTTTTGATATTTAAAATGCTGTGAGTATCCCGAACTCCAGGTTGGACAATACCAGACAACCTGTCTGCTCTCCATGCTGTCCGATTCAAAGAGATGATATCGGTCATGTTGCATGCAGTCAAACCACTTTTTACGCAATCAAATTGGGTCTTCCTCGGTCTACCATGCTCTCTAGTGCCGGGGGTATCCAGCCGTGTTATGGCATTGATGCAAGAGGTGGCACGCAGTACATGGCCAAACCACCCGAGACGCTGAGTGCATAAGCATCTATAATTCTACCTATATCAAGTTTCTGATCAAGCGCTGTTGAAGGGATACTTTTCCTCAAGTTTGCAACCTCACATAGATTAAGAAAAAAAAAAAAAAAAGTAAAGGATTAAAAAAAATCTTCATGTTCTTGGTGCAGCATTTTGGCTGGGTGGGTTGACCGGACTTTTTACGTCATCTGCACAGCATCTCTGACCAAAGCGTTATATGCATGGTGGTTATACGCGAGCTCCACTGAGATTGCAATCCAGTTCCTATTCCATCGATGAGGACCAACTTGCAGACCAGAAGGCCTCCTTGATGGTATTTGCCCAGGTTTTCAGCTGTCCATCAACACATTTGCACCAATTAGGTAATGGAGGCAGAAGAATAATGTCTTGGATCAATTCTCCTGCTTGACGATGAGTAGCATGAAGAAACTACCAAAGACATTGCTGCAATAGTGTAGATTAAAGTGGTTGCAGATTCAGTCGTTGACGCCGGCTGGTTACTGAGACACTCTGTTGATGGGATGGCAGTGCAGGTTGTTACGAAGAATCGTTCTTGAATACTTAGAGTATCTGTTGGTTGGCAACCCTCATCGGTCAAGTTTCACAGCCGTAGAGGAGGATGAAATGCAACAGAGTGTTTATTAATTTAAAAAAGAGAACATAAGTCAATTGTGAGACTGCATACCTTCATCTGACAATATAAGAATGGGACAAAGTCTTATCCGTCCCTTCTCCATGCTGTATGAAGTATTCCCGAAGATATGCCATAGAAATGTTGATAACTCAAAAGCTATTTATCTGATCAGCGTGAAAATTTGCATGGTAGTTACTGATATCAAAGAGTATCGGATCAGTACATCAAATTTGGAAAAATCTGAAGTTGAAATTCCCTCAAAATTCCATCTATGACTGAACTTTCAAGGTTATACAAGGTGCAGGACTTCATTGACTACAATATGGGCCAAGTAGCGAGTCTCTACGATAAACATATCTAAAGTTATCGCAAAAAGTGACTTTTACCTTTTCCTTGACGATTAATCTAGATATCCCCAAATTAAATCAGTTCTAAGTTCGACTATGACCAATATTTTGATAAAGTTTGTGATTGGTTTAGCGATGTAGACACCAGACTGTACACAACTAAATGAATTAATGAACTTGACCGAAAACATAATCTTTGAGTTGGAGGTAATAAACCGTAATCTCATTTTGAGTACATAATAAATGTCAATGTATGCAAATATCAACGTCAATCATATTTATATTGCAAGAAAAACGTCATCGTAAATGAATATCTTATAGTTTGCGGTTAGTCCACTTTTCATATATATATATATATATATATATATATATATATTATTTAATAAATTTAATAAATTTTCTGAATTTGTTTTAAAAAAACTTGATTTTTTCATGCAATTTTTTTCTGCCCATTTTCAAAACATACATTTTCTCTTAATAAATTTGAGATGTTTTTAAAGATGTTTTCAGTGATTTCCCCCCCCCCCCATTAAACTTCACTAAAAAAACTTTTTGAAAACAATCTTGAATTTATTCTCAAGAGAAAATGCATGCTTTGAAAATCGGCAGAAACAATTGTATAAATAAAAATGTTTTTTTGTTTTTTTTTTTAACAAATTTTGAACATATATTATATTTGGAGCTCTACATTATACATTAGTATATACACTATTGAGCTATACATCCAACTTTTATTTGAATTTAAAGGAATTTTAATATATATATATACATGTATATATATATGTATATATAGCATGGGTCACAAGTTAGTTAGGAAAAAATCAAGTGCTCAATCGTAGATTCTACAAGAGGTAATATAAATTATTTTATTTAAATACTATACATTACAGTGTCTGTTGGGGATACCCGGGTTTCATCAATGTGGTCATCCTAGATTTAGGATAAAATCCAGCTGGTCACTGCAGAAAGATTCTTCAGTCCTCTTTGGTATCGTGGAGTTAAGAACGAGTCATCCACTCACAAGCTTAAATATTCCCACACGCACGCTATAGAATATGTAAACAACATTTCCACACACTTTCCCAACAGACAACTGGCCTAAATAAATAATAAACAAAAATAAAGAACCTTTTTAAATAAACGATCTTTTAATAAACACCCCCCTTCTGAGTTAAACAAAAAACTAGAATTTTTATGGGAGAACGGAAAAATGAACATTGTCAAACATAAGTCTGCTCAGTTCTTAACTCCAATTTTGGAACCTTCGATACCAAGGAGGTGTTGACAAATCTTTATGTGATGATCAGCCAGATTTTATCCTAAATACAAGATGGCCAGATTGATGAAACCCTGGTACCCCAAACAGACATTGTAATGTATAGTATTTAAATAAAATTATATATATATATGACTTAATGCATATTATTATTATGTGAATATGATTATGTAAATTATTCTGTTTTCTCTTGTTTTTTTGTGCGTCTCAAGTTTATGGTTTTATGTATTTTTTTTTTTGTTTGTACCATTTTTTAATTTGTATACATTTAAAAGTTTCTTTGTTTGATTCTCTGAATGCTGAATATATATTTTTCTTATCTAAGACTAGCTGAAGTACCTGTCGACACCAGGTTTCTCAAACCTTTCTCTTCTACAAGTCAGTTAAATCGCAATAAAAAGTGCATTATTCAGGTTTATGATGATTAAAATATCAGCTAGGAAATAACTTGAACGCTATAGCAAAAAAAATAAAACAATTGTCTAGTGTGAGATTTGAACCCTGAAAGATGACATAAAATATTGGAACTGAAGGCGAATGCTTTATCCACACGGCCACCGATGAAACACAAGTATTTTATCTTTTTAACCGATTTAAACTGTATTTATGAGTTTGGCATAGGGAGACAAAATTAAAAACCTGTTTTACCTCTCCGCATAGATCTAAAATAGTTCGATTGTCTAATTTAAATAAATAGAAATAAAGAAAAGTTCCATTTTTTTAATTTAAGAAAAAAAAGAAAGAAAAAATATGTCAAATACGACGATGATTTGATTAAAAGAAAACAATCTTTACTTATTTTTATGTTTATTTATTTTTCTTACTCGTAGTGAAAAGGTTCAGTTATAAGTATGTTGTTAGGTCGGCTAATGGAAAACATTAAAGTGGAAAGCGAACGCTAAAAATGGTGGAACAGTTGTTTCTGATGTTATTTTTACGTACTTTTAATTTTGAATAATGAGTTGTAAAAAAAAAAAAGATTCAAGAACGTCTGACCGATAAGGGCATGAGATCAAAGATGCTGATTCCAAATCTGCAGTTTGTCTCTTAGATCAACCATTTAACTGTGCTGCTGCGACACACACACAACTTTCCTTCATATATAGATGAGAGCAACCCTTATATAATGTGAAGGGTATCTAGCATATATAGTTATCTTGTCGGATTTACAAAATCAGACCCAAATAGTATTTACGCTGACAAATCAAACTTTGTTTCTGACTAGCCAATTTTCATTAGTTATGGTTGTAGTGTTATTGGCAATATTATAACCTTTTTAGCTATAATATATTTTTTTTAATTACTTAGACCGGTCCAGACAATTTATATTATGCAACATTTTTAACTAAGCACCAAAAAATTCAAAATTGGCAAGGGGACTAACTCATATTTTTTTTAATTACAGAATATAAAATCAATTGTCTCCCTTAGAACTAAAGTTTTTTTTTTTCTGTATAAGTTTAGAAAATGTGCAAACAAACTCAACTTAAAAACTAAAATGACTTCATTACATCCCAGGCAACACCGGCTAGCTACATTTAGTTTTTAATAAAAATATATATTCAGTCACAGATTTAAAAAAAAAAATGTATTAAAAAAAAATCTTTTTCTTTTATATAGACTTTCTATAATAATCTGGTAAAATTACTTTCTATTAAATAACTTTTTATTAGTTTTTGGATTTAAGTATGTTTTCGTAATGTTACGTGTTGATGGTTTGATTTAATTGTTGTTTTTATCGCTTGCAGAAGAAGGATGCCAACATCAAGGTGATTCCAGCATTCAAGCCAGTCTCCTGTGAGATGAGCACCCCAGAATCCACCCCAGAAAAGAGTTTTCCTGCCCGGTTAGACAAGGAAAGAGAAAGATCAAAGGTAATGTTAAATATTCAATGGCGGTTAATGATAACAGTGAATGTACTCTGATGAACCTAGTGCACTTGTACCTCCTCCTCAACGTAAATACCCTAGACCAACCCAAATAGCAGCAAAATCCCACCCCTTTACTGTAGAGGTACCCAGATGCAGAAAAACTTTCTACTCTAATAGCTTCATTCCTAGGACTGCTTGCATTTGGAATTCCCTCCCTGCATTCCTGACTGTACCAAGATGTACAAGTTTAAGTGTAATGTGAACAAACGTCTTGCTGCACAACTCCCCACTTAGGACGCCCTCTATAACTCTGGCCCCCTAATTCACAGTAGCAATGTTCCTTGTTTAAGGTGAAAAAAAAAAAAAAATTGTGACTTTCAAAATAATTATTGGCATTTTAACTATGGTGGACATTTTTGTGTAAACAATAGTAGTAAAATATCAATTTTAGGTTATTCGACTTTTGAAGAAGGTATATCATCAGACCAATCCTTAATCGAAAAAATACTAAAAATATCTATACCTACAAATAAAAAAAATAACGTTAACCTTTTTGGGGGACTGGCACATTTCTACAGGCGATATTTACCGAAATATATTCAAAAGGCTAGATCTATTAACCGATTGATTCTTTTTTCTTGTTTGTTTATTAAGAATAATATATTTTTTGAACTAGTTGTCAGATAAGATTAAGAACAACAATAGTGTAGGACATTTTTAGATTAAATTGGATGAATTCAGAAATAATAAAAAAAAAGAAAAAAAGAAGTGCATTTTTGGAGACATCTCTTGCTTTCTTTAACATCTGTTGGTTTAGATAATTCTAATTTTCTCTCTTCCCTTTCCTTCTCTACTATCCTGCAAGGTGCATGTGTATACACTATTTCTGGTTTACAAACACATTTACCATATTATTATACAGGAAAGTCTTCCTGGTTTACGTAGCTGGAAGTGGGAGTAGATTTTAGTGTGAGAGTTAAAACTCCTCCGACTTTTTGTATGCCCAATTCAAAAAAAAATATTGAGCAGGACTAAATATGAAAATAGAAAAAAGTGAGTCAAAGTAAACTTCTGTTTTCTAACATAGACCAATATGTGTCAGAAATCACTTACTGAAAAAAATTTATGTATATGGCTTTTGTTAGGTAAGCTATCGAGTACCCATGTAGAGGGGACTGACTTTACTTTGTATATAAGATATTGGATTGTAACAAATAGTTCTATAAACATCAATTTTTACTTGTTTTATTTACCTCTCCAGGAGGTTAGACACAAAGTCAGGTGTTAAGTTAAAAAGTCAGTGCATTAGGATTAGCACACTCTGGCCTACAAAAAAATGCCTGAGCAGCCCTGTCGGCATTCCCCGGTAGGGGTGCTTCAGGCGATTAGCGATAAACTAACCCTTTTCAAAGAGAAGGAGGGTAAAGCTTGGGAGGGTGGACCTCCTGGGACTGAGCAGAAGAAACCACAACGACCCACCTTGTCGGACTGATTGTCGAGAACGTATCTCCGACTGTTACGAACACTTAAATAAGTTAATTCAACTTATTCAATTTTTATTTAGAGATAATGGGATTTTGCCCAACAGTTCCGCTGACTTGATTTAATAATTATTGCTTCCATTATAATTTATGTAAATATCTACCACAAGATGGCATTTTCTTTGTGAAAATCTTTTTATTTGTTCAAAGCCTGCTTTTTTTAGTCATACACTGTGAAATTTGGCTTATGGACCCATAGCGCACAAGACGACAAATTTTCTAATTTTAAACAAACTTTGAATGGTCATAATTCGGTGGCTAATTGTCTTACTAAAATCAGTATGATTGTTTTGCAAAAATCTATGTGACATCATTAAGAGTTTCTCGATATAATGAAGATAAAATTTTATGTTTGGGATGCCAAGTCATAATGTTATTGCTATTTTCATGGGAGTAAAATAAATAAAATTTTATGTTTGGGATGCCAAGTCATAATGTTATTGCTATTTTCATGGGAGTAAATAAATAAAATTTTATGTTTGGGATGACAAGTAATAATGTTATTGCTATTTTCATGGGAGTAAAATAAATAAATAAAATTTTATGTTTGGGATGCCAATAATAATGTTATTGCTATTTTCATGGGAGTAAAAAAAAAAAAATTTTATGTTTGGGATGACAAGTAATAATGTTATTGCTATTTTCATGGGAGTAAAATAAATAAATAAAATTTTATGTTTGGGATGCCAATAATAATGTTATTGCTATTTTCATGGGAGTAAAAAAAAAAAAAATTTTATGTTTGGGATGACAAGTAATAATGTTATTGCTATTTTCATGGGAGTAAAATAAATAAATAAAATTTTATGTTTGGGATGCCAATAATAATGTTATTGCTATTTTCATGGGAGTAAAAAAAAAAAAATTTTATGTTTGGGATGTCAATAATAATGTTATTGCTATTTTCATGGTAGTAAAAAAAAATAAAATTTTATGTTTGGGATGCCAATAATAATGTTAGTGCTATTTTCATGGGAGTAAAAAAAATAAAAATCTTATGTTTGGGATGCCAGTAATAATGTTATTGCTATTTTCATGGGAGTAAAAAAAAGAAAATTTATGTTTGGGATGCCAAGTCATGTTATTGCTATTTTCATGGGAGTAAAAAAAATAAAATTTTATGTTTGGGATGCCAATAATAATGTTATTGCTATTTTCATGGTAGTAAAAAAAAAAAAAAATTTATGTTTGGGATGCCAAGTCATAATGTTATTGCTATTTTCATGGGAGTAAAAAAAATAAAATTTGGTTTCATCGTATTTGGTCTAATGTCCGTTTTACATACTGGCATACATTGGATTGCTTTAAGAAATTTACTTCCAAAGTAACCAGAACTTTTATTTATCCCCTTTTTTTTTTCTCACATGTTTTCATTGGCCTTCCCCTGTGAACTGAACCTGCTACCTTAACTGTTGTACATCTACTGGTCCAAGAAATCGCATCCAATTTTTTTCAACGTGACCATACTACCGAAGTCTACTCTTCTGCACACATCTCCCTATACTGCTAAGATTTAATCTTCCTCTAAGAACTAAGTCTGTCTTTAAGACTCACATTACACATGCATCATATCATTCTCATATCATTTCTCTCCATGCAACGCATGTCCTCAACCCTTACTGGTCAGGTTTCACTTTCATACATCATCACAATGCGTACACATGCATGATCGTCTTCCCTTGGTCGACAGATTAGTAATGGCAAATGTTCCCTGAACTTACTCCATCCAATTCTAATTCTTGCAATCACACTAGAATCTGCTCCACCCTGTGCTCCAATGGTATCACCAAGGTAGCAAAACTTCTCGACAATCTGAATAGCTTCCCCGATACTGGCTTCCTGACTTAAAATGCGGCAAACATTGATGTTATTGTTTGTTTTTTTTTTCATTTTACTTTGCAAAACTCAATCATGTTCTGCAAAGCTAAAACAACATTTTTCCTCTACAAAACAACCAAACCAAACACCAATATAATATTTAGAGATATAAAGAACTTAAAGCATCAGCATTAAATAACCCATGCCCTAAACTAAACTATCCCCATCCGGATATACTTTCTCCACATCTGAGTTCTCATCCATCACCATTGTCTTACACTTCTTGCACCCAAATTGGTAATTCTCTCTCAACCTACCCGTAATTCCACTGCACTTGCTTATATTAATAATAATGTTATGGATATTATCATTGTACCAAGATAAGAAAATAAAACTTTGGTTTGGAATGCCTATTATTATTAATCAATTATAATCAATTATAATCTGTTTGCCTTTATTTAATTACTGTTTAATTAAGGTTCTTGTCTTTTTGTTTGTGTCTTTCAGATTCGTGATATGAAGGCCGACAGTAGCTATTTCCATTCATCATCGAATCTTCCACCCAACCCACCATCCTCACAAATAAACATTGACCAGCGCATGCCCAATATCACGCACGACAGGAGTCGGCCACCAAAGTTATTGCAAAGTTCTCCGCAGGGGCCCATTCAGTCGGAGGCACCTCTTCTGACCTCGTCCGAGTTTGACGGCCTCTCAGAAACCGATTCCAAATCTATTGCGGCCCCTCCCCAGGCTACATCATACGATGGTTGCCGGTCGGATACGTCGTCTGTCACTTCCCAGCACAGTGGTTCGGAACTCGGTTCCAAAATGAGCGCATCCGCTCAGGCCTCGGCCGCCTCGTCAGAAAATAAGCTGATAATGGATGCTCGGTTCACAGTGTCACCCGAGGCCAGCCGCCTATTGACGTCCCCTGCCAGTTGTTCCTTTACAACAACCGTCACCACGGTTCAGAGTAGTATGGTCTCTTCCCAACCGCAAACGACTTTTTCAAGTAATTATGATAACTATCTCAGCTCTGGTCATGTGACCACAGCAACGGCAACAGGGCTGAATGGGATAATCACCTCTGCCCTGCCGAATATTAATCTTGAACAGAACCAAAGCAAAAGACAGCGATCAAGGTAAGCTTGAACAAAAAATGATTGAATTGTAATATGCTTATCAGTCTATATACTATTAATACGTTATAGTGTTTTTGGAGTTTGTCTGTTCATACGCAAATCGAAACATGTGATTGGTTGACAAAAAAGGAATAGGCAGAGTACACATTGCTAAGGCAGTAGTTTTTACGATGTCAATACTCATTCTTAATTTCATGAAAGTCTAAAGGATATTTAACAAAAAAAAACTGGATACGTATTTAATAAATTTAAAGAAATTAGCATAACATACAAACATAAAAAACATTATGTAAATATATTTTTTTAGAACTGACCCTTTTTCCTTTTTTCCCCCCTTTTTTGTCCCCCCTTTTCCCCTTTTTTTCCCCTTTTTTTCCCCTTTTCTTCCTTTTTTCTCTCCTTTTTTACCTTTTTTTCTTTCTTTTTTCTCTCCTTTTTTCCCCCTTTTTTTTTTTCCTTTTTTTTCTTCCTTTTTTTGTCCTTTTTTCCTTTTTTTTATTCACTAAAAATTGGACATAAAGGTTATTCGGTATGAGTTCAAAGCAAATTATTTTTACTTAAAAACATGATTTCTAATATTTATTCCAATACAAACAATACGTAAATATATTCATCATAGTTACTTACTCTCATACAAATGCTTAGTAGCATTTTTTCTCCACAAAATTTCACAAATAATTTTTTTGTACTTGCTATAACGTGATAAAAGCTAGGTAAAGATGGAAATTGACTTACCCAGTTACTGCGCCAACTCCACTCGAGTTGAGGGTATAAACTAGGTTCTATTTATTTTGAAATTGTAATTGTGAAATATTAGATCTGCAAAATGGTATTTCTTGTATTGGTAAAAATTAGTGATGCTTCTTTGAAATAAAATCTCTGTAAACAAGAATTTATCTTTATTATATGCTAGCTGTATCGACTTGATGCTGCCCGGATGCAGTGAAGTCATTTTAATTTTTATTTGCACATGTAAATTTATACAGAAAACAAAATAAAGTTTTAGTTGTAAGGGAGACAATCGTTTTTTATATTCTTCAATTAAAAATGAGTTATTCCCCTTGATGGTTTTGATTTTTTGTTTTCTTTTTTTCCAGTTGTAGTTAAGTTTCCATTTTCCCAGTTGTCCAGGCGGGACTACATAATTTAAAAAATAAACTGTAGTATGTTAATATAGTACCAATAACATGGTATAACAATAAAACATGAACATTCTCTAGTCATAATCAACATTTGATATGTCAGCTTAAATGCTATTCAGGTCCAACTTTAAAATCTCAATAGTACGGTTCTGTATCAAAGAATATTGTTAAAATATCTTAATTATTTTATCAAATCTTGTCCCATAACCCCTTTTCTCTTATAACCATAGCAATACTTCTTAGATAATAATCCTAATTAACTCCATGTAACTTTTGAATTGAAAGAGTTAAACATCCATCTTTATGAATAAATTACCAAGTAAAATAAATCAATCCGACTAAATCGTAGTTTTTACTTCAAGACATTAAGTATAGAATATTAAATTTAATTTTCCAAATCTTATTAAAAAAATAATAATTTGGTTAAAAAATATATTGAAAGTATTTATTTGATTTAAAGACATTTGATTGATTTTATTGCAAAACATTTTTTAAAATGACATATATTCCTTCATTGAATTATTTTTCCAAAAATGTAAATATTTTCTTAGTCATTTCAGTCGGATCATGTTATCTTTCTTGACAGTTTATTCTTAAAAATGGATGTCCGACTCGTTCATGTCAAAAGTTATAAAAATATTAAAAATATTAAATAACAAATTACTCGATTGTTTTCACTAAAACTTAAAATATTACTTTTCTAAACAATAACAAGTCGGCGTAATATACACTTAGAATCGTATTTACTGTAGTTACTTAGGATTGTTACATCAAGCAACACTTATTCTTTTATATATAATATTGCAATTTTAGCGTAGGGAGATTATGGGGGAAAAACTGAAGTAATAAATAAATTCAAAGAATTTAATTTTAAAAAAAAGATCAAATAAATCTTTAGTAAAAAAGAATCTGAAAAGGAAATTTTTCGTAAGCGTGGAGGGGGGTTGGGGGTTCAAATAAAACGATAAGTAATGAAGGTGAACTGGATGAAGTGAAAATGAAGAAAATCTATTAATAAAATTATGAGACAACTTCACGTGTGTGTTTCTTCCCTCAATGTAACTTTGATAATTACAGTGAATTAATTTTGATTTACTTCTGATCAAAAATTTATTCAAATAAAAAATACAATGGCATAAAATACAACAAATTTTAAAAAAAAAATCCTATTTAAAAAAAATTATTTAATTATAAAATTACGTCCACTAGAATGGATTTCAGTTTCTTTATAAACAACTCAGCCATTTGAATCTTTTGTTAATAGTTGAACATAATGAATGAATTTACTTCGAAATTTGAAAGAAATTTGTAAACATTTAAACTGTCGACTAGAAAGTAATTCAGACTAGCTTAAAAATTCTTAGCAAATTCTTATATAGTAAAAGATTAAAAGTTTTGGTAGCTATCTAGTAATTTTATAGAGATTAAAACATTGCCATCATGAAATTAGTCATAGTTTTATAACAATTTGGTTCAATTAATAATTTAATGACCAAATGATTCTATAATAATTAAATTGAACTTTCAAAATCTTATTTTAAAAAAAATCATGTAAAATAAAAATCTGCATAGTTTAAGGAAAGAAAAGAAAAAAAGGTGAAACAAAAATTACAATAAAGACTTATGGGTAATGTTGACCCCCCCCCCCCCCCCCAACTTTTTAAATGTTTTTTTTTTTTATCTTATTTAGTTCGAATTGCTTTCTATTTGACAGTTTAAATGCTTCCAAATTCCTTTCAAATATTATGGCCACCATGAAAAAATTTGAATACTGAGTGATTTTAAGATTAAGGAGTGGAAAAAGAAAAGTATAGAAAAATCTTTTCTTTTCAGGTCGACTGAGAAACAGGAAAAGAAAAACAAAAAAGGTAAAAGTTCAACGTCTTCAACGAACAATAGTAAAGGGAAGAGCGGGAAAGATTCTGTCGTGACAACTTCACCCTCATCATCATCATCAGATACTTCTCCATCTGAAAGCAAAAAAACACCAACACAGAGGAAATCTGATGTCCCCATTTCTGGAGGACCTCTAGGGTAAGCTCTATTTTAGCATCTCAAATAATTCACTTTTATTCTCATTTAAAAAAAAAAAATTATTTTTCAAATCTCACAAGTTCATTCTGTTCCACAACAAATTTAGTTAGAATTATTATCCAGTAATAATTCTAACTAAATTTATTGCAGAAGTCCTACAAAGTAACGGGAAAAGATTAGAGATTTAGTTTTTGGAACTAAACCTAAAACGGAAGGAGGTGTACTTTCCATAAAAGAGTGGGTATTCTATAGAAGTTCCACTTGCAATGGGGAATAATAAAAAAAAATACTAAAAAAAAATTGGAAAATTAAATGTAAAAAATAAAATAGATAAATATGTTGAGATTTAAATACTAACTATAACCCAAGTTTCGACTATGGGTATAAGACATATTTCATCGATTAAATGAAGGGATAGAGGCCATAAGCGTTTTTGGTTTTATAAAATAAATACTGTTCGATTTTGTAATAGAAAATATTTCAGGCATAAATACTGTATATTGCTCAATGGATGAATGGGAAAATGAAGCAGACATCTTGGAAGATTTGATAAGTCTGCCATAGTTATAGGAACTCAAAACTACATTCTTTTATTCTTGTCTTGGACAAAGGTGGTAATAAAAACTGCCAACTCAATATGAGGGGAGAAAATTGTTAGGAATACTAAACATGACAAAATAGAATTTGAAGGCATTAAGTGATTTGGCACATCAATGTATGATAGGAATTGGTGGTTAGAATGTGTGCTGGACAAATATTCAGACAGTGAAGAAATAAAATTGACATTTTTATAACCAAAAGAGCCATCTCCATCTTTCTGTTATCCATCACATCTACATATTTTATTTAATAAATATTCTGATATATTTAGCTAGTTCCTATTTATCTACTTCCCACGGAGCAGAATGTGACACAAGGTCGGAAAGTGGGAGTCTCAGTACTCTAGAGGAAAAGTACTTTGAGGAACTTTAAAAAAAATGCCTGGGCAGCCCCATCGGCATCCCCCGGTAGGGGCGCCTCAGACAGTAAGCAATAAACTTACTTCTCCCCAAAGAGGGGAGGCAAAGCCTGGGAGGGTGGACCTCCTAGAACTGCACAGGACAGACCCATAGACAGGCGTAAATCAAGCCCCGAAGGCCAAGACAATCCAGTCTATGGGGTGCAGTATCCATCGGAACAGATACTACACTTTGATCCCGATCATTTAGCTTAGTTGATCCAATAGCAGATATTAGAAGAACTTTTAAACTTTTAAACATTCAGTTGGAAAATGTATCAAATATTTTAGCAAAGAAAATTTGTTGAAAAAAAAAAATATATATATTATATATACACACACAGTGGTATGTTTGCTTTAAATTTTAATTTTTTTTTTATTTAAAAATTTGTTCCAACTGACAAAACATTTAAATTTTTTGAATTTTGATTACCTTGTTAAATGAGAACAAAACAAAGATCACAACTCATTGATATAAAACAATTTAATAAAAATGATCATTAAATCAACTGAATTATGTTGATCTCTGACATAAAATGTGGCACATTCTTTTGATGTTAGTGCTTCATAAAATTTTAGCATGATTTTAAGTCACTTTTTAAATATGTTTTTCAATATATCACTTTTATTCATAATAAGATCCGTTTGTTATATGAAAAAATGTAAAAAAAAAAATTGTTTGTTTTCCAAAAACTTATGCAATCATCATTTTAACCCCAAATAACAAAAAAATCTGATTTTATGACCATGTTACTATTAACCATTTGGTGTTTGTTTATATTGAGACCCAAGTTAAATATGGCAGTTCAAAATAAAATAACAGGAAAACTTCAGTGAAAAATGTACACCAAAAATTACAGAATATTATAGAATTTTAGTAAAAAATAAAATGAATTTACTATTTGGAGTCCACGAACTCTGAACGACATTCGCGTCAAGCCAAGCTTGTTATAGAAGATTATCTCCCTTCTAATATGAAGATGACACACTGGCTTGTCGTTCGGAGTTCTTGAACTCTGAATAGTAAATTACTTTTATTTTTTATTAATATTCTACTCAGTTATTTTTCATAATTTTTGGTGTACACTAATATTTTTCACTGATGATTATATCCATAAGTTTTCCTGTTATTTTATTTTGAACTGCCATATTTCGCAGGTGCTGTATGTGGCCTGGAGAGGACATGGGCTCCATCAGGTTCTATCATGCTCGCTGAAAAGTTATGACAGAGTATCTGCATGACTCCCCGACGACATCCCTTGACGTTATGGGATATGGATGGATGGATAGATGGATGAATATTTCACTTGAGTCTCAATAAAAATAAGCACCAATGATTAAAAGAGTTTTCTAAAAATATACAACTTGATCATATTTGTAAGATATCAAAATTTTGACAGTTTCAGATGCCCCCAAACACTTCTAGCAAAAGTTCTACACATTTTCCCACCATGAATCTTTTGAGAATATCATAAGACAGGCAAATTATTTGGCTGGTTTAAAAAGAAGAAGAAGAAGAAGAAATATCGTTTTTTTGAGAAAATAAAGACGTTTTGGGTCAAGGTGAACGTGCTTTATTCAACCTCTAATGCAAAAAAGGGTGCTTATGCTGTTCAGTGGCCGTATGAAAAAAATTTTTTTTTATAAAAACAATATTATATACTTATTCAGCGTTATATTCTTACTCACTGTACAAAAAAGTAGAAAAAAATATCCACTAGAACTTTAATTACAAGTATTTTTCCATTCTGCGTATCATAACAGCGATTCGTTTACTAAGCCTCCATCTTCTTTCTTAAGAAGATTTCAAGGGCAGATAATTCGAAATCTTCTTTAGAAAGAAGATGGAGCCTTAGTGAACGAATCGCTATTATGATATGCAGAATGGAAAAATACTTGTAATTAAAGTTCTAGTGGATATTTTTTTCTACTTTTTTTGTACAGTGAGTAAGAATATAACGCTGAATAAGTATATAATATTGTTTTATAAAAAAAATAATTTTTTCATACGGCCGCTGAACAGCATAAGCACCCCAAAAAGTTAAAATGGTGGACAAATGAACTTTTTGGGTGCAAACACATTGGAAATAGTAAATTTTAAACTTCGTCAGTATCATTGAAAATTTGTATCATTAAAAATTCATATCTTTGGCAAAGGTTACAAGGTCATAACTCAAGAACTGATCAACTTTGAGAGGTAAGACTGGTTCTATTCAATTCGAATCAAAGATCTATAAGTGTTGAAAATTTGGAAAAAAAATCCCGGTTGGGCAAGGTATTTTTACCTCAAAATATTTTTGATTTGACATGGAATCACTTTTTATCATGGAGAATTTCAAGATTATCCATACAAGTTTTGTAGAACAATCTGCATAAGCCATTTCACCAACAGAATCCAAATGAAATGTTGCCTTGTCTGTTTTACTAAGTTGACTTTTTTTTTTTCCTTTTTATGTAGAAATCCTAATTATACAGTTTTTGGTGGCAGTCCATATTTCCAGAGTTTAAGTGCATCAGGACCTGTGTCTATTTCTGGCTTCAACCAGACAAGTAAGATATTCAATGATTTTTTTTTTTTTTTAAATTTATTCTGTTAATCTATTATATAAAGGAAAATCATATTTCCATCTGTCTGTGTCCGGCCCAAACTCTGAAACTACCAACGATACACTTACAAACTTTACACATGTTTGTAAAACAATGTTTAAGAATATAACTGCATTATGTTAAAATGGTTAACAACAAAATTATTATTTTATTAAATTTAAAAAAAAAAATGAATAAATAAAAAATAAAATTATTAATTTCTGTTATTGAAAAGAAAAGAATTTAAAAGAGTTTCAGAGCCATGATCGCTGAAAATTTGTTCTACAAATGTCAAATATTTCTGAAAATTAAACTCGAATTAATGTTAAAGAATTTAGATAATGTAACAGAATCCCAATGTGATTGCCAAATTATTTACAGTGAAATCGTTTTTTTTTTCATTACTCTTGAACAACTTATTTTTTACTTAAAACCATGTTTTAGTTAAAAAAAATAAAAAAATAAAAAAATAAAAAATAAAACATAAAAAATAAGTTATAGTAAGTTTAACCATACATACGAAATCCAGAAAAAAAACAAGTCAACCTAAAAAAGAAGGATTGGTATAAATAAATTCAGAATTATACCAAGGGAGATAACTGCAGGTTTTTTAAAAAAAATTATAAAAAAACAAGAATAAGTATATAATATTGTTTTTATAAAAAAATATTTTTTTCATACGGCCGCTCATCAGCACAAGCACCAAAAATTTAGTAAGGGACCTATTTTAGCTTTTAGTAATCCAAGGTGGTAAAATAGTTATCTCCCATCACATTATTCTGAATTTATCTATATCGAAAATTTTCTTTTTTCATGTATGATTGAAGTTATTTTTAATTTAAAAAAAAAAAAAAATTATTTACTATAACATGGTTTTAAAGTAAAAAGAAAAAGTTGTTTGAAAGCAACGAAACCCACCTTTCACTATGTAATTTGGCCGATTATATTGTGATTCTACCGATAATGTTTCATATTGACTCAGTAGATTTTTCATTTTAAAGTTAAATGACAAATATACCTTGTATATATTCTGATACATTTAATTTTTATTATTTTATGTAAAGATTTAGAAAATAATGGTACATTCACATCAGTGATGCCAGGAGCACATTTACCTGTCAACATGGAACAGGGAACCTCTCCCAACCTGACACGTAAGTATCCAAAAAGTAAGAATAGTTCTCATTGTTTTTTTAGGACATTCTGGCAAATATAATTGAATTTGTGTATCGATATTTAAATCATTCAAGTCAAATTCAGACAATTGGAAAGCACCAAAAAAATGTTAGATCGTAGACTACTCAAGTGTTATAAAGTTTGAGAAATTACTGACAGAAAAAAATCAATTATTTTCCAAGGTGGGGCATAATGAGTCACCTCAGATTTTTAATCATTGGGGCACACTGATTAGGTTCCCTCTAGGCAAGAATAGGCAGTAATTTGAATAGATTTGTACTCATGAGCATGTGTTTATGACATTTGGGTGCTATATTCATAGTATATAGAATGATAGGAAGGATTGTCTAGGTGAAAATACATGTTGCTTGAGAAAGCTTGTTTATGACATTTGTGTGTTGTTCTATATTTTGCCTAGTTATTGTTTTATAGGGATATTCTGTATTTTTCTTGTTATTGTTTTATAATGATATTCTGTATTTTTCTTGTTATTGTTTTATAGGGATATTCTGTATTTTTCTTATCGTTTTATAGGGATATTCTGTATTTTTCTTGTTATTGTTTTATAGGAATATTCTGTATTTTTCTTGTTATTGTTTTATAGGGATATTCTGTATTTTTCTTGTTATTGTTTTATAGGGATATTCTGTATTTTTCTTGTTATTGTTTTATAGGGATATTCTGTATTTTTCTTGTTATTGTTTTATAGGGATATTCTGTATTTTTCTTGTTATTGTTTTATAGGGATATTCTGTATTTTTCTTGTTATTGTTTTATAGGGATATTCTGTATTTTTCTTGTTATTGTTTTATAGGGATATTCTGTATTTTTCTTGTTATTGTTTTATAGGGATATTCTGTATTTTTCTTCTTATTGTTTTATAGGGATATTCTGTATTTTTCTTGTTATTGTTTTATAGGGATATTCTGTATTTTTCTTGTTATTGTTTTATAGGGATATTCTGTATTTTTCTTGTTATTGTTTTATAGGGATATTCTGTATTTTTCTTGTTATTGTTTTATAGGGATATTCTGTATTTTTCTTGTTATTGTTTTATAGGGATATTCTGTATTTTTCTTGTTATTGTTTTATAGGGATATTCTGTATTTTTCTTGTTATTGTTTTATAGGGATATTCTGTATTTTTCTTGTTATTGTTTTATAGGGATATTCTGTATTTTTCTTGTTATTGTTTTATAGGGATATTCTGTATTTTTCTTGTTATTGTTTTATAGGGATATTCTGTATTTTTTTTGTTATAGTAGGGGTAGATATAAATATAAAGCTATCCAAGTAATTATTGCTGGTATGTTGCATGTTGGAACTGCTTGTTTTGACAAAAAAAGGTTGTTTTATTGAAGAGACAATGGTGGACCATTATGCCTCACCACCTAAAGAATTTTACCAATTTTCATACTGTTGGCTAGAACCAATCATATTTTTGCACAATGTGATAAGATTTCAAAAAAACAACACAAAAATGGACTCATTATACATGTGTTGCACATTTACCCCCCCCTAAAAAAAACCCACTTTATTTTCATAACTATTGATATGAAATGTTCCTTTTTGCTTCAAAATCCTCTATAATCGACTCATTATGCCCCACCCCATGCAATGTGAATGTAGATAAATAATTATGCTATACATTAGATTTATAACCCCCTTCCCCAACTCCTTATCATCTTTGCTATATTTTTAGTAAAAAGAACTAAGTGGATAAAGGTGTTAGTTGAGAGATATTGTAAAATGAATTCTATCTGGAGGTTGTAAGTTCAATCCTTAGTGATGGCAATTCAGAAAAATTAACCAATATGAGATCTGAGAACGGCATGGCATGAGGAGTGAGTAGATTAAATGGCGGTTTCAGTTTGAAATTCTATAAAAAAAAAAAAACAACTGAAGAAGGCCAAAGAGTAAAATGGTCGAAGTGGTGTCAAAATATCAATAAGCCAGATGATGGTGTTGGTCTAACCTGTAAATAATTTGTAAAAGGAAGTCACGATGTTTCAAGAAGAACTGAATAAAATTGCTTTGATTTTTTTTTTGTAGCTCCAACATTAGCAAATGAAGGTGCAGCTCCAGCTGGGATTGGATGTCTCTTAGGCCCTCCAAAGATTTTTCCTTCAATTCACAATGTAAAGATGCCAGATGAAAATATGGGGTAAGCCTCATAGTCTCAGTTTTTGTTGTCAGCAACTGATCTTTTTTGACCAATTTAAACAGTGATTGAACTTTGCATTTTGTACAAACATCGACTGATCTGTTTTGACAAATTTAAACAGTGATTGAGCTTTGCATTTTGTACAAACATCGACTGATCTTTTTTGATCAATTTAAACAGTGATTGAACTTTGCATTTTGTACAAACATCGACTGATCTGTTTTGACAAATTTAAACAGTGATTGAGCTTTGCATTTTGTACAAACATCGACTGATCTTTTTTGCCCAATTTAAATGGTGATTGAGCCTTGCATTTTGTACAAACAGCAACTGATCTTTTTTGCCCAATTTAAATGGTGATTGAGCTTTGCATTTTGTACAAACATCTACTGATCTTTTTTGCCCAATTTAAACGGTGATTGAGCTTTGCATTTTGTACAAACATTGACTGATCTTTTTTGCCCAATTTAAACAGTGATTGAGCTTTGCATTTTGTACAAACATCGACTGATCTTTTTTGCCCAATTTAAATGGTGATTGAGCCTTGCATTTTGTACAAACAGCAACTGATCTTTTTTGCCCAATTTAAATGGTGATTGAGCTTTGCATTTTGTACAAACATCGACTGATCTTTTTTGCCCAATTTAAACGGTGATTGAGCTTTGCATTTTGTACAAACATCGACTGATCTTTTTTGCCCAATTTAAACGGTGATTGAGCTTTGCATTTTGTACAAACATCGACTGATCTTTTTTGCCCAATTTAAACAGTGATTGAGCTTTGCGTTTTGTACAAACAGCAACTGATCTTTTTTGCCCAATTTAAATGGTGATTGAGCTTTGCATTTTGTACAAACATCGACTGATCTGTTTTGACAAATTTAAACAGTGATTGAGCTTTGCATTTTGTACAAACATCGACTGATCTTTTTTGCCCAATTTAAATGGTGATTGAGCCTTGCATTTTGTACAAACAGCAACTGATCTTTTTTGCCCAATTTAAATGGTGATTGAGCTTTGCATTTTGTACAAACATCGACTAATCTTTTTTGCCCAATTTAAATGGTGATTGAGCTTTGCATTTTGTACAAACATCGACTGATCTTTTTTGCCCAATTTAAACAGTGATTGAGCCTTGCATTTTGTACAAACAGCGACTGATCTGTTTTGACAAATTTAAATGGTGATTAAGCTTTGCATTTTGTACAAACAGCGACTGATGTTTGCCAGGCATAAACAAAACGGCGACTGATTTTTTTTTGCCTAACTCTCAATGTTTCTCCATACAAAATCATTAGATTTATTTTTGTATTAAAGAAAAAATTGATTTTGAATTTTTCAGAAATGGATTAGCCCAAACCATGGAACAGTTGCTAGAGCACCAATGGGACTTAGGGTCACAATTCCTGATGGAACAAGGTCAACATTTTGATAGTAAGTTTCCATTTAAATTTTCTAGAATAATTACTTAAAATAAGAAAAAGTAAGTATCATCAGTACTTTTGTTTTGACTATTTTGAAATAAACAACAGCGTAGAAGAAATCCTGTAAATTTCCCTCCTTTAAAGAAACAGGGCAGCTAATCTGTTCCTATATCTAGAACGTTAGACAGCCATGAAATATATGTAAACTCTCTAAAATCTAACCCCTGCTCACCGTGGTAGTGATAGGGGTTGATGGGTAGTGTTGGGCACTTAAGTTCCTGGTAAGACCACTCAAGACAGATTGGTTTGATACCCAGCAATATTAGGATCACAACCTGACTAATCGGGGCTTTGGTTAAAACCAAGAAACATCTGATCCAGTAACCGACGGCTTCAAGCCGTCTTGTCTCTTCGTCTGTGGATAATCTGCAGCAAGCAAGTCGTACTCCCAACAGGGATAAACTTGCGGCTGCCAACCGCTAGTGAATACACTCCTTCATGCTCCTCTCACAACATATGACGGATTCTGATATGGCGTCTGCAAAAACTAACACGCTCACTACCTCAGTGACGCATGTGTCAAATTAGCAAACTGAGATGATCATGAGACATAGAAAAGACTAAATTTTTTGCCTATTGGAACATCAGCAACTTGATGCAGGATGAAACCGAAGCGCTAACTATGTACTCCCTCTTAAAGTACAACATCGGCATAGCCTGCCTCTCAGAAGTCAGACTTCCT
This sequence comes from Sepiola atlantica, assembly GCA_963556195.1. Lineage (NCBI taxonomy): Eukaryota > Metazoa > Mollusca > Cephalopoda > Sepiida > Sepiolidae > Sepiola > Sepiola atlantica. The sequence continues at coordinate 24,581,695 of OY744540.1, read as the reverse complement.
GATCCGGATTGTCATAAAATCAAAATCCCTCAAAATGACGCCTCATATCACCTCTACCATTATGGTCCGAATGATAACTCTGGTTTTCATGAAGTTGCTTTCGCTCTTAGTGACCGTGCCAATGTATCGCTCCTTGCCTAGGAACCAATCTCTCCCCGTCTATCCTGTATCCGCTTGAAAGGTTTAGTTCTCAGTGTCATTGCCGTCTCTGCTCTCACCCTTAACGCTGACGATTAAGATAAAGACTGTTTCTATAACAACTTGCAGACGACTGTTGACCACGTATCCTTGAGTGATCTAATTATTTGCGATTGGAGATCAATGTACTAATGGTGAAAGACTTGTAAACTTTGCTGCAGCAAACCAAATGACCGTATCCAGCACACGTTTTCAATATCCGCGGCAACACCTACTTACTTGGTACTCCAGTGGCGGTGTCACAACTAACCAAATCGACCACTTTCTTGTTAAACGTCACTGGTCGTCAAGCGTCCTTGATTGTTGAGTGTTCCGGGGCACAGGAACCGGTAGCGAATTTGGTTCCGATCATCTATTAAGAAGGGCAAAATTACATCTTCATCTCAAGGCCGTCAAGTCACGTGCAAAGCTTCTCAGGTATGACATTTCGAAACTGAAAAATAAACAAATTCATAATGCATTCAGTGTAGAACTATCCAATCGGTTCAACAGTCTCGAGGTACACTAATCTGAAGACGCTGCCTCAGGTGAGTTTTGGCAAACTGTCATGCGTAATCTCTAATCCGTCATGTTGGAGACACTTGGAACCACCAAGCGAAAAAATTGGATCTTTGGCCAAACAATTGAAATTGCTGAAAAAGAAAATCGAACCCATTGCAAAAAATCTGATAACTTCAGACAAATACACTGTGAAGCTACCCGTTCTGCTCGCGCTAATCGAATTGCTTTCGTGAGGAAAGTGGCAGAAGACATGGAACGTGCCTCAGCTGTTAGGGACAGTCGTTAACTATACAGTCTACTCTGTTTGAGCACAAAGACAAGCTGGGGTGGTAACCAAACTAGCTTGCACCAGAATGGCAAGGCAATCTCAATGAACGCCTCATCAACTTGAGAGATCACTTTGCCAATCTGCTGAACCACGACCAACAGCTGCCATCAACTACTCCTATGAATAACACTGATCCAACTCATTATGACTGCCAAATAACCCCCCCCCCCCCCCCACCCATGCTTGGAGAGTTTGTTGCTGTTATCAAAAGTCTAAAAATTGACAAAGCTGCAGGCAAAGATAACATCCCTGCTGAGATGCTCAAACACAGCACAAATATACTAGGGTCTGCCGTCCATCACCTTATCAACCAGGTTTGGGAGACTGAAATACTCACCCAAGACTGGAGTGATGCAACACTGGTATCATTCTTTAAGAAAGATGATAAACACTGCTACAGCAACTACCGTGGTATCAGCCTAATAGGCGTGTCTGCTAAGATATTCGCTTCGATTTTTCTGAGACAGTTCCAATCAGAATGCGACTCCAGAACAAGACCAAAACTAATGTGGATTTCATCTGGGCCGTAGATGCACCGATCAAATCTTCATCCTAAGACGAATTCTCAAACATCGTTGATGCTTTCAGCAAAGAACAGTCATCTGTTTCATTGATTTTGCTGCTGCATTCAATTCTGTTGACCGTAGCACACTCTGGAAGGTTATGCAAGCAGATGATATTCCGTCTGAACTCCTCAGTCTTTTTAAAGCATGCTACTGCTCAACACAATCCCACATATACATGTATGGTGAGGTTTCGGAACTCTTTGAAATACGGTTTGGCGTTCGGCAAGGATGTGTTCTTTTTCCAACGCTTTTCAATTACGGCATTGACTGGGCCACTTCGAATGCTATAAAAGAGTTTCCGGTGTCACCATTAGTTGCACAAAGCACATCAAGACGTGACTCGATTTCTTTCCATGTTCGTTGTAGAATAGCCTTATCAATAGTAGCAATGACATTAGCAATTCTTTGTTTCAAGTCAATAATGTCTCATATCTTTGTTCAATACACAATATCTTTCACATGAAAGAAAGATGTCCAAGGGAGTGATATTTGGTGATGGTGGTGGCCACGCAATTGGCCTATCCCTTCCAATCCATTGGTCTGGAAATGTTGATTGAGAAACTGACAAACATGCAGTCGCCAATGTGGTGGTGCACCATCTTGGTGTAAAATGATGGTTGCGTGAAAGTCAATTAGTTGTAGTGACACATATTCGGTTGGAAGATCGAGGTAAACATTTGCAGTAATTGTTTCCTCGTTGAAGAATAATCGACCAATAATTCGATTTTTGCGTCATTCTGCACCAGTTTCGCTGAGTCTACACATCGAATTTTCTCTCAATAAACCAGGATACGCATCGTGCCTTCTCTTGAGGAGTAACCATTTTTACACTCATCTTTGCGAAGGTAATACCATTAAATAAACTGTTAATTTAGTCCACAGGGCTGGAAATAAACGAAGAAAAGCATAAAGTGGAAAATTATATTTAAACCTGTGCCCCCCGCATTGAGTGGTCTCTCTTTTGTAGGCACAGTACGAGTCTCATTTTTAACTTTGTGTTTTTCTTTGTTTATTCCCAACCATGTGGAGTGTCAACAAAAAAAAAAAAAGCAACATGGTACATAATAGGATGAAATCCGACAGAATGTATGGAGAAATAAATGGAAAAGGGGGACAAACTGCAAAATATCAAAAACACTTTGGTAGACTAATATTGTGTTTCTTTAATAACAGAAACTTTGTCAAAGTGAGAAAAAAAGATATTTTTAATACCTCTTGTGAAGGGGGCAATTATGAGGAGGAAGAAAGAAAAGGGGTCAGTGGAAAATGAAGAGAGATAGGTGGAATGTGGGGAGACACTAGCTGGAGGTGACAGAAAAGCTGCTGATTGATCTTTAGATCTGGGTGATAGCACCATCCTAGACAGGGCAAGTGGGAGGTCAGTAGAACATAGAGTAAATGAGAGTATGAGGCTGTGCCTATTTACTTGTCCTCCCCACACGGGCAGAGTTAGACACAAAGTCGATTTTTAATGTGGGGAAATTCCAGCTAGGAGAAAAAATAAAAATTGCTTCAGTCTAGAAGGATTTCTTTTTCACTGACCAAAGACAGAAAAGATGAAGTATAGAATCGGGGCAGATACTACACTTTGCTTCGAGCTAAAAAGACTTGAAATAAACAAAAATGAGGGTCCGGATCATATGGTTTATGTTTCAGGCTTAATTAACAAAAAAGAGGGTTGATATTCCACAAAATGGTTGTTAGTCTATGTTGATTTTTATTTTTAATTTTTTTTTATTTTTAATTTTTAAAATTTTTTCTTGAAATGATTCACTTGTCTTTTTTTAATTTTTATTTTTTAATTTTTACTTGAAATGATTCACTTGTCTTTTTTGATTTTGATTTTTTAAATTTTTTTAAATGATTATCACTTGTCTGTTTTGATTTTTCAACTTTTCTAGTTGCCTCCCTTCTAAGTTTCTTGTATCAACTAAAGACAGAGAACCAGCGACTGGAAGACTACATCAAGACCTTGACTGCTCGTCGAGATCACCTGTTGGCTCTAAATGCCCGTCTGGCTCTACCACTGTCTGCACTCAGCAGTTCGCAGTTGATGGGGAAAAGTATCGAATCTCCATGTGGTCTTTCACAACATTGTCCAAGTCAGAGCTGTATTGAATCAACATTAGCCCAAGTAAGTTTTCAGATTTTCTTTCATGCATGCCGTGGGGGTCGGGAAGTTTAACAAAACTCTCGTAATGATTGGTTACTTTCTACTTGCTGTACGAGGTATGATGTGAAGCTATACTCAGGGGTGACGGCCCCAATTTCGGAGCTTTGGGGAGTCCAGATTCTATCCTTTGTTGACATTACGACCAGATCCACTTTGACCCACTCAACCAGCCAGGTTTGTTATTCATGCCAATCAGTCCAACAGTGGCTTTATTGCCGTTGGGCTGAAGTATGGTTCTTTTCAGGCTTTCTCTTTGAGTTTATTGCTAATCGCCTGAGGCGTCCCTACCAGGGAATGCCAATGGGGTTGCTAAAGCATTTTTGTAGGCCAGAATGTGCTTCTCCTAGTGCGCTTGCTTTTCAAAACACACCTGACCTTGTGTCTAACCTTGTAGAGGAGGTTAATAAAAACTCTGACCCAGAATAGTAGTACCTGTTGGTGAGAGGGGGGGGGGGTGTAATCCTGGTTGGGAAATTCATTTTGATTTCAACTTTTTGGGCCATTCACATCCTTGAGAGTACGCATAAATTTTGATTGTAAATAAATTTTCAAAGATACTATAAAAAAAAAGCTCAAGTTAGATTGTTTGAAAAAAAAAGAAGAAAAAAAGCGAAGCAAAAAGGAAAATAAAGACTCCCGGGCGACACCGGGTCGGTACAGCTAGTATTCTTATAACGCAGCATTTAATTGTGTGGATGACAACTTGATGCTGATAGCTGTGACCCGCCCAGTTACTAGTACTTCATGTGAGGATGCAAATTGTGAAAATATTTCCAAGAAATTCCATGACTCTGTCAGGCTGAGTAACCTTGCACTGCTATTTATTAGAAGTTCACGAGCCGAGTGAATCCGTATAGAATGATTTGTAGTTAGATTTGATGGCCGCCCATGATAATCACAGAATTAAACTACATTAAATCATCCACAATAATATCTATTTTTCGAACATTGTGCAGACGCATTCAAAATCGGATTTCATTTCTTCTAGATTTTTCTTTCAAATCGCTATTTCTTCCCTTGCGATCTGATGACCGTAGAGGAAGATTAAATCCAGACCTGGAATGTAAGACGCATATCCAATCCGTTGAAGTTGCTGAAAAAAAATGCTTGCATCATTCTACCGCTCCAGAAAGTACCTGACTCTTGATACAGTCCTCTACCTGTATAAGAGTTAGAAGCATTCTAAGATGGAGCACTGCCGCCACATCTAGGGAGGTGCCGCTCTGAGCACTTTCCTTGACAGTTCAAAATCAACTTCAAGATCTAGTGAGGAATGATCTCTTCCCTACAAGCCCTATTCTCGCTAGTCTTTCTCTACTCTATCCTTAATTTCATGGAAGATGCTCAACTGATCTCCAATCTCTGGTTCCTTCCTGTAAAACATTCACAGCAAGAACTCATCCAGCCATCACCACTGCAAAGAACTTTCCTTTCCTTCCTCTCTGTACCTAAAACCAAACGGAATTTCCATGAACAGTTTCTTTCCCCCAGAACTGATTTGTGGAACACGTTACCACAGGATTGCTTCTCTGCAGATTACAATATAGTCATCTTACAGGTAAAATGTCAAATACTTGTCAAGCTGTCCTTTTAAGTAATCAAATTTTGTCCATTCAATCCTCTCATAGTATTTTTCATCATCCAACCAACAATCTCATTAACCCTTATCTTCGATTGACCTTTGGCCTGGGTAAGTGGTGACTCATTAGTATTTAATAAAAAAGAAAATATGGACAGTATAGGGAGATGTGTGCAGGACAGAAGACTTTGTTGGTCACTGGTCACATCGAAAGAATGGATGACAGTGCTTGGATCAGTCGACAGAGGGAGGTCAAGGAAAACATATTAGGAAGTGATATGGATTGATTTTGGGGAAAAAAAGGATAAATAATGACCTGGCCAGAGATAGGTTAGTTTGGAAGTCAATTTCTAAAAACCGTCCAACACATGCCAGCATATGAAACAAATGTTAAACCAAATATGATGTAGTTTGAACATTTTGTTTACTTTGAAATGTTTTCGTTTTTACTTTGAAATATAAGATTATGGTTGCATACTTTCTGTTTGTTGTACCCGTACTGGAATTCTATTTCTTTTTTTTATCATCTCAGACCAATATTTTCCTTAAATATTCTCCCCCTTTTTTTTTTTTATGACTCTTGGTTCGACTGTCATTCTGAAAACACACACACACACACACACACACACACACACACACACACATATATGTATAAATAAATAAATAATAATAATAAATAATAAATAAATAAACAATAGTAAAAATAAGAATTAATAAAATCCAAATAAATAATAAAACTAAATACACAAACAGATAGAATAAAATCAACTCAACCACACATCCTCTCTTTTCTTTCAGTCGCCCTTGACGATATCTATAAAACATTAACTCAAGTCTTATTATTTAAAAAAAACAAAAAAACCTACTCCTGAAGACAACTAAGACGGTCGAAAGTGCTTTAAAAAATGGCCGAATTAAGAACAATCGGTGAATTACTCTACGAACTGCCACCTGAAACCAGAAGGATAGCTCGACGGTTTGAGAACCTCACGAAGAAGATTTACAAACGCAAAAGTTCTGTGACGTTCAACAACGCTTACTTGGATAATGACTTGCTGCCTAAATATATATATATATATATATATATATATTCAATAAATAATAGTTAATTAATAAAATGTCCTTTTTCAAAACCAATATGCAAATATCGGGAAATTTCATCGGATGTCCTGCTGGCTCAGCTGGTCGAGAGTAGGCTTAACGCGTTTCCACGAATAGTGGGGATGGAGAGGCGCTCATAAAGCCAAGTCAATTCATTATAGTCCTGGTGTGGCTCGTCACTAACATACCAATGCTGAAGTCGTGCGAGTTTATTTCTCTAGCACACTAGCTGTACCTTTTTTTTTTTTTTTTTAAACAGGATTTTTAAAGTTAAATTTAATTACGGTTATCATTTGGTCATTAAGTTATTAATTGAACCAAACTATTATAAAACTATGATTAACTTTTGTTTAAGTTAATATTGTTTTAATCTCTATTTATAAAATTAATGGATGTAAATAGCTTCTAAAAAATTGATTAAAATATATATATATATACAGGGTGGGCCAAAATAAGGGTCCTATCTTTAAATTTGAATAACTTGAATTTGAATAACTTCCACAAAATAAAAGTTAAACTCACCAAACTTTATGTGTGTGTAGACTGACCCTTCCGAGATTTTTTGAAATAAACAAAACAAATTTTAGCCGAAAAACACTTCTTAAAACTTACAAAAACTAAAGTATTGTTTTTTACACTGTTTTGAGTTTTTTAAGCAAAAATGTTTTCTAAATGAGGGTACGTTCCTTAGGGCTAATACGGCTCATGCTTGCTTCGGAAGGGGTCCTTTACTTATTCTAAAAAAAAAAAAAAAAAAAAAAATCAATAAATAAAAAAGTTATGAATTTTTAAAAATAGGACCCTTATTTTTGCCCACCCTGTATATATATATTTTTTTTTTTTTTTGTCATAGATGATATTGTAAGAATTTTAAAACCAGAAATGACTTTATATTCAACAACGTGTTTTGGTCAAATTTCACATTGCAGATCCATGATTATGAGATGGATCTGCAATGTGAAATCTGACCAAACTCAACACATCAGGTCAGAGGATTTGCTGAAAGCACTACATTTGCTCAGCATGGGAGGTTATCCGAAGGACAAATCGGTTATACTGGTATGGTCATGTGGAGCGTTCATGCTACTGGATAAACTGTTGCAGATTGGTCAACCAAAGAAAATTAAAAAGCAAATGATTAGAAAAGACTACAGAGTGGAATTTGGAGACGGTTGCCCGACTGAACCGTGAGCTTGCATAATATCAGAAAACGTCTGATCCCCAGATAAAGGAAAAGTGATGTTAAATGAATAGAAAAAGAATTCAAATGCTTCTAAATTTCTTTCAAATTTCGAAGGGTCTCAAAATAATTCATTCTTTTCTTTTTTTTTTTTTTTTTTTTTTTTTCAGCTATTAACAAAAGATTAAAATGACTGACTTGTTAAAATGCATTCTGGTAGATTTAATTTTGTAATATAATGATGTTTCTAAATAGAGGTAAAAAATATTTTTACATTCAATAAATATTCAATATATTAAGACAAAAAAAAATGATAAAAGTATTTATCAATGTTGTTAACAAGAAAAACACACACACACACACGTAAAGTTGTCTCCTAATTTTGATATTGAGATGTGCACTGAATCTTCTATTTTGTGTGACATAACAAGCGTTAAAATTGTGTACAACAAATTTGTACAGCGATGCACAGATTGTTTGGGCTGCAATATTTTATTCAATTCAGTAAACTTATATTAAAAAGAAATCACACATTTAACTACTGTATATCAACATTGAAAAGTATAACGACACAATTTGAATTCCCCCCCCCCCTCCCCTACACGCCTTTCAATTTTGTCCCTCACAAGTGCAAACCTCCGAGCACTGACCCCCCCCCCCCCTAAAAAGGTAGACAAAACCAGATGGCCTATATTGTAGATTATTATAAGTATTTGTTTTTTTACATTTGATTTATCTTTTATATTAATTCATATATGTATATATCGATTTCTGTGTGTGTGTTAAAAATCTAAGAGTTGGGGGTGATTAATGAAACAGCCGTTCGTTCGTCTGTTCACAGCATCTGGCTCTTCATATTTACTTTTTGTTTTTAAAATTAAACTCAACCTGAATTTGAATGTACATATTCAAAAAAGAAATGTTCGTTTTTCTTTTTCTTTTTTTTCTTTTTTTTTTTTTAAATGTAAATATTTTAAGAGATGTGAGATTGTTTTTATACAGTTTAAAGCCAAACAGTACATTAAAAATCAATAATAGCATACAATTATTAAAACTTGCTTTTTAAAATCAATATACAAATGTGTGGCACAGCATCTACTTAGTATTCATATAAAAATACAGATTACATGTTATTGATAGTCATGAGGTTTCTTGTTGGAAATTTATTATAGCAAGCAATCCTTTTTTTTTTGTCTTTTTCTTTCTCTTTTTTTCTTTCTCGTTTTTTCTTTCTCGTTTTTTCTTTCTCGTTTTTTCTTTCTCGTTTTCTTTTTCTCTTCCTCATTTTCTTCTTTCTCCCTCTTTTTTTGCTTTCTCTTCATCTGTTTTTTTTTTCTTATTTCACTTTTTTCCTTCTACTTTTTTTTCTCCCCCCCTCTTCCTGTTTTTGCTATTTCATCTCCTCCCCTTAATCTTTACCCCCCCCCTCATCTTTTTCCCCTCTCATCTTTTTCCCCCCTCCTTCATCTTTTTTCCCCCTCATCTTTTTTCCCCCCCTCATCTTTTTCTCCTCCTTCATCTCCCCTTTTTATCATTTTTCCCCCCCTTTATCCCCCCCCCCTTATCTCCCCCCATCATCTTTTTTTCCCCCCTTCATCTTTTTCCCCCCTTCATCTTATTTTCCCCCTTCATCTTTTTTCCCCCCTTTATCTCCCCCCCCCCATTATCCCCCCCCCCTCCATCCCCTCCTTCATCTCCCCCTATCTTCCCTCTCCCCTTTATCTATTTCCCCCTTCATCTATATCCCCCCTTCATCTCCCCCCCCTTCATCTTTTTTCCCCTCTCTTTTTCTTTTTTGTCTTCTTCCTCTTTTTCTTTGTCTTCTTCCTCTTTTTTCTTTGTCTTCTTCCTCTTTTTTCTTTGTCTTCTTCCTCTTTTTTCTTTGTCTTCTTCCTCTTTTTTCTTTGTCTTCTTCCTCTTTTTTCTTTGTCTTCTTCCTCTTTTTTCTTTGTCTTCTTCCTCTTTTTTCTCTTTTTCTTCTTCCTCTTTTTCTTCTTTGTCTTCTTCCTCTTTTTCTTCTTTGTCTTCTTCCTCTTTTTCTTCTTTGTCTTCTTCCTCTTTTTCTTCTTTGTCTTCTTCCTCTTTTTCTTCTTTGTCTTCTTCCTCTTTTTCTTCTTTGTCTTCTTCCTCTTTTTCTTCTTTGTCTTCTTCCTCTTTTTCTTCGTCTTTTTTTTCTTTGTCTTCATTCTTCCCCTTTTTCTTCACCTTTCTTCTACATGCAGTCTGATCCAAAGGCTTGACATCAGTCCAATTGTACGCAGTCCATATCGCTTCTTAAACACTCAAGCCACATCTTCCTCAGTCCACCACACTGCTTGATGCCAGTGGTGGCACGCTCTAAATGGCCAAACCACCTGAGACACTGAGCACATTAGGCATCCATAATCCTTCACAGAATTTCTGATGAAATAACATTGATACGATCATTCATTCAAAATAATAAGATTTTAAATTCTTTACGAATATAACATGTTTGGAAATTGTGGGTTTAATGCCGTAGTTTTGGTTGCAGACAGACAACCAAATCTCCATAATAATAATAATAATAATTTGTAATGCCTCGAGATTTGTTTCCGTTTGCTGAAATCTCATTAAATCATACCGACTGATGCAACATTGGCAGTTAAGATATTAACTTTCTTTATGGTCGATCATATGTTATCCTGATATTTATTTAAGGATGCACTTCTACTAATAGTTATGCCGTTGAATATTTTATAGATAAAAATATTTACTCAATTTGTAATTCATTGCACACTAGAACATAGTTATTATAATGTGTATTTGTTTGATACAAGTCATTGCTGCCATTTTTATTCACTAAACACACACACACACACACTCATAAATATATACGAGAAGAATATCTATCCTAGGATGGGTAAAGAACAGTGTTACACCACTTTTATATCCTCTTATGAAGATTAAAATCGAGATATAATGATACTAAACCTTGTCTAGAATCCTTATTTCAATTTTGATCAAAATCCATTACATGATTTTTACTCTGGAAAATGTCTCAAAGGTTTAAGGAGTCATAAGAAGAAATTGAAATTCAGGGAATCTTGTTTAATTGTTGTCTAATGACTATGGATCAAATTCAATGCTAATTTTAATTTTCTAATGTGAGTTTGTGCCTATTTTATGCCCGCTAAAAACCCTTTGAATTATTCCAAGGAAACTAAGATTCAGGGAATATTTATTAATTGATGTCTAATACCTATTGTTAAAATTTCACAAAAATTAGAGGTATTGGAATTTTCACAAAGGGCTTTTATCCCCTTTTTAACCCCTTTGCACGAATCTAAATTAAACTAAATATAACCCACATTTGGATCCTTTATGCCTAGAAGCTGTGTTTCAAAAGTCATAATGATCACTAGGTCAATAGAACCATAGACTAACCACTAATTCCAGCAATATAAATATATTCAATCAACACAAAAAAGAATATGAAACAGCCTTTAAAAAGGTGGATATGATGATAAATTAGCATTTAATAGGAATAATAGAAAGACGAAAATAGAAAACAAGAAATGAATAAAAAATTGTCCGTTAACGAATAAATAATTAGCAATTAATATATAAAAACAAAAGTAAATGAATAAAAATTGTCCGTTAACGAATAAATAATTAGCAATTAATATATAAAAACAAAAGTAAATGAATAAAAATTGTAGAATAAAGAGAACTTGTCTATTAGTGATTCCTGCAGAGGAGTAAATAAATATTAGTGATTAAATAATAAAAAGAACAGTAAATAAGATTGAAAATATTAATAAATAAATATGATAATAATTTATTATAATAAAGCGGAGTTAATCAACATTTTTCGAAGGCTTTTTTTCCTATATATTGTAATCGAACAAAATACTAAAATATTCCTTAGTTTTTGGGATTGTTCTGTTTGAAAATAAAATTTTAAAAGAACTTCCATTTTAATTGTTCTAAATTGCTTTAATTTTCAAATAACTTATCAAGTGATTCATCTTTTACTTTTTATCTATCACTTTCACCCTCTCTCACTCTGTTGCTGTTGTTTAACCCCCCCCCCTCTTTATTTTATACATCATTGATTACTCTCTTTCTCTATCTCTCTTAACATTCGAATATAATAAAAACTAAAGTAAATTCGTATGAATCAACACGGTACAACTTTGTTGACCAGTTTGATTCTGTTGTCGGCATTCTTGCAGGATGGACCGCGTAATGGTTGCCAACATCCTTAAGTGAAAGCGGTATTATGGAACCGACTGGATTCGAACTTAGCACACCCAGGTCGTCAGTCCGTGGCGTTAACCACTGTCACCTCCGTTATTCGAATATAATCAAGGAAGGAAAGAATTATAATGATTGGGATAGGCCATTATGAAGGGAATATATAGGCAGTAATCCGATTTAACCCATAGTTGGAGTGGAAAAGAAAAAAAGAGAGAGATATATATAACAAGCAGAAAGAGGCTAATTTGGAATTTTATTCATTTTATTTATTCATTTTAAATATTTAACTAGCTTTGCAAACTCACTTTTTCCTGATTTCAGACTAGGTAAAACCATAACATTACAAATCCAAAAAAGAACAGATAAATAAATAAATAAAACTCGCTGACAGATAAATAAATAAATAAACTTGCTAGGGAATAAAAGTAAGGCCTTTCATACACGAACTAACATCGATCTCCCTTAAGTCTTAGTTAATCACCATCCCACACCGGTTTTTTTTCGGGGATCCCCTGAGAGGTACACCGTTTTCTGTCATTGTTGACGCCATTCCCAATCGGGACGGGACAATCATTTCAGCTTACCGATGATTCCACCGGGCACGAAGATTTACTAAAGATGTCTAAATTTGCCCTTTTGGGTGAAACCGCGGTACATTGCTGAAATATGTAATATACAGTATCTAAATAAATTATATTAGCTCTCTTATATGATCGAGCACTTTATTTGATTACTTTTCATATACAACCTGACACACACACACACATATATATATATATACAGGGTGGGCCAAAATAAGGGTCCTATCTTTAAATTTGAATAACTTGAATTTGAATAACTTCCACAAAATAAAAGTTAAACTCACCAAACTTTATGTGTGTGTAGACTGACCCTTCCGAGATTTTTTGAAATAAACAAAACAAATTTTAACCGAAAAACACTTCTTAAAACTTACAAAAACTAAAATATTGTTTTTTACACTGTTTTGAGTTTTTTAAGCAAAAATAATGTTTTCTAAATGAGGGTACGTTCCTTAGGGCTAATACGGCTCATGCTTGCTTCGGAAGGGGTCCTTTACTTATTCTAAAAAAAAAAAAAAAATCAATAAATAAAAAAGTTATGAATTTTTAAAAATAGGACCCTTATTTTTGCCCACCCTGTATATATATATATATATATATATATATATATATACAAAAACATTAAAAAAGCAACTTCTTTGAGCCATAACAGATCTGATCCAAGATAGCGGATCTTGCCAACAGTGTTCAATATTCTTTTAGATCGAGCTTTATGACCGTAATCATTAAAAGGGGCTTAATATCTTAACACTTAAGGCTCTTTTAAATTATTTATTACTATGAGAATTTTAAGATGTTTTGTTTTAATCAATTAGACCATTTTTTTTTGTTTTGTTTCTGTGTGACGGTGACATTTCTTTTCATTTTTAATCCCCTCTTTGAAATGCTTTTCTTGTAGGACATGAGTAGTAATTGTAGCAGCCACACCCCATCAAATCATAGTCCTGGTCATCAACAATCTTCAACCCCAGGATATCAACACATCTCAAGTCCAAATGGTAAGAAGTTTTCTCATTGTATTAACTACTAGCCTGGCTACCCGGCGTTGACCGGAGGTGAGGCATGAACAACAAACTAGAAGAGTTCAAAAGTGTGTAACATCATTTTTAAAAAAAATTCTCTCTCTAACCCCCCTCTCGTTTTTTTCCTCTCTCTATCATTTCAAAGGTCCATGGAGAAAAAGAAAATCACTCTAAATCCCTTCTCCCCAAACAATTTTGTTCCTGTTGATCCCACAAATGAATACTACAAAAAAATGTTTCCGTGTTCTGTCCGAGGCAATTCTGCAAAAGAATATATCAGCTTTGTGGGCGTGTCTTGTGTAGTTTCTGACTTTTAGGTGGACACACACACACACACACACAACGGTCCTTTTCTATAATAGATTAGATTAATTATTAATTAATGATCCCATCAGCATCTCCTTGCGACCAGTGTGCATATCGATGCACGTTAAATATATAAAAACGCACATTTCTGAATCGACAAAATAATTTCAAGAAAACAAACAAACATTTTTTTTTTTTTGTTTACTTCCATTTTATTTCTTAGTTATAACTAACAGGGATACCCGGCATTTCCTGGGGTCATGGTTTAGAAGTTTTTTAAAAAAAGTGTATACCATCTCTTTCTCTTCATCACACATCCTCCTTCACATTACTTTCTACCCTCACCCCGACCTGCCGACTACTACTACTCTCTCTCTCTCTCTCTCTCTCTCTCTCTCTCTCTCTCTCTCTCTCTCTCTCTCTCTCTCTTCAATGTTATAGAAAAGAAAAAAGTCATCAATAACTGACTTACTATTTGACCTATTTTCAATAAGAATGAAGAAAGAAAAAAATTTCTGACTTCCCACTTTTGGACCTTGGTGATTACAAAGGAATGAATCTTTCTTTTTTTTCTTTTTTTTTTTTTTACCATAATCAGCTCTGGGTCATACAGAATCCAATGATATAAGTTTTGTAAATGTATCTTTGGTAGATTCTGAGTTTTAGCCAGACAGAAATATAACTTTTCTTTTAAAATCGACTTACAAAAATATGTACCCAGAGCATGCATATTTTTACTAGTATTAAATTCATTTTAATACCCCCCCCCCCCAAATGTGAGAATATAAATTAATAACTTTGAGAAGTTTGACATAGTTTTGGTTACAGACATGCAGACACAAAATCTATTATATTTTCTTTATTTCTTATTCATTTTAATTCTTTATGTACAAATTTATCTTGAATAGTATTTGAAAATGTTCGGCAACTCGCTAAAATGTGGGATCAAGTAAAAAATTATATCATAAAAAAAAGCCAACTTTACTGCATAACAATAAAGAGAGGGGGAGAATCATTAATCACTCTCTCTTTTCCACTTTGTTCACTTTTCATCGCTAAGGAGCTCGATCGACATCTATGTCCATGATAAGGAATATTTATTTATCCTTCTAAATTTCAATCTAACAGGATTGAAATATTTTATTCCAGAAATTTTATCCATTACTTAATCTAACAGAAAGAATGTTTTATTTACTCTATGAATATTGAAAAATGAATTTTTTTTTTTTAATTAATAAAATTGAAATACAAAGTTTGAATTTATTCTATCGTGTTTTTTATTCTATTTGAAAAACATTTTTTGTTGCCATTTTACAACTTTGACACTATGACTTGCCAATTACAAATAACTCAACTTTTTTCCAGAAGGAGTTATTTCCCTTAGATTATAATATTCAAAGACGTCTGTATATCAAAATTGAATAGCAAATTTTAATTTTACAAAATATTTCTTACTAACAATTATTAGCTTCTGTGTGTATTTTTTCCCCCTGTAATATTCTCTATACTAATTTTTCTTTTTTAGGCTCATTTCATGGAAGTAGTCATGGCGTTCATCCCTCAAGCTGTAGCCCTGTGCAACCCTCTCTTAGTCGGAATTCAGTTGGACTAAGTGGCACCTCTCTTGATTCTTCAAGACATCAACAGAATTCAAACAATTCCCAAGTAGGTCTTACGATTTTAATCTTTATTCCTGACATGGTTACTCATAGCACAGACAATTTACTTTCAACTTAGGGTTTTTCTGAATAAAAAATTAAGTATAACTATTTAAGGAATACAAAAGGAATTTTCTGATCATGGGGATTTGAAAATAGTCAAACTTATCACAAGGTAGGAGATCTATGATTCATGGAGAAACCGGAAGTTGCTTCATTTTTATTTAAATTTATCTGCAGAGAATTAACTAATGAGTCTTCTCCCAAAAACCTTGAAAAAAAAAAATGCCTATCCTCTTTAAAATCAAAATGCCATAAATAATATTTAGTATATGTGCAGTAAAACGCTTATACACATTTGTACATATGTTATCACTTTTCACAATCATTCAAAAAATAGATTGTCCAATCACTAAACATGAAAATATACAAGTAATTGTTTCGCTAAGGTAAAAAAATTCTGACGTTACCCATTTTAAAATGAATTGTTCCCAAATTAAATTGTCGTTCCGTCGACCTAACCAGTTTTAAAAACTTACTTTTTGCATTATTTTGAATTTAATCTAATCCTAATATACATTTAAATTTATTTTTAAAGTGTCTAAATTATTGCAACGAATAAATGAAATGGTTAAAGTGTTCGTTTCATTTATTTAAAGTAATATTTATCTGACAATTATTTTTCTGGTAAAAGACTATTGTTTTAAAAGATTAAAATTGTTACAACATGAATTAAATAAAAGATGTATTCATTTTATTTAAAGAAATATTAAACTGACAATGACAATTATTTTTATAAAAGAAGAAAAGGCAATTTTTTCTTAATATTATTGAACCGTACATACATTTATTACTAACTGTCCCTATCCAGTGTTGCCTGGGATTATTTTTATTTTCATTAATAATTTACGTGATTGAAAAGTAAAAAAAAAAAAGATTGCATCCTCTTCAAAAAAATTGAAGAGTCGACCAGACAAAGGGAAGTAACTTTGTATTGACAAATACAGAGAAGTAACTCTTTTTTTCTTAAGATGGCTTTACAGTAAAACTCCTATACTGCACTCTGTAGGCTATGAACAAAATTAAATATGAGTTTCCTACGCTATGAATTCAGCTTAGCAATTAAAAAAAAAGCGAATTATAAAGTTAATTGATATATTTCTATAAATTAATATATCTAAAGATATTTTTGTCGATATACTAACAAACGTACACTCTTTTTAAAGTCACAGAAAGAAATACAGAATCGCTTCTAACACTGTTGGAAGAAAAGAGTAGCTTTTATAACTAAGATATAGAGATGGTTCGTGCTCTACAAAGAAAAATGTTTATTAAGAAAATGGAACTGAACAAAGTATCCAAATTTCGACAAAACATAAGACTCAATGAACTCATTGAACGGGAATGATTTTGAAAATAATGAGGATATTCAATGATTTTAGTGCAGTGATATACATGCAGTATCTATTAACAATTTTTTTTTATATATATTTCGGCATTTAATGTCTATTTGCGTTGATCAATAGTCATTTACCTAATAAATCCAATTTTTTACATATAGTTTCTCATAAAATATTACTATAGTTGGCCAAACTTATACTCATTTTCTATATCTTTTAATGAATAAAAAAAATTTTCACGGTCATCCAATTTATCCTATGCTATGGTCAATTATGCTATGAACAGATCAAAATTCATAGCGTAGGAGTTTTACTGTATTTTAAAAATTATTTCAGTCAGATAAAATAATTTCCCAAAATAATTTAAATTTGAAATATTTACTTTGAAGAGGAAAGTATGTATTCTAAAAAAACTTTTATCATAAGAAATTGAAAAGAAATACTGGTAATGTTTAAATTAAATTTAAATGCAAAAAATTATTTCTATCTTTTTTCCAATTAAAAAAGGAAAACACCTCTTAAATGTATAATATAAATGAATAATAATAATAATAAAAAAAGCCTTCATAAGTAAATAACTAAAAATAAATTCCTAGAAACAATTAGTATATACCCCCTCCCCTTGAAAATTGTAAAAAAAAAAAAAAAAAAATCTTTTCAATATACATTTTTTTATACCCCTTCTAGAATTATTATTATTTTTTTTTTTATTAAGCATCAAGTCCATGAATAATTATTTTAACTTATTGTGATATTGCATATTTTTATTGTTATATTATGTTTCAGGATTTTTAAGATAAGGTTTGATAATTTCGATTACTCTGGCTCTTGGCGTATCAGTCGATGTAACTTCAAACCTTCTTCGCGTGCCTCTTTTCAAACTTGAGAACCTTCTAATTGAACCCGGGAGCCTATACTGAATTTTGAACTGAACCCTTTATTTAATCCATGGAGGTAGATTGTTCTTATCCCAACAGCCATGATCCAGTAGAAGTGTTATGTTATTCTTAGTTATTATCGCCCGTAGTAAGGATTGAACCTTCAACCTCCAGAAGACTGTCACTTCAAACTTATTGTCAATCAACGTGGATTAAATAAAGAATTCAGTTTGAAATTCCGTACAGGTTAAGGTTCCCAAGTTCGGAAAGATGCACCTGGAGGTTACATCGGCCGAAACGTTGTGAAAATAACAACCAAGATGAGGATAAAAGTCTAAATAATCTAAAAGATTCATTTTACGTATTTTAAAAAAAAAAATTTTTTATTTTTTATTTTTTTTTTTTCAGCTATATTACGTATTCTTTTTATTTAAAAATAATTAATTTCCAATTCAAAATGAAGACTTCCTCAAATTTTGGTAAACTTAATTTTGTTGGACAATTTTGTTATCGCTGATAGCGATCTGTCATCAACGGCCAATGTCTGGTCAGCACAGTGAACGGCTCACTACTGTTCGTTGTATTTGTAGATTGGTAGTCGGCCTTTTGACCGGGATCCAAGTGTAGTATCTGTTCCGATGGATACTACACCCCACAGACCGGTGTTGTCTTGACCTACGGGGCTTGATTTACGCCGGTCTATGGGTTTGTCCTGTGCAGTTCTAAGAGGTCCACCCTCCCAGGCTTTGCCTTCTTACCCTTTGAGAAGGGGTTAGTTTATTGCTAATCACCTGAGGCGCCCCTACCGGGGTATGCCGACGGGGCTGCCCAGGCGATTTTTAACGGTTAAAGTGCTCTTCCTCTAGGGTGCTGAATTATCAAATCCCACTTTCCGATCTTGTGTCACATCTTACGGCTGTGGGAGGTAGATAAATAAATAGATTGGTAGTCGGCTTTCACCTTGCAGGGCCACGAGGACCAGAATTTTTATACAGATAACTCTCTCTACCCGGCGTTGCCTGGGATGAAGTGAAGTAAATTATTTTTTGTTATTTGAGTGCTCTGGTAGCAACTCGGTATCAAATTGAAATCTGAATTTGGGACGTTAAAACCTACGCAATCGAAAAATAGTCTCAAATCCACGATCTACTTTTTTCTTTTTCATGTACATTAATTATAATTAATTTTTAAGAAGACAATTTTTCTTTTTAATTTTCATTTATTTAAATTCAACGGGAATGGAAAACGTATTTGAAGTTTTAACAGGGTTCTGTCCTCATCGGTCGCTTAGAGATGGGGGCACATAGATATTCAGCACATAAGGATAGCGTAGAGATTTGGGATCACTTTCATTGTCTCCCTCGGAGAATTTTGTACATGTAATATGAATTTCACCAAAATAGGAAATAGTTTAAGTTTTAGGGGGGGGGGTGCCCTCATAGCCACCTTAGGGATGCACTTAGAGATTCTGGACCACTTCCATTGTCTTCCCTGGTAAATTTTGCATAAGAATACACTTTTAAATTTTATGTAGATTCTCTAACCTTTCTTTCTATAGGGAACACACGAACATCACAGACATTGAGTTTTATATATAGATTATTATACACACACTAGAATGTACCTGTTCTATCAAAAATGGAGAGAAATGTTTAATGATTTTTTTAAGAAAATCAATCCAGCATTGAAAAAAAAGAAAATAGACAAACGTTTTGTATCAGAATAAAATTTATTACCTTTTAAATAATGATTGACATCATTCTTTATCGCAACGGTTGTTTACTGCTATTTTACATCAAGCGACCACAAACAACTCTCACATTTGATATACTTCGAATCAGCTTATCCTAATAGTATATACTGAATTACCCCCCTTAGTGTAACACACTCTAGCCACACTGGTGAGTTTTATTAAGATGAAACATATGTGTATAAATAAAAATTTAATTGCATCCAACGTAAAGCACTCTAGGGAAAATATGAAAAGCTTCTGAATAAAAGCAATATTGCGAAGTTCACTCCCCTTACCAGGAAGTATGAACACTATAGAATCTTTATTCAGTATATTTCCCTTCCATGTTGTAATATATCGGTGGCCGAGCGGGCAAAGACATTGAATGGAAGGTAAAGGTGACTTTAGTCTGGTGTTCGAACCAAGTGACCAGTGGTATAGCCTTACCTAGCCATACTAATGAGTCTGGTTAAGATGAAACATATAGGTATGTAGATGAATAAATAAAAAAAATATGTATGTAATATCTAAATGAATAAATGAAAGTTTTTTTTCATTCATCACTCCTATATTATAATCAAAACGGGTTACTAATACAACAGAAAATCTTGATATTCTGTATATATAGTGGAGATAAAAGATTAAGAGAGAATCTTTAGACTGCCTAATTAGCATAACTATTTTTTGAACCATTCATAATTAATGTTTAGTATTTTAATTTGGAATTGCATTGGCTTATGTTTGCTATCTATATTCAATAGTTTTGTCTATATTAACAGTAATTAAAGTTATTTAATAAATAAATTAGAAAAATAATTAAAACACCTTAAGTTTTAGCTCCATGCGCTCGCTAACGACCATACCAAAGGTTGTGGCCTGCTACAAGCGAGGCAGAAGAGAAAGTGGGAGGGAGAATGTTGTTGTCTCTTTCTGCCCTTTCTCTTGCCCTCTTTCTGCAGGTTTTTACATTTCCCGTGAAAAATAAATAAATAACTTTTTTATTAAGTTAATGCCTAATTTATAAATGTTAACAACAAACTTATTTTTTTAATGTTTACAAGACCTTTTCAGTATTCTCATTGACAAATAAAAACAAAAGTTTAGTAGCACTGATCTGTCCAGATGACGAAAAAATAGATTCATAATTTTGGTATAATTGTAGATTAACATTTTTTTTTCGGGGTGGTGGGTTATTAATGGAGGGTGTTATCTGCAAATTTACCCATGTTTAATTTTTTTTCTAATCTTATACTTTTTTTTTTATTTTTTTTTTTTTTACGTTCCTTTTTTATTTCAATTTTAAGCAATTGATTTTAGTTGTTTACCTTCAGGATGAAAATTAAATAACTTTAAAATGATTTAAGTAATTAAATGTCTTATTTTTATGGCATAAATAAAAATATTGAAAGTTTGGATATTGTTGTAGATTAACACCTCCACACCACCTCACCCCACCCTCGATAAAATGAGATTCTACTTTTTCAGGCGATTATGTGTGAATATCCTGAAAAACCTGGCCAAAAGAGAAACAACAAAAAATATTTTAGAATTTAGAATAGGGGATCAGTTTAACATATAAATTTATCAAAATAATCCTCTATTTTTATGCCATTCTAGGGTTTTATGGCAGTTTACCATTTTTTGCTATTGAAGATGAATTCTGTGCGTTATTTTTTCTCTAGGGAAGTGGGAGGGACTTTTCTGTGGCGATTGTGTGTGGTTTTACGACCTTGCCAGTCAAACTTAGGGTTAGTGTTAAAAACATTAACTGCCCTAATCATCCAGAATGACCGTAAAAAGAATCTCATTTTTGGGGTGGGTGGGGGAGGGTAATTTAGTTAAAGATGTTAATCTATAAATTTATTGAAGTTTATTAAAATTATGAAATTCTCTGAGTAAAAAAACTTTTTTTTTTTAATTAACGCCCTCTTTCCAATTAATTACTGCCCGGAGGGCGGGTAGGTTTTACTTGTATATATTTATAAACGCTTTTTATGATTGATATTTAAGATTTCTGCATACGATTAACATAAGCATTTTTTTCTTATTATACATTGGGCGATCAATGTAGATAAGCAAGACCAGCTTGGGGAGTTGATGGCCTGCTCCATATTGTATCCTGTCCCCGTGGGGAGGTTGGTGGATGGGGACAACCAAACAAGACAGGATACAAACCGTAACATATTGTGGAAGAGAGAGGATATAACAAATGACTCGCTCGATTCCCTCATAGGTTAGACTAGCCAAGTTGTCTTAGTGAAAAATAAACGGACCACGCCATTCGCCCCTATTTAATGACTCTATGCCTAATTTTATGTATTTACAAAAAATATAAACGTAAAAATAGGTTTTGTCTGAATAAAGAAATAAGTTTCTACTTTCTTTTTTGTTGTTCAGGATCAACACATGGTGTATTCAATGTTGCAGCAACAGGCATCTTCGTCGGCGTTGTCGCACGGATCAAGTATCGTGCTTGGGTCACTGAAATCGACTAGTTCCCCGAACAACTTGAACGCAACGGTGCCGTCGTCAGCTTCTTTCAACCCTGCAGATGTCCAAATGTCAAACAAGACGAGTCATGACACAAAGGTCAAGGAGAAGTCCTGACATTACGTGTCTTAGGTAGCTACCCCTTTCCCTCCCCACATCTTTCAACTCCCACCCTCCTTCCATAGCATTCACCATTAAATAAGGAAAAAGAATACACTCAACACACACCCACACACATGCACACATTTGTCTCTGTCTAACTCACACATACACATAAAGCACTGTTTTCATGACAGCAAAGTTTTATGGGGTTTTCATATTCGTAAATTTTTATTACAAATGTTTTGTCCTCAATTTATTAAAATGGTATTTCTTTTTAAACAAAAAGGAAAGAAAATTATCTGCTTACTGTATATTTTAATTAATAGAATTATTACCCAATATCTTTTTTGCCATTTGTGATTTTTTTTTTTGTTTTTTTTTTTTCCATAAATTTAAAATCTTTTGGTGAATTTGTTTAAAATTCTGCCATTAAAAAAACAAAAACAAGAATCTGATATTAACATCTGCCCATTCAATCTGTGTTGAGCAATGAAAATGCTATTTCAAACTTAAGCGTGACGCACTGTTGAGAATGCTATTTCAAACTTAGGCGTGACGCACTGTTGAGAATGCTATTTCAAACTTAAGCGTGACGCACTGTTGAGAATGCTATTCTAAACTTAAGCGTGACGCACTGTTGAGAATGCTATTTCAAACTTAAGCGTGACGCACTGTTGAGAATGCTATTTCAAACTTAAGCGTGACGCACTGTTGAAAATGCTATTTCAAACTTAGGCGTGACGCACTGTTGAGAATGCTATTTCAAACTTAAGCGTGACGCACTGTTGAGAATGCTATTTCAAACTTAAGCGTGACGCACTGTTGAGAATGCTATTTCAAACTTAAGCGTGACGCACTGTTGAGAATGCTATTTCAAACTTAAACGTGATGCCCTGTTGAGAATGCTATTTCAAACTTAAGCGTGATGCCCTGTTGAGAATGCTATTTCAAACTTAAGCGTGACGCACTGTTGAGAATGCTATTTCAAACGTAAGCGTGACGCACTGTTGAGAATGCTATTTCAAACTTAAGCGTGACGCACTGTTGAGAATGCTATTTCAAACTTAAGCGTGACGCACTGTTGAGAATGCTATTTCAAACTTAAGCGTGACGCACTGTTGAGAATGCTATTTCAAACTTAAGCGTGACGCACTGTTGAGAATGCTATTTCAAACTTAAGCGTGACGCACTGTTGAGAATGCTATTTCAAACTTAAGCGTGACGCACTGTTGAGAATGCTATTTCAAACTTAAGTGTGACGCACTGTTGAGAATGCTATTTCAAACTTAAGCGTGACGCACTGTTGAGAATGCTATTTCAAACTTTAATATTACAGAGTGAAGGAGAAAGATTCTTGGAGGCATTTACAAAATGGACTTTGAAAATGGAATCTTTCTTCTCTGTTTTATCTGTTACCCCACCCTAACCCTAACTCTAACTCTCATTGCTGTTTTCAATTCTATTCTTGCTTCATTCTTTTCTTTTCTGCCATATGTTATCCGTTTCTTTTGAGAACATCGTTTACGTTTTATTGTTTTAAAAATCAGGTCAACAACGCTAAGAACTTATCCGCTTCCTTTGGGAAAACATTTGAAAAAGAATCCCTTTTTACTGATTTAGTTTTTATATCAAATAATTTGCAACCAGAGCTGTTTTAGTTCCCTTCAACTTTCCATTTGAAAATGTCCGTAGCTTACACAGATTATTATAGGTTGTTTAAATCCAAATATCCAATCCAAATTAGTTTTGTATAACTTCTATTTTGAAGCAGAAGATTTTAATGAGGTCAATTTTAGTAAATTTTAATAATAAAATGCTTTGGATTGAAATCTATGCGCAGTTGAAAGTGTAGTTGGGAGATGATTTTCTCTGCCAATTTTTCACTTCTGAGGTCGGATAATCGAGATTAAGCAGTTATCTTGCAGGAATCAGGAGTCCTTATTTACTGGCTTCCCCTCAAGGGCAAAATTAGAGACAAGACCGGTTTTTTATGTGAGGAAAATCAAGCTCCCAAATAGTGACACTTTGGATTGGGACAAAAATTTAAATTCCCTCAGTCTAGAAGGATTTCTGTTTCACTGACTGAGGACACTTTGATCTTAGCCTGGAGGCCACGCTGTCCAGGTGTGTTTTTTTTTACCCAACTCAGAAGTCCAACATTTTCTGCCAATCCCTTAACTTTTAGGTTAGGGAAGTCTTCTTGAGATAACAATTTTTGCATGAGTAAGAGTCCATGTTTTTAAAACTGATTGGGATCAAATATTTTTTACCTGACTCTGCGCCTCTAGTTGAAAAACTTAGCTTCATAAATATGAAATGTTTACCTACAAAAATCAAGGATCAGCCGATATGTAAGATCGACTTGTACACAAGAGTATACAGTACTTTCTTTGACCAATATAGGTAGGAGCAAAGTGTAGTATCTGTTCTGATACTACACTTCATCTTTTCTGTCCTCACGCAATGAAGGAGGAATCTTTCTACACAGCGCTGGATTTTCCTCACATTAAAAACCAACCTTGTGTCTAACTCTGCCCTCGTAGGGAAGTCAGTAAATAGGGACTATTTGAGATCCATTGAAATAGATTTAGTATTATTATACTTTGTTTTTTGTTTATTATTTCTTACCTGTTAGAAAGGGAAATTCTTTGAATTACAAATGTTTTCCTAAAACCATTTAAATGAAATATCAACATTTATTTAAATTTGTTTGTACATATATATATATATTTTTTAAATTCATCCACACAAACTTAGGCAAATTCTTAAATTATTGCTCATAAGGCGGCAAAGACACGATACATTATCTTCTTGATGTTTGAGAATAAATAAAAATTGCCTAACCATTAGTTCCCAATAGTCGCATAATTACCAGGAACTGCATTCATTGGCAATGTAGCAGTGTCATCAATCGTCTGTTAAAGATATTGGTTCAAGTTTGACTTTTCTCAAGTCTTTAACGACAAACAATTGTGTAAATACTTTTTCCACTTTCATAATTTGATGACACAAACTGCAAGCCCTTTTCCCGGGGGGGGGGGGGGGTAAAAAAAGACATTTTTGTCCATTTTCCTCTTTCGTAAGAATTTCTTCTGCCATTTAAAAAAAACCAAAAAAAAAAAACCAATGAATCACTTTCTCATCATCATCATCAAACCCACTAACAGAGATGCCATTTTTATAAATCTAAAAAAACTCATCTCCAATTTCCTGTAATGTAAGTAAATCTAGAAGGTTCTTTTCTTTTTGCAAAACTGAATCTCAAGTCTGTAAACATTCCACTTATGTATTGACGGATTATTGGCGTGCACGTGTGTGTGTGCATGTGCATATGCACGTGTGTGTGCATGTGCACGTATGTGTGCATGTGCACGTATGTGTGCATATGCATGTGTGTGTGCATGTGCATGCTGTTTATCTTTGAATTAAAGCGCCAAACTCTATCCAAGTTTTTTTTAATTATTTTTTTTTTTTTTAATTTTTTTTTTAGCACTTGAATATATCCATAATGTTACGGTTATAATTTCCTAGGAAACACCATATTTGATGGCTTAAAGAAATACGAGTGCTGTAATGGCGCTTAAAAATGTAAACAAGCCGATGCTCAGTTTGACAACGGCAACTAAATTAACAATGTATAATCGTAGAATTTAACGAATTTTGTAAAACTACTAGCAGAGCCACCTGGCGTTGCCCAGGAGCATGGATAAGAAAATAGTTTTAAAAAATGTGTGTGAAACATTTTTTCTAACCTCTCTTTCCCTGAGAACTGTTTAAATATAATAGAAAGAAGAAGAAAGCCGACAGTGTTTGATCTAGTTTCAGTGTTGTTTTTGAAACGACTAACAGTAAGAATGAAAAAAGTGATTTTGTTAATTTACGCAGAGGATTTTCAAAGCGAATAAGTTCTTATCCATTCGTTTAGAATCATTTCATAATTTGAAATGCCGCTTCGGGCGTGAAAAATTTTCGGGCGTGGGTGGGGGATCCTCACGAAAAAGAAGATTTCTTAGTATTTTGTATTTTTATATTCTCCTTTCATACCATCTTATATCTAAAACTTTTTAAAGAAAAATACAATTTGTTTCTTTTTCCAATCTGATTTTTCTTGAGATTGGTGAAGATATGATTATTATTGTTTCTTTTTCTTTTGCTCCCCAGGAGTTCTCCATGCCAATTGTTACCAGTGATCACTTTTTGGTAAAAACAGATTGTTTACCCTGGAGTCTAAGTGACAGGAAGTCTCCTCAGAATTTCAGTACTCTCCACTTATTACCATCACCATTGTAACATACTTGGTGTACTATCATCATGTATGTTTACTATTAGTGATTTGTCGCTGATAACGGTTGGTGTTATTATCATTCTCGACAGAGGTGGGGAGTCGTAAGTCTGCAATTTCTGCAGGAGTCTAAGTTGATATCAGTCGTTTTTTTTTTTGTTTTTTTGTTTTTTTAATATAGCTAGCTGACTCTCCACTTCTGAAGTATGGAATTGAAAGCCTGAATTGGATTTAAAAGAGCAATTATATTTTCAGAGTTTTTTGATTTTCAACCAACTTATACTTGTTTATAAAGA
Organism: Sepiola atlantica; assembly: GCA_963556195.1. Taxonomy (NCBI): domain Eukaryota; kingdom Metazoa; phylum Mollusca; class Cephalopoda; order Sepiida; family Sepiolidae; genus Sepiola; species Sepiola atlantica. The sequence goes on along the minus strand of OY744540.1, from coordinate 24,555,101 downwards.
AAGTTAATGTTTTAAATTTGTTAGGCTGAGGTATCGTCATCGAAAAAAGACATTGTTCCAAAAATTGAACTTGTATGTCATTTAATTCTGCTTGTGTTGCTTTTTGAACTTACATGGTTATGTTTTCCCAAAAGATAGACTGTAACACACACACACACTTACTAATATATATATATATATATATATATATATATATAACGTATAACAAGTTAGTTAAAAAAACTATTTTAAAGTGCTCAATCGTAGGTTTTACAAAAGCTAATATTAATTATTTTATTTAAATACTATATATTACAGTGTCTGTTAGGGATACCCGGGTTTCATCAATCTGGTCATCTTCGTGAGTCCCCTTTGTTATCAAATGGGATTTTGAAAACTTTAATAACAAAGGGGGACTGACGAATCTTTGAGCGATAACTAGTCAGACTTTATCCTGAATCCAGGATGACCAGATTGACGAAACTCGGGTATCCTCAACAGACATTGTAATGTATAGTATCTAAATAAACTAATTTATATATATATATATATATATATATATATATATATATATATATATATTAGTTCAGTTGGGTCTATTACGTTCACTGATGTCCTTGTGAAAGGTATGAACTTCCTAAATTCCTCTTAGTTGATTTTTCTTTAGATTTTAAACTAAACTTTAAAATAATAGGGGAAATCTAGATAAAAATTAATTACAGACGCTACAGCTAACGGCTTACTACTGCTAATGAGATTCATGGAAATAGGGGAGGGGTTTGTTGCGGGGTATCAATCAAAAGTACTCAGAACTTAATTTGAGGATCGGAGGAAATGAATTTGAAAAAAAAAAAAAAAAAAAAAAAAAATTTAAATAGTGCTGAACCTGAGTATCTCCATAAGAATGAAAACTTTTGTTGTGAAGCCAAAAATATATTTTCATAATAATTATCCTTTACTTCTGTATTGAGCACCGTTGAAATAAATATGAAAAATCTATACAATTTATTAAATATATAGACAAATGAAAGAAGAGGAATAAAAGATGTGACAATAACAAATCTATTACGTCTTCAGTTCTTCAAAAGAAGATATTCAATTAAAGAATATTTATTTTTACTTCCTTAAGCCATGGCTTTTCAAAGAATGTATTCTTATCATCAGAGGAACACAAATAGATAAGTTGTCAATGGATATGCCAAAAGTCATAATTTGTGTTATATAAATTTTAGGGGAAATGTAGAAATTGTCCAAAGAAAAAAAAAAGGGTTGGAAAAAAAAAATGAATCATTCAATGGAGGAACTTCTTTTTTATTTTTCTTTCTTTGGACATTTTCTCTAAAATTTATATAACACATTTGCATTTAAACCTTTTCAAATTATGACTTTTGGTATATCCATTGACAACTTATCGATTTGCACTCCTCTGATAAGGAGCCATTCTTTGAAAAGCCATGGGTTGATTAGCGAAGAGTATACAGCACCTGGTATTCACAAATGATCACCCATTTTAGTTCTGACCGAGCTCAACATCGCTTAACTTCGGTGATCTAATTGGATTTGTTATTGTCACATCTGTTATTTCTCTTCTTTCATTTGTCTGTATAATTTCTCTATCTCGTATATAGTGCATAAATTATTTTATGATAGGTTCAAATTTAAAAGTATACATTAAACTTTTAGTTTCATATCTCATATATATATATATATATATATATATATATATATATTAATGTCATCCACCAACAGACTCTTTCGCTGTATTACAGCTCTTTAGTGTGTCTAGACAGGCAAGTGCCTCAAGTCAGGATTGAAATTCGACTGTCTGGTTGACGGTCAATGCTTCCAACCATTCGGCCGCCATTCACAAGCCATGAGTAAGTGAAATCTCAATGTTTAAGTAAACACTGTCAACTACCGAAGAGTGCTCCATTTGTTTTTATGAAGAGCTTTGCATTATCACTAATTGTAGTTGTCGATTTCACTTACCACACTGCTTAACCCAAGAAGTAGTCATCCAATTTTCTTTTCTTTTTTTTTTTCTTTTTTTTTTTCTTTTTTTTCTTCTTTTTTTTACAAACGAGTCACCACTTATCAAGACCTACGGGGTTATTGAGTTTGACATTTTTGTCAAACGATGGTTGAAGCTGAGCAGAATTTGATTATTTAAAAGGACAAGAATTTGTTTACATTGTACTTTTTTTGTACAAACGAGTCTCCACTTATGAAGGCCCACAGGCCACTCGAGGATAAGGTTATTGAGTTTGACAGGTAGACGGTGTAACACCGAGGAGATTAGTAACGATGGTTGGAACTGGTCAGAAATTGATTATTTAAGAGGATGGCTCAAGAAGAATTTGTTTACATTGGACTTGTGAACGGCGATGTTATAGTCAGCTGGGAAGCATCCCCGTGGTACTGTGTTCCACAGATGGGCAATTCTAGGAAATAAATTTTGCACATGGAAGTTCCGCTTAGTTCTAGGTACACAAAGGAAGAAAGGGAAATTATTTACAGTGGTTGTAGCTAGACGAGTTTTTGTGTTTTACGAGAGTGTGTGTGGGGGGGGGGTGCATAGGTTGAAGCTCAGTCAAGCACCTGCCATGAAAATAACGATAGAGCAGAGAAAGACTAGCAACGTCTCTTCTGTGAAAAAGAGGTTGTAGGGTGGAGAAGAGGACATCCCCACGAGATATCGAAGTCGGTTTTGTACTGTAAACAATGCTGTGATTAGCAAAGAGTATACAGCACCTGCTCTTTCCCAAATGGTCACCCATTTTAGTCCTGACCCAGCTCAACATCGCTTAACTTCGGTGATCTAATGGGAACTGGTGTGTCGACGTGATTATCCTATATATATATATATATATATATATAATATAATGGTAAAAACATTAAATGGACCAACAATTTTCGGAGTTTATGATGTTTTTTATTATTGCATACAATAAGAATTATTTACTTCTCCAAGAATCTTTTTCGATTGATCTACTGAATATTATGAAATGTGTTATGCTCCGAAAATTGTTGTTCCCTTTTGTATTTTTACCCTATTTAATTCAGATACGTTCCTTTGTATGTCTCGTACTTTTTCATATCTATAAATCTAAGTTTGTAGACATGCGGTCAACAGTACATGGTGACTGGTTTTTCGCCTTGCAGGGAAGAACGTGACACGGAAAGACTACTCGTCACCATGCGCTGTTGATTCCATGTCTACAAACTTAGATCGACATAAACTCGATAACACAAATTGAGCACTCTTCTCTACAATTAGTAGTTATATTTATATATATATATGATACCTTTGTGTATATTCTTTATTTGGAATGTGATTTGAAAATAATCTAATTTGTTAAAAATACATATATATACTCAGCTCTATCTTGCTACTACTCAACATGGCCTTTTGGCTAAGATCAAAGTGTAGTATCTGTTCCGATGGATACTGCACCCCATAGACTGGTATTGTCTTGGCCTTCGGGGCTTGATTTACGCCGGTCTATGGATCTGTCCTGTGCAGTTTTAGGAGGTCCACCCTCCCAGGCTTTGCCTCCCCTCTTTGGGGAGGAGTAAGTTTATTGCTTACTGCCTGAGGCGTCCCTATCGGGTAATGCCGACGGGACTGCCCAGGCAATTTTTAAACCCCACTTTCCCGACCCGACCTTGGGTCACATCTAACTTGTGGGAGTAAGATAAAAACTGGCCTTGTGCCTAACTCCTGGAGAGGAGTAAATCAATACTCAGCTCTATCTTGCTAAATATCGAACTGTCAGTGTTTGCAAGTTGATTGATCTTTATAGTTACTCAGTTTTCTAATTGATTCAAATTTGAATGTGTGTGTGTATATATATATAATGTGTATGAAAGATAGAATGGAAAAAAAACAATTCAACACAGAAAAAAATAAACAAACGAGAGATTGACCGGTTTCGTTCAGATCCGTACACGTAAAAGTGACGAATCTTCTTTTTCTGAAGATGTTTCTTTACTTTTTCGTTGATCCAGGCGAAACTGGTCAATCTCCTGTTTGTTTGTTTATTTCATTTTTACTGTGTTTAATTGTATTTCATACATTATATTTCCATGACATTTTATTTGATGAGATATTGTGTATTTTATCCTCGTATATGTAGAATCGGCCTACAAGAAAATCTGAACACAGAAATCTGTGACTCACTGTTTTGGTCACCAGTCTCTGACCAGTCCTTCGTTGGACATCCATATTTTGTTTTATTGGAGATTGAAAATATAATATCAGCAAAGCTAACCTCTTAATCGGAACAGAAATGAATTAAGACGGCAAATTGTCGACAAACAAAAGGCTCCACATCCTGTCTGATAGAGCTATATATGTTCAAATTGGTGTAACACTAGCATTTACCTTAGAAATTTGATTCTTTTTTTTCTACATTTGATAGATTTATGATCTATCCCTGATATCGGGCAAAATTCTCTTCTCAAATAAGATCACTTAATAAACTATGCAAATCTTTCTGACAAAACAATTCACTCCTCAAGATTTGAAGGAGGAGATTCTCTTTTCCTCCCCCATCCAACCCCCCGCATCGCTCTATTTCATTTCTAACATTGTAAATGTGAGACAATTCATGATTTCATCCGACTGATTAATATCGCAACCACTTCCCCATGAAACTCTGTGTATGATTCCATGTGCTGCGAACATTTGTATATAGTTTCACCCACAATCTCTCATGTACCATTTTTACTTTTTTTCTTTCTCTTAACACTCAGGTATATATTGTCATGTCTTCAAAAAAAAAAAAAAAAAAATGCGAAAGAAAGAGAAGAAAAAAAACAAAGCAAAACGTCTTTTATCTACTGTACATAAGAAACAAAATCAATAAAAAAACAATTCTTTTCTTCTTTAATTGCAATCTTCAGTTCTTCTGTTAAATATTAAGTCTTCTTCTATATGTCCCACATTTTAATAAAAAATAAAAATAAATTTTTTTTATATACATGTATGTTTGTACATAAACTGGGTTTATCTGCTGTTTTTGTCTGTTTTTATTTTTCTGTATTTTTATTTTTCTGATTTTTTTTTTTTTTTTTTTTTTTTTTCCTGTTTTGTTTGTTTGTTGTTTTATTCCCCCGTTTTGTTATAGCTGGATCTTGATGACTACCCGGCTGTTGTTGAAGATACTTTTGACCCTTGGTGAGAGTTAAGACGTGTGAGGAATTAGATAATAACAAGTTTTCTTGGATCAAAATATAATCCATGAGTTTGAATTGTCCATATAAAGTAGGTCAGTTTTCATGAGACAGTCAATTACAAGGGAAGCAGACGACCTGGACAGTAATAATGTGCTTTCAATAAAGAGCAAAAAGAAGACCCACTTGCAGCTTAAAATTTCTTTGTCTCTATCTCTCACGCTCTCGCTCATTTGCACATAGGGAAGAATCTGTATTAACTACTAGTTTTACCTACCAGCCGTCTTTTTTACTTGCATTTTTGTCATTATTTTCGTTATTACTCATACTACAATTGGGGGGGGGGGGGGGTTACACAGCCACCAATTTATAGGAAATGACATCAGAACTGGAAGAGGAGTGTGGCCACTTTCTCTCCGTCTTTCTGCTGGATTTTTGTTGAGGTAGATGTGCAATGAAGACATGCCCCCTTCCCAATCCCATTGAGGAAAAGTTGGAGTATTTTAACAACCACTATTGATTATTTTCATTTTTAGAAATATAAACCTATGAACCATAAAAAGGTGCTGTCTTTAATAAGGTTTTGGCCCAGGTCAAGATGTATGCAGTCCTGATTTAAAATGGTTGGCCGGAGAAACCAAGAACTACAGAATGAATCAGACGGGAGTCAAGTCAAAGCTATACTACAAAAAAAAAAGGAATATATAGATAGGTTGAATATTCCTTTCTGAATGTCTAGAGTCTTTTGTCTGAACTCTAGGCGTGGATTGCATAGGCATCTTTTGAATTCATTCCTCAGCTGGAAGATAACTGGAGGTAGGTAGAACACAGACATACCCTTTAATTATGCAACATTTTATCACTGATGATCAAAGCTACGGCCACTAAGAATCTCCACCAGACAATTTCTGACCCGACCAAAGAGAAGCCGAATCGACAAAGATTTTATTCGCCTCTTCATGAGGGGGACAAAATTAGACACAAGGTTTGATTTTTAATTTGATAAATCCAGCTCACCAAAAAGAGGCACTCTGGACTGGAAACAAAACCCATATAATCTCTCAGCACTTCCTTACGGATTAGGGTGCATCAAGTGACACCCCCCCCCCCCCCGCCCTCCTTGAAAGAGGGTAATGCTTTGAAGGATGACATTCTAAGACTGAAGAAATCAAAACCATCCTGCAACAATCGTATTAATCATTAAATTAGAACCAACAAATTTTTTTTTTAATTGAATTACAGAATGGAAAATAATCCAGTATTTCTTTTCTATTTTTTTTTTTTTTAAATTTTCTTTCTATTTTTTCCTTTCTTTTTTAAATATCCTTTCAAGGAATCTCTGCCATTACTAGCCAGCAGAGCGTTACCACTGTTGACCAAAGGAAAAGTCTATCGGGCATGTGTATGCAGTTTGATGGTGTATGGAAGTAAAGCCTTGCCAGTGAGGGTTGAGGATATGCATTGCATGGAGAGAAATGATGAGAATGATAGGATGGATGTGTAAAGTCAGTTTTAGATCTGATAAGTTCAGAGGAAGATTAAATTTGGACAGTATTGGGAGAAGTGTGCAGAACAGGAGACTTTGTTGGTCTGGCCGCATTAAAAAATGGATGAGAGTTCATTGGTTAGTAGATGCATAACTGTTTAGATAGCAGGTTATGTTCACAGAAAAAGGCCATGGCAGGAAGTGATAAGAATGAACTTCAGAGCAAAGGAAAGAGGGATAAATAAAGACCTGGGTAGAAATAGGCTAGTTTAGAAGTCTATTTCTTAAAGCCATCCAACACATGCCAGCATGTTAAACCGAATATAGTTATTATGATGATAATGTTTTCTTTGTTTTTTGTTCTTTAGATTTTTAGGTTTTAATATAAACGTGCATTTACAGCACACTTTTGGCTAAGATCAAAGTGTAGTATCTGTTCCGATGGATACTGCACCCTATACTGGTGTTGTCTTGGCCTTCGGGGCTTGATTTATGCCGGTCAATGGGTCTGTCCTGTGCAGTTCTGGGAGGTCCACCTTCCCAGGCTTTGCCTCCCCTCTTTGGGGAGGAGTAAGTTTATTGCTTACTGCCTGAGGCGCCCCTACCGGGAAATGCCGACGGGGCTGCCCAGGCAATTTTTTAACCCCACTTTCCCGACCTGACCTTGGGTCACATCTTACTTGTGGGAGTAAGATAAAAACTGGCCTTGTGCCTAACTCCTGGAGAGGAGTAAATCAATACACCGTAGGCCATGATCGTCTGCTCGTTGTCCCGGTCTAAAGTTGTTACTCGATTTCCTACACTGGTTGCAGTGTCAGTTGTGCTGCTGCAACAGAAGTATTCTCCCTCCAAACAAAATTACAACTCCAGTTTAAAACAAGTAACTAAGTTTTATTTTTTGGAGTTTACAATGATACTCCTTTTCTCTACTGAACAACAGCCTTGACTTGTAAATGAGAATTCGTAGCTCGACCAAATCAAAACACAAGTCAAACCATACGCAAACAGACCATCTGTTTTTGAGGGCGACCGATAACCAACTGACTTTCAGACCCAAGAAAACCAAACTGACATCAGACGCCCAGAGAACCAACTCACTAACTGATCCCCTTCCTCTTCTTACTCATCTGCTGGAATATATATAGATATCACTGGGACCACTCCAGAAAGACCACCCAGATATCCACTTGAAAAGACTAATCTGCTGCCAATCTATGGACATCAAAAACTTGATACCTAGGGGATCTCAGCCATTATTTTTGGCAAATCTCAAGTGGCTCGTAACCACAGCAAAGGACCTCGTATCTGAAGGGACATCATTTTCTCAAGTTGACAAATCGAATTCTGGGTGGCTAAACCCCAAATCAGAGATATTTACAGTTTTTATTGTGTGACCTCTTTTTTCTTAGTTAAATATTTCTCACTCACAGCTATTCTCTCCTCCGTCATTGAAAGCAAATCCTTGTAGAATGCGGAAATGTTTATTTATGTTACTTTAGAAAAAATAATAAATGTTGATGGATTTTCGCCACATTAAGAACTTATGTTGTGTCTAACTCTGCCCTCGTGGGGAGTAAAATGTGACTGAAAGTGGACCACTTGTAACGAAAGTAAATTCTATTTTAGGCATGTAAGATAAATATATATTGTGTAATAACAAAAAATGAAATTAATTTTGATTTGAATTGTGCAAATTAAGGTGGTGATTAATTACTATTTTAGTCACATAAATCACAATTTCGTATGGAAGTAGAAATGCAAAACAAATTTAAGAGGTTGGCCACTAAATACTGTCTGAAGTAAGTATGAGTGTAAAAAGACGAAAGTATGATCATTTGGTATGGGACACGTGTTGAATATCTATTATTAAAATGCCGACAGGACGCAAATAGGTTACCTATGGAACCAAAATAAAAAATTGCCCCAGTTTCCTAAAACTTTTTTTTCCTAAAATTTTTTTAATGGAAATTGCTTCAGACAAGGCATGAAGCCACTTGATGTAAGGAGCTAAGAAGTACGAAATATAATTATCGCAAAGACACGAGATGCCTATTGACCGTAGTCTTGAAAAGACAAGGCTATAGGTAGAAAGAAAACAGTCAGCAGGAAGAGAGTTCCACAAGTCTGCAGTTCTTGGAAATAAGCTACTGGAATAGGATGCTGTATTACAATGAGGTATCAAAACAGCGAATTGATGGAGACCACTAGACCAATGAGTCAAACGAGCTGGAACAAAAGAAGCAGGGAATAGATCACACAATTGCAAAGAACACATGTCATAATAGTATTTATAGAAAAGACTGAGACTAACAACATCACGTCAATATTGATACGTAGGTCTATTTATACAAATCAGCTCTGTTGTGTACGTTTTCAGCGTCCTAAATCCTCTTTACAAAAGACTATACGAGTTTTCGATTTTTAGTTTGAAAATTTCGTTGCAATTTAAGATATAATAACAAAAATAAAATATGCATAATTTAGTATTGATTGTTTTTTAAAATATTCTTTCAAATCAGCTGTTTTGTGTCTCTTTTCAACCTCTCAAATTCTCTTTCCAGAAGATATTGTAAACGATTATTTGAAATTTAGTTTGAAAATTATGTCGCCATTTAAGATGTAGAACAAAGTCAAAATATTCGTTAAGATTTAATTTAATATCGATAATTAATATAAAAGCTGCGTTTGAAAGTTACGTTGCAATTTACGATGCAAAAAGACATCATTCGATGAGGTTATTTGATATTTAGGTTTAAATTACATTGCAATGTAGTAACAATATTTCTGAATTTTTGAGATGAGGATTGATAATTTGTATAATTTTGGTTATTCAGACTACATTTCTCATCTTGAGTGTTATGACGTTTCGGCCATTGTAACCTCCAGCCTTCTTCAGGTGTATCTCTTCGAACTCGGGAATATTTCTGTCGAACTCAGGAATCTGGACGGAATTTCGAACAGAACCCTTTATTTAATCCATGGGGGTAGATTGCTCTTGTTCCGTCAGCCATGGCTGGGAGAAGTCTTCAGTAATTCATGAAATATGGATGTGGATGATTATGTGTGTGTGTCACCCTCAATCTAGGCTGGGCACTGTAGTGAGTAGTATTAACACAGCCGTCATCGTAGCTTTAATGCATGTTCCTTCAGTAGTTGAACACTCTTTACGACAGCTGTCTATAACAGTTTTAAATTCTCGCTGATTTATCAGGTTGTTTATAGTGGCCAAGTCAGAATTTGGGTTATAACATGACTCGTGTTCCGGGTTTTGAATCCTGTGACCGGTATGAATAATTGTCTCTACACTGACGATTCCTGAAAGGATGAAACGTATATGTATGTAGATAAACAAATATATATATATATATATATATATATATATATATACTAGAAGAATACCCATCCTAGAACGAACAAAATGAATTCCTCAATATGCCCCTTACAAAGATTAAAATCAAGATATATTGATACTAAACCTTATCTCTAGAAAACTTGTTCTAATTTTGATCAAAATCCATTACATCATTTTGATTCTAGAAAATGTCAAAAATTTAAGGTTAATTTGAAATTCAGAGAAACTTGCTGTGGATCAAATCCAATGCAACTCTCAAATGTTTGAATTTTCAAATGGGAGGTTGTGTCCATATTATACCACCTTGAAACCCTTTAAAATATCCCAAAGAAACTAAAATTTGGGGAATATTTATGAATTGGTATCTAATACCTATTGTTCAAATTTCACAGCATCGCAGGTATCTTCAACTCCTTTTTTACCCCCTTTGCACAAAACAAAATTAAACTAAATGTAGCCCACATTTTGACCCCTTAAGCCTAGCAGCTGTGTTCTAAAATGTATAATTTAACAGGTTATGTCCAGTAATATAACAGATCGTGGTCCCAGTAATTTAACATGTTATGAGCCCAATAACTTAACATGGTATGAGCTCGGTAACTTAACAGGTTATAGGCCCATTAGTTCAAGAATTTATGGACCCTGTTTGAGCCATGTATTTTAACAGATTATGAGCCTAGTAACGTAACAGTTTATTAACTCAATAGCGTAACAGGTTATAAGCCCAGTTACTTAATAGACTATAAACCCAGTAACTAAACAGGTAATGGGCCCAGTAAAATTATGTGCGTACCTATCGACAATCACCGCCAACCCTAACGCTGTGTGTCGTGGTTTTCTGTTCGTCTTCATCTCTCCTCATTCTGGCCGGGCCATCGTCTTAGCGATCGCCGAGGGCACAAGCACTGATTTAATAGTTTAGATAAACAAAACAATGCAAACTCACAAGAAAGAACACAAACTCCGATCCATTGTGTATAAATCAGTCGTGCTCTGAGTGTGGTGTGATACCGTCGCATAAAAACAAGGGACCTCCGCAAACGCTAGCGTCCATGTCTCAGTTAAGGTAATCTATCTGTCGAGGCATCACACTCGCTCGGTTGAAGTTAGCTCATCTCGGGTCTGCACCAATTTGCTCTGATCTGATCATCTCCTTTCCAAGTCGCAAACTGTTACCAAATATATCGCAAAACTTAAAACTCGCTAACTGCCGTAAACTCGTCAACTGCCATAAACTGTTGTAAAACTCAAACTGTCGCAAACAACTCTGACTCCTAAACATCTTAACTCACAACCGGCAATCCCATGTCTGGTCTTTTGCCTTAGTCACCGATAAGTGGAAATAACCTGGCCACTCTTACCCATCCTATTTCTGATCGTCTTTTTGTGCGTTGGTGAATCATTTTCCCCTATTGCCTTTTAACCTATCTTACTTCTGACAACTCCTCCTTTTTGTGAATCATTTCCTAACATTGTCCAGGGTTTAGGGTTGGTGGGGCGTCCATAGTATCACAACAGGTTATGAGCCCAATAACTAAACAGGTTTTCAGTCCAATAACTAAACAGGTAAAGTACCCAGTAATTTGGCACTTCTATGCCTAATAACTTAACAGGTTATAATCCCAGTAACTTTACAGGTTATCAGCCTAATAATTGAACAGGTTATGAAGCCAGTACCTTACAACGTTATGAAATCAGTAACTTAACAGGTTATAGGCCGAATATTTTTAAAGGTTATGAGTCCAGTAATATAACAGGTTATGAACCCAGTAATTTAACGTTAATAGGTTATGAGCCTTGTAATCTAGTAGTTATGGGCCCAGTAATTTAACAGAACTTGGGCCCAGTAAATTAACAGGTTATAGGCTCAACAAGTTAACAGGCTATAGGACTAATATTTAACAGGTTATCAGCCCAGTAATGTAACAGGTTATGAACCCAGTAATTTAACGTTAATAGGTTATGAGCCTTGTAATCTAGTAGTTATGGGCCCAGTAATTTAACAGAACTTGGGCCCAGTAAATTAACAGGTTATAGGCTCAACAAGTTAACAGGCTATAGGACTAATATTTAACAGGTTATCAGCCCAGTAATGTAACAGGTTATGAACCCAGTAATTTAACGTTAATAGGTTATGAGCCTTGTAATCTAGCAGTTATGGGCCCAGTAATTTAACAGAACTTGGGCCCAGTAAATTAACAGGTTATAGGCTCAACAAGTTAACAGGCTATAGGACTAATATTTAACAGGTTATACGCCCAGTAATGTAACAGGTTATGAACCCAGTAATTTAACGTTAATAGGTTATGAGCCTTGTAATCTAGTAGTTATGGGCCCAGTAATTTAACAGAACTTGGGCCCAGTAAATTAACAGGTTATAGGCTCAACAAGTTAACAGGCTATAGGACTAATATTTAACAGGTTATCAGCCCAGTAATGTAACAGGTTATGAACCCAGTAATTTAACGTTAATAGGTTATGAGCCTTGTAATATAGTAGTTATGGGCCCAGTAATTTAACAGAACTTGGGCCCAGTAAATTAACAGGTTATAGGCTCAACAAGTTAACAGGCTATAGGACTAATATTTAACAGGTTATCAGCCCAGTAATGTAACAGGTTATGAACCCAGTAATTTAACGTTAATACGTTATGAGCCTTGTAATCTAGCAGTTATGGGCCCAGTAATTTAACAGAACTTGGGCCCAGTAAATTAACAGGTTATAGGCTCAACAAGTTAACAGGCTATGGGACTAATATTTAACAGGTTATCAGCCCAGTAATGTAACAGGTTATGAACCCAGTAATTTAACGTTAATAGGTTATGAGCCTTGTAATCTAGTAGTTATGGGCCCAGTAATTTAACAGAACTTGGGCCCAGTAAATTAACAGGTTATAGGCTCAACAAGTTAACAGGCTATAGGACTAATATTTAACAGGTTATCAGCCCAGTAATGTAACAGGTTACCAGCACAGTGACTTAACAGGTTATGGTCTCTGTAATTAAACATGTTATGGCCCCACTAACTTTACTGTTAACAGGTTATGAACCTTCTAATTTAACAGGTTATTATGGTGGCGTACCTATAATGAACATTTGGACTTATCCATTCTCAATAAATACTGGAAGCATTAGGTGTCTTAGTTGTTGACGGCAACCCAGCCTGTTCAGTCTCTCAGTAACTTTGGTTGATTGAGGACTTCGAGATGGGGTAATACCAGTTCTCGACAATCAGTCCAGCAGGAACTGGGCCATTCCGGTGGCCTTTTATCTGTCGGGCCGAGGTATTGGTCATGGGTTATCCTAGGAGATGCACCCTCCCAGGACTTCCATCCCCTTTTTGGGGTGGAGTAAGTTTATTGCTTACTGCTCTGACTGGGGAATGCCGACAGGGCTGTCCAGGCTATTTTTGATAGGCCAGAGTGCTCCTTCTTTAGGGGCACTGGCTTGACTCTCCCCCCACCTTCCGACCTTGTGTCACATATTGCTGCGGTGAGAAGGAATTAAATACCATTGACGGCAATCCAGCCCATTCAGTCCTTCAGTAACTTTGGTTGATTGAGGACTTCAGGATGGGGTAATACCAGTCGAGGATTCGTTCTCGACAATCAGTCCGGCAGGAACTGGGCCATTTCGGTGGCCTTTTATCTGTCGGGATGAAGTATTAGGTCCTGGGTAGTCCTAGGAGATGCACCCTCCCAAGCCTTGCATTCCCTCTTTGGGGTGGAGTAAGTTCATTGCTTACTGCCTTAGGTGCCCTGACCGGGGGATTCCAACAGGGCTGCACAGGCTATTTTTGATAGGCCAGAGTGCTCCTTCTTTAGGGGCGCTGGCTTGACTCTCCCCCACCTTCCGGCCTTGTGCCACATATTCATGCGGTGAGAAGGAATTAAATACCGTTGACGGCAACCCAGTCTACACTGGCAGTCAGGACTGACGTACCACTTCTCTTGTTTGTCTGTTGTATATATTTTCTCCAATATACTTGATTAACCTAAACCAGTTATAAAATAGGTTATGAGCCCAGTAATTTAACAGGTTAATAAACCAGTAATTTAACACGTTATACTCCCAGTAACTTAGTAGGTTATGATCCATAGTAATTTAACAGGTTATGGACCCAGTGAATAAACAGGTTATGGGCCAATAATCTAACAGGTTATGAGCCCAGTAACTTAATGTTATCAGTCCAGTAATTTAACGAGTTATGAGCCAAGTAATTTAACAGATTATGGGTTGAGTAATTTAACAGGTTACGGGCCCAGTGAATTAACAGTTTATGAGCTTGTAACTTAACAGGTTATGATCCCAGTAATTTGACAGATTGTGATCCCAGTAATTTAACAGGTTATGAGCCCAATAACTTAACAGGTTGTAGGCCTATTAATTCAAGATGTTATGAACCATGTAATTTAACTGGTTATGGGCCCAGTAACTTAATATGTCATTCACCCAGTATCTTAACAGATTATTAACCCACTAACTTAACAAGTTATCAGTCCAGTAACTTAAATAAATCTCAGTAATTTAAGAAATTATCAGCTCAGTAATTTAACAGGTTATGGCCCCAGTAATTTAACAGCTTATGGACCTAGTAATTTAACAGGTTATGGACCTAGTAATTTAACAGGTTATGGGCTCAGTAACTTAACAAAAGAGTTATGATTTGGATGTGGATGTTAACAATACGTTTGTAATTGAAACGTTTCTTTTTCTTTTTTAAATAAATGTTACAATTGTTAGATTTTCACACAATGTCCGTTGCAACTGTTGCTTTTCAAGTAACAATAACGACAACTTAATGGCTGCGTCCTGTGACCAAACAGACAACATCTTGTCTGCTCATAAATGTTTTAGAGGAAGTGTAGGGTTTCATGATCCAAAATTCCATCATGAATTATTAACACCAGTTGTAACGTGGGTGATCGATTTACGATAAACTTACCAGCAAAATAAAGCCCTTCCCCTTACCCCCTCCCCCACTCTTCTAAAAAAAAAAACTAAATGATTAATAAAAAGTAACCATTTATCAAAGCCAAAAGCCACTCGAGGATAACGGTTAATTAGATGGATAGTTGTCAGTTGATTGATGAAGATAGAAAAATTCAATAAACCTACTTTTTTCGGAGCGAAGGAGGTTGCAATATCCAACTTCCACTAAAACTAAAATCTAACATATAAAGTTATCTTGTCGGATTATCGAACTCAGACCCAAATAGCATTTAAGCTGACAAATCAAACTTCGCTTCTGACTTGCCAATTTTCATTTGTTATTGTTGTACCATGTTATTAGCAATATAATAAAGTACTTTGCTACAATTTGTTAAAAAAATATATACTTACTCCGACCCAGACGAATGCTAATATGAAACTAAAATTCAGTAAGGGGGGATAACTCATTTTAAATTAAAGAACATAATGGAGTTGTCTACCTTAAATTAAAAATGTGCAAACAAATAAAAATTACAAACTAAAATGACTTCAGTGCATCTCGGGCAATGCCGAGTTGGTATAGCTAGCCTATAATATAAATATGCTGCCTGTCTGTCCAGGGATGCAATTGAAACAAAGCTTTATACCAAGATTAAGTACAATTTTTCTTCAGTAAAATGTTATTAGGAATAAAAATGGTTTTAAAATATTATCGTAAAGTCTGCATTCGTGCCAGGAATTCATAAACAATACAGATGACATTTTACTTTATATTAAAGTAGTTGTTCCTTACCCGGCGTTACCCGGGACTTAAGGTAATGTTGTTTTAATACCTATTTCTAAAATTATTTGATGTAAATGGCTTCCAAAACTTTCAATATTTTAATACTCGAAGAATAACAAAGAATTTTAAAGAAAAAAAAATTGACTTTCACATAATAATTCATTAAAATGGCTGACTTTTTTTACGAAGAAACCTAAATGCATTTTGGTGGATTTTATTTCTTAATTAATTATTTTTGTAATTGAATTACTTTTTTTTCTAATTAGGATCTTTTAAAAGTTAGGTTTCATGGCCTGTGCCTACGGAACGTCGGAGGTACCAATATGGAAATTATGGCAAAGGATTTACTGAACACGTGAATTAAATGAAAAGAAATGTTAATTTAGACAGCGAATTAAAAAGTGAAGGAAAACATTATTAATTAACAAACAATTTATTTTAGATAAGGCATTTATAAAGCTATAAGTTTACATGGAATATAAGAGTTCGTTTTAATGAATGAAAATGTTCTTTGTAACATTTATTCAAACTCGTGTTCTTTGTTAGAAATTGTTCATTTAATTAATTAGGCGGACACAGGAGAGCTAAAGATGTGTATGTCTATTTGTCAGTGCGTGAGTCATAGAGCGTGTATGTGTGTAAGCGGCAATGTAATACTGTGTGTGTGTGTGGGTAGGTAACCTTATTCTGCTATTGTGTGTGTGTGGGCATGTGCGCGCGAGGCAAGGAAAGCTTGTACGTACTTCTGCAGTGTCCCTTTATTTGCCATGGCCAAAATGTCGGGTTAGAGTGGAACGTCTTCTTGTGTGTTCTTTCAAAGTTTGTCTGATGAAAAAGAGAAAGATGCGAACTCTCCTTGTGGGTTTGGTTATCGAGTTTGCGTCGCTTACCAATTCAACATAGATGTGTTAGCTTTTGATTGGTTGGACTATACTGAGCTAACGCACTTCTACGAGAAATCCTTTATTTGTTTTGGCGCGTGAAAAGGAAAGCGTATCTCCAACGACGCAAAAAAAGAAAGAGAGTAGCAATTCATGCCATTTGCTTTCTAGCGTTCGTTCAGATCGAGTTTTGTTCGCTTCTATTCTAATAAATAATGTCTAAGTCACATAGGTTCAACTTGAAAAGGTTAAAAAATAAATAAAAGTAGTCATCCCTGGCGGACTCATACTACCAACTTTCGATCAACTGCCGAACGTTGGAACCATTACGTCATGAACGCGAACTGTTAAAAAGTTCACTTTTAATAGTCTAAAACGATATATTTTGCTTTGGCCACGTCACCCACCGCCAGTCATCCAAAACACTCCAAAGTTCTACATCAATGTTGATGGCCGAAAGCCACGTGGTCGGCCACTTAAGACATGGAGGGCATCAGTTGATGACGACCTGATCCTGGCGGGTGGCACAAGCAAAATGGCAACCGGCAAGAAAAAGTTGGAAGTCATTCACGGAACGTTTAACTGCAGCATGAGACGAAAAAAAATAAAAATAAAAAAAATAAAAATTAAAATAAAAATTAAAAAAAACAAAACATGGAAAGTTGAAAAAGAAAACACAGGTGGTGGCACCAGCCTCGGCTGATACTATGGCAAAGGAAGGAAATGGAGATATAAACGAGCGTGCATGCATATTAAAATGAACATGAATTAAACATTGACGAATATTAGGGTCACCAGCTAGCAAGTGGTAACTTAACACGAACAGAATTTTGTCAATGAAAAATTAAGGAAAACATTATTAAATAACAAAACATTTATATAACTATACGTTTACATGAATATAAAAGCCATTTTTTATAGTGAAGAAATGTTAATTTGGTAAAGTTTATACAACTCGTGTTTTGGTGTGAATATGTGTGTGTGGGTAATAGACAATGTGGCACCGTGTAAGTATGCGTAGGTTTACCTTGTTCTGTTAGTGCGTGTGAGTGGGTAGCAATTTGCTTCTGTTCGCCTGACCTTTTGTCAATGCATGTGTAGATGTGCGTAAGGTGAGAGAGCTTGTACGTGAGTTTTGAAGTGTTCTCTTCTTTTCTAAGATCTTGGTCCTTTCGAAGTGCGTCGGGTTGGGTTTCTGGAGAACTCTAATTTTGTTGACCAGGTCACTATCTTATAAGTTTTGTTAATTTTACATAGGCTTACTAAAGTTTGGCTGTAAAACAAGCGGGGGGGGGGACCATTTTCACTGATTGAAAAATAAAAAGTTCGCACGTATCTGTGAAAACTCACTTGCTTTTGGAAGTGAAAAAAAGGAAAGCGTATTGAAACAAACTGGAGAAAGAAGGAGGGTGACTATTCAAGCCATTTACTTTTTCGGCATTCGCTTGAAATCGCATCTCGATCCACCACAATACCACACAACATTATCATGAAAGACTCAAGGACGATGGAAAGACCGAGAAGGGAGAGCACCAACCAGACCTCCACTGGAAGGGTACGGAGAGTAGTTGAAGCTTGGGGGAGGCTTATTGCCACTCAAATCACAGAGAAGACCAACGATCGTTGCTAGCGAGAAATCAATGGTAAACGGTTGTTGCGATAATACAAATTAATTTGAAAAGGTTATCGAAAAAGATGGAGAGTAGTGGCAACTTGATGAGACTTGTTGTCACTTGGACTCCGGGGGGGGGGGGATACCACTTGTTATTATCAGTGAGCAATCATTGATAATGACTTGTTTGAAAACTCATTGTAAGTAAATAACAATGTGTAATGTGAATTAATGTTAGCAGATGCCCTGGAATCTGAGTGACAGGAAGTCTCCCCAAATTTACCAGTACTCTTCGCGCTGTACTAGTGGTTGGTGCTCTCTCTCATAAATTTTTTTTGTTTTTTAAAAGCTGGAGTGCTTGTTCATTCCCGGGCAATGCTGGGAATATTCGAAACGAAACGAACCTGTAATACCTTGAATGGTATTAGCCCCAGTCGGGCTATACCAGCTTCCCATGAAAGAGGAAGTTTCTAGGGAATATCAAATTCACAAGCGGTCCCCAGCCACATGTATATCCTGGTCATGAGAAGATGACATACAGCACCTAGCATTCCCAAACTGGTCACCCATCTGGTACTGACCAGGTTCAACGTTGCTTAACTTCGGTGATCTGAGGGAATACCACTTGTTATTATCAGTGAGCAATCATTGATAATGACTTGTGTGAAAACTCATTGTAAGTAAATAACAATGATTAATGTGAATTAATGCTAGCAGATGCCCTGGAATCTGAGTGATAAGAAGTCTCCCAAATTTACCAGACTCTCCGCCTCTTTCGATGACCATTGCAAACTATATGGCGTTACTACAGCAGCTATTTCTCGTCAATTTTTCTTTTGGCAACGACGGCTGATCTTTTCTGGAATCTGAGTGACAGGAAGTCTCCCCAAGTTCCCGGTACTTTCCACGCTCTACTAGTGGTTGGTGCTCTCTCTCATAATTTTTTTTTTTTTGTAAGCTGGAGTTTTTGTTTATTCCCGGGCAATGCTGGGAGTATTCGAAACGAAACGAACCTGTAATACCTTGAATGGTATTAGCCCTAGTCGAGCTATGCCAGCTTCCCATGAAAGAGGAAGTTTCTAGGGAATATCAAATTCACAAGCGGTCCCCAGCCACATGTATATCCTGATCATGAGAAGATGACATACAGCACCTAGCATTCCAAAATGGTCACCCATCTGGTACTGACCAGTTTCAACGTTGCTTAACTTCGGTGACCTAACAAGAACCGGTGTGTGAACGCGATTATGCAGTACTCGGGGTATTCTCAAGTCATAAACTAAAACTGTTCCACTCTACTTTGCAAGATTTGACAGAGACTAAGTATAGAATAAACACCAAGTTTTTATGTCCAGTTTCGATAATAAACAGATGTTACGCCCTTCAAGTAAATCTCAGCGCCATATGTTGTCTCGTTTACCAATTTCTTTGTATTCGAATTTCGATATGATGACTAATATCACGTTGCGGTCAATAATCGTTGGCTTTGGTGAAAATGACAAAATGCGAAACCCCATTTCGTAGCAGAAAAAGATTTAAACTGCATGATTGATGTATTATGAGGTGAAATTAGAAATAAATATTTTCACTTGAAGAATCCGGATTAAAAGACTTTGATGCAAAGTGAAACCAGTTAACTGAGTTGATTGGATTGTTGAGATGTTTTGTTTTTATAAATTAAATCTTTCTGTGTTTTAAGATGAGGATTGATAATTTGGATTATTTGGATCATTTAGACTACTGTTCTAATCTTGAATGTTATTCTCGCAACGTTTCAGCCGATGTAATCTATGACCTTCTTCAAGTGCATCTTGTCGAACTCGGGAATCTTTATGTCGAACTCGGAGATCTGTACGGAATTTCGAACAAAACCGTTTATTTAATCCATGGAGGTAGCTTGTTCTCATTCCGTCAGCCATGACCTGGTAGAAGTCTTAAATAATTAGTAATTGTATTCTTAGTATTCGCCCGCACTGAGGATTGAACCTTCAACCTTCAGAAGACTGTCACGTAGACCTGATTATATAACTTATATAACAAAGGACACAATTACAAATTACTAATAAACCAAATAATACAGTTACCTTCTGTGTGTTTTTTTTTTTTTTTTTAACGAAGTTCACCCCAAACAAGGCAGGCCACCACTGTAAACGTAAGGGGCTACTGAGAAGAAAGAAAAGGGGAGAAGGTTGGGGGGGGGGGGGGTCAACCTAAATTGGGATCTGCGCAGCGAGATGTCTGTTTACATTAATTTTAAATTTTTGCATGTCAGTACTGTCGGGGAAACAGGGGGCAGGGAGGGAGTTCCAGAGGCCAGCAGCACGAGGAAAGAAGCTATTTGAGTAGAAAGCTCTCCGGCATCTGGGGACCTCCACAGTGAATGGATGGGATTTACCTATGACCCAGTAGCGTGCAGGGGAAGAGGGGCAACGGGGTGATGGGGCAGATTAGACGGGGGGGGGGGCATCATATCATATTCAAATTATCTTCCGTTCTCATAATATTTCTCAGTACTAGGACTTATACTTGAGTCTTTGGAGCCTTAAATAAAAGAGTCGGCCCTGAGCATCACCATACGTCTGCACGCCACTGCTGTGACCCGTTGAGTCACGACCGCTACCACTATTTATTATTCTACTTTGATTTCATTCGAACATTCATCAACTGTGACAGATCTGTTACGACATCCGTCATGCGTAACTAAAAAGTAATAATTATCTTTACTTCTATAGTATCGTTATTAGTAGGATTTACTGACAAAGAGTTTTCATACAAGTTATACAATGGCAATAACCAGTGGTGTGCCCTGGAGTCTGAGTGACAACGAGTCTCCCCAAATCTCAAGTACTTTCCGCCGCTTTCAATGACCTTGCAAATCATTTTGCGTTATTTCTCATCGATTTTCTCGCTAGCAGCGACTATTGGTTTTCTCTGGAGTCTGAGTGACAACGAGTCTCCCCAAATCTCAAGTACTTTCCGCCGCTTTCAATAACCTTGCAAATCATTTTGCGTTATTTCTCATCGATTTTCTCGCTAGCAGCGACTATTGGTTTTCTCTGGAGTCTGAGTGACAACGAGTCTCCCCAAATCTCAAGTACTTTCCGCCGCTTTCAATAACCTTGCAAATCATTTTGCGTTATTTCTCATCGATTTTCTCGCTAGCAGCGACTATTGGTTTTCTCTGGAGTCTGAGTGACAACGAGTCTCCCCAAATCTCAAGTACTTTCCGCCGCTTTCAATAACCTTGCAAATCATTTTGCGTTATTTCTCATCGATTTTCTCGCTAGCAGCGACTATTGGTTTTCTCTGGAGTTTGAGTGGTAATAAGCCGCTCCAAGGTTCCAGTACGCTCTGCACTCTACCAGTGGAGGTCTGGTTGGTGCTCTCCTTTTCTCGGTCTTTCCATCCTCGTTGATACTTCGCAACCATTTGATGTGGTGCAAGCAGAGCGTGATGCCACCACATGCATTTGTATGTGTGCCTATGTGTTTTTTTTGGGGGGGAAGGGCAAATGGGTATTGATTTACTCCTCTCCAGGAGTTAGGCACAAGGCCAGTTTCTATCTTACTCCCACAAGTAAGATGTGACCCAAGGTCGGGTCGGGAAAGTGGGGTTTAAAAATTTCCTGGGCAGCCCCTTTGGCATTCCCCGGTAGGGGCGCCTCAGGCAGTAAGCAATAAACTTACTCCTCCCCAAAGAGGGGAGGCGAAGCCTGGGAGGGTGGACCTACTAGAACTGCACAGGACAGACCCATAGACTGGTGTAAATCAAGCCCCGAAGGCCAAGACAATACCAGTCTATGGGGTGCAGTATCCATCGGAACAGATACTACACTTTGATCTTAGCCAAAAGGCCAGAAATGCTGGGAAGGGTAAATGGGTAGGTTTATGGGATTTCAGGTAGTTTTAGTGCCCTTGGGCTCGTGTGATGTTCTTTTTATGGTTTTGTTCTATTTCTATTTCAAGTTACCTGTGGCGATTTAGCATTGGTTGGTTATGTGGGTTGGTTTCTGCATTCGAGGATTTTCCTTACGATTTCAGCTGTTTTCATCATTGCCATGTGTTGTATAGTCTCAGTCTACCCTTTTATTCCAATTTCTGCTCGTCCTTTTTCCAGGTTTTTCCGTAGTGTTCCTAGTACTCCTACAATTATTGGTATTATAGTGATTTTCTGGTAACTTCATTGTATTTGTTTTGTTTTTCTGCCTCTTTGTGTAGCATTCTCGCTTACCTTAGCGGGTGTGTACCTAGGTTTCTTATTTGGAGGTCGGTGAGTATTGGCTTCTCGTCACTGGCTCCTGTTCATCGGCCGTGATCGATAACTACTGGACTCCGGATTTTAGTTTTAGAAGATTTATTTAACATAACAGACGACACAGATTGTGTGGTTGTTTTGCATGGGAGAGAAAAAGAGACTAGAGAAAGATATTCAGGCCATTTTGTGCCACTGCTCAAGGGTCCCTGCCTACTGGCATTAACCAGGCGACTTTTCACAACTGCTTTGGTCGATGAGTCAGGAACAAAAGAGATGTGAATTTCTATAATGTACTTCAAATAGTTATGCGTGACGTTCCTTCTTATGATTATGTGTCGCATAACCATTATCTTTGTTGAGCAGATTCACCTGTAACTTGTCAATATGCCATGTATCATAAAAGACTTAAAATCGACACTTACTTGGTTTCTTCTTTCGGTAATCGATTGTCTAACATTTTTCTTAAAGGTTTGTAACGTAATTTAATTCAACTCTTTGTAGTGTAGTGTCAATTAAAATCTTTATGTATGACGTGCTTCTTATCTTCTTAAGAGTTCCAAATATGAATTTTTGTAATGTACGTCAAATGGTTATGCGTGACGTTCCTTCTTATTATTATGTGTCATGCAGCCATTATCTTCGTTAAGGAAATGCACTTATAACTCCTCAAGATACTCTGTATCATAAAAAATTGAAAAGATTTCGGTAATCGATCGTCTAACAATTAAAGGGTGTTTACTCCAGCAGGTTAGAACACAATGGAAACTCGGAACCAAAAAAAAAAGAAAAAGATTTTATGTTGTTTAACTTTTATTGCTTACTCTTACACTCATTTCTTTTTCCTGAGGGAACTAAGCACAGGACGTTCTCGTCTGTTGAAATCAAATAAACCTTCGCTTGTTTTCCGATCAGATCACCGTATTTATCAAAATCTGTTTTTTTTATTTTTTACACATTCTTTTTCTAAAACAAAACACAAACCACTCAATTAACAACAGCGAAGACGGACAGTCTACTATGAAATATGGTTTCATATATAATTTTTATATGATATTTTAAATATTTTATAAGATCTTTATATTTTTATTAAAATTTTATTTTAATTTATGCAATTCAATTATTGTCTTTCTTTATTTAAGTTATATTTATATTATTTAAAAAAATTATACTTATTTGATTTATATTAAAATTATTTATATATTAATGAAATTATTTATTTTATTCAATTATTTATTTTCATTATTTTGTTTTATGACGATTTTATGAGATTTAAAATTTTTTATTATGAGTTTGATTTAATTATTGTTACAAATGTAGGGAGATCTATCGAGATTAAGAATAGGAAACTGCGAAAGACATCGGTAGTATATATATATATATATATATATATATATATATATATATATATATATATATATAGATAGATAGATAGATAGATAGGGTTCATCTTCACATATTTGTACATGACGAGATTCAAGAAACAATTTCAGCAGCCAGGTTGGACCTTGTGGGGTCATGTCTATTTTTAGCCAACACGGCCGAAAAGAAGAAGAGAGGGCGAGGGAGAAGAAAAAGGAATTTAACTGCCCGCGAGGAAGGATGAGTCACCGGGTTAAGACGGACACACTTTGAGTACAGTCGCACGAGAGAGAGAGGAGTGAGTGAACAGCCGTCGACAAGCAAAGATGTGCGACTACAGTGTCGCAAGAAAGGCAGGGACCTTTTGAAAATGGGATTATAGCCCCGTGCGGAGACACCCGAAAGACGGAGAGATGCCTCTTTCGAGATATTGTCAAATACCCATACGAAAGCCAGGAGAAATACAGAATATATAATGCACGACCCGGAATTGCTTTCCCGAAGAAAATGCGTAAACCACAGTGAGAGATAAGACCCGCTGTTGTGAAATCCTTGAAATACACGGTAACGAAAATAGAAAAATCTCTCCCCGGACATTTTTGCCTCTAAGGCTATCTCATATATATGTATGTTTTATGTGAAAGATGAATCCTGTTGCTATAGGACTATAATAGACAAGTTTTCCCCCCTTTTATTAATAGACTTTTGTTTTTATGTTTTCTTTTGTTTTGTTTTTATATATATATTTACCCCTTTTAGTATATTGTCTCTATTAAATAAATGAGTATATACTTAACCCTAATGTCTTTTGTCGTTCTTCGCATCTTTTGTTTTGTTTCCTGACGCGGTGTCTTACATTGGAGAAATCCCCATCCCATATCATTTAAAACGTTTTCTTTGAACCCGGGGATATTACGAGCCACTTCGGACGACTTTTTTTATATTCTTTTTTTATCATTGTCACGTATTGTCATTCAGTGGTCCCGACCGGCGGCATTCGTGACATTATTAACTTTATTTATTTTATTTATATTTATATCATAACTTTTTAATTTATACTTATTGAATTCATATTTAATTTATTTTATATTTAATTAATGTATTAATGAAATTATTTATTTAATTCCATTTATTTATTTTCATGATTTGATTCGATTACGATTTTATAAGATTTTTAGATTTTTATTATTATTTTATGCTATTAATTCGTTTAATTAATTAATTAAATTTATTTGATAATTTGCATTATTATTTTAATTTATACTTATATTATCATTTTTAATCTATACTAATTTAATTAATATTTAATTTATTTTATATTTTATTTATATATAAATTAAATTATTTAATTCTATTTATTTATTTTTATCATTTTATTTTATTAGAATTAAAAAAAATTTTTTAATGATTTTTATTTTTTTAATTCGTTAATTAATTAATTTAATTTATTAAATTTAATTATTTACATTATTATTTTAATTTATATTTATATTATTATTTTTTAATTTATACTTATTTTCATGATTTTATTTTATTACGATTTAATTATATTTTTATATTTTTTGTTATAGTTTTATTTGTTTTATTTTTTTACATTAATTAATTTAATGTATTTAATTAAATAATTTTCTTTCTTTATTTTATTCATATTCATATTAAAAAAAATTTATAATTATTAAATTTATATTTAATTTATTTGATATTTAATTTTTATATTAATTAAATTATTTATTTTATTCAATTAAGTTGTATTCATGATTTTATTTTATTACGATTTAATTAGATTTTTTTATTATTATAGTTTTATTTTATTTATTTTTCAAATTAATTAATTTAATGTATTTAATTAAATAATTTTCTTTCTTTATTTTATTTATATTTATATTATTTTTAAAATTTATACTTATTTGATTTATATTTAATTTATTTGATACTTTATTTTTATATCAATTAAATTATTTATTTTATTCAATTAAGTTGTATTCATGATTTTATTTTATTACGATTTAATTAGATTTTTTTTATTATAGTTTTATTTTATTTATTTTTTAAATTAATTAATTTAATGTATTTAATTTAATAATTTTCTTTCTTTATTTTATTCATATTTATATTATTTTTAAAATTTATACTTATTTGATTTATATTTAATTTATTTTATATTTAATGTATGTATTAATTAAATTATTTATTTAATTCCATTTATTTATTTTCATGATTTGATTCGATTACGATTTTATAAGATTTTTAGATTTTTATTATTATTTATGCTATTAATTCGTTTAATTAATTAATTAAATTTATTTGATAATTTGCATTATCATTTTAATTTATACTTATATTATCATTTTTAATCTATACTAATTTAATTAATATTTAATTTATTTTATATTTTATTTATATATAAATTAAATTATTTAATTCTATTTATTTATTTTTATCATTTTTTTTTATTAGAATTAAAAAATATTTTTAATGATTTTTATTTTTTTAATTCGTAAATTAATTAATTTAATTTATTAAATTTAATTATTTACATTATTATTTTAATTTATATTTATATTATTATTTTTTAATTTATACTTATTTTCATGATTTTATTTTATTACGATTTAATTGTATTTTCATATTTTTTATTATAGTTTTATTTTGTTTATTTTTTTTAAATTAATTAATTTAATGTATTTAATTAAATAATTTTCTTTCTTTATTTTATTCATATTCATATTTAAAAAAAATTATACTTATTTAATTTATATTTAATTTATTTGATATTTAATTTTTATATTAATTAAATTATTTATTTTATTCAATTAAGTTGTATTCATGATTTTATTTTATTACGATTTAATTAGATTTTTTTATTATTATAGTTTTATTTTATTTATTTTTTAAATTAATTAATTTAATGTATTTAATTTAATAATTTTCTTTCTTTATTTTATTCATATTTATATTATTTTTTAAATTTATACTTATTTGATTTATATTTAATTTATTTGATATTTAATTTTTATATCAATTAAATTATTTATTTTATTCAATTAAGTTACTTTCATGATTTGATTTTATTACGATTTTATAAGATTTTTAGATTTGTATTATGATTTTATGCTATTAATTCGTTTAATTAATTAATTAAATTTATTTAATAATTTACATCATCATTTTAATTTATACTTATATTATTATGTTTTAATCTATACTAATTTAATTTATATTTAATTTATTTTATATTTAATTTTTATATCAATTTAATTATTTATTTTATTCAATTAAGTTATTTTCATGATTTTATTACGATTTTATAAGATTTTTATGTATTTATTTGATGTGATTTAATTGCTGATCGAAACCTCTCTCGTTTTTCGATGAGCTCAAAGTCTTGATCAAAATCTGTTTTTATTTTTACACATTATTTTCTAAACAACAGAACACAAATGCTGATTTTAATAATTTACCTACCAAATTCGGAAAATCATCATAATCTCATCATCTGTCTCTTGGTATGAATGACGATTGGGGCGCCAAAGATGACCTGGCAACAAGCTTTCTCCAGCTCTTCCGATTTTCTGCCTTGCTTTTCTGGGCATGTTACTTAGAGCCAGCCCTGTCTATTCACGGATGTTGTCCTCCCACCTCTTTAAGTTGTATACTCAAATCGGAGATGTTGTATATTCGCTTACCTTCACGGTGTGTACCAAGGCTCCATCTCCGCCGGTCGGTGTATCTTGTCTTTCGGTCGTGATTGATAACACAGGGACTAAAGAATTTAACACAGAAATTTTATCAAAATGATTGGATCCGGCATTAAAATGATCCCAAGAGGGTTGATATGCCGTAAAACAAAACAACTAAACTCAATGAATAAATATTTGAAGATAA
>OY744540.1:24489903-24522403 GCA_963556195.1 Sepiola atlantica | reverse complement strand
GGAGAATTGTCTTTACTTTATATATAGAAAATGACTAAGGTGTTTTTTATTTACATGACCCGATAAAAAGATTATGATTCATCCGACACATGTAGAAAACTAAGATGAAGTATTAAAAATTTTTTTTTTTTCAATATTTATAGCTTGAGGATTTTAGAGAAAGAGGAATTAATTATATCTTATCTCTCTCTAAGTTAGGTGCGTGTATATATATATATATATATATATATATATATATATATATATATATATATATATATATATTATAATATAAAATGAAGTAATAAAATAAGGTGTCAATCAAATTTTATTAGAATTCAAAGTTCATGCAAAGCATCCTTAAGTCCTTAGCTCATGAGTTTTCAAAGATAATTCTTCTCTTCAGAGGACCATTACCGCAGTTATACTACTACAGGCAATAAAATTACGCTTTGAAAATATATAAAATTATATACACAAATACATAAAAATACATAACATCAAACATATCAATCCAAAAACATACTTTTGTTGAATCCATACAGTCCATCCAGGTCATACAAGTTGAGAAGCATAATCAGGAAGGACATTACTCCAAGATACAAACAGCAGTCCAAATACGTGAAATTGAAGGGGCCGGCAGTTTTTTATCCGGATGTTTCACTAATTATAAGATATTAGTTGACGCTTATATCTTTTGTTGGATTGCTTCATATATATATATATATATATATATATATATATATATATATATATATATATATATATATATATATATATATATATATATATATATATATATATATATATATATATACATACATATATATATATATACATACATATATATATACATACATATATATATATATACATACATATATATATACATACATATATATACATACATACATATATATATATATATATATATATATATATATATATATATATATATATATATATATATATATGTATGTACGGCAAACTAATGAACGGACCATTAAGAACTTTGGAACATATATTCTAGGCAACCCAGTAAGTAACATGGACACATTAGTTTGGTAAACTTTACTATTTAGGAGGTGCCCACCCAAAC
Source organism: Sepiola atlantica (assembly GCA_963556195.1). Classification (NCBI taxonomy): domain Eukaryota; kingdom Metazoa; phylum Mollusca; class Cephalopoda; order Sepiida; family Sepiolidae; genus Sepiola; species Sepiola atlantica. Next base: position 24,521,325 of record OY744540.1, on the reverse strand, counting down.
TCGGCTCCGCCTCCAAAACCTTTAAAAATAAGTTAGATCTAAAAAATTTAATAGAAAAAAAAGAATTGCTCTGCATCAAATCTTGAATTGTATTAATTAATGCATTTTAAAAGGATTTGTGCGCGCGTATGAACGTCAATAATAAGTATGTGCTTGGTAAAATTATAAGCTATTGAACTTATCATTATAGATTATGGAATATGTATTCTAGGCAACAAGATGAGTAACGTATGAACATTTTATATATTTTTTGTAAACTTTATGATTTCGGGGATGCCACCGAAACTGTACCATAATCCCCAAAGAAGATTTAAAAAACCGAAACATTCAAATTTAAAATTAATGCTATATTTATTGCTTATACCCGTCCTGGGCTGGGTATTCTACTAGTAAATATATAAAAAAGGATGTGACATAATTTCAACATTTTTATTGTAGTTGGTGTCGATCAAGAAATTGTTCCAATAAAGAGCCAGTATGCACTTTCATTTTTAAGTATCTATAACTTAGGGATAACAAGATATACTTTGTAAAAAAACATAAATTTTTAGGGGAAACTGAGGTATTACACATAGAAAAAAGAACGCCCTTTCATTTTTAAGTATCTATAACGTGGGGATAACAAGATATACTTTGTAAAAAAACATACATTTTTAGGGGAAACTGAGGTATTACACATAGAAAAAAGAACGCCCTTTCATTTTTAAGTATCTATAACGTGGGGATAACAAGATATACTTTGTAAAAAAACATACATTTTTAGGGGAAACTGAGGTATTACACATAGAAAAAAGAACGCACTTTCATTTTTAAGTATCTATAACTTAGGGATAACAAGATAACTTTGTAAAAAAACATACATTTTTAGGGGAAACTGAGGTATTACACATAGAAAAAAGAACGCACTTTCATTTTTAAGTATCTATAACTTAGGGATAACAAGATAACTTTGTAAAAAAACATACATTTTTAGGGGAAACTGAGGTATTACACATAGAAAAAAGAACGCACTTTCATTTTTAAGTATCTATAACTTAGAGATAACAAGATATACTTTGTAAAAAAACATACATTTTTAGGGGAAACTGAGGTATTACACATAGAAAAAAGAACGCACTTTCATTTTTAAGTATCTATAACTTAGGGATAACAAGATATACTTTGTAAAAAAACATAAATTTTTAGGGGAAACTGAGGTATTACACATAGAAAAAAGAACGCCCTTTCATTTTTAAGTATCTATAACGTGGGGATAACAAGATATACTTTGTAAAAAAACATACATTTTTAGGGGAAACTGAGGTATTACACATAGAAAAAAGAACGCCCTTTCATTTTTAAGTATCTATAACGTGGGGATAACAAGATATACTTTGTAAAAAAACATACATTTTTAGGGGAAACTGAGGTATTACACATAGAAAAAAGAACGCACTTTCATTTTTAAGTATCTATAACTTAGGGATAACAAGATAACTTTGTAAAAAAACATACATTTTTAGGGGAAACTGAGGTATTACACATAGAAAAAAGAACGCACTTTCATTTTTAAGTATCTATAACTTAGGGATAACAAGATAACTTTGTAAAAAAACATACATTTTTAGGGGAAACTGAGGTATTACACATAGAAAAAAGAACGCACTTTCATTTTTAAGTATCTATAACTTAGAGATAACAAGATATACTTTGTAAAAAAACATACATTTTTAGGGGAAACTGAGGTATTACACATAGAAAAAAGAACGCACTTTCATTTTTAAGTATCTATAACTTAGAGATAACAAGATAACTTTGTAAAAAAAACATACATTTTTAGGGGAAACTGAGGTATTACACATAGAAAAAAGAACGCACTTTCATTTTTAAGTATCTATAACTTAGGGATAACAAGATATACTTTGTAAAAAAACATACATTTTTAGGTGAAACCGAGGTATTACACATAGAAAAAAGAACGCAAAACGAACAAAGCAAAAAACTAATAATGCTAAAAATTTCACCCAATAAATTCAGATGCTTGAAATTAATCGAAATTTCATTTGAAAGAAAAATAATGGTTATCATGTGTTGTATTTTCATTTACCGATGCGTGTATAAACCATTATACACACCTGTGTCGTCGTCGTTGTCGAATCCAGTTTCTTGTTTGTATGTGGATAAAAACATCACTCAGACGCCGATGTTAATTCATACAAAGAATAACTTTTAAAAGAACGACAGCCACAGAAAACATCAAAAGAACCGGCTACTTGTGTACATATGTAAGAGAGAGAGAGAGAGAGAGAGAGAGAGAGAGAGAGAGAGAGGGAGAGAGAGAGAGAGAGAGAGAGAAAGATGCAGATAGATAGACGGATAACTAGATTTGCTACATCTAGGTACATTGTGTGACCGCCATTGGGTACAGCGCCTCGGACACGCCTTTCATGCTTTAAATATCGCTAGTCAAGAGGTCGAAAATCTCCCCACGGAAGTCACGTGGTTTCACGACTTCCGCTAAGTTCACCTCCCACCCTTAAAATTGTAACTCAAAACTTTTCCATTCTAATCGGCCATCGTTATGTAACACATGGACGAATAATATAAGTAATAACGTAGGTATAAGTAATATAAGTAATAACGTAGATGTAAATAATATAAGTAATAACATAGCTATGAATAATATGAGTAATAACGTAGTTATAAGTAATTACGTAGGTATTAGTAATATGAGTGATAGCGTAGGTATAGCTAATATAAGAAATAACATAGGTATAGGTAATATAAGTAATAACGTACGTAAAAGTAATATAAGTAGCGATAAGTAATAAGTAATAACGTAGGTATCAGTAATAACAGAGGTAGATGTAATATAAATAATAACGTAAGTATAAGTAATAACGTAGGTATAAGTAACATAGTAATAACGTATGTATTAGTAATAACGTAAGTAAAAGTAATAACGTAAGTATAAGATATAAATATTTATAAACGTATGTATAAGTAATATAAGTAATAACATAGGTATAAGTAATAACATAGGTATAAGTAATACACGTAATAACGTAGATATAAGTAATAAAAGTACTACCATCTGTATAAGTAACACCGTAGTATAATAATAAAAGTAATAACGTAAGTATAAGTAATATAAGTAAAAACGTAGGTATTAGTAATAAGCGTAATGACTTAAGTATAAGTAATAACGTAAGTATAAGTAATAACGTAAGTATAAGTAATAACGTAAGTATAAGTAATATAAGTAAAAACGTAGGTATTAGTAATAAGCGTAATGACTTAAATATAAGTAATAACGTAAGTATAAGTAATAACGTAAGTATAAGTAATAACGTAAGTATAAGATATAAATATTTATAAACGTATGTATAAGTAATATAAGTAATAACATAGGTATAAGTAATACACGTAATAACGTAGATATAAGTAATAAAAGTAATAACATCCGTATAAGTAACACCGTAGTATAATAATAAAAGTAATAACGTAAGTATAAGTAATATAAGTAAAAACGTAGGTATTAGTAATAAGCGTAATAACTTAAGTATAAGTAATAACGTAAGTATGAATACTCAGGTAGATATTAGTAATATGAGTAATAACGTAGGCAGACGTAATTACGTAAGTATCAGTAATATAAATAGCAACGTAAGTATAAGTAATATAAGTAATAACGTAAATATAAGTAATATAACTAATAATGTACGTATAAGCAACAACGTACCTATAATAATATAAGTAATAACTTAGCTATAAGTAATATAAGTAATATCGTAGGTACAGGGTGGGCCAAAATAAGGGTCCTATCTTTAAATTTGAATAACTTGAATTTGAATAACTTCCACAAAATAAAAGTTAAACTCACCAAACTTTATGTGTGTGTAGACTGACCCTTCCGAGATTTTTTGAAATAAACAAAACAAATTTTAGCCAAAAAACACTTCTTAAAACTTACAAAAACTAAAGTATTGTTTTTTACACTGTTTTGAGTTTTTTAAGCAAAAATAATGTTTTCTAAATGAGGGTACGTTCCTTAGGGCTAATACGGCTCATGCTTGCTTCGGAAGGGGTCCTTTACTTATTCTAAAAAATTTTTTTTTTAAATCAATAAATAAAAAAGTTATGAATTTTTAAAAATAGGACCCTTATTTTTGCCCACCCTATATAAGTAATAGAATAATGTAATTATAAGTAATAACATAGGTATTAATAATAACATAGGTATCTGTAATAACGAAGGTAGATGCCAAATAAGTAATAAGGTAGGTATAAGTGGTGACATAGGAACCAGTAATATGAGTGATAACGTAGGTATGAGTAATAAAAGTAATAACGGATTTATAAGTAATAACATAGGTATAAGTAACAACGTAGATATTAGTAATAAACGTAATAAGGTAGATATAAGTAATAAAAGTAATAACGTTCGTATAAGTAATAACGTATGTATAATAATAGACATAAAAACGTAAATATAAGTAATAAAAGTAATAACGCAAGTATAATTCATAACGTAGGCATAAATAATATGAGTAATAACGTAGGTGTAAATAAAGACATAGGTGTAAGTAATGAAAGTAATAACGTAGGTATAAGTAATAATGTTAGTATACGTGATATAATAAATGACGTACGTAAAAGTAATATAAGTAATAACGTGGGTAGTAGTAATAACGTAGGTATAGGTAATAACATAAGTATTAGTAATATAAGTAATAACATAATTATAATTAATATAAGTAATCACGTATGTATGAATAATATAAGTAATGACGTACGTTTAAGTAATAACGTTCATATAAGTAAGATAAATAATAACATAAGTATAAGTAATAACGTAGATCTATATAAGTAAAACGTAGGTACAAGTAATATAAGTAAGTATAAGTAATAACGTCAGTAATCGTAAACAAAGTAATAACGTAGGTATAAATAGTAACTAAAGTATTAGGCATAACATTAGTATTAGTAATTTACTTAATAACGTAGGTATAAGTAATAACCTTAGGCATAAGTAATAATGTAAGCATAAGTAATAATCTATGTGTAAGTTATAACGTTAGTATTATTAATTTAAGTAATTACGTAGGTATAGGTAATATAAGTAATAACGTTTGTATTAGTAGTATAAGTAATGATGTAATTATAAGTAATAACGTAGGTATGAGTAATATACGTAATAACGTACGTATAAGTAGGTTAAGTAATGACGTAAGTATAACTAATATAAGTAATAACGTAATTATAAGTAATAACGTATGTGAAAATAACATAAGGAATAACGTAACGTAAGTATAAGTAAAACGTTAGTATTAGTAATATAAGTGATAACGTAATTATAAGTAATAAAAGTAAAACATAATATAAGTAATAACGTCGATATACGTAATATAATTGATAACGTAGTTATAGGTAATAACCTAGGTATTTAATATTAACGTTATTATAAGTAATATAATAAAAGTAAGTATACGTAATATAAATAATAACGTTGGTATAAGTAATATAATTGATTACGTAGTTATAGGTAATAACCTAGGTATTTAATAATAACGTTATTATAAGTAATATAATAAAAGTAAGTATAGGTAATATAAATAATAACGTTGGTATAAGTAATATAATTGATAACGTAGTTATAGATAATAATCTAGGTATTTAATAATAACGTTATTATAAGTAATATAATAAAAGTAAGTATAGGTAATATAAATAATAACGTTGGTATAAGTAATATAATTGATAACGTAGTTATAGATAATAACCTAGGTATTTAATAATAACGTTATTATAAGTAATATAATAAAAGTAAGTATAAGTAATATAAATAATAACGTCGCTATAAGTAATATAATTGATAACGTAGTTATAGATAATAATCTAGGTATTTAATAATAACGTTATTATAAGTAATATAATAAAAGTAAGTATAGGTAATATAAATAATAACGTTGGTATAAGTAATATAATTGATAACGTAGTTATAGATAATAACCTAGGTATTTAATAATAACGTTATTATAAGTAATATAATAAAAGTAAGTATAAGTAATATAAATAATAACGTCGCTATAAGTAATATAATTGATAACGTAGTTATAGATAATAACCTAGGTATTTAATAATAACGTTATTATAAGTAATATAATAAAAGTAAGTATAAGTAATATAAATAATAACGTTGGTATAAGTAATATAATTGATAACGTAGTTATAGATAATAACCTAGGTATTTAATAATAACGTTATTATAAGTAATATAATAAAAGTAAGTATAGGTAATATAAATAATAACGTTGGTATAAGTAATATAATTGATAACGTAGTTATAGATAATAATCTAGGTATTTAATAATAACGTTATTATAAGTAATATAATAAAAGTAAGTATAGGTAATATAAATAATAACGTTGGTATAAGTAATATAATTGATAACGTAGTTATAGATAATAACCTAGGTATTTAATAATAACGTTATTATAAGTAATATAATAAAAGTAAGTATAAGTAATATAAATAATAACGTCGCTATAAGTAATATAATTGATAACGTAGTTATAGATAATAACCTAGGTATTTAATAATAACGTTATTATAAGTAATATAATAAAAGTAAGTATAAGTAATATAAATAATAACGTTGGTATAAGTAATATAATTGATAACGTAGTTATAGATAATAACCTAGGTATTTAATAATAACGTTATTATAAGTAATATAATAAAAGTAAGTATAAGTAATATAAATAATAACGTTGGTATAAGTAATATAATTGATTACGTAGTTATAGGTAATAACCTAGGTATAAATAATAACGGTTTTTATAAGTAATAACGTAGGTATTAGTAATAATCTAGTTATAAGTAATAACGTAAGTATTAGTAATATGAGTAAAAACGTAGATATAAGTAATATAAGTAATTACTTAAGTATAAGTAATATAAGTAATAACGTAGGTGTAAGTAATGACCTAAGTATAAGTACTATCGTAAGAAATTAGTAATATAAGTAATAATGTAAGTATAAGTAATATAAGTAATAACGTAGGTATGAGAAATAACGTAGGTGTAAGTAATGACCTAAGTATAAGTACCATCGTAAGAAATTAGTAATATAAGTAATAATGTAAGTATAAGTAATATAAGTAATAACGTAGGTATGAGAAATAACGTAGGTGTAAGTAATGACCTAAGTATAAGTACCATCGTAAGAAATTAGTAATATAAGTAATAATGTAAGTATAAGTAATATAAGTAATAACGTAGGTATGAGAAATAACGTAGATGTAAGTAATGACCTAAGTATAAGTACTATCGTAAGAAATTAGTAATGTAAGTAATAATGTAAGTATAAGTAATATAAGTTATAACGTAAGTATGAGTAATATATTAATGATGTTGGTACAAGTAATAATTTGTCAGAAATGTCGTTGATGGTAAATGAGGACTGAGGGACAAATAAGGGGGGGGGGGCGAGAATTACGGGGCTGCCGAAAATGCATCCGCAATGCGTTTTCTACTTTAAATTCGAATTAAGAATGATATTTTATTTAATTCAAATTCGTATTACAACTTCTATGATTCTAATTGATTTTTTTATTACAACATTAACATCTCTAAAAGTGATAACAGTTCTACATCTCTTTCTTTCTCTCCCCCTCTCTATCTACCTATGTCTGTGTCTGTCTATTTGCTTCTCTTTCTCTCACATTATTGTTTTATAAATAATTTGACTTGTAAAAATATCTTTTAAATGTTTAAAAACAAGGAAAATAAAAGTACTTAATAGTCTAAATTAGGGGCGGGCAACCTGCGGCCCGCGGGCCACATCCGGCCCGCGAAGGCTTAGCGTCCGGCCCGCCACCCTGCTATGCTTTATTATTGTAATCCGGCCCCAGTAAAACTCATATCATTTTGTGACATAGACGTAAAAGTAGGTTTCAATTAAGATTTACAGTGGGATGAAAATGTATAAACATCAGCGAGCGATGATGCATGTATATTTCATTTTTCTTTAACTATTAATTTCAAATCCTTGGCCTGAGATAAAAATAGAAAAAGAGAAAAAGAGAGGCAAAGAGGAAACGAGAGACGAGGAAAGGGCATAAAACAGAGAACCTATGTGAGGTGTGTCAAAACGAATGCTGGATCAACTTGCTACTTCCCCCGTCATTATTTTTTATGATTCCAAAATGGCTCTTCGTCGGCGCCTTTTATAACATCACATACAGAAGTCTCTTGAGAAAAAAATATCAGATTTGTAGAGTGTTCAATGCAATTTTTGTACAATTTATTCATATAGTAATTCTAAGATTTCGTTTTTCACTCCGGCCCGCGATCTCCTTCCAAAAGTCTCATCTGGCCTTCACTCTGAAAAGGTTGCCCGCCCCTGGGCTAAATGATCAAAATAAGAGAGAGAGAGAGAGAGAGAGAGAGAGAGAGAGAGAGAGAGAGAGAGAGAGAGAAGTATATAAACATAAACATACGTAACTACTTTATATAAAGAGATATTTCTCTTATTTTAAGCTTCTTAAAATGTTCTTGCCATTTTTCCTAACAATGTGATATGCTCTCAAAATGAATCTTTTATGAATGCAGCAACGATATAACCTATCATGGACGGCGGCACCGGGGGAACAGGGGGCTCCCCCCCCTTTTGACTTGCCCCCCCCCCACACACACACACTTTAGGGTCATCAATAATGAAGTTATATATGCATGTGTTTAACCGGCCCCCACACTTTTTAGAAGAGCCCCCCCCCCCCACACACACATTTTTTTTATAACTGTCCCGCCGGTCCTGCCTATATTCAACATCTGACTTTCTTTTACAAGTAAACTGCCCAATGGAGTAGAATATTATAGGTAGACAACAGTTAAAGTAAATACACACACGTAGATCGTCTGCTAATGTAGAAACATGCAGGTAGACCGCCTACTAAAGTAGCACCGACATTGTCTTGCTTTTAGGCTTGATGAAATCGTTCATAGAAATAAATATTGATATATTAAAAAATTAAAAAAACAAAAAAAACATAGACCAGTGTCATAACGGATAAAGACCTTGATTACCAATCAGTTCTAAGCGATAGTCTTCTGGAGGCTACAGGTTCAATCCTTACTACAGACAGGCGATAATAACTAAGAATAGTAGTAGTATGTTTTTAAAAGGCTGTGGGCAATGCAAATTCCAGATAGGATGTAAGCTGGAAGGAACAAAAATAATAAATCGAAATGGGACTTGCTATTTATTTATTATTAAAATCTTACATAACAGCAAGTGTGGTGTTAGCTGTTTGTGTGTTGTTCGGATGATTATTAAAAATCATTTATTTAATATTTCGGGAAAATATTAAATAAATGATTTTAATTTATAAATTTATTTAATATTTCCCGAAATATTAAATAAATGATTTTTAATAATCATCCGGACAACACACAAACAGCTAACGCCACACTTGCTGTAATGTAAGATTTTAAGAAAAAATAAATAGTAAGTCCCATTCTGTATTCGATTTATTATTTCTGTTCCTTCCAGCTTACATCCTATCCGGAATTTGCATTGCCAACACCCTTTTAAAACATACTACTACTATTCCCAGCAATGCTTCAAGCAAACTACCATTCTCTATTAACTAATAATAACTTAATAATTAATTAACACCCGGTCATAACTGACGAGACAAGAACAATCTACCCTCGTGAATTAAATAAAGGGGTCAGTTCGAAATTCCGTATGGGTTTCCGAGTTCTACGTAAAGATTCCCATGTTCGAAAAAAAAATGCACCTGAAGAAGGTCCGGGGTTACATCGAACAAAAGTTGTGAAAATAACATCCACGACAAAAATAATAGCAGCTTGGCCTTTTGGCTAAGATCAAAGTGTAGTATCTGTTCCGATGGATACTGCACGCCTGTCCTGTGCAGTTCTAGGAGGTCCACCTTCCCAGGCTTTGCCTCCCCTCTTTGGGGAGGAGTAAGTTTATTGCTTACTGTCTGCGGCGCCCCTACCGTGGAATGCCGACGGGGCTGCCCAGGCAATTTTTAAATGGCCAGAGTGCTCACCTCTCGAGCGCTGGCTTTTCAAACCCCACTTTCTCGACCCGATCTTGGGTCACATTTTACTTGTGGGAGTAAGATAAAACTGGCCTTGTGCCTAACTCCTGGAGAGGAGTAAATAAAAAAATAAATAAATAATAGTCCGAATAACCCAAATAATACAAATAAGAAAAACAAATTGCAAAATTTAGTAAGATTAAAAATAGTTTTTTTTTTTAAATCTGAATTTATTACACTACTGACCTACCATACTTTCTGAATTAGAAGGGGCGTGGCTTAGCAGGGGGCGTAGATAAGGCGTAAACACAACAATGCAGTCGATCTTTGTAACACGATATATTGAAAACGCGAGTGGCTTTCTGTTTTGAACTGCACACCAATAAACTACACATTATTTTCTTCTCTATTAATGTTTATTTCATTTGATATTACTAACGTTAAACTCAAATAAGAAATAAAACGTCCAAAGATGATATTTAAATGTTGAAGCAGGTTTTAAAAAGTATGACGTAAACAAATAAAATGAGTCAATAAAACTCCGTCACCATGTTTTGCTGAAAATATTTTTTATTCAACATTTTTTATTTATAAATCTTTTTCATATTTAATATTTGTTGATTTGTTTTCATATTTATTAGACATGTTTCATTCTATATTATATACAGAATACGAATAACACACACACACGCGCGCGCGCATATATATATATATATATATATATATATATATATATATATATATATATATATATATATATATATATATATATATATAAATAAATATTAATTATTTATTACCTACAAACATCGATGTTTCATGCTTACGCAATCTTCAGTTCAGGAAGCTAATTCTCGACGGTCGACGGGCGCGAACTCCGATCACAAATCGCCACTTAGAATTTAGGATGAATTTAACTTTGTAAATACCAAGTCGGCGAGTATTCACAGCAAGCGGCGTAGAGTGATCCACAACAACAACAAATCGTGTTGGAGCTCGCAATGAAGCTAGTAGTATTGCTTGCTATTAAATTCACTCTGTGTGCCCAGCCTTAGTAAAGGGGGCTATATATATATATATATATATATATATATATATATATATATATATATATATATATATATATATATATATATATCAAGGGAGGCGCGAGAGCGCTCTATCCCTTAATAGATTACACGAATGGCCTATGCTGGAAATCTCATTTCTTTGATCAATCATAACTCAAAAATCAATAAACCAAATTAGTTAAAACTTTGCACAAATTTTTTATTTGATAGATTCTATAAGTGTGTAGAATTTCAGAATTATTAGTAAAGGCAACCAATAGATCCAGAAAGTTCAACTATGAAATCATGTGTACGTACGTACGTATGTGCCACCCTGTATCTCATCAACTATTTAATGGATTCAGCTGATTTTTGGCAGAGATAGAGGTTCTAGGGTCTAGTTGATTGCATTTTAATTTCAGTTTACCATATACCTTAGTTTTCCAGAAAATTAAAAAAAAAACCTTAAAAATGACCAGTATTCATACACTTTATTCTATATCTTATCGACCAATTTGATGGATTCAGCTGATTTTTGGCAAAGATAGAGGTTCTAGTGTCTAGTTGATGGCTTTCTAATTTCAGTTTACCATATACCTTGAATAGTCAAACTACCAACTATATTAGTTATGAGAAGGCATTGTATTGAGGCATATCCTTTACAAAAGTAGTGACATTCCATGAAAAATACCAGTATACTGAAATCATATGCCCTTAATAGGGTTAAGATGAAAATTCATATACACTAAATGTACAAAAGCAAGGAAATTCCTAAATATTTACACTTTTATTGTCATTAAGGGTATGTGAGCACAACAGGGCTATGTATATTACTGGTAGGAATTTTTCTTCAGCGCACCACACGCACTTCATCCACTCATAGAGATTTATACTGTAGTGATGTGATAATGAAATGGTTTGGTTGATATGTAGCCATACCCTTAATGACAATAAAAGTGTAAAAATTTGGGAATTTCCTTGCTTTTGTACATTTAGTGTATATGAATTTTCATCTTAACCCTATTAAGGGCATATGATTTCAGTATACTGGCATTTTCATGGATATATATATATATATATATATATATATATATATATATATATATCCATGAAAATGCCAGTATACTGAAATCATATATATATATATATATATATGCCAGTTCATGTCTTTTGCCCCCCCCCCCCAAGAATCAAAATATATTCATATATTGCTTTTCATTTATTTATTTTCGATTTTTAATTTAAATCATTCCACTTGCCATTTTTATAATTGCTTTGAGGAAAACGACGCATAAAGATCAAATTTCTCGCGCATTCCGACAGCTCTAGGATATTGGCGGACTCTTGAATGAGACATTCGAGTAGATATCAACAATTTAAAAGCCGTTCAAATAATAATAATAATAATTATTATTATTTTTATTATAAACACGCGATCGATAAGACAGACGTTTTGGTCAACGGACATCGTGATCAACGGACATCTTGGCCAACGGATGAAATGATGAAATTGGCGATGAAAAAATTTTCATTTTTCAATTTAAAATTATTCTCTTTAAAAGACATTTTCTCAAAGAGTAACATTTAAAAAATCTGTTTTCACTTCACACGGGTATCTCTATATTAATAAATGAATGCCCCCAATGATGTTGGCTTAAACAGAACTGAGATGGAGAAAAGAACTAAATACCAAGGTCTTATGTACGACATGAAAAGAAACAGGAACCGTAGAAAGATTTTAATCATTCCAGTAATTATAGGAGCCACTGAAGAAGAACGTAAAAAACTATCTGGCGAATATACCCGGCGAACCAAGTGCAAGAGATATCGAAAAAATTGCACTTGAATGGACGGTTGGAATTCTAAGAAGATCTCGCGGTTGGAATGTCTGAAATAGCGGGTAAATGTCTGGCATCCGATAGAATGCCCCTATTCCCAGAAAAAAAACTAAGAAAAAAGAAAATTAAAAATAAATAAATAAAAATTTTGTGACCACTTCTCGTGTGTATCTGTGTGTGTGTTTCTCGCGACTACATTACTCACACATCATTAACTTTTACTCGCTATAACTACCCGATGCTGCCCGGGATTCTTTGTTTGTACATTTTTTTAATTGAAGAGAAGAGAAGAGGAGAGAAGAGAAAAAAAGCGAAGAAATGGAAAAGAAATGTCCAGTAATAACTCAAATAATGTAAGGAAGATAATTCATATTTTAAACTGCAAAGATTTATCTCCTTTACATTATTTGATTTATTATTTATAATTTTCGCCATCGTAACAATCTTTCTAATCGGAATAATATTTTTCAAAGAAACTAAAGCTATTTTGGCATTGTAAAAAAAACATGCTAGAAGGAGAAAAAGACAAAATGGTTAGGCAGAATCAAACATCGGTGTGTCAGATGCGATGCTATTTGGGTGTAAATTCTAAAATCCGACAAGATAACTTCATAGGTATAGATTTACTATTGATCGATTATTTATCGAAATAAAAAAAGGCAATATCACAAAGTACTAAACGAGTTTTACAAAAATCCTAACTGAAATAGTATTCAACGTAAAGGGAGGTAAAAAGTAAGCTACTACTTAACAAAGAGAGATAGAAAACGAATGCTTAATTAGCATTCATTCTTATATCTACTTATAGCACTCCAGAGAATGAGTACATTGCATTGATAGGTTCCACCCTCCCTGTATTCGTCACGTAATCAGCACCCCTTCTTTATATCCGCCTGCTTGCTGATTTAGCGTATGCAGCTTTTACCTTCTCATCTACATAATAAAGTGAAGTTAGTTGGATCACAGCCCAAATCAGCGCAGAAACGACTGTTTTATATTTATTGACAGTTTTTTTGCCCGTCGTATACAGGCGATAAAACAAGACTGCTGGATATTCATGACTGTAACTTAGTGGACAAGTCAGGCATCGAGTAAAGTTTATTTCTACCAAATATTCTGTGTTAATGAATTAGAATTAACAACAACTAAAGAAGTTTTGTTCCAGCCAATATTGCATTCAACCTGAAGAGATCTCTAACATCAAAGCGTCAATAAGACAACACAGAAGACAATCACATCATGTGATAAGTATAACGGTATATTTTTTTGTCTATTAGAAATATTCTGTAAACCTTCTGTGAATAAATCGGTCAAGACTCTTCTTTCTGAAACAGATCTTAACTTTAAAATATATGGGAATATAATAAGTTATGATGTGGTCATTATTAAAAAAACGTGATCTGATTTGGTAAAATGAGCATAATTTTCAGATTCAGTGCCCCCCCCCCCCCCCAAAAAAAAATGGTCTAAAATCAAGTGAATAGTTGAATACAAAATTATTAGAAACAAAAGATAAACCAAAATTAAGTGATTTGTTTTCTTTCTCTCGTGTCCAAACACAGGAGGAATAAGTCAGAAAAGTAATTCGACTGGAGACAGTTGAGGGAGATTTCTTTCATCAAGTCAAGTGGATGGCGATACGAAGAGTTGGAAGAGTTTAACTAGAAATCTGAGAAAGGAAAAAAGAACCAGTTAGTTTGAGACAGTCAATAGAAAGTATTCGACGGTGGACACACGTTTCAGTCTCCGAACAAATCTTTAGACAACTAATCTTTTTTCCCCACTTAGCGAGTGACAAATTTGTAACAAATCACAACTTCTTATCATCAGTATCTTAAGCAGACAAGTAGATGGACTTCTGTTGTAATAGTTCCAGCATTTTGTAAGCCAATATTACAAAAGAAATTCCGGTGCTTGTGCTGATGAGCGGCCGTACGAAAAAATTATTTTTTTATAAAAACAATATTATATACTTATTCAGCGTTATATTCTTACTCACTGTACAAAAAATCTTGTGGAGGATAATCTCTTCCCGCTCTTGCATCCCCTTTCACGCAGAAGAGATGTTGCCAGCCTCTTTCTACTGTATCGTTATGTTCATGGTAAGTGCTCGACTGAGCTCCAATTCCCGGTATTCCTCTGTAAAACATTAACAGCAAGAGCTAGTCTAACTATAACCCAGCCGACTACAATGTTATAATAAATTACTGTAACTCTTCAGGAAATGAGTCATGGTTATTCCCCTTTGGCCGGAACTAAGGATTCCGCCATATTGACTTTGCCAAACACGTGTATATATTTTAAGCTGATAAAACCTTTACGAAAGGCATTCTTATTCATTCTTCTTTTATCATTACAATTTTATCAGCTTAAGATAAGAAAAAAAAAAAAAAAATGGACAAATTACTGCGGCCAGAAAGATTTAACACAGAACCAACTGCTCCGAATTCGGAAAAAATATACAAACATTGGAAACTAACATTTGAATATTACCTACGCACGTTAAATAACGACCAAATCGAAAACAATGCGCAAAATCTTTTCGCATTGATCAATTCTGTCTCGGCGACAATTTTCGAAATCATAAGCGACGCCACGGATTACAACGGCGCCATAGAAACGCTAGACGCTATTTATATGAAACCAACAAACATTGTATTTAACAGACATCAACTCCTGACAAGTAAACAGAAACCGACACAAACCATCGACGAGTTCATGCAACAGTTGGAAGTATTCGCTAAATCTTGCGAATTTCAAGCGGTAAGTGCCGAGGAAAACAAAAAACAATATATACGGGACGCGTTCATTAGCGGCATCTCGTCTTCGTCTATCCGTCAGCGCCTACTTGAAAAACCTTTCTCGACACTACAAGAGACATTTACAGTGGCTAGATCCCTAGAACAAGCGGAGAAGCATACGGCCAGCTTCGATTACCACCCGAGCGTAACAGCTACCGTAGGTCAACCAGAAGAAACTCCCTTAGCCGCTGTAAAAGGAAATACATTACAAAAAGGAATTTGTTTCTTCTGTGGGAACACACGGCATGCACGGGCGATGTGTCCTGCACGTAATGCCGAGTGTAGAAAATGTAAAAAAAATGGCCATTGGGCTAAGGTATGTAGATCATCCTCCTCTCCTGCTGCTGTGTTGTACGACCCGGACTCCCCCCACCCAATCTCTCCTGACTAGGAACGGGTGCCAAAGACATCACCTACACCAAATGCGAAATAAATGGGCAGGTAGTGAATGCTATGGTAGACTCCGGCAGCGTGAGGACGTTCATTAGCAAAAATACAGCAAGAAAGCTGAAACTTTTTGTTATCCCCAAACTGAAAACCGTAGCATTGGCGGACCCGAATCATCATGCTAAAATCATCGGCGAAACTGTTGTTGACATCTCTCTAAACGGTAAAAACCACCACGCCATGACGGTGGAAGTAATTAAGGACCTGTTCACGGATATGATTGTCGGAAAAGACCTTCTAAAACAATATAAAACTGTGACGTTGAAATTCGACGGTCCCAGGGAAGAACTTGTTATTGGAGCGATGGGTAAGAGTAACAGTTTTCTATGTATCAAAATTTCTCCTCCTCCCCTCTTCTCTCATCTTTCTACTCGGACGACCCCTATTGCCACCAAATCTCGTCGTCACTCATTCACTGACAACATTTTTATTAAAGAGGAAACTGCCAGAATGCTGAGGGAAGGCATAATAGAGCCCTCTATATCTCCTTGGCGAGCCCAAGTTTTAGTGACCTCTAACGAGAATAAAAAAAAAAGAATGGTGGTCGACTACAGCGACACCATAAATAGATTTACAGAACTGGATGCCTATCCCATGCCTAACATTACTAAAATGATTGATGACATAGCTCGATACAACGTTTTTACAACACTTGACCTGAAGTCTGCTTACCACCAAATCCCAATTAGTCACGCCGATCGGAAATACACAGCATTCGAAGTAAATGGAAAACTTTACCAATTTACTCGTATCCCTTTTGGAGTCACTAACGGAGTGAGTGCCTTTCAAAGATGCATCGATGACATTGTAGAAAGAGAAAAATTAACAGATACTTTTGTGTATGTAGACAATGTCACGATATGCGGAAAGGATCAACAAGAACACGATTACAACCTTCAAAGGTTTTATAATGTAGCAAAAAAATGCAACATCACACTCAACCAAAGTAAGAGCATCATTTCTACTACTTCTATCACACTTCTTGGGTACACAATCCAGAACAACCAAATTACTCCTGATTACCTGAGGCTAAAACCACTCCTTGAAATGCCACCGCCTCTAAATCTACAGTCACAAAAACGAATAATTGGTATGTTCTCTTACTATAGTAAATTCATTCGAAATTTTTCTGATAAGATACTGCCGCTGAACCATAACAGGGAGTTTCCACTACCCCCGTCTATTCTAAATTCTTTTCAGACGCTGAAGACCGACTTAAGTAATGCCACCCTTATAACTGTTGACCCGGACAAAGAATTTGTAGTGGAAACTGATGCCAGTAAATACTGCATTGCTGCTACGCTGAACCAACAGGGTAGACCCGTTGCATTCTTTTCTCGGACACTAAGTCCGAACGAGATTAGACATCACGCGGTCGAAAAAGAAGCTGCTGCGATTGTCGAAGCTCTTCGAAAGTGGCGACACTTCTTACTCGGGAGACATTTCAAAGTTATTACAGATCAAAAGAGCGTCAGTTTTATGTTCGATAATAAGAGAAAATCAAAAATTAAAAATGATAAGATATGTCGTTGGCGGATCGAACTGTCACAATTCAAATTCAGCATTACTTACCGCCCAGGAACGGAAAATACAGCTGCTGATACGTTTTCTCGCATCTCTGCATTAACGCACACTTTGCAAGACCTCCGCGACTTGCATGCTACACTATGCCATCCTGGAGTCACGCGACTCAGCCACTTCATCCGGACAAGAAACCTTCCTTTTTCTTTAGAACAAATTAAAAACATAACAGACTCGTGCCCCTCCTGTCAGTATTTGAAACCTAAATTTGCCAGTTGTAACAAAGGAACACTCATACAGGCTATATTACCTTTCCAGCGACTAAACATCGACTTTAAAGGCCCTTTACCTACCTCTGTACGTGGTAACAAATACTTACTCACCATTATTGATGAATATACTCGCTTTCCCTTT
Organism: Sepiola atlantica; assembly: GCA_963556195.1. Taxonomy (NCBI): domain Eukaryota; kingdom Metazoa; phylum Mollusca; class Cephalopoda; order Sepiida; family Sepiolidae; genus Sepiola; species Sepiola atlantica. The sequence goes on along the minus strand of OY744540.1, from coordinate 24,503,202 downwards.
GCCTTCCCCTGTAAGGATATGACTAGTAAAACCGTGATCCATTGCCTAAACCAACTATTTGCTATTTTTGGCATGCCCGATATGATACACACTGACCGAGCTGCTGACTTCCTTGCAGGAGAAATCAAAGATTACTTACGTGGCAAAGGTATCGCCACCTCTAAAACAAGTAGGTATCACCCTGAGGGTAACGGGCAAGTTGAGAAGCTCAATGGAACTTTATGGAAGGCCATCCAAACGACCTTACACTCTAGCAACATGAAACTGCCTCATTGGGAAGAGATACTACCAAACGCTCTCCATTCAATCAGGTCGTTACTGTGCACTGCCACCAATATGACTCCTCATGAGAGAATGTTCAAATATAGTCGTAGATCTTCCTCCGGAACTTCTGTTCCCACTTGGGCGAAACCAGGCCCAGTATATGTCAGAAACCATACTAAGTCTAGTAAGCTCGACCCTCCAGTAACCCCTGCTACCTTATTAGACATCAACCCCTACTATGCTCATGTACGACTACCCTCTGGTGCGGAAACTACTGTCAATGTGCGAGACCTGGCCCCTAACTCCTCAAACCAAGAAGACGAACACGATGAAAACAATACTGCAAGCCCTGAAGCCCATAAAGAACCGCCACCTGACGAAAACAATATCGACGTGGAGGAGAAGAATCCCTTACCTGATCCTGAACATATCCATACTAGCCACGATGTGGATGCTGAGAACAAAAATCCCTGTGAGTCAGTGCGGAGATCGTCCAGAATGCGGCGATTTCCAAGTAAATATAAGGACTTTTTAACCTAGTACAGAACAGACTAAACTTAACTTCTGTAATTCCATACTTGATTATTGTTGAAGGGGAAAATGTTATAATAAATTACTGTAACTCTTCAGGAAATGAGTCATGGTTATTCCCCTTTGGCCGAAACTAAGGATTCCGCCATATTGACTTTGCCAAACACGTGTATATATTTTAAGCTGATAAAACCTTTACGAAAGGCATTCTTATTCATTCTTCTTTTATCATTACATGGTCGTCTTCAAGTCTAACGTAAACAAATACTTGCTGAGCCGTCCGCTTGGATAATCAAGTTCGCTTAAATAATCTTCTGCTAATTCCAATCATTGCTTCCAATCCTCTCGATTTTGTTTATTTTTAGATGCCGGCATCAAAACGCTATAAAAACGTGAAATTCGTATGATTCTTTGACCGGCTCGATTCTTTCGGTTATTACTTTCTTTGTTTGATTTTTTTTATCTTAGATGTAAAACTCGAATCTTTCCTTTTTTTCTTCCTTTATCGTGTTTGTTTCTGGAAATACGGTCGAAGAAAACTCTTAGCATAAAGACATTTTCCCTTACTAACCGAAATAAATTTAAGAGAAGTTATCGTGTGAGTTCTCTCCCTTGTCTTCTTCAAAAATAAATTTATATTAATTAAATTATGCAACTTCAAGCATGTCTCTGTGTGAGTTTTTCTTGCAACCACATCAAGTACACTTAGTTATTATGTGTTCTTTACTATTAATCGATTAACGTCAAGGAATAAACAAACTTAATTATTAATCGATTAACGTCAAGGAATAAACGAACTTAATAATTAATCGATTAACGTCAAGGAATAAACGGACTTAATTATTAATCGATTAACGTCAAGGAATAAATGAACTTAATAATTAATCGATTAACGTCAAGGAATAAACAAACTTAATTATTAATCGATTAACGTCAAGGAATAAACAAACTTAATTATTAATCGATTAACGTCAAGGAATAAACGAACTTAATAATTAATCGATTAACGTCAAGGAATAAACGGACTTAATTATTAATCGATTAACGTCAAGGAATAAACGAACTTAATAATTAATCGCTTAACGTCAAGGAATAAACGAACTTAATAATTAATCGATTAACGTCAACGAATAAACGAACTTAATAATTAATCGATTAACGTCAAGGAATAAACAAACTTAATTATTAATCGATTAACGTCAAGGAATAAACGAACTTAATAATTAATCGATTAACGTCAAGTAATAAACAAACTTAATTATTAATCGATTAACGTCAAGGAATAAACGGACTTAATTATTAATCGATTAACGTCAAGGAATAAACGAACTTAATTATTAATCGATTAACGTCAAGTAATAAACGACCTTAATTATTAATCGATTAACGTCAAGGAATAAACGACCTTAATTATTAATCGATTAACGTCAAGTAATAAACGAACTTAATTATTAATCGATTAACGTCAAGTAATAAACGACCTTAATTATTAATCGATTAACGTCAAGTAATAAACGAACTTAATTATTAATCGATTAACGTCAAGGAATAAACGAACTTAATTATTAATCGATTAACGTCAAGGAATAAACGGACTTAATTATTAATCGATTAACGTCAAGGAATAAACGAACTTAATTATTAATCGATTAACGTCAAGTAATAAACGAACTTAATTATTAATCGATTAATGTCAAGGAATAAACGACCTTAATTATTAATCGATTAACGTCAAGTAATAAACGAACTTAATTATTAATCGATTAACGTCAAGTAATAAACGACCTTAATTATTAATCGATTAACGTCAAGTAATAAACGAACTTAATTATTAATCAATTAACGTCAAGTAATAAACGACCTTAATTATTAATCGATTAACGTCAAGGAATAAACGAACTTAATTATTAATCGATTAACGTCAAGTAATAAACGAACTTAATTATTAATCGATTAATGTCAAGTAATAAACGGACTTAATTATTAATCGATTAACGTCAAGGAATAAACGACCTTAATTATTAATCGATTAACGTCAAGGAATAAACGACCTTAATTATTAATCGATTAACGTCAAGTAATAAACGAACTTAATTATTAATCGATTAACGTCAAGGAATAAACGGACTTAATAATTAATCGATTAACGTCAAGTAATAAACGAACTTAATTATTAATCGATTAATGTCAAGGAATAAACGAACTTAATTATTAATCGATTAATGTCAAGGAATAAACGAACTTAATTATTAATCGATTAACGTCAAGGAATAAACGAACTTAATAATTAATCGATTAACGTCAAGTAATAAACGAACTTAATTATTAATCGATTAATGTCAAGGAATAAACAAACTTAATTATTAATCGATTAACGTCAAGGAATAAACGAACTTAATAATTAATCGATTAACGTCAAGTAATAAACGAACTTAATTATTAATCGATTAATGTCAAGGAATAAACGAACTTAATTATTAATCGATTAATGTCAAGGAATAAACGAACTTAATAATTAATCGATTAACGTCAAGTAATAAACAAACTTAATTATTAATCGATTAACGTCAAGTAATAAACGAACTTAATTATTAATCGATTAATGTCAAGTAATAAACGGACTTAATTATTAATCGATTAACGTCAAGGAATAAACGACCTTAATAATTAATCGATTAACGTCAAGTAATAAACGAACTTAATTATTAATCGATTAATGTCAAGGAATAAACAAACTTAATTATTAATCGATTAACGTCAAGGAATAAACGAACTTAATAATTAATCGATTAACGTCAAGTAATAAACAAACTTAATTATTAATCGATTAACGTCAAGTAATAAACGAACTTAATTATTAATCGATTAACGTCAAGTAATAAACGAACTTAATTATTAATCGATTAATGTCAAGGAATAAACAAACTTAATTATTAATCGATTAACGTCAAGGAATAAACGAACTTAATAATTAATCGATTAACGTCAAGTAATAAACAAACTTAATTATTAATCGATTAACGTCAAGTAATAAACGAACTTAATTATTAATCGATTAACGTCAAGTAATAAACGAACTTAATTATTAATCGATTAATGTCAAGGAATAAACAAACTTAATTATTAATCGATTAATGTCAAGGAATAAACGAACTTAATTATTAATCGATTAACGTCAAGGAATAAACGAACTTAATTATTAATCGATTAACGTCAAGGAATAAACGAACTTAATTATTAATCGATTAACGTCAAGTAATAAACGAACTTAATTATTAATCGATTAATGTCAAGGAATAAACAAACTTAATTATTAATCGATTAATGTCAAGTAATAAACGAACTTAATTATTAATCGATTAATGTCAAGGAATAAACAAACTTAATTATTAATCGATTAACGTCAAGGAATAAACGAACTTAATTATTAATCGATTAACGTCAAGTAATAAACGAACTTAATTATTAATCGATTAACGTCAAGTAATAAACGAACTTAATTATTAATCGATTAATGTCAAGGAATAAACAAACTTAATTATTAATCGATTAATGTCAAGGAATAAACAAACTTAATTATTAATCGATTAACGTCAAGGAATAAACGAACTTAATTATTAATCGATTAACGTCAAGGAATAAACGAACTTAATTATTAATCGATTAACGTCAAGTAATAAACGAACTTAATTATTAATCGATTAACGTCAAGGAATAAACGAACTTAATTATTAATCGATTAACGTCAAGGAATAAACGACCTTAATTATTAATCGATTAATGTCAAGTAATAAACGAACTTAATTATTAATCGATTAACGTCAAGGAATAAACGAACTTAATTATTAATCGATTAACGTCAAGGAATAAACGACCTTAATTATTAATCGATTAACGTCAAGTAATAAACGACCTTAATTATTAATCGATTAACGTCAAGTAATAAACGAACTTAATTATTAATCGATTAACGTCAAGTAATAAACGAACTTAATTATTAATCGATTAACGTCAAGGAATAAACGACCTTAATTATTAATCGATTAATGTCAAGTAATAAACGAACTTAATTATTAATCGATTAACGTCAAGGAATAAACGGACTTAATAATTAATCGATTAACGTCAAGGAATAAACGAACTTAATTATTAATCGATTAATGTCAAGGAATAAACAAACTTAATTATTAATCGATTAACGTCAAGTAATAAACAAACTTAATTATTAATCGATTAACGTCAAGTAATAAACGAACTTAATTATTAATCGATTAATGTCAAGGAATAAACAAACTTAATTATTAATCGATTAATGTCAAGGAATAAACAAACTTAATTATTAATCGATTAACGTCAAGTAATAAACGAACTTAATTATTAATCGATTAACGTCAAGTAATAAACGAACTTAATTATTAATCGATTAATGTCAAGGAATAAACGAACTTAATTATTAATCGATTAACGTCAAGGAATAAACGAACTTAATTATTAATTGATTAACGTCAAGTAATAAACAAACTTAATTATTAATCGATTAACGTCAAGGAATAAACGAACTTAATTATTAATCGATTAACGTCAAGGAATAAACGAACTTAATTATTAATCGATTAACGTCAAGGAATAAACGAACTTAATTATTAATCGATTAACGTCAAGTAATAAACGAACTTAATTATTAATCGATTAACGTCAAGTAATAAACGAACTTAATTATTAATCGATTAACGTCAAGTAATAAACGAACTTAATTATTAATCGATTAATGTCAAGGAATAAACGAACTTAATTATTAATCGATTAACGTCAAGGAATAAACAAACTTAATTATTAATCGATTAACGTCAAGGAATAAACAAACTTAATTATTAATCGATTAACGTCAAGTAATAAACGAACTTAATTATTAATCGATTAATGTCAAGTAATAAACGAACTTAATTATTAATCGATTAATGTCAAGGAATAAACAAACTTAATTATTAATCGATTAACGTCAAGGAATAAACGAACTTAATTATTAATCGATTAATGTCAAGGAATGAACAAACTTAATTATTAATCGATTAACGTCAAGGAATAAACGAACTTAATTATTAATCGATTAACGTCAAGGAATAAACGAACTTAATTATTAATCGATTAACGTCAAGGAATAAACGAACTTAATTATTAATCGATTAACGTCAAGTAATAAACGAACTTAATTATTAATCGATTAACGTCAAGTAATAAACGAACTTAATTATTAATCGATTAACGTCAAGTAATAAACGAACTTAATTATTAATCGATTAATGTCAAGGAATAAACAAACTTAATTATTAATCGATTAATGTCAAGGAATAAACAAACTTAATTATTAATCGATTAACGTCAAGGAATAAACGAACTTAATTATTAATCGATTAACGTCAAGGAATAAACGAACTTAATTATTAATCGATTAACGTCAAGGAATAAACGAACTTAATTATTAATCGATTAACGTCAAGTAATAAACGAACTTAATTATTAATCGATTAACGTCAAGTAATAAACGAACTTAATTATTAATCGATTAACGTCAAGGAATAAACGACCTTAATTATTAATCGATTAACGTCAAGGAATAAACGACCTTAATTATTAATCGATTAACGTCAAGTAATAAACGAACTTAATTATTAATCGATTAACGTCAAGGAATAAACGGACTTAATAATTAATCGATTAACGTCAAGTAATAAACGAACTTAATTATTAATCGATTAATGTCAAGGAATAAACAAACTTAATTATTAATCGATTAATGTCAAGTAATAAACGAACTTAATTATTAATTGATTAACGTCAAGGAATAAACAAACTTAATTATTAATCGATTAACGTCAAGGAATAAACAAACTTAATTATTAATCGATTAACGTCAAGTAATAAACAAACTTAATTATTAATCGATTAACGTCAAGGAATAAACAAACTTAATTATTAATCGATTAATGTCAAGTAATAAACGAACTTAATTATTAATTGATTAACGTCAAGGAATAAACAAACTTAATTATTAATCGATTAATGTCAAGTAATAAACGAACTTAATTATTAATTGATTAACGTCAAGTAATAAACAAACTTAATTATTAATCGATTAATGTCAAGTAATAAACGAACTTAATTATTAATTGATTAACGTCAAGGAATAAACAAACTTAATTATTAATCGATTAATGTCAAGTAATAAACGAACTTAATTATTAATTGATTAACGTCAAGGAATAAACAAACTTAATTATTAATCGATTAATGTCAAGTAATAAACGAACTTAATTATTAATTGATTAACGTCAAGTAATAAACAAACTTAATTATTAATCGATTAATGTCAAGTAATAAACGAACTTAATTATTAATTGATTAACGTCAAGGAATAAACAAACTTAATTATTAATTGATTAACGTCAAGGAATAAACAAACTTAATTATTAATCGATTAACGTCAAGGAATAAACAAACTTAATTATTAATCGATTAACGTCAAGGAATAAACAAACTTAATTATTAATCGATTAACGTCAAGGAATAAACGAACTTAATTATTAATCGATTAACGTCAAGGAATAAACGAACTTAATTATTAATCAATTAACGTCAAGTAATAAACGAACTTAATTATTAATCGATTAACGTCAAGTAATAAACGACCTTAATTATTAATCGATTAACGTCAAGTAATAAACGGACTTAATTATTAATCGATTAATGTCAAGTAATAAACGAACTTAATAATTAATCGATTAACGTCAAGTAATAAACAAACTTAATTATTAATCGATTAACGTCAAAGAATAAACGAACTTAATTATTAATCGATTAATGTCAAGTAATAAACGAACTTAATTATTAATCGATAAACGTCAACGAATAAACGAACTTAATTATTAATCGATTAACGTCAAGGAATAAACGAACTTAATTATTAATCGATTAACGTCAAGGAATAAACGAACTTAATAATTAATCGATTAATGTCAAGTAATAAACGAACTTAATTATTAATCGATAAACGTCAAGGAATAAACGAACTTAATTATTAATCGATTAACGTCAAGGAATAAACGAACTTAATTATTAATCGATTAACGTCAAGGAATAAACGAACTTAATTATTAATCGATTAACGTCAAGTAATAAACAAACTTAATTATTAATCGATTAACGTCAAGGAATAAACAAACTTAATTATTAATCGATTAACGTCAAGGAATAAACGAACTTAATTATTAATCGATTAACGTCAAGTAATAAACGAACTTAATTATTAATCGATTAACGTCAAGGAATAAACGAACTTAATTATTAATCGATTAACGTCAAAGAATAAACGAACTTAATTATTAATCGATTAACGTCAAAGAATAAACAAACTTCATTATTAATCAGTAAACGTCAAGTAATAAACAAACTTAATTATTCATCGATTAACGTCAAGGAATAAACAAACTTAATTATTAATCGATTAACGTCAAGGAATAAACGAACTTAATTATTAATCGATTAACGTCAAGGAATAAACGAACTTAATTATTAATCGATTAACGTCAAGGAATAAACGAACTTAATTATTAATCGATTAACGTCAAGTAATAAACAAACTTAATTATTCATCGATTAACGTCAAGGAATAAACAAACTTAATTATTAATCGATTAACGTCAAGGAATAAACGAACTTAATTATTAATCGATTAACGTCAAGGAATAAACGAACTTAATTATTAATCGATTAACGTCAAAGAATAAACGAACTTAATTATTAATCGATTAACGTCAAAGAATAAACAAACTTCATTATTAATCAGTAAACGTCAAGTAATAAACAAACTTAATTATTCATCGATTAACGTCAAGGAATAAACAAACTTAATTATTAATCGATTAACGTCAAGGAATAAACGAACTTAATTATTAATCGATTAACGTCAAGTAATAAACGAACTTAATTATTAATCGATTAACGTCAAGTAATAAACGAACTTAATTATTAATCGATTAACGTCAAGGAATAAACAAACTTAATTATTAATCGATTAACGTCAAAGAATAAACGAACTTAATTATTAATCGATTAACGTCAAGGAATAAACGAACTTAATTATTAATCGATTAACGTCAAGTAATAAACGAACTTAATTATTAATCGATTAACGTCAAGGAATAAACGAACTTAATTATTAATCGATTAACGTCAAGGAATAAACGAACTTAATTATTAATCGATTAACGTCAAGGAATAAACGACCTTAATTATTAATCGATTAACGTCAAGTAATAAACGAACTTAATTATTAATCGATTAATGTCAAGGAATAAACGAACTTAATTATTAATCGATTAACGTCAAGGAATAAACGACCTTAATTATTAATCGATTAACGTCAAGGAATAAACGAACTTAATTATTAATCGATTAACGTCAAGGAATAAACGAACTTAATTATTAATCGATTAACGTCAAGGAATAAACGAACTTAATTATTAATCGATTAACGTCAAAGAATAAACAAACTTCATTATTAATCAGTAAACGTCAAGTAATAAACAAACTTAATTATTCATCGATTAACGTCAAGGAATAAACAAACTTAATTATTAATCGATTAACGTCAAGTAATAAACGAACTTAATTATTAATCGATTAACGTCAAGTAATAAACGAACTTAATTATTAATCGATTAACGTCAAGGAATAAACGGACTTAATAATTAATCGATTAACGTCAAGTAATAAACGAACTTAATTATTAATCGATTAATGTCAAGGAATAAACAAACTTAATTATTAATCGATTAACGTCAAGGAATAAACAAACTTAATTATTAATCAATTAACGTCAAGGAATAAACAAACTTAATTATTAATCGATTAACGTCAAAGAATAAACAAACTTCATTATTAATCAGTAAACGTCAAGTAATAAACAAACTTAATTATTCATCGATTAACGTCAAGGAATAAACAAACTTAATTATTAATCGATTAACGTCAAGGAATAAACAAACTTAATTATTAATCGATTAACGTCAAGGAATAAACGACCTTAATTATTAATTGATTAACGTCAAGTAATAAACGAACTTAATAATTAATCGATTAACGTCAAGTAATCTGTTTTCACTTCACATGGGTATCTCTATATTAATAAATGAATGCCCCCAATGATGTTGGCTTAAACAGAACTGAGATGGAGAAAAGAGCTAAATACCAAGGCCTTATGTACGACATGAAAAGAAACAGGAACCGTAGAAAGATTTTAATCATTCCAGTAATTATAGGAGCCACTGAAGAAGAACTTAAAAAACAATCTGGCGAATATACCCGGCGAACCAAGTGCAAGAGATATCGAAAAAATTGCACTTGAATGGACGGTTGGAATTCTAAGAAGATCTCTCGGTTGGAATGTCTGAAATAGCGGGTAAATGTCTGGCATCCGATAGAATGCCCCTATTCCCAGCAAAAACTAAGAGAAAAGAAAATTAAAAATAAATAAATAAAAATTTTGTGACCACTTCTCGTGTGTATCTGTGTGTGTGTGTTTCTCGCGACTACATTACTCACACATCATTAGTTTTTACTCGCTATAACTACCCGATGCTGCCCGGGATTCTTTGTTTGCACATGTTTTAATTGAAGAGAAGAGAATAGGAGAGAAGAGAAAGAAGCGAAGAAATGGAAAAGAAATGTCCAGTAATAACTCAAATAATGTAAGGAAGATAATTCATATTTTAAACTGCAAAGATTTATCTCCTTTACATTATTTGATTTATTATTTATAATTTTCGCCATCGTAACAATCTTTCTAATCGGAATAATATTTTTCAAAGAAACTAAAGCTATTTTGGCATTGTAAAAAAAAACATGCTAGAAGGGGGAAAAAGACAAAATGGTTAGGCAGAATCAAGCATCGGTGTGTCAGATGCGATGCTATTTGGGTGTAAATTCTAAAATCCGACAAGATAACTTCATAGGTATAGATTTACTATTGATCGATTATTTATCGAAATAAAAAAATGCAATATCACAAAGTACTAAACGAGTTTTACAAAAATCCTAACTGAAATAGTATTCAACGTAAAGGGAGGTAAAAAGTAAGCTACTACTTAACAAAGAGAGATAGAAAACGAATGCTTAATTAGCATTCATTCTTATATCTACTTATAGCACTCCAGAGAATGAGTACATTGCATTGATAGGTTCCACACTCCCTGTATTCGTCACGTAATCAGCACCCCTTCTTTATATCCGCCTGCTTGCTGATTTAGCGTATGCAGCTTTTACCTTCTCATCTACATAATAAAGTGAAGTTAGTTGGATCACAGCCCAAATCAGCGCAGAAACGACTGTTTTATATTTATTGACAGTTTTTTTGCCCGTCGTATACAGGCGATAAAACAAGACTGCTGGATATTCATGACTGTAACTTAGTGGACAAGTCAGGCATCGAGTAAAGTTTATTTCTACCAAATATTCTGTGTTAATGAATTAGAATTAACAACAACTAAAGAAGTTTTGTTCCAGCCAATATTGCGTTCATCCTGAAGAGATCTCTAACATCAAAGCGTCAATAAGACAGCACAGAAGACAATCACATCATGTGATAAGTATAACGGTATATTTTTTTTGTCTATTAGAAATATTCTGTAAACCTTCTGTGAATAAATCGGTCAAGACTCTTCTTTCTGAAACAGATCTTAACTTTAAAATATATGGGAATATAATAATTTATGATGTGGTCATTATTAAAAAAACGTGATCTGATTTGGTAAAATGAGCATAATTTTCAGATTCAGTGCCCCCCCCCCAAAAAAATGGTCTAAAATCAAGTGAATAGTTGAATACAAAATTATTAGAAACAAAAGATAAACCAAAATTAAGTGATTTGTTTTCTTTCTCTCGTGTCCAAACACAGGAGGAATAAGTCAGAAAAGTAATTCGACTGGAGACAGTTGAGGGAGATTTCTTTCATCAAGTCAAGTGGATGGCGATACGAAGAGTTGGAAGAGTTTAACTAGAAATCTGAGAAAGGAAAAAAGAACCAGTTAGTTTGAGACAGTCAATAGAAAGTATTCGACGGTGGACACACGTTTCAGTCTCCGAACAAATCTTTAGACAACGAATCTTTTTTCCCCACTTAGCGAGTGACAAATTTGTAACAAATCACAACTTCTTATCATCAGTATCTTAAGCAGACAAGTAGATGGACTTCTGTTGTAATAGTTCCAGCATTTTGTAAGCCAATATTACAAAAGAAATTCCGGTGCTTGTGCTGATGAGCGGCCGTACAAAAAAATTATTTTTTATAAAAACAATATTATATACTTATTCAGCGTTATATTCTTACTCACTGTACAAAAAATCTTGTGGCGGATAATCTCTTCCTGCTCTTGCATCCCCTTTCACGCAGAAGAGATGTTGCCAGCCTCTTTCTACTGTATCGTTATGTTCATGGTAAGTGCTCGACTGAGCTCAAATTCCCGGTATCCCTCTGTAAAACATTAACAGCAAGAGCTAGTCTAACTATAACCCAGCCGACTACAACATGGTCGTCTTCAAGTCTAACGTAAACAAATACTTGCTGAGCCGTCCTCTTGGATAATCAAGTTCGCTTAAATAATCTTCTGCTAATTCCAATCATTGCTTCCAATCCTCTCGATTTTGTTTATTTTTAGATGCAGGCATCAAAACGCTATAAAAACGTGAAATTCGTATGATTCTTTGACCGGCTCGATTCTTTCGGTTATTACTTTCTTTGTTTGATTCTTTTATCTTAGATGTAAAACTCGAATCTTTCCTTTTTTTTCTTCCTTTATCGTGTTTGTTTCTGGAAATACGGTCGAAGAAAACTCTTAGCATGAAGACATTTTCCCTTACTAACCGAAATAGATTAAAGAGAAGTTATCGTGTGAGTTCTCTCCCTTGTGTTCTTCAAAAATAAATTTATATTAATTAAATTATGCAACTTCAAGCATGTGTGGGAGTCGTCATACCTTTTTTTGGTGATAACTTCCTCCACAAATAAAAATAATAAGAAGAAGATTTACATGCAAAATCAACGGAAGTTTATTTACTAAAATAAACTATTAACAAATAGAATATATTTCTTTTTGTAATGAGTTCATGAGTTCTTTCTTTAGTTTCAGGGTAAGTAGAAAGAAGAATGTTTTTTCTTTTGTTGAAAGGTTCATTTGTTATAAAATGTTAAGAGAGGCAATAGGTAATGTTCGCCTGTGAAATTGTATGAAGCGCGCGAAAGGGTGAAATGGAAGAGTGGTAGTAAGATGCGTGTAACCTCCGGATGAAAAGTCAGTTGAAAAAGAAAGTTTGATGTTTGTGTGTGCTTAAATACTATTTGGATAGGCTCCAGCGAGCTTAAGGAGAAAAGTTTAGAAAAATATGTCTTTGGAGAAATCTCATTGGACAGAAATATCACGTGGTGTGCTCTCAACTACGTCCGCTCGTTTT